>JAHLSL010000021.1:10828816-10842047 GCA_025920805.1 Petroica traversi | reverse complement strand
ATCGTGGTGCGCTTCTGCCCCTTCGAGCCCAACGTGGAGAGCACCAGGTGAGGGGTGCGGGACCGGCCCCGCTCCGTCCGAGCTCCCTGTCTGTAGAGGCACCATGCCCTCCGTACGCCCTTGCTGCGGCCTCCCGGGCGGCGGGCACCGCGCGGGTCCCGGCAGGCTCGGGGGCTGAGGTTTTGGCACCCAGGGGTCGTTCCGGGGTTTGTGGCACCCACTGATCGTTCCGTGCTCTGTTCGGAGGGTCTGTGCCCAGCTGTAGCCCCTGTTTATAGACACGTGCTCTGAGCTTTAGCGAAGCGCTCCGTGTGTTCCCCCTCAGGGCCGATCCTGCAGGGAGGGTGGGTAACACTCCAGTGCCGGTACCGGGCAGGCGGGGCAGAGCAGCTCCTCTGTCCCGGTAATTGCTGGAGAAGGCTGAGGGATTGTGCTTCTCCAGCCATATAGATTCTGCACCAAATAATTGCAAAATGTCGTCTTGCAGTGACTTTACGGGTACACCTACTTTAAAAATTAATTTAGTAACACAGCTTAACGGAGAATGCCTTTAAACTGCCAGAATAGCAGCTTAAAGTAGCTGTCGTGCATTTCAGAAATCTACGGGAGACCAAAGATGTCATATAAATAAATGCTGTCTCAAACCCAAACAAGAAAACGTTGGCGAGCAAATGATGAATAAAGAAAAATGGAAGTGACATTGCTGTTTATTTTTTATTATTGTGACTAACCCAGCTGAGAGAAACACAGAAAGTTGTACACTGAAGTTTTACACAGTGCTTTTGTATGCTTTTTACACGTTGCTATATAAGGAATATCCATTTGGATTTTTAAGAGTCATTCTCTCATAAGGAGTACCTGTCCAAACCGAAGTACAAATCCTGATTTGTTTGTACTTTGTTGTCCAGCAATACCAAGATATGCAAATTAGCTTTAGAAATATGCTTTAATTTTTGTCTTCAACATACTTAATATATTTTTAATATATTTTTCAGAAAATTTCTCCAGTGTATTTACCATAAAAAAGTCCAAGCTACTAATACAAACTGTGAAGTGACTGCTGATGTGAGACATGATGGATCTGAGCCAGTTATAGATGTTACATTTGGTAAGAAGCTTGTTTTTAAACAAACAAGACCCCCCTGGGTTTGTGTTGTTATAATGTTATTGTATTCTATATTTTATTTTTTTAACTGTGATTTTATTTTTTTTGGCTCTGGTCCATAGCTAGATGTTGTGAAGCTGGGAGGAAAAAAGAAAGAGAGTGTCACTAACAGCCTGATGTCTGGATAATTGTGTATATATGTCTCTGCTATTGTTAAATCTCAGGGTTCTTAGATCCAGCAACGGACAACTTTGGAGCTGAGTGTACTTTTGTAGTGATGTACTTACATGACCTTGCAGTCAGGTACAAATCTAGGAAAGTAAATGTAGCTCTGTTTTTATATAATAATCGGTTTACTTTCTGTAATTTTTTAATGCTACCTGTGGTGGAGGCATCTCAGTCTTGAGAACAGAAGGTTGAATACCTTTAGTTGCTTTTGCAACTGAGTTTCTGTAATTTGAAAGAACTGCTCAGATGGGTGAGGCTCTGCATGTGCAGATGGACCTGCAGAATGAGGTCAACTATCTACAACAAATTTTTTTGTTTCCTTTGAGGGTGCTGTGAGCAGGCAGGGAATTGGTGGTGGAAATTTCATCAGTTTTGGAAGAGTCCCAGATTCTAGGCTGTGAACAGATGGCTCTAATCTGCTTTTGTCCTTTTCTCTGGCTGCATCTTCTTTCCTGCTGGGCTGTAATGGACCAATATGTCCTACAGCCCATTAAAGTTTTCATTATTACTGATTTATGCTACCTCCTTATCTTTAAACTTCCATATTTTTAGTGAATTGGTGGAAATGTCAAAATTATTGAATATTTTTTGTTTTGCTTAGGAAAGTCTACCTATTTCAGTGTTAGAGACACTGCTTGTCTCTCTCTCTCCCCCGTGCCTCTGTCTCTCCTGTTCTTGTAATGTATTAAGACTAAATCAGTAAAGGTCTATGTTTTCTCACAGTGTAAACCCAAATCAGTTTATCTCATTAATGCCAAGACACCTCTAACCTCTTCATTTTTTAAGAACTGATTTTTCTCCAGTGAAGTGTTTGTAGCCCTTGTAGTTGGCAAAGATGAGGCTGGAACATGGATGCCAGGCATGGTATTTCACTGTATGGGTTTGGGTATTGGTTTTGTGTTTGCAAATCCTGCAAAATAATTAGCTTGGATATAATACTCACCTTCTACTGTTTCCTGCCTGTTTTAAAATAAATTCTTTCAGAACTCTAGAAATCCTAGTGCTCTCTATTTTTTCACTTTATAACCACCAGATTGTGTGAACCAATTTGTTGTTTTGGCTGAAGAAGTATGTTAAATGGACCACAGACAACAGGCTACTAAAATGCTTAGCCAAGTGTGGAAATTATGCCTTCCAATGCCTTCTTTGCCTTCTGTGAAATGACTTCGGGAGCATAATTTGAGCCAGTTTATCAAATGTGTTCTTTCTCTCGGCATGCCTAGAAAAATGTTTCAGGTTTTTCAATAATGCACTACAGAAGTGAAAATTAAATGCATATTGTGTGCAGTTTGTTATGTTTGTTTGGCATTGGTGCATAGTCAGGTGCCTTGGTAGTTGGAGTACTTTCTAATCAGACAAGACGAACAGGTTTATTTGGACTTATATGTACAAAACAGCTGCACACTGGAGTAGTTGTCACTTTATGACTTTGTAAACTTTCTTCATTTACAGCTGATGGAGATCGACTGATAATGAAGGGAGCCCACTTGACAACAGGGGAAATGTTAACAGCATTGGAGTCCAGATGTAATGCAAAAGACCTTAAGGAAGAACAGAAAACCAAGAAGAAAAATCCCTAAAGAAGTGAAAAACAACTGTGTTGACATCTACATGTGTTAGAAACAGCAGGCTGCACAGAAGGCTTTCTCCCATGCAGCAAAGTCTGAGAGATGGCCAAAGGACTTTAAATGAAGGAGAACATAGTAGAACAAGAGGTATTCTAACACTCCTGGGTCAGAGTGCTGTAAGATGCATCAAGGCATTGTTCCAAGCAGCTATGTTGGACTAGGATCACATGTATTTGCATATCAATGAGAATAATGCACGTTAGTTATTAAATTAATACTACAATGAAGCCAGATCTCTTTGTATGTTATTTCCTACAAAATTTCTATAAGTGTAATGCAAAATATTTTTAGAGTGGTTTGATGATTTGAAAGCTATTAATAAAAAATTAATTTAAAATATTTTAATAAAAAAATGGAAGAAAACTTTTTAAAGTATTCGTCATTGACTTAGCTGAGGGACAGCAGGCTGCAAATGTAGAGTGCTTTTTGTAGTACTATGTTTATAATATATCTGTTGCTGAGTCCCTACCACTTTCTTCCTCTTTTTTTGAAGGAAGTGGGAAATTTGCTAAATGTAAATACAGCTCAGCTATTAAAGTATTAGAGGTTATGGGACTGTCAACACACAGTAGAGCTACTCATCCTGTATAATAGTAACTAAGTTTAGCTCAAGTTAGTTTTGGAGAAAAGGGTAGTCTTTGAAGTTTTATAGTGTTTTTGTCACTCACTTTTGGGATATTTCATTAAATATTTTGTAAAGATCAAAGGGAGTGCTTTATTTGGTGTTTATAGTCTTATGTCCAACCCTATTATTTATTAAAGTAATTGCTTAGGTGTCTCATCAGTATTGCAAAGCTCTGTGGGTTTGGAAGGGTTGATCTCTCCTCAGGCTGTGCAGGTGAAGCTGCACATGTGTTTCAGGTGCATCAGTTTTGTTCATAACAAAAACGTAGTTCCAGTTTTGAGAATTGCAGGTGCGGTACTTTTGAGAGGCTTTAGTTCAACCTGTTGTTAATCAGATGCCTGATTTCTCTAAAACTAGTACATATATTTCCAAAGTTGGCAGCAGATTTAGGACACAAATCTGAAACTAGTTTTACCTTACTTTTTAAGATTATTAAATGGACACTGTTCTGAAAGCAAGATGGTTTTAAATAGCAGTCAAGATAATTCTTTGCAAATTCTTTGTTAGAATGTTGAAGTTAAGGTGATGTCTTATGTTGAAGAAGGGGAGCTGTCTAAAGACATTGATTGTTTCCCGTATGTTTGCAACAATCAGAAGAGCGTGAGATAAGACATTTCAGTGAAATTTAGATGTGGTAACAATATATGTAAATAACTCTGGGATAAATACCTTCTTTGCACTGGAACCTTTTTTTTTTTGTTAAGCCACCAGCTCTTCAGAGTGGTTTTGGAGTGCTGAGCTGCTAAGCCTGCTACTGAGCTCCCTTATAGCAAAGGGGTTATGAGAACACCTGAAACTGAGAGGATTTTAAGTCCTGTCAAGCTATAAGAGTACCGTAGAAGAGGACAAATAGAAATAAAAATGTTCAAAGGACAAGTTGTTTTATTCTGTTGTGGTTTTCCCACACTTTACAATAACATTATACACTGTGACTTTACCTGAAAAAGCTTTGCAGGAAGAGTGAGAATTGTTCAAGTAGAAGACCTATGCACAATTATTGTTCCCCTAGTTAATCATGTATTCAAATGCTCAAAAGCCCTCTTTATGTAACATATAAATGATTTTTGTGATTTTTTTTTCTTTCTTTGACAGTCTGTACATCAGTGCATAAAACTTGTGTTTTCATTTGAAGTGTGTACATCCATCTTAGAAGGCTAATTATTTAGCCTTCTGTAAGTGCTTAAAGAGTAAAACAGAAGTTAAGTAATTAGTAATTATATAATAATGATTAAGTTTCTATAGTATTTATTTTGGCCCAAGATTGGGGCTTATATTTATGTACAGAAAATGGAGAAAAATGAAGATCCTAGCTAGTTTTTTACCACTGTAATGAATCCCTTCTGTTGTCAAAGAAAGGTAATTAATTTTTTTTCTTTACTGGCATGGAGATGCATCCTACTCTGTAAAACACACACTTTTCCTAGGTGCTTTCATTTTAATCCACACATGCCCAGCCTTCCTGTTTAGGTTAGGCCAAAGGCCTGCAACATTGCCATTGAGAGATCACCAGCAATTCAGTGCATGAGGTGCAGGCTGGTGCTGCTTTTGCTCTGGCTGCTGGGAGCTGCAGTTTGCAGTGATAGAGCTGATACGTTTTGTGCATGAAAAAGTAATGACTGGGATTTTAATATAAAGCAAAACCTACAGGACAGAAAAATCAGGGTAAAAATGTGCATCCTCAAGACTACAAGATACTGGAGTTATATAAACAAGCAAGATGGGCAAGAAGTCACTCCTCTGATGATTATTATGCTAATATGTACAAAATTGCTCTCCCTGTACCGTGGAGATAAAGGTACAAATTTATTTTTCAAGTACTTTAAAGATAATCTGTAATGACTTTCTTCCCTGAGCGTTTGGATATCTTTGCTGCAAGCTGCTCCTACGCTCAGCTCCTGCTGCTGATTGCCCGAAACAAAGACCTGACAGCTTCCTGACAGCACAGGCCAGCCTGGGGATGTACAGGGTATTAAGGTCACTCATGCAGAACAAAGCGTGTCTGGGTGAGCATTGACTTTGCATGGTGCTATTCTTTAGCCCATTCATCTTGATTGCTGTATCCCACCAAAAATGTGGGCACTTGCCCAACTATAAAAGGAACTGGAACAGGCCCTAAAAAACTAGGATTGCCTAAATGCAAACACCATGGCCACATAGGGTGTCTGATAGCAGGTGATGACATTAAAATGGCTAAATCTCTAATGCCTGGAGATTTAGCAATTATTAGAATAATCTTACATCTTTTCATTTTACAAATACCTATTTATTTAGACGTTCTTATCAGGGCATAGGGAAAATAATCTTGAAACAGCTGAATATGCCATTCAGATAACACAACCTGGCTGAGGTATTCCCTTTTTGAGTATCTGCAGCATTGATTTTAGAAAAAGATAATAGTATTTTTATTAAAGATTTCAAATAGAAGCAGCGTTACTGAACACTACAAGTTCTTCACCTCTGCTTGTTTGAATTTTAAATGAGTTTATATGCCATAAGGAAGCCAGAAAAACCCCTCAAAAGTTGAATATCCTGGGACTGTATTTAAATTCTCAAGATGCTTGCTGCCAAATGTATCTCCTACACGTGTATGCACTCCTTGCAGTTTTAAGAAATTCTGGCTCACTGCCCACCTCACCAATTCCATGTACAACCAGCTTCCCTGGATGCAGGCCCTGCTTTTCCACTGAGTGGCTTGGAGTCACATTGAGACTGACATTACCTGTCAGTGATGCCTCTTCCAGTGATGCCGCTTCTCTGCCTTCTCCATCTCCTGGCCTAATAGTCTTTTTCCTTACTGGTGTTGTTTCATCTCATCCATTCTCCCCTTTTTCCCTTGGAAGGCCTGAGTCACTCTTCTGAGCCTTCTTATTGTTTGCCAAGAGTGTGCAGTACCTTCCAGCAGCCAGGGTACTCTGCTGCTGTAGACCACTCCACACACTCTGCTTCCTGCTCAGCCTTGCTCTGTAGGCTGATAAATGTTGGGATGGAGCAGCATGAACAGGTAGAGGTGCTACTTTCCTTCTGATTAGCTTAACAAAAAATGATCTTTACACAGAGCTGGTCTTCTCAGGATTTTACAAAACTAAGGCTGCACCCAGGGACAGATGTTAGGGGTGTGAAGGCAAAGGAGCTGCTGACCTGAAGTTCCAGAGTGGTACTTGAAGGCAGAGTAAAGGCAAGCCTAGAGATTCTGCTTGACTTAAAGTGGTCTCCTAGGTACTGGCAGTGTTAATAGCAGAGGTTAATAGCACATCAAAGGAGATCTTTGCCTTGTGCTTCACTGGAAGAGGCGAGTTTGACTTGTTTCCATATGAAGATTTCTTTTAAGGCAAAATAGCTGGAAAAATGGACCAGCAGACTTGTCTTGTGAAGGGAATGCTTGGTCAACAGGAGCAAAGCCTGGGAAAGACATCTTTAGTGGACAGATTTTCATAATTCAGACTGAGAATCCCTGCAGGAAGTTCAGAGGACAGGCAGGAGGCAAAGCAAGCAGGTTCCTTCCTTACTAAGGCACTACTCTGTTTCTTTTCAACCCTCCACCCTTTTCCAACAAGGAGTCAAAGACCAGCCTTACTGTAAATATAGCATGGTCAGCATGCAAAGCCAGCAAGTTTGTCCTCTCTAGCACAGTTCTTGCATGGATACACGGAAACAGTCTTTTCACTATTGGGGAATCTGAGTGGTTCAAGTCACTTGTATGAATAAAAGGAACAATAAATATTTTCATGGAGCCTTTAAACTATCTTTTTATAGATGAAGATTTTTAAAACTTGACATCAAAATCCACTGCTCAAATGGATTTCAGAGTATTTACTGGGAATGAGAAATTTAATAATCAGATAATTCTTTCTTTCAAATAGCTAGATTGGTATCAATTTAAGCTGCATATAAAAGAAAAGGTGGCAGAATCAGTACCAAAAACTTCTGGCAGAAGCATAGGAAAAAATCAGGGACCTGCAGTGTAATATCCTACTTCCTTAAAGACTTTCTCTGGTCTGGTTGTTAGATATGTAATATATCTTGAGATAGAGTCAGGGATGAAAACCCAAATAGTGTGAGACTTCTCAAGTCTAGAAGAGCAAGCTGGAAGATAACCTGCTTGTCCTGCATGGTTGCCTGAGATGCCAGAGGCAAGAATTTTCTTAGAAGACTTTTGAACTATTCATGTAGTCAACCCTCTTGGACAACTTTGCATGCTGGCAATGGGGATGGGATAATAGTAAAAACTAGCTTTAGCTTCTAAAGGGTTTCTCCCCAGTGTTCTTATACAGTCTGTGAAAAAGGAGGTCTTGAAAGGTGAGTCAAAACTGGAAGCTAATATACTGAGCAGCAGCCTGAGAGCCTCTCTTCCTGCTGTGTGCAGGTGTGAGGGGACTTGTGCTCTTTGGTAAAAAGAAACCCCCATCAACAGTGCTCCAGGCATTTTACACCTAGGCCCTTGTCGCCCCAGGATGGAGTCCTTTGGGAGCCATGGGCAATTTGACAGCCTGTGCATATTCCTAGCACCCTACTACACAATTTTGGTCAACAGAAGAGGAGAAATTGTAGCCCCACTCCAGCTCTCCTGGGAAAAGTGTTGGTATCCACAATGAGGATACCCTTCCTCTGTAGAGTATGAGTGTCAGGCTCTGCCCTTCACATTTCTGCACTAGGGTGCTCTCCTTTGTGACATCCTGAGAACGAAAAGGATGGTTGTAACTACAAATGAAATCTTGTTTTTTTTCCCTGAAGTTCCCTTCACATTGGTTGATTAATGTCTTTATTAATGGAACTCTATTTATGATATGCAATCAAAGAAAGAAGCTAAAGCTTTATATACCCTTTCAAAATCCAGTGGGTACATCTGTACTTTATTGATTCCAAATTTTATAATCTGACTATTCATCATCGCTAAAAATGTTTGTTTTATCATTATGTATTCCAAATAATTTTGATATTCCTTGTCCCTGCCCTTACATCCTTATTGTTTCCAGATCACACAGAAAGGAGGAAGTTGAGGTTTGATTTGTCTTTATTTAGAGAGATATCATTTAGGATGACTTTGTTGTACATCTGAGGTTTCTAAAAGCCATGCCTGATTATTGGCTTTCTGAAAGTCTCTTCTGTGAGCAGGTATCCCCTGCTAAAATGCTTTTTTTTAAATATGGCTCAAAGGCTTTTTCAATGCTAAAAATATAGCTATTGAAGATTTGTAATCACCCCGATCTTTTTAGCATTGTAATGACTATGCTGATTAAAAAATTCTGAAGATAAATAAAAATATTTTTATTCTAATGTGTGGATGTTTGCTATTCAGCATAGATACTGCTGCTAAATAAAAAAGGGCTTTTCAAAGCTTCCAAAGTTAGGCACAAGCTCCGATATCTGCAGTCACTGTGACCTGGGCTGGATCTGACATCAGCTCATTTTTTTGCCTGGAATGAGGAAAATGAAGCTACTTCCATGTCAGTTCTGGAGCTTTCTCTCTCATCACTGAGGCAGGCTACAAGCGGTGAGCTGTGACACCATTGCCACAGTAAACTTCGCCCGAGAAGCATTTCCCTTTAACCTCTCTTTGAACGTGCTGCTGACAGCGTAGGGGAGCCGGGCGGGGCTGCCGGCACTAATTGCATTAGGGTAATGCCCTGTGGCATGAGCAGCGCCAGGCGCTGGTTGGCTCCGCGCTGAGCCCCGGCACACGTGAGCCTCCCCACCGTGACAGCTGCCCACCCTGGGCGGGTGCAGCATCTCCAGATCCACAGCAAGGACTCCTTGCACCCACGCGCCGTGCTGGAGAGCAATATGGCTTTGTTTTGACTCAGAAATAGGTGTAGTGCACAGAGCTCATTGATCAAACACAAGCTGTGCCCAGCTCTTCTAGCTCAGAGGCAGTGAAACGCTGATACGCTGGGAGATCCTGTGCAGGTTGACATAAAAAGGAAAACTTGCAGGTTCATGTGTTGTTGCTTCATAATCCCTGGTCTAGTGTTGCCCAAGCAAACATCTCTTGAGTGGCAAAGCTTCCTTAGGCCAGCTAGGCAACTGTAGCACGTGTTTCATCATGCCTGCCAGTGATGACATGGCTGGGAAGGGAAAACCACACTTGTACAACAAGGAAACAGAAACAAAACTCTGCTACCTATGCAATTTTCCCATCCATGCCTTGGGGGCGAGTGACTATTATTCATGGAGTGCTTTAGTTTTTTTCCACAGCTAGGGATAGGCTTAAGAGTAAAATTTGGGCACTGATGTCCAATTTCCCTGACAACTTTTTAAGGCTTTCTCAAGAGATAATCTTACCTAAAAGAAGCCTACCACTTAGAAAAAGTAGTCTACATACACAGTATGTCTGTATACTAGAAGGAAGGTGAGATCCTCCCTTATACAGCAGAGCATCATGCTATCAGATAGGGTTCCCTCCAAGTTAAACAAATGGGCAGTTTAATGAGTAAAGTCTAGGGAAAAAGTTACACCTCCTATGGAACCTGATTAGTGACATGTTGCAGACGAGGAGGTGGTGCTCTGCCCTGCCCAAGCAGCAGGTATTGTGACTCCAAAAGACAAAATATGGCTTAGCTTGCATGCAGTAGGTGATTCCATGGCTACATGAAGAGAAACCTCAAACGCTGCTGGCCACAACTGCCCAGCCCCCACGTCAGGTGAAGCATCACTGCACGATGCACACCTGCCTGAAGGAGTAGAACGAAGGTCTCTGTGCACTCTTTTGCCTTGCACTTGGTAGTGAAGAGCTGTCATATCCTCCCCTCCTACAAGGTGCAAGGGTTTGACTACCTCAGGAAAGCATTCACCTTGGTTAGGCTCAAGCTGCCAAGGTGGTGGTTGCTCCCAAATGTGGCTACGTGCTTGCCGTGCAGCTCATTTCCTCAGAAAAATGTTATACTTTTCACTGTAAATTTGATTCTCCTTTTCTTGGAAAATACACAGTCCAATGTGGAAATGAGCAAAACTTCAGAGAATTTATTCTGTCTGCACTGGTACAGTAATATGGGCATAGGAATTCAACATTGTCCATAGGTATGTATGTATGAATGCATATTTGTTGCTTCTCTCTTTGTATATCTAAAGAGGAGACTACATAAACACAAAAGGTCTCATTGTGATGTCAGCCTCAAACCAAGCAGGAATTGAGATTTACAGGGATGAATCCCTCTGGCTCAAGCCCCTCTGGATATCTGAACATTTCACTTTGCCTCTCAAAGTAGGAGCTGTATTTGGCAAATGTATATTGTAGTGTCAAGATAAGAAACAATGTATATTTTGTAGCCCAGGCCACTTGTACCTTACCCAGGAGGATACATCTCTCTCTGCTCACTATAGTTACTTTATTTGCTACATGGACAGCTTCAGCACTATTCTGATTCAAAGAAGTTTTGAGATGTGGCATTGATGATATTGCAGCTGGTAAACCATGTCACGGGATTAATTAATTTGCAAATCATTCGAACTTTGTAAGAATTGAGTGAGATTTTTCACTGTATTCTAACAGTCTGCATTTCAGAAAAGACAGATAAGAGTCTCTTTTCTTCTTCTAACTTACATGTCTAGACCTGAAAAATTTGTAAGGAGACTAAATCATACCAAATGACTTATGTGAGAATTCAAAACTGTAGCAATGTTGTGCACAGGTGGTAACTGGATCTTCAGGTACTTCAGATCCAGGAATACTGTCTCACCACTAGATGGAAATAGTGGATTTTACATCTTCTGCTGCATTATCAGCACTTATACCTGAGTACCATTTGCATATCATAAGCCATCTGCAGGCAGCACTGCAGAAATGTGGATCCAAAATTATTTGCTAGTGCATCTGGAGTAAAGCCAAGATTTCTATTTCTAGAAATTGTCCCCGCTTCACAAGACCAAAGGCTTCGTAATTCCTGAAGGATGATTCTGTTTGATCCCTAATCTAATGGCTTTTCATTTATCCTTTCTGTAATCAGCCAGAGGAGAACTCAGGATGGACAGCATGTTGGTTCAACTATCATGAAGGAGTCAGTAAATATCACTCTAATTTAAGATTTCAAAGTAAATCTCTTACACAACACAAACACATACACAAGATTAAAAACAAAATTTAAAAAATAGAAGTGGAAGGATGTTGAAAGTCTTGTGTTTCAATGTACCTACTTAATAACACAAAAAAGAAGCAATGCGACTTGCTGTTTATGAGCAGACGCTATAATATTGTTTGCATATTAAAATCAAGCATATAGTCAGAGAAGAAGAATGTAATTAAAGACAGGTCTGCAGGGAAGGGTAGTTAGAGGATTATTTTTTTTAAAATCAGTTCCAAAATTATCTCTTTATTTTATGTGTTACAAATCTGACTTTCTACCAAGGCTTGAAACTTCCAGCTGCTATGTGAAGTTGTATCACAGCAAAGTGTATAAGAAAAACTCCTCCTTGCTCCAAAACATTTGGCTTTATGGCACCTTTTCATATTGTGAAATGCTGGAACCAGCACAGGACCTACCTGGCTGTCTTCTCTGATTTTGACACCTTTATCTCAAACTCCTTCATGAAAGTACTAGCAGAGAAGTGTAATTACTGTTATTCCATAAAAAACCTTCCAGATACCAGGTGTATCTTCACATTTCTCTTTTTCCAGACAGCAGAAAGTAGCTGTGGGTTTCATTCAGTGAGATACAAGACCAAAAGAGGTAGAGGTTGGCATAATCCTGATGTTGGAAATAAATTTGAGGGTATGTTATGAGGTTATGTTATGAGGGTATGTTATGAGGGAATCAGGATTTTTGTTGTGACTTAAAAATAGCAGCCTCCTCATAGAATATGCCAGTAAAATCTCTCCACTCACCTGTCAGGATTTGACAAAAGATCAGATAAATCCTCACAGGGCCTGTTGACAGAGTATATTTTATGATGCCACTTCTGTGCCAGTGTACAGTAGTGGCAGCTGCAGTATTTTCCTTTAAGAAGTAGGAATTGCAGTTCAATAGGGACTAAAACCAAGATATCATATCTCCATTTTTCTAATGCTAAGGCATAAGGTTGCACTCAGGCTTTATTTTTCCTGAGTACTGCAGGCACCCACATTAATTCTGTATTTTGATTGATTTTGTTTGCTAAGCTGACCACTGTGTGTATGTAGCAGGTCTGTTCCTGGGTCACAGTAACTATGGATTGCTGTAGTTCAATAATATGTGATGTACCAGTGGGATATGGGGAGTTAATGGGAAAGCTGGCAATCAAACCCAATAAACTGCTTTGGGATGCTGATGCCTTATTGCTCTGTCTCGGTGCCACATGATGATTTTTTGAACCAGCCTTCAAAAACATGAGATATAATAAACAGTATAATTTAGCATGCAGAGCCTAGCTCGGAGCCCATGGGTACCAGCACTCAGCACACTGGGCTTGATAGGTGCTGGATGGAGTTTGTGTTTGAAGGGGCATTGAGGCCACAACATCCCCCAGCAGGACAGCTCTGGCAGTGCCCCTCTGTTCCTGGGCGTTCCGTGCTGGGTTGTGCAAGAGGGGTTACGAGTGTGAGTGAGAGTGTGAGTGTGACTGTGTGAGTGAGTGAGCTTTTACTGTGTGTGTGTTTCTATGTATGTATGTGAGTGTGAGCGTGTGAGCGTGTCTCACTGTGAGTGTGAGAGCATGTGTGTGCGTAAGAGAGAGAGA
>JAHLSL010000021.1:10704690-10826031 GCA_025920805.1 Petroica traversi | reverse complement strand
AACAAGAGAGGCTGGTTCAGTGTGGGGTGGGATCACAGACAGAAAGGCAACCATGTGAATTACAGTCACTAAGCTCCAGGTTTAGAGGGCAAAGCATTTCTCCTTGCACCAAGTAGGGAGAATATTTATCCCAAAGGAGGTAAAACACAAAGGATACATCTAATTTCTTCGTGTGAGTGCTCACGGTTTATCACCCCCACCTCCCTCCAGCCACACACTTTCAATTCCTCTATTACTGCAAGATCAGATAAATGCTACACAAAAGCTCAAAGCCCATGTAACAAAGAGATGAACAGAGAACATCTTCTGCTCCTGTTAATTGAAACTGTGGATGCTGTCAAAGGTCTGTCTGATGCAGGAATGTGTCAGAGCAGTGAGTGAATGAGCAGTGAGTTAGTTACTCTAAGAAGAGGATCGATAAAATGTTTAAGATAATTTCCAGCTTCGTAGTTGTCAATGATAAAATTATTATTGAGTGAGCTGGGGCGGGAATCTTTCATTTGGAATATGAAAAGTGTTGAAAAGCCTCAGTGCTGACCAAATGTCATGGGGAAAATATTGATGCTCAGATTCTTCTTTCAGACCCTTGTCAGCTTAAAAGATGATGGGTCATTGATTCAAGAGCAGGAATGGGATGGCAAGAAGACCACAATAACAAGGAAGCTTGTGGATGGACAATTGGTGGTGGTGAGTTCAATCCCACTTTTTGATCCCCTAGTGCTACTGGTTGGTAGCCTGAAATATAACTCTTAACAGGTGTTTACCTTCCCTGTGTGGTCTGCACTAAGAGGTAAATTAATAATCCATCTCTTTTATTTTCTAGGAATGTGACATGAATGGTATCAAGTGTGTTAGAGTCTACCAGAAAGCATGAGGACATCTTCAGGTTCAGTAGGAACTTGCTGCAAACAACTCAGTTCAGTGGACGGAGCTCCCTTTCACTCCGTATTTTCCTTTTCCCTGTTTTCTAGTATTTCAATGGACTGAGTAGCTGAGTGCAATTCTTTTTAAAGGCCGTGATGTAACTATTATGTAACTATTCTGAACATAGGCTATTAAATAAAATTGTCGTAAATATGAAGTGAAAACGTTGTTACTGTAGTGGAATTTCTAGTGAAGTTTTATATAAAACTGATTTGGTTTTAGGCTCTAGGACAATCTGCCTTCAGCACAAGACAAGACAATATATGGCAAAACCAGTTAAAAGTAAGCTGAATTTTGACCAACATCTCTACTTTCTAAGATAGTAAAAATCTGAAATTGGAACAATTCCACAGCCCAAACTTTGAATGTTTTTTCTGACTTCCATGTTACAAAGTAAATGGAATTGGATGGGCATAAATATGAGATTACCTAAATTGTTATATCTCAGTATATATATATACACATCGGTAAGCCAATGAACATGATAAATCTAAGCAAGCACACACACTTTTTGGAAGGAAGCCTTATTTTAAGAAGACTGTTTTCCTAGCAAAACTCTTATTCCATGTCTGGTAACATTCTAAAAGTTCTGAACCAAAATCTACTGAAATACTGCCTAAAACTTAGAGCCTCATTTTATTTTATTTTTTTTTTAATTGTTTGAAACACCCAGCAATGGAGTTTATATGCTTTGAAGTGCCATAATAAATAATCAGAAATATCAGTGTCTTGAGTATTACTTTTACACTGGTTGGGAAACAGAACCCATAATTCCACTATTCATACTAATATGAACCCTAGAGCTAGGGGGTGTATTCTTATACTGGCATTAGAAATAGAAGGAATCTCCCCATAGAAGTAATATGGAAAACAAATTAATATGAAAAACAAACTGATCTGATAAAGGATCTACTAAGTTTCAGATCAGAACTACACCAAACAGCATCAGGCATGATATGAAAATCTGCCTCCCTTCCTAAGGAGTGTTACTGCTTTCAGCTGGGTGTTGAGCCTTCCCTGGGAACACTGGTCTGTCACTTACCCCTGCTTGTTTACTCCAGATCCTGGTTTGTGCTAATTGTTTATCTTTCATTTGAATGGAAAAACAGCCCAATGTCTTTTCTAGGACATCCGTTTTTATCGCAATGAGATCACTTCTTGTAAAACAAAAGGCAGAGGAGTATCTTTTTAGAGTGATTTCCTTTGGAAACAAGGCTTATAAAGTCTGCCTATCTGTGCTCTCCAAATTCAACCACACGTGAAGTAGAGCCTAGAGGTCCCAAGATAACTATTCTACAAATGTCATGAAAATAGGTGGCCTGATGAAGGAGATGGGCCATCAAAGCACCTTGATGATGGAAAGACTGCACATGGAAGTGACACTTCGTTTGACATTAAATGGAAGAAAAACATAACAAGGTCTCTTGGCACACGTAAGAAGTTATCTTAGGCACAGAAGCTGACCAATGGAGAGAGGCAGATCAAGAGGAAACTGGAATTCTTTAGAGCTAATTCTCCAGAACTACTTAGGCTCACATATTTATTTGCTTTATTTTGATGTCAGTTCCAGCCTCAGTTGCCTGTAACTTCAATGTAAGTGCAATGAGGCCCAGATCTACCATATATGCAGTCTGTTTGTGTTAGATTAGACCATACACTTAAAATTGCAATTGTTTTATAGTACAGCAAGCCAAGATTTATAATGCTCAAGACTTGAAAATATATTTAGTTTACAGTTTCCTCCTATTATTTATTACACTAGAAAAAAGCTTCACTTTTCATGAGTGCACATGCACAATATTCTCATCAGTGCAAAACAGACAATTGTCCTGACATTTGAATAACTGTAGTTCACTGTATCACATGAGATGGCAGAAAATAAAACTTCTGATTAGAACTGAAAAAGAACTTGAGCATTATCCAGCCAAGACTGCTTTATAGTGCTAAAGAAATAAATAAGGAGACAAGTTTTGTTGTGACATTTTAGTGCATGTTTTTGAAATACTTTGGAGGGATGAAAGAATCATGTTCAGCAAATGAAGCTGCAAGTAGAACTTGCTCAAAGTAAAGCAGTTTCCATATCCAACACATATTCATTTAAAGTTGCAAGCAGTGTCCAATTTTTATCTTTAAATCTCACTGTCTTCTCAAATTGGTGTAGTTCTGCTGTTTACATGGAAGAGGTTGCTGTTTATGTGTTTGTTTGTTGGTGATGGGTGGGTAGGTAGAGTTTTTTTTGGTAGTGAAGTAGTAAAGGAATTCCCAAGGGAACCAGATGCTCAGAAGGATAAAGGAGTAGAAAATGAAGTTGTTTAGTAATTTAGATCTGATATTCCACTGCATTAGGGAAATCTCTTGTTTGAGCTTTCCAGGAACACAAGTGAAATGGCACTATGCTTTGTGGAGAGTGTCCTGGCACTGTATAATGCTCAGAGTATTAAGGATTTTCCTGTTATGGTTTGGTTTTATGATTTATTTCAAAATTGTTATCCTACGCTGCCTGCATTCTCCGCAATTAACACCGGCCTTTCCTTTTCCTCTCCCCTTTCTACCTCGCACATGTCCTCCAGATCAAAGTTTTTTAAAAAACAAAGTCAATGGTAGGAAGCATCTCAGTTTTCTGAGGTTTGGTCCCACTGTTAGCTGTCAGCTGCCCAGGAAAAAAAGGAGTGCTTTTTTCTTCAGGTGTGAAGATAAGGTGTAGGAAGACAGCTTTGCTCTGCCATTGGCCACTTGGTTACATTAAATGAGACTCAAACATCTGAAAAGCAAATTAATCCTGAACAGGCACTCTTTTTTTTTTTTTTTTTAAAAGGTTAAGACTTAAAAATCTAGTATTGTATAAACCACCTTATCTACTTCTTCATAATATTATGACCTATGAATTCTGTTCTTTCATTAAGCAGTCCATTCAAAGTAACACTTATTAAGGTCAGATGCTGAAAATAAGTGCCGTGTCAGTATTTCTCAGGGTCCTAAGAGAGACATGGGCCTCTGTCCAGAAGCCCATTTCAGTTCAGCCTGGAGTGTCAGTCTGTGCCTGAGCTGGTTATCAGAGGGGTCATTCTCCGCTCAGATATTTCAGATTTTACACAAAAATCTATGCTTAAAACTAATTTTTATGAAGGAACTGCCATATTGTTTATATTCTGCATAAAATGGTTTAACAAAAACTCCTGCATAAGAATGTGCTGACACAATGAATGGACTAGAAACCTTTGCACTATATTGATTATTTGTGATTGTAGGGAAAAAAAAAATCCAGTGTGAGAGTGGGTGGGAGCAAGTTAACGTATATTAAATATTCTTTGATGCCTAATTTCAGTCCCATTGTTCAGCCCTGAGAGGATTGAGCACTATTTTCTTAGGTTTTGGAGAAAATCCAGCATCTGTGTAAACACATTTTTGTCCCATGGCTCTTCTAGCTTTGGCTTTTCAGCCCTTGTACATCAAATTAAGGTTTTGTTGACACTTCCCAGAATGGTTTTACTTCATACTATTATTTCAGAGGAAAAGGAAACACTATGAGGGACCCTGTTCCCAAGAGTGAATTTGGCTTCCTTTCTAGCAAAAATGTTTTCAAAAATCCATTCCCTCTACCAAGTGGTCTTAATTATATTCTGAATATATTTACATGTGAAGTTCATTATAGTTGCAGAAGAAATGTAAAGTTTCTGCAACACATGCAACCTAGAACTAGTTTCAGATAATGTCCTAAAAAATCTGCTAAATCCCAAATAGTATTGTTGACACTTTAAAATAAATAACATGTTTGTCATTAATCACAGATGTGCACTCTGAAATTAAATACCAGAAGACAAATATCCCAGTCTGAGGACCATGCATACCACTTATTTAGGACTGGACTTTTGCTCCCCAATGCTGAGCATCTGGTTCCCTTGGGAATTCCTGTTTGAAGTCATTGAGTTTACCTTCAGAAAAGGCATTAGCTAAGGGTGAGCTCAGCTCATTGTGCAGTGCAAGTGTCCAACAGAAAACTGAGGGACTGAGTGCAATTTTAAAGCTGGGAGGCAGCGAGTTGCTGCTCCAGGGTTATTCTTGGTCTGCAGCTGGAATATCTGTGGCATGGTCTTCTGGGGCCGTGGTATAAAATCCTGTATGGCAACCAGCAAATTCAAAACATAAAGAATAGAGCAGCCTGCATGGCTTGACCTCAAGGGAAACCTTGAACTGAGGTCAGAGAGTCCTCGAGTACAAAAGTTCCTTGGGTATGTGGTAAATTGAGCTGAAGGCAACTCATACTGACTCCTCACTCTAGAAATTATGGCCAGGCCTTGTTGTGGAAATTTAATTCTATAAGTAGCAGTAGAGTATACAGTAGGAATGATTCCTATTTTATTGTGCAGTGTAATTAAGGCAAAATATCATCAATACTATTTCTTAAACAGTGTAAAGCAGTATCTGATACTGGGGTTTGCTCTGAGTGCTTTCTATTGTCTCACCTCATTCTCCTAAACTGCCTTGCTTTGTATAGATTGCATATAAATACAGTTCAGAAAATGAGATGTTTCTATTATTTTACATTTATATTTTTCTGTTGGTGAGGTGCAAAATGAAAATGCAAGGTACATTTCTTTTCTGGGTTTATAGTTTGATTAATTGTATTCTTATTGCCCACTTCATGGAATATGGAATTTGTGTAAAGGACTGGCTTAACTGTTGGCTGCTTTTTTGGAACTGTGACAGACGAAAGGAAGCCAATTGAATAGAACAGCAATCACAGATGCCTCAGTGCCTTAACATCCTCACTTCTCTTTCCCCTTGCTGTTAGCACAACACAGTCCATGCTTATCTGAGCCTGAGCATTATCCTTCTGTATGCTCACTCTCTTAATAAAGATTATTCTTTTTTTCCTTTTTTAAAAAAAAGATTATGATGTCTCTTGGATTCAGATTCTGAACATCCAGCTGTTGTGGTAAACTGGAACAGGGATTAAGAAAGATAAGAATTAATATGTGTATCTGTCCGGTCTCTCCCTTTTCATTTTTTTAAAGCTGTTTTCTTCACTCTGTTTTTCAGCATCAAGAGAATGATGAAAACTAAGTGCACAACTTTCCACTCCAACTACATGCAATGTTATCCGTGGCAGCCATCTTAAAAATCTGATTTTAAAGAAGTAAATGTCTAAGCAATATTAGCCAAAGATTTAATTGTTTCCACATGCTCTTTGTTCTTATGCTTGTGCTGAACTGGATTTAAGCAGAAATTTCTTCAGCATTTAATCAGTATAGTTCTGATGTAAAAAAGCAGATAGATATGTGTTTACCCAAAAAGCAAATCTCTGCTGAATTTATTTTTTAAGATAGTGATAGTGTTATTTATTTCTGAATGTAATTTGTGATAATCAGACTAAGTTAACAACTTAATCTGAAAATATCTGTTTCCTTTATTAATCTGTCAGCTAAAGCTCCACAGACCTGGAAAAATTTCATCATATCCTGTTGAAACTGGAACTTAAGTTTCAAGTTGGAATGTAAAAATTTATAGCTTATGTTTTGATTTTGACCTTGTTTTTATCTTAATTTACAGGGTTCTGAGATTTTCCTTCATGTTTTGGATCTGCTCCCAGTTAGTTATATCTGTCAAATATACATTACTTTGGGAAGTTACTCAATAATATCCTTACCCTGTGATCAATGTTTAAGACACAGTCATAGGTCTGCAGAGGAGAAGGAAGGAACAATTCAAATTATATATCCTTTGATATAATACAAACAAAGTAATAAATCTGTGAAGAAAGGTCTCCCTTAAGATATTTTCTGTTACGGAAAACACAAATCTGAAAAACTACCTATCCTTGGAAAATAAAGTGTACCAAACCTTTAGGAATGTTTAAAACATCTTAGATAAGGCTGTGAAAACTCAGGTTATCAGCCATAGGTTACCATTAAGAA
Source organism: Petroica traversi (assembly GCA_025920805.1). NCBI lineage: Eukaryota > Metazoa > Chordata > Aves > Passeriformes > Petroicidae > Petroica > Petroica traversi. The sequence continues at coordinate 10,819,192 of JAHLSL010000021.1, read as the reverse complement.
AGTGACTTATTTGGGAGTGGCTAGGTATCTCTCCTTGTGATTAAAAGCACCGTCTGAGAGGTTGTCCAGACATCTACTGGAATTTCCCTTTCCCCCAGCTGATAATCCTTTTGGTCAGCTGTGTCTTTGTTCCACATTGGAAAAAATATATAAAAATTGACTATTTTCTTAGAAATAAAATCAAAGTTTCTTCTCTATTTAGTGAAATTTCTCTGGTCATGCACTACTCATGTCTTTACATTTCAGGAGATGCTTTGCACTTCTCCATAATTTCTTCCATAGATTTTACTAGAGAGTTAGCTTCTGCTTTGAGGCTGAATCATACTGAATTGGATTTGTGAGCTGGATTCCTGCTAAAATCAAGAGCTAAATTAATTTATTATAGAGGCACTGAAAGCATCTTGTGAAGATACAGCCTGTGATAACAATGGAAAGCCCTGCATTACTACAGTAGGATTGGATTCGGCTTTAGTAATTGAAAACTAATATTAGAAATCAAGAATGAATAATTTTGAGAAACATTTCCGACTCTTTAAATTATAAAAGTTTTCTTCTTGATGTTTGTAATACTTATGATGGAAATAGAGTTCACTGGGAGCACAATTTGAGTGGCACATAAAGTTTGATAGATTCATATATTCACTTATTTATTTTGATGAGCCTAATACAGCAGAAAGGAGAGATCACTGTTGCTGCTATGGTTTTATTATGCTCTCACTGTCTTATTCTTGGAATAAAGAGTAGCATGTGGAATTGAGTAGAGAACGAAGCATATTTTCTTCTCTTGGTGTATTCTCATTTAATTACCTCATTATAAAGAAAATATTTCCCTTACTTGCCTTCAATAATATCAATGGATTTTAGTAGGAAGACTGCGCAATTGCATCAGAATACTGTTAACATTTCACTGTTAACTTTGATCTATTTTTTTTCTTTAATTTAATGTTTATTAGGACATCTTTTGAAAAGAACACCAATAAAACATGTTGTAGAATATCCTGCCTGTACAGTTACTTCATGTCACAGAAAAGAAGGCTGTAATTAATTTTTGACTACCTTATGCAATGGGCTATCCTTGCGAGTCTTGAAATTAATGTAATAAAATGTCAGTTATTTTATAAGCAGAGCAACTTTCTTTGCATGTTAAATTACATGTAGGTACATCAAGGAGAAAAAGGAAAACATTATGCTCTGTTATTACTGTGAATCCAATGGATTTGGAAAAGCCAGATTCATATAGTGGATAGGTTTCATTACCACAAAAATTATGGACTATGCTGTATGAGAGATCTCTTATGGCTCCAATTGTTCTTTGAAAGATACACCTGGATGTAATTTGATGTAATTTCAGATGTTATTTGAGAATAATAGGTTACATGAATAAAAGCATGATTTTATTAACACAATAACCCTTCATGCTGAAGCCAAGAAGAACCGATGCAAGTTTTCTCATGTGGTGTGCACTTCAGAGGAGTATTTTACAGGTACACTTCTTGTAGGGCAACCACAGCACATCTTCTGTGTCCTTTTTATCCTTTGGTGAGGCTAGGTTTAGCATTTTACACAGTGAAAGGACTCTTCAAAAGATAAGTTGGAACCTTTTATTGATTTTGCTCATCTTTATATTAGGAGGTTTAAAAGGCTTTTGCTTATTTCTGTTCTGTGACAAGATGGACTTAGTAAAATTAATTCAACTTTTCTTTTTTATGGTTTCTTTAGTAGTTAATACTCCCACTTTTGGTAAAAGAAGAATTTCCAAAGGATTCTTTATGAGTATTTAATGTTCTATTGCTGTATACTAGATTTATTCTAAATATTAAAGAATTTTAAAGCTGAAGGGACTCAGATGCTAAGCTCAAGTATAACTGTGCAAATGAAGTTCTATTCTAGTGAGGCCAAAGACTTAATTTTATTTTTTATGGACTGACTCTGAAGTTTACAGTCTCCTAGTTTCTTGTATGCTTTGCAATAGTTTGCTCTTTCTTACTTTAATACTTCCCCTCCCCTCCCCTCCCCTCTCCTCTCCTCTCCTCTCCTCTCCTCTCCTCTCCTCTCCTCTCCTCTCTCCTCCTGGTGTTCTGCTATTTGCATTATTGACAAGGAGCAGGGACTGATAAGGTCCCACAATCAAACTGATTGTTTCTGCAGGTTCTGTTTGCTCTAGGTTTATGTAATGCAGAGCCCATTCAGACTTGGGATGTATCACAGCAGCTGCCCCTGTGACTCTGCCCTGCTCAGTGGCTCTGCTTCTCTGCTGACCCACTGGGTCATGATTTCTTGGCTCCCCTGCAAACCTCAGGATTCACGTGGGAAAATGGGAGCGTGATGCTGAGTGGAATGAATCAATCCAGTTTCCATTTTTAACTGCAGTTATGCTGTTAAGGTTGGGATGAAGAAACAGATGGTCCTTTAGAAAATCCTGAATAGTTTCACTTTCACCATCTGACGTATTACTTTTTCCATATGAGAAGAATTTGCTTCTATCTCTGGTGCATACAGCTTACACCTTGATTACTAGGCAAGATCGGTTTTCTTCCTGCCTTTACACCAGTACTCTAGGAAAATACATTTATTTCTCTTAGTGCAATCTACAAAGGGACACCTAGCAAAATTTCCTTGGACAAGTGCCTAGAACTAAGCAGTCCAAGCAAAATTATCATTTGCCAAGTCTGAAAACATCCTGGGGACTGATGTAGGAACTTTTGTTCACGTACTTCTTCTAGACACTTAAATAAAGCAGTCACTGAGGTTTGAGTTTTATTCCTTTATAGACAAACCTTGCAACAGCATGTGATAGGAGTCATAATTACTGTGGCATGCTGTGGAGTCATTCTTGTGTCACCATCCTCAACTGGAGGATCAAGCTGAGGTGCTTTGCTCCTGCCACAGCAGTCATGAAGGGCAGACATGACCTGGAAATGCCAGTCTGAGGACTGAACTGCCAAGGCCACTGCAAACACATTTTGGTTACTTCCAGAGACATACACAGCACACTCCAGCACTAGAAGCCAAGATACAGCAGGAGGTACAGAGCCTACCCCTCATCCCACAGACCTCACAGGAGTGAATCACACCACAGGCTCTAATTCATGAGTCACACTAGGGATATACAAACTGTGTATGGCTGGAACTGCATGCTTACAAGCAGTGTTTTAGTAGATCTCTTGTCTAGATGTGCAAAAATTGTTTAGTTATGAAGTCAATTGTTTTTGGTTTTTGTTATCCTGTCAAAAGATCTTCAGATGGGTATTCTGTGTTAATAGAGAGCAGCACAGAAATAGGTGTTGTTTTAAATTAACTGAATACCTGTTTCTGAGGAGTTTTGTGCTATGCTGGACTCTACTGTCTTGATTTCTTTCAGAGATTTCTAAAAGCCATTGGATGTTGTTGTGCCTATCATAAAAAGCAGTTTTCTTCTCGGAATCTCCAGCATAGGAGGTTCTTGAGATTTTGTCCACCTGGGCCAGTGGCTTGGGTAGCTGGTGAAGAGCTTTGCCCTGCAGCAGCAAACAGGTTGTGCCTCCCTAGGTGCCAACCCCAGGCAGCCAGCACAGTTCATGCTGTGCTGTCCCTGCATGTGGCCATGACACCCAGCTGACCTTTGTGCATCAGGTGGGGGTGTGCTCTTGAACCAGTCTTTTTTGCAAAGTTTATAAATTCAAGGGTTTTGTTAAGGTATTGACACAGACTTCTTCATAGTCCATCTGAGTCCATGCCTGCGGAAACACCCACATTTTTCTGTTGAATATACAGAACATCTTGTGTGATAGAACATTGCTAAGTGTCCTGTTTAAAGGATGATTTTGTAAAAAGACAGAAATGAACTCGCTACAATACTTTCCTTGGTTTTCTTCACGGTGTCGATGAATCAACAGGTGCTGTTCTTTTGATTCCAGCCATCACCCACAGCTCCTGTGCTCACCTCCTGTTTCATAAGGAGGACTTGTTAATTGCCTTACCCAAACATTTGTCATCATCTATTGCCAACCCCACCTCATAAGGGTTTCAAAAAGCTGATTTTTTCCATTGCTTACGTGATGGGCTCCAAAGGGTGGCTGCCTCACACAGGTGTGCTCCATCCCCAGGGAGGTGTGTTTTCTCAGATCACCGCAGTAACCATCTTCCAGTAGGGATACTGAATCCCTTCCTCCTTTGACTGACCCACCCCCTACTTCCTCTTCCTCCAGAGTATTTGCATTTTTCTGCCAGGACCACTAGGTGTCACAAGTACTCACAACTAAACTATAAAATAATCTAAAATAGTCCAGACATCTTGAAATTTTCCTAATCAAGGGGTCCAAGAAATTTGATGTAGACCTGACACGGATGTGGGAGCTACTGGATATAATAAAAAAGTCAGACACTTCAAGCTGGTGTTTTCAGAGCAGACCCCTGTTACTTCATAGCAAACAATTCAGCTTTCAAGGGAGCGATACCTGTTGTAGAAGGGCCTTAATTCAGCTAATCTTAAATCAGAGAAAACTTAAAAACTGGGCATGATCCGAACGATCAGCATACTGTGTCTAACACAAGGAAATATGCTGGTGAAACAGGGTGTGTAGAAGTAGAATACAGAAAGAGCTCCACCCTGAAAAAAGCTTATGGTTAAGAAACAGAATAATCCTTTGGGTATATTTTGATGATTTTCAAACTAAAACTGAGTTTTACATGCCAATAATGAGACATATCTTTCTTTTCCTCCCCCTCATTACTTCCAGCCTGTCTGTTTATAAACTAACAAATCATTCTTGCCTAGCAGTATGGATTTTACACTAGTTGGGAGGATATATTCACAAGCTTCCCAGTGGGAACCCACAGTTGACTCTGTGGGACCCCAAGACACTGATCTTTTCTGAAGAGGATATTTCAGTGGTTTCAAATGTCACAAAGCATTAATGCTGTAAACCCACATTTCATTTGTTTAATAATTTATTTAAACTATTTACATTATAGTTAGGTATTTCCATTTCTGAGTGTACTTTTATACCTAGAAACAAGCCTCCAGCACTCCCCCAGCACACAGCACATCCACCCAAACATGCACTTTTGCTGCTTTTGGAGACAGAGCTCAGTGCACTTTTATAATGTGCACTGAACAAGCAGAACAAGAGAATACTTTCTATGTAAATGGAGGGAAACCCAAATCTTTCCATCTGGGGCCTCAATTCAGCTGTATCCTGGGAAAGCCACAGGCCTTCACAGCTTCCCAGTGACACCTGCTTACATCAGTTGTGTCTGAAGCTGCAGCAAGGCACAGGAGGGGAAGGAGATGAGCACAGGTGATGAAAACTACTTGGCAAAAGGAGTAGGTGTGAATATTAGTCTAATGACAATGCTGCTTCTGATATTAAAATATGCAAGGTCACCCTATATCTTGCAGCAGGATTCTGAAGGCACTGCAGTAGGGACTGGGTTCCTTGTGTTTCTTACCTCTCCAAATCCTGTAAGAGTATTTCCATCCATTTCAAAAATTCTCTGTAAACTGCATGCCAATGGCTCTGTATCCTCTTATCTGCCACAACACTGGACTAATTTATTCCAGCATTTTTAACTGGTTAGATAGCATAAAGAGAGATGGGTGGGAAACAGGCTTGATGAAGGGTTTTAATACTTCAATGGATCTATTCTGAGCATACTCAGAAATACATCTTTCCTCCTTTTTCCATATTTAAAAAAAATATTTTCCTCAAAATTAGAACAGTTTTATACACAGTAATTTTAATATTACACACAGTTAGGGGCTTGATCAGATGTGGTATTATTGCATGACATCCAAACAGACAGACAGTATTTTAAATCTGGAGTGGCCTATTATACTGTCATTTTAAGCTGGCAAGATGAGAACATAATGGCTTTGGGCTACACCAGATTTAGGCGCTGGAAAGTACTCCACAGCTCCTGGAATAGAATGCATCACCCTGAAAGAAGCAAAGACCATTCACTCCTTTTCCAAAACAGTATTTCAAAGGTAAAGACTGACATCATCATGTAGCTGGGAGTTATTTCTTACTAAAGCTGTGTAATGCTTACTAGTCATCCTGTACAGTTCACTATCAGTCAAATGAATCATTCATTCAAGACAGCTAATTTGGTTCTAAATGCACTATTTAGAATGAATGCTGAATATTACTAACTATTATGAAGTAGCCACCTGCTGCACCTTTATGACATTATGTTTGGTATATTGCTGCAATAATCTAAACTGTGTTTAGAGTTCAGTTCCAGATAATATTTTGTTAATAACCTACCCTGTAAACAAATACAATCAATTATGGCAGCAGGTAATTGCAGTGTTGAATCATTTTCTTACAACACTTAAATAAGTAATCAGATTGATTCAGAAAGATTTTGGAGTTTACTTGTATTTAAATGAAGGTGTGTCCTGAACCATAATAGGTGTAATGACAAAGATAAGATTAGGGAGGTGCCAGCTTTCTTCTGGTTTTACATAGGCTTTAAGGTACCTTTGTAACAAGGAAAGATTTTTGTTGTCCAGTGCTCTGTGAAGAATAGGCATGTCCCAGACAGAAATCTGTCTATCTCCACTTGAGGGGCCTGGCCTTTTTAGGAATGTTTCCCCTATTTGCCAATCAGAAACAATAATTGAAGAAAGGAAGAATGTTACATTTTGCTACCACTGGGGTGTGCCACTTAAAAGGATTATGATTTCTGCCCAGTAATGCATTCTCCTGCGGCTTCAAGCTGGACCAGCGCCCTTTCCATTCACATGGAGCTTTTCGTAAGTGGAAGTCAAACCACTTGGCAAAATGCTGAAATCAGTCATCACTGTCTTCTTCTAAGAGAAAGGAAACCAAGAATGAAGAGGTGCTGTTTTTGGCCAGTGCCACACAAACATAGCAGTCAAAGACCAGAGGAGAGTCCGTGTGCCTACTGGCAAGGTCCATCACTCCTGAAGCTTGCCATTTGGATAGTCCCCTGCTTTTAGCTAAGTAATTGGTCTCTTTCTCTTATCAGCGGGAAATCTCCAACATTTGCAGAGACAAGTTAATCCTACCTCCCTTGCACACCTATTTTGTAAGAGGATATTCCCTCATATCTCTTTCTTTCTTCACTGGCGAACACAAGACAAGAGCCTATCTGAGATACCCAAGTTTTAGAGGATGAGTTTTAAAAGTGAGTTGAATCCCACAGCTAGTGCACTTTATAACCCATGAAGCATGTTTAGACAGGAGAAGAGAAGGCTCAGGGAGCACCTAAGTGCACCCTTACAATATTTTTGAGGAGATTACCTAGAGAAGAGAGTCAACCTCAATACTAATTTACATGATGGGATAATGAAATGCATTTATCATAATCTGAAATAAGGCAGTGTCAGACTGGATAAAAAGAAAATTGTTTCCCCTCTGAGAACAGCGATGCAGTGTAAGAAATTGCTCAGAGAACTCTAGGATCTCTGAGCCTGGAAATTTTGATGTCAAGATGGATCGAGGCCCTCATCTGCCTGGTCTGAAGACAGAGCTGCCCCTGCTTTGAGTAGAGGATTGAATAGTGAGCTCCCAGAGTCTCTTCAGGCCTGAGTGAGTAGTGAGACTGTGTTGTCTTTCATGCTGAGACATCAGATGAGAGGTATTATGCCCATGTATCAGAAGCAGACTGTGAAGGTAATGCAGGATATAGGGAAGGTTTAACACAGAGTATTGTATCAGATGTTGATAAGACACCAGGGTCAAATTTAGGTTCAGATGGCACCTCCAGTAACAAAGTTTTTGGAAGCACATCTGTTCTTATGAGAACTTGACATGGCACAGGTGTGGTGGCTCTTGCCTTGGTGTGTGGGGAAAATGTAAGAAGTAAAATCTGTTTTGGAATATGAGTGAGAATGAAATAAAAAAAATAGCACAGAAAAAAGATAGTATGGACAGATACAAGGAAACTTAAAGAGACTCAAAGAATGGCTGATTGATGAGTATATAGATTAAGTAAATGGACTACACTACATTGGCTATAAAAGGAAATATTTCCTCAGAAGACAATTGTTAAGTGAGATTTTTTTAAAAGATTTGTAAAAAAGTAAATCAATATTTGCAATCAAGAATGAAAATCAAATTAGACTGTAGATGGAAAACTAAAAGATGTTTTAGTAACAGAGGCCAGTCAGGGAAATGTCACACGGGCAAATGCTTATGCCTGATGGAAATAGGTGATATAAACTGGTATAAAGAGAATGTAAATGATAGGTCAACTCAAATTCTGTCCAGTTTGAGAAATATTTAGTCTGTGCCCTAAATTCTGCAGAGTTACAATCTGGAGCACTCTGGGCCTTTGCCTTGGGGAATAATACAATGTAAAGTTTGTGCACAGATTTCCCACTGGCTTTTAGAGTGGACTCACACAATGACAAAGAGCCAAGTGAAGTTAGATTTTGATTTCTTAATGCATTGCTAACATATTTCCTATTGCTAGTAAATTGCGAAAAAATGGCTATAAATAGAACAACTCAGTATGCAGGCAAATGAGCAAGTGCTTTTAACTGTTGAGGGTCACCTAATTATGTCCTTTTGCTGAGCAATAAATAGAAGAAGAATGCTGTAAAGTGATTAGTGAGCAAGACTAGAAGACACTCACACTAATCTTCTTTATTGCTTTCAGCAAATAGAATTACTTACACATAGACATTCAAAACCATGTGCTTGTGTGTCTTTTAACATGTGCTTTTATCCTCTGTGCATTTCTTTCTTGTTTGAGAGATATAATGATAATACTTCTCTACCTCACAGGCATTTATCTGAAAAAATGGGGTCATAGAAGAAGTTGAGGGAAAAGGCTGTAAGAAGGAGAGCAACTTGGTAATGTGTTTTAAAAAGTGTGCTAATCACTTCCTCCCAGTAATTTTATTTAAAAATACGCAACTCTCCCTGCTTTCATTAGTCCTGGCTTAAACACCCTCAGGGGACAAGGCCCAAACAAAAACTACCCTGAAAATGCCCAACATGAAAAGGATCTTGACTTTGCCATTTTTCCTTTTCAGTCCTGTCAGGCTGATGCCATTGCTAGCGCTTCAGAGGAAATGATACCTCAATAATCAAAACATAATGGGGGTACTACAGTACTTACAGACTTCAAAACATTTTCATCCAATGGAATAAAGGAGGTGACTTAACCTGTATTTAGAACTTATTTTGCTCTCTTCTGTGCTGTTTGCAAGGTATTGGAAGTTCCTTCTCCAGTCTCTACCCACTGCCAGAAGCTCCTGTGATGCCATGGCCCACTGTTTTCAGGTCAGGTCACTGACTGAAGTTAATTACATCCTTCTTGCATGGGAGGTTCCAAATTAAGTTGTTGATGTTTTGTTTCACTATTTTGAAATCGAAAGACCTCTGCAATCCATGGAATCCATAGGCAAGCAAGGCATACAAAAGTATGATTGCAACAGTGTATAAGACCAGAAGTCCTGAACACACTGTTGGAATAGCAGCAACTTTATTAAATATGAGGTTCTTGGTTCAGTTGCAAAACAATTGCAATTCAAATGCAAAACTATCATGTTCTAAATAGCCAAGGCTTTTATACACATCTCATAGCTTCAAATAATCAGTGGATGCCCTTCTGGAGGTCATTTAGTCCAACCTGCTGCTTGAAGTAGGACTACCACACCAATGGGTTAAGGTACCACATTACTGGTGTCAAGTCAGCCAAAGATTTATTTTAGCTGGGTCTTGAAAACTCTAAGGTGGTGACTCCATTTGAATACACCCAGACTGATTTGTTTTTATGCTGGGCAGCAGGTAGAATTCTGTATAGGAAACAGCTTCAGTTGCATTGGCTAGGCAAGGGCCAAACCCAGAAGCAAGAGTCTCTTACTATTTTCTGCAGAGAATGTTTTACCTAAGGAGGAGTGGAGGTTTGGTAGTTAGTTATAATTGTTGTGGAAGTGATATGCCCCTAGGAATTGTCAAGTATAGTCTGCCCAATGGTCTCGTAGGCAAAATGAAACTCAATGGTATTTTGTAGTCAGGGTCTGTACAAGAGGTACAGCTGTCCCTGGGTAACCTGCTCGTTGCAGTTATTACTTTCTGGTAAATACTGTTAAAAGCTCTTTTTCCACTGGAGAACAGTATAAATAAATTATTATCACCATCCCCGCAGCTGCACTAATTGCCATTAAGTGGGCTCAGAAGGAAACAGCTTACTATTATCATCCAGACAGCCCACTAGAAACTACGCAGTTCCCAGTTTCTGAGAATGTGCACTTTTGGATGAATGGACAAGCAGTGCTGGCTTCTAATGCCTTGTGGTGGAGGGGGCTGAATCACTGAATTGTGTGTTCCTCTGTTGAACGAAAAATGTCATTTATAATGTAGGTGTGTCACATGTAAAACTTTCAGTAGGTTTCTTCAGACTCCAGTTTTTGCCTTTCTGAATGCTTTTCTTGTTCACAATGACTTTCATCTTCCTTCACAAATTCCACAAAAATTGGGCAGGAGAGATTTCTTCCATTCAGAAAGTGGCATATTCCTTAACACATAGCCTTCCATAACAAAGAAAAAAATTTATCTTGAAGGTGATATGGAAAAATGGTACAGCCCCAGAAGTGGACCCTTTATCTACACAGAGCAAGTAAAACTGTGTTGCCTTCCCAGCCACTGCCATTTGGCTGTGAGCTGCAAAAGAAACTTCTCAAATTTGCTCTTCATACCTGAAGCTTCCAGGTTATTGACAATTTTCTGAATCAGTACCAAATATAGTGACGACTTTTTGTTGTCTCATTCCTAATATAAAAAGGAGTCAACACTAAGAATGTAATCTTAGAGACAATAGAAGAGCTGCTGTCATATATCTATAACCTTTCTCTGCAGCTGGTTGTGCCAGTTTTGTATCACTAAACTGAGGCTGTAAGACTAGAAGCAATTTCACAGAATCACAGAACTGTTAGGGTTTGAAGTGACCTCTGGAGAGCCTGACAAGACAGAGTTACCTAGAACAGGTGACACAGATACATATCCAGGTGGGTTTTGAATGTCTCCAGAGACCCCATGACCTCCCTGGGCAGCCTGTTTCAGTGCTCTGCAACCCACAGTGAAAAGTTCTTCCACATGAAAGGAGCTGATTTTTTTTAAAATTTATAGCCGTTGCTCCTCAGCCTGTTGCTGGACATTGCTGAAAACACTCTGGCACCACCCTCTTGGCACCCACCTTTGAGGTATTTACATGTATTGATGAGATTTCTGTCTTCTCCAGACTAAACAGGCCCAGCTCCCACAGTCTCTCTTCATAAGAGAGAAGCTCCAAACCCCTCCTCACCCCTGTGGCCTCTGCCAGACCCTCTCCAGTAGCTCCTTGTCTTCCTTGTACTGAGGAGCCCAGAAGTGGCCACAGCACTCCAGATGTGGCCTTGCAAGGGCTGAGCAGATTCCCCTCCCTCGACCTGCTGGCCACACTCTTCCTGAGCCACCGAGGATCCCACTGGCCCTCCTGGCCACAAGGACACACTGCCAGCTCATGGTCAGCTTGTCATCCAAGACTCCCAGGTCCTTCTCCACAGAGCTGCTCTCTGGTAGGTCAGCCCCCAGCCTGTGCTGGTACTTGGGGTTGTTTCTCTCCTGGTACAGGACCAAACACCTGCCCTTGTTGAGCCTCATTAAGTTTTTCTCTGCTCAATTCTCCAACCTCTCAAGGTCCTGCTGAATGTCAGCACAGCCTTCAGGTGTACCAGCCACTGCCCCAGTTTCTATCATCAGAAAACCTGCCGAGGGTACATCCTATGCCTTTGTCCAGGTCATTGATAAACAAACTCAATAAGGCTGGACCTGGTATTGATCCCTGAGGAACTCCACTGGCTACAGACCTCCAAGTGGATTCTGCTTTGCTAGTCATGATGCTCTGAGCTCTGCCATTCAGCCAGTACTTGATCCACCTCACTGTCCATTCATCTGACATTTCCTGAGCTTACCTAGAAGGATGTTACGGGACAGTGTCAAAAGCTTTGCTGAAGGAGACAACTTCTCCCCCTTGTCTATCCATCCTGCCGTGTCATCATAGAAGACCATCAGATTGGTCAAGCAGGGTTTCCTCTTGGAGAATCAATGCTGGCTACTCCTGGTGACCTTCTTGTCATCTCTATGCTCCAGAATATCCTTTTCTATCTCTTTTCCAGGGATGGTGGTGAGGCTGACTGGTCAGTGTTTTCTCAGGTCCTCCACCTTGTCCTCTTTGAAGATGGAGAAAACATTGCTCAGCTTATCCATTAAATATCCTTTGTTATGTTTTTATTTTTTGAAATGGCTGTATCCAGGAATAGGTATTTCTCATTTCTCATTGGAAAAAATTAATGCTCACTCTGTTTTCGCATGACACTCATTCTTCTGTGTAAAATTAATTTGACATTTTGAATTCAATCAACATTTCACTTTTAATTGGCCTGCAATGAGGAATTTGATTATATGAAAATGAGGTTTACCTCCTTCACAAAAATACTTCTAAGCCTCAGAAATCAATCCTTCAGAATTTTTCATTAACATTTCATTTTATGACACAGGCAGGTAAAACTTGAATGAGGCTGCAATTTCAACCAGATCTCTGTCTCTGAGAAATAAATAGCACTAATTTTCTACTTGCCTTCTACAAGAAAATCTGTGAAGTATTTCCTGTCATTACAATGAAAGTAAAGCCACCAGGGCTTATTCAGTTGTTTTGTTTGTGAGTTTTTTTGGTCAAAATATATGGTAATGCCAGAATCTCAGTCTTTATTAAAAAAAAAAAAAAATCAATTACTGTCTAGAAAAGAACATTTTGTCTTTCTGGAGATGCCCTTCTGTTGAGCTCATTCAAACTGAGAGTTGTCTTTGAAAAAGGTTACTTGAGTTTAGCTCATTTTTCTTCTGCCTGTACAAGTGGAAAAACATTTTTTTTCTTTTGCTCATATTTTTAACCTTGTTGTCCTGTTGTTCAAAGTAAATTCTACCTAAATATCCACAACTGAAGTGATGAGTGCCTAGTTATGTGTGTATAGCCATGGCATATGAGGAAGCAAGAGGAGAGCAGGTTCTTTATTGCCAGTGTGCCACATTTAGGAGATGCTATGGAGATCCTTTGTGGGAACAAACTCTCTCTTGAGAGATTGTTGTGAAGCAGTTTGACCTGTGGGACAAGTACTGGTGCTTAAGTCCACGCATGACAGAAATGTGTAGTTTTCTGTGGAAACCTTCTGTGTGGAAAAGCTGCTTTAACAGGAGACACCATTTCTACCACATCCCTCTTTGCTGCAAGGCAACACAGGCATTCCCAGCTGAGAAGGGAAAGGCATGAAGCCCACAGGAGTGCTGGTTAGGGAGCTGACTGTTCCTGCAAGCTGGGACTTGGGGACATGGCTGTGCTTGGGCACAGGGGGAATTGCTGCCCTGTGGAGATGGCTGCACCCAGGGCAGCGACCAGCAGGGCTTTGTGTAGCTGCTGGATGCTGGATATGGATACTGGGCCTCGACCTCGAGGAGCCCATGAGAAAGCAGCTGGGCCTGGGCCAGCGCTGGCACAGAGGGACTGCATGGAGACAGACCATCCAAAATTCCTGCTTAGGCACTTTCAGGGTCCTGTTTTCTCTTGATGGCATGCTGGCCTGGAAATAAGCAACAGCAGGAGGGTCAAGAGCCCCTCACCCACTGCTGGATGGTCTCCAGGGCCTGGAGCAATAGCTGCCATTGCACAAGCTCCACTGAATAGCCATGAGAAGTCTGGAAACCTCCTCTGAGGTCCAGCAGCCCCAGCAAACACTCTGCATTTTAGCAGATTTCCAGACAGGAGTGGCTTCTCTGTGCCAGGGGGTGCCCGAGGTGTCTCTGGCCGCAGCTGATGGATGGTCCATAGCAGGAGTGCTCTGTGGGGCTGGCACTGCCTGGTCCCTGGCTCACCACAGGCACTGCCATGGGATGGCACATGTGGGTGGGAGAGGGACAAGCCCTGGTCCTGCTGGAGGGAGGTGGCTGGTGGCTCCCACTGCTCCGGCTCCAGGCAGCTATGCTGGATCAAGGCCTGTGCACTCACTCCTGTGTCCAAGGACATGAGGACCCTGGCTCCAGGGTCTGGAACATCCCCTCTGCCTCCTGCTTCCTGAGTACTAGACAAGCCAGCATTGCCTTCTCCCTCCAGCAAGGCCACATGTTGTGCTCTGAATTATCTGCATGTTCATTTGACAAAACTTCTTTTTCCTAAAGAAACCAGAACAAAGAGAAAAACCACTTGCAATTACACAACTTATGTACAAAAGTATGTATTTTGTATTTTTAGTTGTTCTCTAGCCAAAAAATGGAAATTTCTTTCCAAGCTGCTGTTGTCTTCCAGTTTAGCATCTGGCCTATTCAGCCATATCTTTTAAGAAAATCTTTTAGTTTAATCTTTTGGTTAATTCTTATGTAAGAAGAAACTTTGCATTGATAAGGAGCATGTTTCTGTGTAGTTAGCCATCTGCAACTGCCTGTAAACTCTGTGATGGTGAAAGTGAGGACGACTGATCAGACATGCCTCAGGACTACAAAACAGGCTGAAAGCTGCTTGGTGCCTATGAAAATCAATAGCAGATTTAAATGGATTTGATTCTAAACTGAGCTGTGTGGCTTTTGGAAGGTTCCAAAAGCATCCTTTGCTATAATACTGGATATCAAGATAGGAAACAAAAACAGTGTCTTATGGCAGGGGAATGGATGATATCATGGGCAGTAGAGTAAAAAGTTAAATACTTACTTTGTAATACCTTTGAGGAAAAGCTTAGCAATTTTCAGCAAATGAAAATGGATCATTGGAATGTCTTTAAAATGCATTCCAAATTTATGGTAAAGTTTTGGGTAGATTGTTGGATTGGGACTTTATACTGCTTTGTATGGTTGGAGCATTTAGATACTCTCAAAGAAAATTTTCCCTAGCACATTGAATAGATAATTTTGCCTTTTACTAACTCAATTTTTACAAGATTGAGTAAAAATTTTGGAAAATTTCAGAGAAATTGCTGAGTTCTGTGGACTGCTGGAGGCAGCTGGAGGCCAGGTAGGTACCCAAGGCAACTGTGGTGGCACTGGATGCGTGTTTTAGGCACCTGGAATGAGCCTCAAATCAATACAGCCAGTGGAGCTGGTGTTCCATCACACCCTAAAGCAGACCCTTATCCACTGGCCCGCTAAATAGGAACACATGCTCTGCAAACTGTACCAGGTAGATATCTGCCAAACATGAAGGGGTTTGTACATCCAAAGCACAGTTAGACACCCAGTACATAATTATCTCAATCTTTTCCAAATGAAAAAGTGCAATGATATAATTAGATGATACAAATAATAAGTATTTTTTAACTTAAAGAAACCCTTATTTTTTTCTTGAATCAAATTGGTTAAATGTAATACAAGTAAATGGGTTGCTTATTGCAACTCAGATGTTAATTTTAGATGACAAAATAGTAGATTTTTACCTCTACTAATAGAAATGCTTTCTCTTTTTTCAATCTTTTTATTTCAGTAGTTTAATGTTAATAAAACATTTTGTTTCTCATCCCTTTATTTCATATCCAGATGGGCTGGAGACATAGCTCTAGGCATTGGCATACTGTCTAAGATAGCTTGGTTCTAAAGCAGCCTTGCTGATGAGTAGTTTGCTCATGTATTGTACCTGTACTTGGAAATAATGTTAGAACTGATGTATGAACAGACAGCTTGGAGAATTGTGTGTCTTTCAGTAGGATGGTCAATAAACATCTAATGCATGCTACATGCATGCTCTAGTGGATAAAGTAACATTGGTGGTTTTTTTAGAGTGTTGATTTTTTGGAAAGAGGAAAACAGTATGTGTATGTAGTGTGCTCATTGCGGATCAGAGAGAAATCAACCAGCAGAGTACATTTATTTCTTCCATAATCAGTTTTTCTTCCATAATAATACATGTTACTGGAAGCTGACAAATTTACCTAAAAGGAAAATGCATACCCACTTGAAGTTTCAGTTTACACATGTGCATACAAATCTGTCTAGCTTTACTGGAATGTAACTGGAGCATCAGTAACTGCTGGGGTTGCTTACCCATTTCCATTCCATGCTTCTGTTTGCATGAAGGGAGCAATACTTAAAAACATTCATCATTTAATTTTCAAGTGACTTGAATCTGGACTTTCAAATAAGCAAACAAAAGAATTATTTGTCTAAGTATTTCTTTTGTGTTGGCTGAGTTTTATGGGAAGAATGAGAAAATAACTTCCCAATGTTCACACATGGGGTTTTTTTTTAGCAAATCTGGCACCAAAAAAACCAAAATGCAGGGAGGGAGTCAAACATAAGCTCCTTTGAAGCAGAATATCTTATACTGTGCTAGTGAAAACTGGACTTGATTTCATAAGTCTCTGCAAATCTGCTTCTTGGCAGGCCCATGGGGCTTTGTCAGTGTAGCACTGAGTGCACAGTGAGCTGGGAGCTGGCAGAGCAGGTGGCTGTCCCTCAGCACATGGGTCACCAGGTCATTGGTGACAATGTTCCTGCTGTACTGGCATTTAGTACCAGAATGTGATGCCAAAATTTTCCTTTTAATATAGGTATTTTTAGACTGAATAATTGAACTCTGGCACTTACAAAGGAACCACAAACATAGGCCAAAGGCCAAATCACTCACCAGAATAAGGAACTGATGCCTGCTGAGGCCAGATTAGCACTCTCACTCTGACTAAGGTTTCCTCTCCTTTTTTTCCTCCCCTATTGGTAAACTCCCTCCTATCATCCTCTGGCAGATCCACTGTCCCACCTTTTCCCCATTGAGATAGGGTTATACTTACCTTCTTCAGGAGGGGCTCACTGCACAACATCTGAAGAGCTCTCTAACCTACAGATCTAGAGAACATCCTTAGTGGGCTTTGTAGATACTGCAATTGTGGAATGAGACCTATGTACAACTGGAACAACAGTAAGTTTGCAATAACAATATGGTATTCTATAGTCTGCTCTAGATTGAGTCTATGTAATCAGTGTTTGCACAGTAGCTTGGACTGAGGCACTGTGTGGCTGTAATTCCAGCATCTTCATTCATAAAGGTGTCCTATTCATTTCAGTGATCCCTGTAGAGGAGAATAGAGGACAATCTCTATTAGCTTGGCTTGACATGTCCACTGGGGTTTTTTCTTCAGACCCACTCTATGCTTTCTATCTTTGTGCCCTCAAAATGAATGTCTAGGGCAAATCCCACTACTTGCATTTAGTGCTACTTTGGTGAAGCTGAACAGGGAGCATTTTGAACTGTGAAAAATCTGTAATTTAAATGGGAATGTAAATGGCACACTGAAATCACTCCTAGAAGAAGTACAGTACTGCAAGAGTGATATTAGAGTGAATTTTCAAAAATCAAGCACAGGCTGAAGCGCTCAGATGGAAGGGACCTGAAAGAGCTGTCCCCAAAAAATAGTTGAATTCAGCAACTAGGAACCCAGCAGGTACCACGAGTAGAGAATATTTGACGTCAGAACAACCTTGAAGTTAAAAACAGAATTATGCTTCACTTTGCATCTGACACTTCAGCTCTTTGCCAGGAAGATGTAATGTTAAATTTGCTTTCATCTTCCTAGTGAAATATTGCAGTTTTTAATGTTTTAAAGTGTTCTTTAAAAAAAACCCTAAACCCTAAAAGTCTGTGTGTATTCTCTGACTCATATTCTCCATAGACAGCAAGAACAAGCAGGGAGATAGAGAAGAAGTAACAGAAAAGATCAGGGGGCCCAAAAGGGAAGAGGGAATGCCACATCTCAAAGCATTTTGATGACTGAAAATTTGTATGTCACTTTTTTCCTACTAAGTCTATTTGTTTTCCTGGAATAATTACTTGATCTTTTGAGAACATGGTAACTAAAGACTTCATCTTGGATTGTGACCATATTTATGATGACAATATCATGATGCAGTTACTGCCTTTGAAGCCTGTTTAAAATTGGCTTGGTATAAATGGAGATTGTTAGGCCTATGAAATGAGACTATTAACCACGTTTTAAAATAGGTCAGCAGAAAATACACTTGAGGAGGGGGAGGTGATTTTCCCGGGATATGTTAGCTCTATTCAAACAGTCCTCATTATAGCAATGTGATTCACGTATGCTTGCAGACACGCTTTCACTTCTTAATGCAGGGAGATAATGAGGCTTAAAGTGGATTTATCATTGCACAATACCCAGCATTTCACAATCTGAAATACAATTAGCTAAGGCCCTCATAGTGCATGCTCTCTGTTGCATGCATCTTCCAGGTGAAAGGCAGGTGGTTGAAGTGAATTGAAAGCACAGTATGATTGCATCAGCCAGGTGAGAGGCTGCTGGAGAAGAGCCCCAGCCCTGAGTCAGCAGACTGTGGTGTGATATTGGCTGTGCTGGAAGTGGTGCAGAACCTCCTTGCCTCAGCAGGAGCCTTGGGAAAGGTTTTGGCTGAGAAAGCTCTCCTAACACCTACTCCCTCTGCAGCTGTTTTCACGTTTTCACAAAGGATGCAGCTGTCTCCCACTGGGGGAACATTCCCTAGGATGCACTGAGAATGATAGGCACGTCGTTTTGCCCAGCATTTACAGGGATCATACAATATGAACATGGGAAGACTTGGAAAATTGAGATGGGTATGTCCTTGTTCCAAACATGTGCATTAAGGTACCTAATGTGACAAATTAATGTTCTGGAAAGACTAAAGACCTTAGAAATTAAAGCGTTGGAGACCGTACAAATGCTATACTCATCAAGGAGGACTGTAGTGTGACACAGATTTTGTACTTTGCAAAGTAGTTTTGTCTGAATCTCTTAGCACATCTGCTCGATGGATTATAGGATAAATAGGCAAGGGAGAAGCAGCCATAATTTTTACTCATGAGTCCACAAGGGATTGAAACCAACTACTCTTACAGTAGTGTGAACAAAGCTGTAATCCTCAGCTCTGTGCCCTTTACTGCCCTGAATGGGAGTATCCACGTCAGCAT
Organism: Petroica traversi; assembly: GCA_025920805.1. NCBI lineage: Eukaryota > Metazoa > Chordata > Aves > Passeriformes > Petroicidae > Petroica > Petroica traversi. Next base: position 10,800,265 of record JAHLSL010000021.1, on the reverse strand, counting down.
GGTTAATCCTTTCACAGCAGTGAAAGGGTATCCTGCATCAGAGAGAAAAACTCTCTATCTAGCAAGTCTGGTACAGTATATGCTGATGGAAAGAAGACAGCTGCTGTGTGCTCATTGCTCCAAGGGGAATGTAATCTATGAAGGAAGAATGTGCATCTGGGGATCTCAGCATTTCAAAGGGCATAATAGTCAAGAACTCTGAATGGTACCCTCTTAGAAAAAACATAATATATCCTCACTGACTCATCATTCATTTCATTCTCTCCTGCTATCTCACAGGACAGAGACATGCCAAGTTAGTATGACTTACATAAACGAATGTGTGTGAAAATTCAACCTTCTTAGAAATTTCTTTTCTTCAGAACCCCAGGCAGCTGTTCAGACTAGTAATGTGTTATTGAACACTTCTTTCTTTTGTTCAGCCTTTTACTGATTTTACTAGATATGCTACAATACCCTAGGCCTCTGACTATGTGAGGTAGCAAAAGAGGTGATGACAGGGCTGGATTGTGAATAGTGAAGTCCAGTCACAATGTCACCAATGTACAGAATGCAGTCTTCAATAGGGGCATGAAAGATGCTTTGTGAACCAATAGAAAAGCTGAGAAGGAACTGGATGGGTACAAAAGCTAATCCTAGATATATATTTCAGTGCTGCCTACATGGGGAGATGTCATCACACAGCATTACAGTCTTTAACAATTCCTTAAAACCACAAAGACTGCAATGGCTCATTTTCTGCATATTTCTCCCACATCAGTGGAAAATTTATATTGAGGCGAACAAATACCATTTAAACAAAAGATTTTAATACAAATATTTTTTTTTAGCTGCTTGAATAGTTAGAACAGGCTTTAAGTGGTGGTTACATCCACCCTATTTTTATATGCTTAAACTCCTTTGTCTCCTCTCTGCATTCAGAGACCTGCAAATTTTCTGGTATTGCTTTGTATATGTTAGGGATATAATTTGTACCATTTCTGGACTAAGTGCTGAAATTGTGTCTTATTACTCCTAATGGGTACACTGCTTTTAATTTAAAATAAATGCAGTGAAAACCACAATAACAAAAGATTATGGACTTAGTCCATAGCACCTGATCTTCATACAGTCAGCCACACAAGCACACGGTCGTTCACCTCATCTCCTTCTCTTGTTGCAATGTCTCAAAGGCTTGAATTTATGCAATATAAGTCTTAAGATATTTGAACATTTCTTGGTTTGTCTGACCTCTGGGAAACCCTAGGAAAAAGATCTAGGAGAAAGCTGCTATTTTCTGAGCAATGAATTTAGCCAATTCCCAGATGTCACCCTACGATGGGAAGGACTGTGGGTTCTCAGAGTGGAAGGCTGGTGGCCAAGGGTGGCTGATTTGGACAGACCAGTTGGTTTGGCACTATGGAGCTGTCTCCTTCTATCATTCTGGGAGCTTTGGGAAAGAGAGCAGGAAGAGCTGGTCCAGATAAACCAGCTTGTCAAGCCAGATGTAGCTGATTGGTTTGAGGTTTGACAACTCTGTCCTAGTAAATTAGTATTATACCCATTTTAGAACATAAGTGGTCTTAGGAACAATATAGATGGAATTGTTTCATTATACTCTAGTGCTTAACTGATGCATATTTTTCACTTTATGGTGAATTTTTAGTATCAAAAAATTTATCCCAATCCTTATTCTCCTTTGTGATCCCTATCACAATGAATCTCACTAAAATTGTCCTCCTTTTTTACAACTCTTATTCTGAAAGAAAAAATTCAAGCCACACTGCATAGCTGGAAATCCTGATATCTTTGTGCAAGTTATCTACATAATTCTGTAGCAATACCTTGCTGTTGTTTCAAGTAGCACTTCTTTTGGTATTTAGAGGCATATTAGATTTTCATCACTGACGCTGTTTTATAGGTGGGGAAGTTGTATGAGGAATATTAGTTAAGGTCACATTCCCAGAAACCTGGTTGCAGTACTATAAATAGTGGGTAAGTTTTTGTAGTTCTTAATTCACTAATGCCACCATTTCAATTAGGGCAGAGCTTATGGGCTTGATTTGAATCACAGAATCACAGAATAACCTGAGCTGGAAGGGACTCACAAGGATCATCGAGTGCAGCTCCTGGCCCTGACAGGACTATCCCCAAGGGCCACACCATGTTCATAACAGCATTATCCAAATGCTTTTTGAACTCTGCCAGGCTTGGAGCTGTGACCACTTCCCTGGGGAGCCTGCTCCAGTGCCCAAACACCCTCTGGGGAAAGAACCTTTTTCTAATATCCAACCTAAACCTTCCCTGACACAGCTTCAGGCCTTTCCTTTGGGTACTGTCACTGGTCACCAAATTGAAGAGATCAGTGCCCTCCTTTTCCCCTCACGAAGAAGTAGTAGATGGCAGTGGACTCTCTCCTCATAATTTTACCAGGCTTCAAAGTGCACTTAGAGGCCTGTATGTTTCAGAATCCTCCTTTTTGCCCTTCTTGGAAAACTGCCTCCCCAAAAGCTTCCAGTCAAGTAGGAACTGTTCCCAAGACAGCACAAAAATCATCAAGAGATGTTTTTTGATGACATCAGCCAGCTCTTCAAGGATTCTTAAATTAATCCAGTCAGGTCCCACAGATTTTTAGGGATCCAGCTGGAGCAGCAGATCTCCCACAATTTCAGGGTCATCTGGGCATTGATAATTGTTGCAGTCATGGTCCTCCAGGTCAGGGCTGTGAGACCCCTTTGGTCTGTCACCCATGTTGAAGATAGAGGTAAAGTTATGACAGGAGGGATAGATAATATGTGTTGTGCAAGTTTGATCAGAAATTAGCTGATTTTTGGCTCGAGAAGATTAGGAATTTAGGAAAAATGCTATTGCAGGCCCTGTGAAGAGTATTCTTTGGGCAGAACTTGCAAAATGTTCATTTGACTCTTGTGCTGAAACTGATGGTGCTCAAGAGATGCAACTGTGTCTAAGCCCCTTTATCTAAACACCAGTTGTAGCTGTAGGCTTGTAAGGTGGACAGCCCTGATCCAAAATAAAGATACTGTCAGCCCAGGTCACAGAGTATAAAGAGAAGAAGAACGTCTTGTCGTGGAAAAATTTAGTGAACCATTTTGTTTTGCAGCTCGTTGATTAGCAGTATTTCTGACTTTACTTAGGATTTCAAAACCCTAGCAGTAGCTCTCTAAAGATGGTGTAAGGGACAAAACGGGGACATGGCATTATGCAGACACCACCTTTTATTTTTAGAGAAGAAAAAGGTTCTTCTTTTCCTTCAATATACTCAGAAGAATGTTACTTGAATGTGGCTTTCCTGCAGATCAGGACAAATCCACTAGTAACTTGCTCGTCTGCAGTATAGTGGAACTAAAATGTATACTAAGCACAATTTAAAAAACGGAACATAACACTAGTGAACTTGAGGGGAGAGGGAAAGAATCAGCAGATGAACTTGGGAGTGATTTCTCCCTAGATGTTTATGAAATCTCATTTTAATCCTGAAAGCTTAGGCTGAGAAAGGCTGAGAACAGTTTTGTTTGGGGGAACTGATATGTCCAGAGGTTTTGGTAATGGGTTTCACAGGTTTCATTTAATTTCTTTCTGTCTGGGAAAACAGCCATGAATTTGTGACTGATTGGAAATCCAGATGTAAAGTTGAACCATTTTTTGCAGCTGGACTCCAGTGGACGTAGTGAACAGTTAAGGGAAAGTACAAAGCGTTCCTGAGGGAACATTTGGGGAGGGAGGAGTGTGGAATGTCTCCCTTTTGGCAAGAAAGACACCACTAGCAGTTTTTAAAAAATTACTGACAAGGGAATGCAAAATTGTTTCTGAAGGAGAATAGCCATGTTCCTTTTTATTAAAAAAACTCAAAAAACCAAAAAGTTGTGTTTGTCTCAGGAAAGGAAATCAATAAGTGCACATTTAGTATAATGTTATTAGTTGACTTGCTTGATTTCAAAGAGCTGTAGCCCCTCTAGAAAGAGTTGTCCTGCATGAAGAGCTACTCTGACAACCTTGTCTGCTGAACAGAGCACTGAGTATGGCACTGAAGCAAAGAATCAGCAAAAGGTGGCAGTGTGTTTCCTCTGCCTTTTAATGGGTCAGACCCTCCTTGATCCTCTTCTATAGCAAAGCATGCTTTTAATGTACAAGGACAAAGGACTTTGAAGGAACAGAATAGAGCCTAGAAAATGAGAATATTACAACAATGGGCTTTCTTAAACATAAAAGCCATTTTACTGCTTATCTTGTCTAATATAAATTTCGATTGATATATTTCTTTTTCTTGTCATTTTGTATCTTTTACTTCTAGAGGTCCTTCTTCAGTGATCAATTTCTTTGACCTCAACAGAAAACTTGGCTCCACCACTTGTTGATCCTTTAATCAGTTGGCAGAGACACACCCTAGGAGCTCCATGTCTGTTCATATGGACTAGTTTAAAGATTATGGGCTGCTGTAATCTTATAGGAGAAATGGTCTAAAACATTCTTTACCATGACCTCAAACCTAATTTTGGCACTCTGGTTGTGCTGGGAGCAATGCTGAGCTTTGACTCTGTCTGTGTGGTTAAGGAGCTTTAGGCAGGCTGGGGCAGAGTTCCACCACTCTTGATGTGAAAGCAGAAGGCAATCATCTCTCTCAGCACTTCTGCTGCTTCTTGGAGTATGTGAAGCTGCTCCAGGTGTGCACTGTCTGTAGCTGCCCTTGCGCAATTACTTGGAGCAGTTGGACCATCAGTTGTAAAGCAAAAAATTAAGTTCTGTGGGGATACAGTTATGAATGGTATGATCTCCTGATCAAACTATCTTGCAAGTAAATAGCCTCAGTTTGTGGTAGAAATATTAAAGGAGTAAATTTGTTTAAATTTTGCCTGTCATATGAAGCCTGTAATCAGAGCAACTACCATCTCCTTTGGTATTCCGTGTGGACTACAGAGATTGTTGTCCAAATACTGACCAAGCAAAACTTTCTCTCCTATAAGACAACAAACATGATATAACTCAGAGGTTAGTTTTGTTTATGTAAAATAGTTCCAGCTATGTTTTGTTCCTCCTGCATTTGCCTTGACCCATTAGCTAGAAAATCCCCACAGACTTGCACCAAACACAGATTTCATCACCAAGTACCTCATCATGAGCCAAAAGGTGGATGGACGCTGACATCAAGGAGGAGGTCCCTACTAAAACACAGTAATAACTATGACATTTTGCTACTTTGCAAAATACAGTATGTCAAGGCTTTATTGCAGGAAAAGAATAGAGTTAGGAGTAGTTGCTGTATTTTGTTAACAAAAAGGAGTCTTCGTTTCTGAGTTTAGCATTGGTAAGAAATCTGAAAATAGATTTCAGTAGTAATAGAATTTATAATTACGCATTGTTACTGTAACAGCAGAGAAAATATTATGAATTGAGATCCACTACCAGCAAGAGCTGTCATAGGCATTAACCTTTGTAATTGACTTTAGTAATCTGTGACCTGATTAAGAAAATGCTACTTTTGCAATGCACTTGCAAATAGAAGGCTGGGCATGTGAATACTTCTATAAGTTGATGACTCTATTTTATCCTATCTCTTGTGAGCCTTGGCCTATTTAAAGCAAATATCAGATGACCTTTATTGTTTTGTTCCATCAGCAAAGAAGATTGGATGTTTTAACAGGTCTTTAATAAGCAGCTTTATGGACCAGCTGTGATGCAGGAGGGTGGATCAAAATTATGTTCAAGGTGGAAATATATTTCATTTAGCTACAGACACAGAAGAGTCCAGCACAGGCACTGAGGATTCCTTTGTGGGCAATGGACAACTGTCCCTGCAACCCTAAGCAAGCATTTACAAATTTAGTCAGTTGTCCCCTAGTGATTTTTAGTTTTCTCTGTCTGATGTAGTGAGTGCACAAATGATTAAACCTAGACAATTTCCACCAAGACTAACAAAGTTAGGGCAAAATAATTCCACTAGGAAAAGAATAAAGGTAAACTGAGCTCTAATAGGATGTGACCTCTGTATGGCGTACTGAACAGTGCTACTTAAATGGCCTGTCAAAATGCCTCACTGATGGGAAGTAGTCTAAAGCCAGTCTGAGAATCAAATCAAAGTGGAACCAAGCAGAAGCCGAGAACTTGAAGCAGACAGCTCAGTCTTGGATAACCCTTTGAAAGGGGGTACATATACCAAAAGAGGGTAACTAAATCATGCTACTCTTTATTAACCAAGCTTTGATGACCCTTGAATGAAACTGATAAATGGGTAAGAGACTTATTATTTTTTGAACATATATATTTCTGGTTTTTGTGTTTTGTTTTGCTTTGGGGTTTTTTGTTGGTGTATTTTGTTATGTTTTGGTTTTTTTTGGTGAATGAACGTCAGTCTTTGCCTGTCTGATAAAAAATGTCTGGGCTTTTTCTTTTTTTAATTTTCTTTTTTTTAAAAGAGATATCCCGTTTCAGGTGTTCACACTGGTGTTCAGTAACTAAAAGGTGATCAGTTCATGATGTATTTCCCAGTCATGTCCATGCAGTCCCTATGCCAGAACACCTACCAAGATTTTTACCACTCTCTTGCTGCAATATAGGAGTATTTAATCCTTGATATTTCATTTTGTGGAGCATTGTGTCTTTCCACGTTTCATACCACCACACCCACCAGGCTTTCACTAAAGTCTGCTCAAGGTGATTATCAATGCAGCACAATACTCCTGAGCAGTAGAATGGCCTAATGGAGAATAAGGGGAAATCATTAAGATTATGTCACATTTCCAAGCCATCAGAATCATGCAAATCTGGAAAGCAAATGTTGAACTCAGGAAAACCTTCATGCCGCCCATTGTTAAGTGAAAGCCTGGGAGAAAAATGAACAAATACGTTGCATATTTTTCTAAATATTACTGAACTGTTCAGAATAAATGTTCTAAAAATGCTCTCATGAAAGAATAGTGAATATTATAGACACATTTTTGTTGGGACACATTCATTAGCTTGAGGAACTATCCATTTCCTGATGACTTCCTCTCTTATTAGTACATATTAGATCTTTCCAAGCATGTCGGCCTTGTTGCCATCTAATCTGTTCAATGAGGAGAGGTGATTTAAATTTCATGTTTGTAGGCATGTGAGAAGGCTTACACCAATGAATCACTGGGAAGGAAATATTCCAGTTTGCTGGTAGAAGTGTCAGCTGAATGGAATAGTTCTGGGGCCTTCAGTAGCACCTTGCTGAAGGCATTGCTGTTATTGGACACAAACAAGGCAGATGAAACTTTGTTCAGAGGGAAATGATATCATACACCATGGTGGCCAGAACGTATCATTCTTTGTCTTCATAATGAAATAAAACACGGAACTATTCATTTCCTAGGTAGTGACAGACATATTGTTTTTTAGGTTTGCGCTTGATCTTGTACTATACATCAAAACAAATAATTTTTCTTCTATATTTAGCATCTAGGTTTTTTCTGTTGCACAGAAGTTCGAAGAAGATTTCAGTAAGAACTGAAGATCCTGACATTTTCACCAGTAAAGAATTTTTTCAGGTGTTTTTGTTCTCAAGTACAAAAATCTGGCCCCATTCTTCCCTCATACCAAGCTGTATCTTCTGCAGCTTTCCTGCTGACCAATGCTCTTACTTTTCAAAGGTGACACCTGTGAATGCTTCAGGCATGTCACAGTCAGCCCTCCCATCATTACCAAGATAAAAAAGTCCCACAGGCAGCTCTCCTTCAGCTCACCTCAGCTATCCATGGTTCTTCCACTCCCTGCCTCATGTCTTGGTTTGCTCCTTAATCTCCACCCATGAGTTTTCTCCTTCTTTTATGCTTTTTTTGGAAAATGTGCCAGTTGGTTCTACTGTTCTCTTGAAGCCCATGTATTTATATTTCCCAGGCTGGCCAATTTTTTTCTAGTTAACAGGAATTCAGTATAGCCCAGTCTGTAGAAATTCTCTTACAATAATATTTTACCTACTTCTGGGAATAATTCAATGTCCAAACGCAACTGTCTTGTACTGCATTCACGAGTGGTTCATCTGTATATACTGTGAGTGTTGCCAGTGAATAGCCCAAAAAATTTTATTAAACATTGGTTTGAAAGATAGTATTGGGAAAAGAAAGGGTTCTTTTTAAGGACTGTGTTTGCTTTCAGGTAAAATTGCTTCATCTTTTTCTTCATTGCTTTTCTTTTCCATGTTTCTTTCCAAGGCCTGTCATCTATCCAGTATAACTGAGCTGTTTCCAACAACAAATTTCTCTTGCTCCACATTTCAGGATGAGGTTATAGTTTTAAAATATTTTGCCAAATAATTTTTCATGAAAAATAATTTCTCTTCTAGCTATAAAATGGTATGATCCTGTTATTCTCACCGAGATGGTAATTTAGAAGTGTACACCTTCTCCTCAGAGATTTTTAAGAACATAACATGGAAGATTTCACAGGAAGAGATGGGCTAAGTGCTCATTACTATTCCAACTTGTCTAAAATATTCCTACTTGAATACAATATCATTGTAAGCCAATAGAGAATGGTTTCATTCTGCCTCTAAGAAACAGAGCAGGCCATTACCAGAATAACCAGTGTCACTCTGGCTCTAGATTATCTGGTGCATGAAGTGTGCATTATCAGGCACCTGCTCAGCTCTTTCCTTCAGACCGCTGAGTGCTGTGAAGCCACTCCAAAAACTCCAGGAGTGTCTGTGGTGTAAATCCTTGTGCATAGATTGACCCTTCCCTGCATTCCAGTGTTCCTGCTTTGATATCCTTTTCTTTTTACCTGCAGGTATGCGGCACCATTGCTGTCAAATTCGAGTCTACTAATCTCACTGTGCATCAGTGTTACTCAGAGCTTCCTCTTGCCTGGGAAAACTTCCCAGCCACCTTCAGAGTGCTTGTGCTGTAGCTTTGAAGTTACACTAACCCGGACAAGGCTGCCAGCAGGGAAATTTCACTCTTTATTTCCTTTTCCTCTGGATGAAGTGTTGGATTTGCACCTTTTGCAAATCAACACAATGCTGCTGAGGGCAGAGAAATGGTCTGTTCAAATCCAGGTAAGCTCTTGTTCCTGAGGGCAACTGGTCATAGGAAAAGACATCTGAATTCATGTTTTATCTATCTACATCTGAATTTCAAACTTGCCTTACCATATATAAAGAAAATTAGCTTATTAAAAGTTAAAATAATACTTGATCAACTTCTGTGTCCTAGCTTTCTGCCCTTTCTGGACGGTTTTGGAAATGTGTCTAAAATTTAAAATCAAACCAGACAACTTCACCCACCATAATGAGTAGGAAATATTTGTGCTGCCTACTGCTCCCCAGTACTGTTATTTCACAAGAGCAAGTCCACTGAATGGTGAGAATGTTTCCATAGCTATCATACTGTGTGGGCGTAAGGAAGCAGAATTTGCAGGGAAAGCTTTGTTCTTTATTAAACTAGGTGATATAGGTGAAAAAAATCAGGTGACATTTCAGGCTCAGAATTCCTTCTTCAGTTCAGCCAAAATCATTGTATTCCACCTATAAATATGATTTTCTGTTGTTTCTTTCAGCCCTCTTGCTGATGGATGAGGCTGAATGAGCCTGAGCTCTGGAAGGAAACAGAACATCACTCCTGTAGATCATTCAAGCCGTGAGCTTTGATCACTAATCTGGGAAGGACTGTGACTCTGCATAAAAAGTCTCTATCTCTCAGTTTGTGCCTCATTCAGGAATCTCAGCTTTACCCAAAAAAGTTGTTTGAGACTAACACATTTCCAAAGCAGAGCCCTGGGTTGCATGTGACACAGTCAAGTCTCCCAAGACTGTTTTTTGAAGGAATCCATATGCTTGCTACTGTCAACACTTTGCTTAATAGTTGTAAAGTTGCATTGATTTTCTCAGTACTGTAATGTCCCAATGACATTAGGCAAGAATGCCTGTAAAAGTCTATTACCACATACTCAGCAAGTATTACCAGACAAGAAAGAAGAACAACTCTTCAAGTACTGGGAGAAAGGTTGTCCTAGTTCTTTGGAAATCTTCTTTGTTTCTTCTTTGACCTAGCAAAGACCTAAAACTGCCCAGTGGCTTCTTCAAAGTTTATCAATCATGAGGCAGAGCCCAGCAGCTGTCTGAATTCGCTTGATAAAAGTGTTTGGAAACGAGATATCAAAAGAAGTGAGTCAATATTAACTATATTCATTCCTGGTTAGAAAAAAAAGGATCAGGGTGTGGCCCTCAGTGAGAAGCTGAGCTCACTGTCCTGTGAGGCAGGGGCAGACCGAGGCACATCTGGAGTTTCAAGCAGAGAGTAAAAAGTACAACAAAGGGTAGAGCATTGTTGTGATATTACTGGCCCCTCCTTTTTGCAGCACATGATGTAGAATGGCAGAAGAAAAATGCTTTAACTCCGGTACTGTATGTCTTCTCCTGTATGTGGAGCTGGCAAGGGATCTCTCAGTTGTCCACGCACAAAATTGTGTCTTTCCTTAGCTTTTACCATATAAAGACATCCCTGTCATCAGCCCACAGAGGGCCTCATCCTGTCAAGTGAACAGATTGTCTGGTACTGATACACAGAAATCTCAAATTGAGGGTTTTTTTTTACAAAGGCCTGTGAGGGGGATATCCTGTACTCCTTTTTTTTTTCTCTACCGCTCCTCTGGCCCCCTCCTCCCACTTCCACACCCTGAGCTCAAGTTTGTAAGCCTTTTGAACTATTTTAAAAAATGTACAGCTTGTCCTCTAAAACATAGGAAATTGCATTTGATGGTCCATTGTATAAGAATTTCCATATTTAGACAAAAATCAACAGATACAATCACTGATTTCCTTTCCCCTATACTCCTCATATTTGCCTCTTCTTGCATTGCTTGGTTTGGCTGCTGCCATGGTGTAGCAGAGTCAGATGTCATCAATTAGAAGATGGATTTATAACTAGTGAGAGATATATTCAACGGGTCTGCTCATCCAGATACTGTGTTCTCACCCTGGTCTCAGTTGTCTGCCCCAGCTCACATCTGCAGTTTTTGATGCTTTTAAAGGTATTTCTAAGACAAGTTTCTACTCAATCTGTGCAAAATATATGTCACATAAAGAAAATTTTGGCTCCCTGGTCTTCAAATTTTGAAGAAGTCTTTCTAAGGATTTATAAAACAGCATTCATGATGTTAGACTGGATTAATTATGTAGTTAAACTCCTAATAGGATTTCTAAACATAAATTTTGGGTTTCTTGTAGTTAACTATTTTGGTATAATCATGGTGTAAATTTCTTTGTGATGGTCAACTCAGCAACAATACTGATTGAGGAAGGAACTCAGTAACAAGAGCTCAATAACTTTGTAATAGTTAAACCTGTTTGTAGAAATGCTGGAGAAGAGCACTATCAAGCAGACCAAAGTCAGAATAGTATATTAAAATATCAGTACAATAACAATTAAGCTTTCTGATTGAAAATTAAATTCCTTAACACCTTTAAAAGTATAATTGTGGCTAATTTTCAAGCCAAGAAAATGACTGATGAATTCAGCAAATAAGTTAAAAAAACTCCAGAAAACCTCCAAAAACCAAAACCTCTATGAAATTAAGGGAACAGCTACAATTTATCATTTGCACTTGAGACAGGACTTTGGCCTTTGTCAATTTAGACAAGAAGGGTCATTCTTATACACAGTTTCCAAACTGTGGGATGGACTTCCTTTGAAACAAAAGGTGCTTGCTAAGATCCAGTTTCCACTCCCACAACAGCACAGATATTAACCTTTCCCGAAACAAGCACACATTTCTCTATCTGTTGCATACATAAATTTGTTCCTTGGGTGGTGTTTATGAGAAAATACATCGCTCACAGCAGAAGCTGGTCACCTCTTACAGTACAAATTAAAAGCTCCTGCACTTTGATACCCAAAGTGATCCAGGTGCCCATCTCTGACTGGCAAGGATTCCAGTGCAGTTAAAATTAGTCTTTCATGAAATGTTGTTTAAAAAATCTGAGAGCTTGAGTCCAAAGTAAAAAAAAGTTTTTCTGTTTTGTTGCATTGAATTTTTATTGCAAAATGAGGGAGATCATTAAAAATGAAAAGTTAATGCTTTTTACTTTTAACTTTCCAACCTCTCTCAGTATTTAAGATAGCCTTCATTGTTTAGAAAGCACATGTAAGGCTTGCAAACTGGCCAATTTTTGTCCAATAGATCAGCTTATAATATATAGGTTCAGCTAACTTACTCATATTTTCCACTGTCAGCCTTCTGTCTTTTTTATTAGTCTACAAAGAGTGTTTTGCACTGTGAAATACCCATGTAACTACAATGTTTGTATTCACATGGAGAAAATTATAAGCACATGAAAGTAAAGCGCATTCCTCATGATCTTTATGCTGCTTGAAGATTAAGGATACAATAGATTAAAAGAATCCAGGAATAAGTTGGTCTCCAGGGAGCGGTCACAATATTTGTGTAAGCCTATGCTGCTTTAATATATGAATTATAAATAAAGACCTAATAGAAATGTTTGAAATTTTTTTGAAACCCACTAACTATATGGCCTCACCTCCTCTTTGGTTTTTGTGGTTCAGAAGTAAAGTTAATAAAAAAATTTGTGCCGTGAATTTAAAAAGAAAAAAATTCAGAGTCCAGTCTGTATACAGTCAGTCTATTTAAGATGTGCAGTTTTACAAAAACTAAGAAAGCATAACCAGAAAGAAAGTGTTTCCAAATTAATGGATACCGTTAACAAACATTTAGTCCTTATTTGCAGTATTTATGAAGTTTGACTTGTTGTAGATGATGTCAAGACTTTAATAAATCCTCGGGACTAGAGTAAGTTCAGTGTAGTTACATTGATTGGCAGGATCTGGAAAATTTGACCTTTAACTGCTTCCATCATGAAATCACAAGCACCTTGTGACACGAAGCAAAAGTTGTTATTAGAAGATTTTAAAGTTAAAATAAAATATTAAATTAACATCTTAGAACTTGTTAAAATAGAGTGGAGAATAATAGATATTAAAAACTCATCTAGTAGGTGCCACATGGAAAGCAATAGAAGTGGCTACTACCACAAAATCACAGGTGACACCTTTCAGTAAGAGTTCTTAATTTATGGGTCATTTCCTATCATACCAGCTTGAAAACTGTCTTTATTCTTCTGCCATTAAATAATATTTCAGAAACAAATAAGCAAAAATGGGCATCTGCTTCTTTTTGGTGGGTCATGAAACTTTATCTTGCTCTGAATGTATGCCTCTATTCTTACTCAGTTTCAATAGCAACCACTTAAGATCAAGTTGTATTTGACAAATACTACCCGTCTTCCAGTTATCAGTAAGAAGCCAAAAGCCCCAGGCCTGAATATAAATCTAAACCCAGCAGGACCTGACTGTCAAGATGGTCTTCAATATCTGCTGCTTTCTGGAAAGTTAAATTGTTTAGAACGACACTAATCAGCCTTTAAGAATATTTTGCTACATGTGACTGAAACTTGTAAATTAATTTTCATGATACTGAGTAAACAAAATTTATCTAAGATGATCAAGAGTGAAGGAAATATTTGCCCTGAAAGAAAATTCCCAGTTTGTTCATGCCTACTTGGCCCTGTGAGGGTATTGTGAGAAAATGTGTTCTCCTGTCTCACTTTTAAAATGATTTTGAATGATTTTGAATGATTTTAAATCATCTTCTCTCAGAACCCAGGCAATGCCAAGTGACCTAAGGTCCAAATGTTGTTATTCCCTGTGAAAGTTCAGAAACTAATTAGTTCATCTGACACAAGTTTGGGAAGAGCACTGTCCTTGCCACAGTACTGGTGCCTTCAACCTGACCCAAAAGCTTCTTTAATTATTAGACTTCATGGCCTGTTAACATCAGTGGGCATAACTGAATCACAGCTCTCTGGTTTTTGAATGCTCATGCATAAATGCAGTATTTGGTCGGGGCTGCTTTGATTTCTTCATCAAGCTCTGTTTTGTGGTATAGGGATCCCTGTGTTAGCTAACCCAGAGAGAGCTTGCAAAACAGCCATTGTGAAATGCAGACAGTGTTATAACCAGATGTTGTTAGCAATAAAGACCTAATTAGACTCTCATCCCCTGCATGGTGCCAAACCCAAATGGTCTCTTATGCACTTTTATTGTGTGGCATATTTAATGGAATCCTTGGAAGCACTCAAGGATTCTCATCCTGAAGAGTACAGTCCTCCTTAAGGGTCAAATCTGCAAATGTTGTGACCAGGAGGAAACTTCAAAGCAGAGCTCCTGTGCATGCTCCAGGAGCAGCAGGCCTGCAATGCTTCGGTGGGTTGTTGCTGGGGAACACCCTCAGCGTGTCAGGGAGCACAGTCTGTACACCTTGGAAAATGCTTCCCTGTATCCACAATCATGGTCCTGCAGGATCCTCACATTCCTGGCAAATATTACCCCTGGGAGTGCAGTAGTGCTGCTGTGAGCAAAGAGAAAAGGTGTGCACGACTGTGCTACACATTCAACGTGCACCTATTTTATTCTTCTTGCATTTAAGAATAAAGACCCAAGTCATTGACTGCTCTTTTTCTTCAAGTATCCAGATGAGACTTCTGCAAAACAATTGCTGTTAAGATTTTTTTACTTGCAGAGCAAGGACATTCTGACCCATATTTAATGCCTAAACAAAACTTATGAAGTGATATGCCTAAATGTCAATCTGAGGAATAAATAAATTAGGTAGAAATAATCCCAGATTTACAAAGGAATTGGAAATGAGGCAGAGCTTCTGAAATGGCTGCTTTCAGACATGAAGAAGTCCACGGCTGCTGTGACCTGAACTGTTTCTTGGGCATCTTGACCTCAGTGGAGAGAAACGTGAGCAGGTTTGATGGTCCTGTCTTCTGGCACAAGTCAAGTACCTTTCTACTCCCTTGGGAAGAGATTTCCTTTGTTGCTGGACATGCTTCAGCCTTGACTAGGTAATCATGTCATTTTCTAATAATTGCAGCCAGCTTAAATTTCACTGAAGTACAGGGGCAGGGCTCTTTGGCGCATTTTTATGAGTTTAAAGAAATGTAACAAACAAGCCCTAGTAAACAGAAATTCATTAAAGATAAGTGCAAGATATCTTTTAATTTTTTTTTCAGAAGCTTGTGCCCCTTACATTAAAAAGTAAATTATTTTGTTTCACATCTAGTTCTGGATGTGCAGAAGTTTTAATCAGCCTGGCTATGCAGTCTGGTAGCCTATTAGAGGAGGTTCTTTTGTGGAAGTGGAATTTCAGAAATCAAAATAGTTTTGCTAAAGTCTACAGGGAATTTGAAAGATGACGTTCAAAAAGCTACAACCACACCCCTCTTTTAAAGATGGTTTACCTATTAAGATTCATAAATTGTCCTGGGGATTTAGCTAAGAATTTTGCCTCTGATTCAAGAAGATGTGATCACATTCCCAGTGATTAGCTCATTAGCTCATCAGAGGACATTTTCATTCCTTTGTTGCACATGGCTGGTATGGTTATGTCTAATACAGGTGTTTCTGACCATTTGTGCTTTCTGTTTTGGAGATACACAAGCTGAAAAAAGTAAATGAGTGATCTCTGTGCAGCTTTTTCCACCATTTTAATGAACAGCAAAACATGAGCTCTTTTTTTCACTCATGTTTTTATTTCTCCCTAACATATCTAATCAAGTTTTTTGCATGAAAACTGAGTCAACAGTAGCATTTGCTGTACAACACTGCTGTGATCAGTGCAATTGAGGATCCTGTAGTCTCCATTAACTTTGCAATATCAGGAAGTTTACTAAAATATCAGGAAGAGCTCAAAACATTCTGTTTGGTGAGTTTTCCTGGACATCAGGGTGGAGGGGGCAATAAAATTTTAGAAATGTACCTAACATCAGAAATCCCATTTTATAACTGGAGAAAATGAGGTATAGAAAGATTGACTAATCATTTGATCTTTCAAGCTTAAGTCCGTCTTTAACTTGTGAAAAAATAATCGAGGTCAAAGGTGAAACAGACCTTCAAAGTCGTCTGGGAAGGTAAAGTGTGAATGGTTGTTTTCCTCCCTTCAACTTTTGCAGAATTCAAGGACTTCAGGGAAGCAACAAAAAAGAAGCAAATTACTATGATTTTCATGTACTGACTCAATTTTTTTATATAATAGAAACTGTGGTCCCAGAATGGTGGAGAGGTCAAATGTATAGATTAATTTGTGGAGGGAAGTAACCAAACTCTTCAATGTAAGAATGTTCATGTGAGCTTCCGCAGTGCTTTTTCAGAGGGTATGTGAAGTCTGGGGGGATGGATGAGGGGAAAGAATCACTTGGTACATGCCCTGCTTACTCTTGTGTGCTCTTCTCATCATCCATAGATAGCTGCTGCTAGAGATCAGGTCTTAAAAGCACTTTCAGTCTCATCCAGTACAGCAGTTCCCATCTTGTTATCTGTAGGTAAGCAATGCTTAGACACAGATTTATTTTAATGCATCTTTATCTCAAAAGTGCTCTCAGGCAATTTCTAAGTAATTTGAATAATTTCTTTTCACATCCCTAGTAAGTGATGCCAGGGAGCATTTGCTGTTCAGCATTTGTAAAAATGCTGATCTATAATCAGATAGTAATCTGTTCCTTTGCTGCCTGGAAAGAAAAAAAAATTGCCATAAATTCATAACTGTCTCATGAGGGCTGCAAGGATCAAATGCTTTTTGTTTCTCTCTTTCATCCACAATAGCTTCCTTCACAAACTAGCTGCAGTAAGCAGTGGCACAGCAAGTGAATTCCAAATCACTCCAGGCTTTGTTTGACCTAGAAGTCAATATAAGACAGGGACACAACTGCATTATAGCTTCCTTCCCACAGCACAGCATTGTTTGGAAACTGCCCAAAGACTATTACACCATGGACTACATTCTTAGCCTAGTGGGTATCAGTAGCCCAGAAAATTGATTTGTGAGTTAGGGAACTTCTCATTTTGACCTAGTCCCTTAAGCTCTGTTCTCTGTGTAGTACCATCAGAGTCAGAAACCACAGAGATACCCTTATAAACAGACTAGTTTTATGTCAGAGAATAAAAATCTTCTCAATATGAATTTTTATAATATTTTTAATGACTTGATGAAACAGCAGACACTGCTTTAAATGTTTGTTTAGTTTATGTTCTCTTCCTCCTTCCTTCTTTCCTTTCCCTGCACCCATACTTGTCCTCAAATTCAATATATTTAGTCTCATTATCTTTCAAGTAGTAAGACCAAAAGGACTACATGGTCACTAGAAAAAGGCATTATCATGAACATGCATGTCAGTGACAGGTTGTAATTAAGTTGTAATTAACACTGTATCAGTGAAAACCATTGTTCATAGTGGCAAGAGCTTTACAAACTCTTCCTGTTCTCTAAAATAGGAACAAGGACTCAAATTCCAGGGTACTAATTGCATTTTCAAGGTTGGGCACATGCTTTACTGTTTCAGAGCTTAAGACTGTGAGACACAATATTTAAACCTGGCTATCAGGAAAGACAATTTTGGATAATTAATGAAAATTTAATTGTGCAATTAATCTGGCCACTTCCTAGATTAAGTATTATAGTTCTGACATAAATCTCTCTTTATCTAATGCTGAACAGCCTTTGGCCCTGTTCCAAAGCCCACTGAGGACAGCAGAAGTCTTCCCAGTGGTTTCAGTAAGCTTCCAACCAGGCTCCTTGGTGTTATCTATTTATAAATTATGTTTATTGAATTTTCTTGCATTTTTACAATACCTGAGCAGCTGCTAATTACCCACATAGAGGTATAATAGAGAATATTTAGCTAGAGAGTGGTGTGGCTTGGGGCAGAAAGCCCATGCCTGGCTCTGACAGCAGCTTCCCTGGGGCAAGGTGCCAGGCTCGCTTCAGCAGGTCCAAATCCCTGTGAAAGGAGGGAGGAGAGAGGCCCTGCCCTGCTAGAACAGGCTGTCAAGCTGCTCAGGAAATGGCCTTCAGTTCTGGCCTCACTTACTGAGGGTTTCTATGAAGATGTTCCTTTTTAACATCCAGGACAGAGAACGGTCCTAAGAGAGTGGGCGGTGGGCTCACTCGCTTCCTTTGCTTTCCAGAGCTGCTGCTTGGACCCCACCCTGTGCAAAATATAGCCTGGAAAAGGAAAGTGGGCTCATAATATCCCAGTGTCCTTGCTTCAGGCTTCCTTGGCTTTCCCCAGCACCCCTGAGAAGCAGCATAACAATTGGTGGTGCCCTGGGTTTGTGCTGGGCATGGGGATGTGCAAAGTGGCGTGGAAGAAGCCTGGGCTGACAGTGGTCCCTGGAACACTGCAGGCACTGGGCTGGACACAGGGAGCACGGGCTGGTGCTGCTCCCAGGGACACTCTGACAGCTCGAGTGGAGCTGTCACAGGGCTGAGACCAGGCTGGGTAAAGGTGCAGTGTGGGGTGTCCCCGTGTGAAGTGCTCCCAGGTGACTTGTGGAGAAGGTGCAGGGATTTAGAGGGGCTCTCTCGCTCTGAAATGTGGGATTGTTCCACAGCGCTCCAGATGGGAGATGAGAGGTACTTCATACAAACTGAAATATCACTTAATAAACCCCCTGAAATTATGGGAGTTTCCTTACAAAGAAATGGCATCTTCGGTGATTGCAGTAATTCTTGCTTTGCAACTCAAAAGTGACATGAGCCTGTACAAGTACACTGCCATCAGTATCAGATTTGGAGGATTTTTTTTTTACTTCTTCAAACCAGTCTTTATGGAAGACCATAAAAGTGTATCACAAATAGACATCAGTTTCTGTCCATGAATATTTATTAAACCAGTTTAAAAAAAAAAAAAAGGTCATTTAATAGCCAACATCATAGATATGAAATGTTACTGGGTATCTACTATATGCACAGTAGTTTCACTTCCCTACTTGAGGATGGAGAAGCAGATTTACAGGTATCTCAGGAAGACACATTTAGATGCTGGCATTTACCCAACGTGCACTTTAATGATGTTTCATTGTCCCTCGGAAATCACAGCTTCCATGGCTGACATTTTTGGGATCATCTGAGCACCCAGCAACACAGGTTCCTAGGGACTAGAGAAAAGGTGAAACTGTGACCTTGTAGATGTTTGAGTGAAGCACGAAGTGATGAGTCAGGGCTCTCTAATTTTAAAAGGAGGTGTTCTGCCTGCCAGTGAGTTGGCAACTGTGGTAAAGAAAGCAGGTATTTCACTTTTCCTGTGTTGTCACTGTTTGGTTGTTTTGTCTGGAGACTTTGACTCTGAAGAGGAATTGAACAGGGAAGCATGATTGTATGCCTGAATTTCAGACTTCTTAGTACTGCATAAGTCAAATACGTCACATTTTGGAAGAGATGATGTCTGAGAGTGGAAATACTCCTCATGAAAGTTACTGCTTGGACTTAGGCCAGTGTCTCCTGCAGGAAAGGGCATACTCTAGCCACCTTTCTTCCTTAGCCATTTTGATGTCACAATTTGGGGATTATTTCTTACAGTTTTCGCTGAGCAAAGTCTCGTGTCTTCACACAGCAGACCAAGAAAACAGCTTTCCAAGGTCTGTCTGGTGAGACCAGGCTCTGGAGCACCCATCCCAGCTTCAGCCACAGAGGCTGTGCTGAGTCTGTGCCTGTAGCTGTGTACCTGTGGTGGTGCTTTTAATAGCAGATCACAGCATATTCTTACAGCTCAAAAATCTCACTGCCCCAGACCACATCCTTCTTACCATTCTTTTTAATGTTTAAAAACACTCTCTGGATAACCAATAAAATCTTCTCCTAATAAAGGCACAGAAAGTAAGCTGTGCTTTGCACTTCTGGCCTGCCAGATGGAATCTAGCACAGATGACTTGTTCTTGCCACCAGCTCTCAGAAGGAGGGTGAACTGAGGGCCATTTTCTATTTCCCATATGACTTACTACAGAGCCAGCTTTTGCATGGTCTGCTATGTCTTTCCAGGGATGGTAACAAAGATTAGGTGTCTCATTAGGCATATGCATCCTAATAATAATCCAGGGATGAATTATGCTTAGAGAAAACATACATGAGGAAATTTGTCCCACTCTGCACTGTTTAGGTCAGGCTGTTGCACAGATAACTAAGAATAGCAGTGCCATGCAGTCGGTGACAGTGATGACTCAGAAAGTGCTTTTTAGCCGAAAAACATTCCTCAGGATGAGAGATGCATGAGGAACATAGCACTAAAATCTGGCCTTTTCATTTTTCTTTTAATTATTTGTCAACATACACATATCTTCATGATCATCTGCTACCCATTTATCTTTAGAAGCAAGTTCAGTGCCCTCTTGCCCTTGAAAATGATTTAACATAAAAAGATATAGAGGAAGGAAATAAAGCTACACATTAGCATTGCTTTATGGGCTACTCATGAAATTTAAAACTTTCAAGAATATATAAACAAAATCCTACTCCCTCCTTTCCCATCAAACCACCTGTTTCACATGCAGGTTTTCTGTTTGCCCCTATTGCATCTGGCAGGGTGGAAATGCACAATACATCTCAATACAGCAAATATTGTTGCAGGTTCAGGTACATTCAGAGTGGAGACTGAAAACCAAATGTTTTGGATGTCTTGGGTCATGTAGGGTGTTAAAGTGTCTGCCTGTCTGACTACAGGAAGTAACTATGGGATGCTGAACTATAAACTTGCCCTGCATGTGGAAATTTCTCCCATTTCGTAGTATTGTGCCGAGTTACCTGCGTGGTAATAATTAATATCATTAATTTTGGAAATCACTAATTCTTAATTAATATAAATTTCTCTAATCTACACAAATTCAATTGAAATATGCTGTAATACAGTTTGTTGGCTTGAAAAGCTTTGTGAGCCATGTTTGGTCAACTGCATCTTCCCCAAAATAGCTTTAAAATAAAGGAATAAGTACAATCATCACAGTCCCTGGCTTAGGTTGCATGTGACTTTTTAACATAGACCTTAATCCTAGGCACTGAAGTGCTCACATGATTATTTAATACATATTTAAAATACCAAGAAAAGTACATGACTCTGTAATCACTGATTTACTATTTTCCTCTCTTGTACAAGTAAAAATCCAGCACTTTATACATGCAGCTGCTTTGTTTGATCTTCTGGGACATTTTTCGCTATTGGATAGGAAATGAATTTTATAATCTGGGATTTATTTTCTGCCAAAATGTTTTTGTTTTGTTTTTTTTTTTTCCTGATTTCACCCAGTACCTATCCTTCCAATATACATTAAACTGGAGAGTGCAAACCAGCTGAAAGCTTTCCTAGAGAACCAGCTATAAAATAATGAATAAATGAGGACAGAATATTGAACATGCTGGTTTGCATTGGCACATGGATCACGTTGAGGTTTTTAACATGCTTTGTGACATTTCTTCTGTTCAGAGATCCGAGTACTTGAAGGGCAATGGCAGGGAGGTGTCAGTGGCTTCCACAAAGTGAAAGGGCAGTGGCACCCCACATCCAGAAGGCCCTGCAGACAGCCTTGCTTACTTTAGGTGCCAGATTCCTGAGCACCTGGAGAGAGGGAATTACACAGAACATGTCTGTAAATGCAGGAGTTGCCTTGCAAAACACACCCAAGTCCTATGCTGACAGATAAGGTTAATGAAGCCTCCAAAGGCTGTTTTTAGGGTCAGTGTGTCTGTGTAACTTCTCACTCGGGTCTGCCCTGAGGAGATCTTTATCCCAGACAACTATTAAAAGAAACAGTGATGTAGGCATGTCTGTTGGACATCCAACTTTCCAAATTCTTGTCTTTGCCTGGCAAACTACCTCAGAGGTACTCAGCCTCATTGCCTCAGGAGAGTTTGGGAACAGGCACTGTGGGTGCAGTATGTTCAGAAAACATGTGGGCTGACCTTTTTCATGGCTTTTTGAATGTTCTACATCCAAAAGCTGTTGATTTTTACATTTCAATCTAATTCTTTCACTTCCTTTCCCAAACTCTTTCTGTGAGACTTTGTAAATCTTTGTCACATATTGATGGACCTTTCAAATACACTCTCAATGAATACTATTTCAAAATGCACAAGCACACACAGTAAAAAGAAATAGAAAAACAAAGAAAGGAGAATTCCTAGACTTGTCACGCTGGTAGGCATAGTTGATCTTTCAATACACACTGTGGATTCAGAAGCCTGGGAAAGACTTGGCTAGAAATAATAGACAAAATATTAAATGTCAGTGTTCTTTTTGTAATAGAGCTTTCAGTACAATGAGACTCATACAGTCCATTAATGCTGTCACATAACACTCTATTTATATGTATGTAAAAGTAGAGTTTGTCTAGCTTTTGTGTTCATGGAATCAATCAGCTTTCTTTGCACATCTTTTTTTTTAAACTTCATTTAAACATGTTTATTACTTTGCTCCTCTGTTCTTAAAACTGCCTCCCTCAGAGTAGTATTAATATCTCAGAGCCTCACTTCCATAAAAATATCTCCAAAACAACAAGTAAAAAACAGCAACGAAATACCCAGTAATCTACTAGTAGAGAAAACTAGAAAATGTGGTTGCTGGCAATGTAAGGACTGGATCTAATGAAAGGGCTGTGAAGTACTGTGGGTTTGGACAGTTTCTTAGGGATCCACATGTCTGGGGCTGATGACAATGAAATAATGAGTGCTAGTTAGGCATTTCTGAGAGCTGGGATTTCTGTGCAATGGCATGCAACATGTGCTAGATCTACACTTCTGGAGCTCTTCCTTCCCCTAAGGTGGCATCAAGGCTGTCCCCAACCTCCTCTGCCTCTGTACTACATAAAAGGCAGCTGGCTGAGTTAAAACATCCTGCTGGAGAACAATATTCCAGTTTCCTCCAACCACATGTTGTCTCAGAAGTCTTTTAAAACAGTTTATATAATTTCCAATAGACACAGCAAAACAGTAAGATGATAACTTCAGAAAATCATCAAAAGCAAACTAGGAAATGAAGATTTTAAAAAAATGTGGGGTATGAATGAAGACTGTCTATGCACTTTTTTGTGTAAGGAGGATGAAAACATTTTGTAGTTGGGTAAGGTGGAGCTATGCTGGACTCTGTTGAGTTAGCACTAGAGTTGCCTGCTTTTAGTAATAGCACCTCAATGTCCAACAACCGATGTGTCATACACATTGTCTTCATTTTTACTACAAGTGATAGCAAAGTTTGCCACAGATTTTTACCTTCATCACCTCCTGAATACATTCTGATGGTGTCTGTCTATGGATAATATTGTACAAAATAGCCCTCTTGTCCTGTGCTGCCATGGCAGCATTCGGAGATACCAACAGCAGATCACGGTCAAGAGACCACATAACTCTGGTGACACTTTACCTGAGGCTTCTTGCACCAATCTCTGGATTTTACTCTGGACAGACAAGAAGAAAGTGATGCCATTCAGAGGGACTAGGACAGGCTTCAGGAGGTTTAATCTCATGAGGTTTAACAAGGCCAAGTTCAAGGTGCTGCACCTGGGTCAGGGAAACCCTCAGTATCCACCCAGGCTGGGGATGAACAGATGGAGAGCAGCCCTGCTGAGGAGGACTTTGGGGTGCTGATGGGTGAGCGGCTGGACATAACCCAGCAAATGGACTACAGGTGTTGCTTTTATTTTCATCAAAGCATTTTTACCTTTTCAATTATTAGTAGTATAGTTTTCTTTCATTCTTGCACTGAACTTTTTCTTCAAGCTGCCATAATCTGACCTCTCAATTTTAATTCAAAGCTACTCTCTTCTAGGAAAATTTATAATAAAGAATCATCTTATTCACTCTGTTCTCGCCAAAGTTCACAGAGCTTTGGTATATATTTATGTGTAAAAGCTACCACATAAGAAATTCCACAGTCTCAAAAAGGCCAGCACAAAAATGCAGACAAATCTATACACGGAGGAAGCCATCCCAGCTGAAGGATCATAATTCTAACTATTACCTAAGAGCTCTGTGTGAAAATTCACAAACAGATTCAACATAAAACACCAAGTCCCATTCAAGTGAAATCCCTGAAATCCTTAGCATAAGATGCCCAAAATTGTCATCTTCGGAGTCTGTGAGAGGAAACCTGAGACAAGGAATGATCTGTAGCCAATAAGGCAGTGCACAATGAGGAAAAGAGCTTAGGTACAATGCCTGAACAGAGGAGAGAATGTAAGGAAATTCTAAAGTGAAGCATGTTGGGAAGTATAAAATCAGTGCTGAACATAAGTGGGATCTTTGGTGGAATTATTTTCTGCCTTTTCCTGTCAGTAAGAATATTTTTAAATTACTGATTAATGATTTTTTCCTCTGAGCATTTTCAGTCTAAACATTAATACTTTCTAACAAATTCAACCATAATTTTTATTATTTTTTCTTTTTCTTGTTGGAGAACATTCACAGGACAAAATCACACACCAGTTTTTATACAGAAACTTTATTGTTGAACAAAATAAAGTGTTCTTCTTAAGCATTTATAAATAGCTTTTATTTCCTGCCTATAAACATTGCATGGAGCTACTCTTCACCATTCATCCATCTTGGGTTTCATACCTAATGTAGAAATAAATAATACATGTGTTGGATTTTATATGTTGGAGCCTTCTGTTGCCTGTGGGCTGGATTTCCTGCTATTGTTTGCCACAGGTGACTGTGTATACTCAATTACCATGCTGAAGATCAGTATTGTCTGAGGTGCTTTTTGGCCCAGTACCTACAGAGCCAGACTCCAGAGCACATCCTTTTGTTTGGATTAATAGTGGAAAAATAGAAAAGACTCTTTTCTTCTCATTGAAATGGTTTTCCTCCTTCACTTCAAAATCAATGTCAACTTTTTTATATGATTAAGAGCTAATTCCTTAAGTGTCTTGGGAGACAGATTGTCATGCTGACTGAAGTGGAAAAACAGGGAGCTTTCTGTGTGTTCAAACAACAATCAAGTCAGTGCAAGGTGCTGTGGTTATGGGTTCTCTACAAAATAACTTATGAAATAATTTCCCCCTCTACACCTTGACACACCATAGTTTTCATCCGCCTGTCATAGCTGCCATTCACTTGACCAAATTGTCATGTTCTAGTTTTCACCTCTATGAATATGACTTAATTGTCCTCAGTGAGTCTGGTTGTGAAAATGGCACAGTAAAAAGCAGTTTGCCTTGGTGTGGATAAACAAAGTCAGATCAGATCTGCTCAAAAAGATGACAGAACAGCAAATGTTGTGCCGATGGTGGGGGAGAGGACATGCTGTCTGCCAAATCTAGTCTGCTTTTTTTTAAAATGAGCATCACTTCCCAAATGCTGTGAGTAGCAGCTACCAGTGGTTGCTTGTTACAGTTTGCATATTCACCCACTTACATGTTGTAGTTTGGCTATGCCAGCAAGTGAGTGGACCCCACTGTTGGACAAAACCCAACAGAATTAAGTCCTGAAAAG
Organism: Petroica traversi; assembly: GCA_025920805.1. Taxonomy (NCBI): domain Eukaryota; kingdom Metazoa; phylum Chordata; class Aves; order Passeriformes; family Petroicidae; genus Petroica; species Petroica traversi. The sequence continues at coordinate 10,774,975 of JAHLSL010000021.1, read as the reverse complement.
ATGAAAGGAAAAAGTTTTGCAAGAAAAAGTGTGCAGCCTGATCTTTGTGATTATTCTCCAGCCCATGGAAATTGCTTATATTTACTTCAGAACATCTCTCGGTTACAACCAGTGCAAAAGGAGCAACTTTTTCTCCATTACTATTTAACTGCCACACAGCAGTAAATGCCTTCTTAGAGATCCAAATATGTACTTCAGTTCCTTGTACCATAAATTCCTTGCAGCAGAAACTGTTCCCTGCCAGTACCATTTGCACAAAGGGTGCTAGTCCTGGTTTCATTGCATTGTTGCAGTTGGACTACTAATGCCCTTCACGTTTAGCCAGAAGATCTGATAATAAATTGTTCTGCTTTCATATTGCTAGCAATAAGATAACTCTATCAGATAATGCATCCTTATCAGGAATATTTGTTTGAATTATCATCCTGTACTTTTTTTCTTATTAGTGTAGGGGCTAGTCACATCCAAGAGAGAAAATAGGAATATATTTCAAGAAAAAAAATCTCACGTTTTGATGGAAAAGAGCATATTTCCTATTGAAATTGTAGATAAAGCTCTCAAAAGGACAAAGAACTGTTTTATAGTCTATAGACGGATAGCAAATGGCCAAGAGTTATTTTCAATTAATATTGTAGGCTATAAGAATTAACAATATATATTGTTGAGTCTTTTTAATTTTCCACAAACTCTTATTGAGCTCACTTTTTTTGAGAGTTCTTAGGGTTTTTGTAAGACCAAAGACCAGGCAGATGTCATACAAAACCTCAGAAGGAAAGACTGAAGATATGTAGTGATATAGTCTTGCCAAGCCTTTAGGGTCACCTCTTCCCCATCAATCGTTTCACAGGAGTCAATCACGCTAATTACTGCATTTTAAGCTAATGGATTTCTTAGGCTAAGTAAGGAAAACTAATGGATTGCTTGGGTGAACTAAGGAAAACTAATGGATTGCTTGGGTTAACGGAGGAAAGGCTTTCTGTCCACCACACATTTAGACACCAAAGAAGATACTTCAGGTTTTCTGTCTTTTGGCCATGTCGTCTCTTTGTCACAGTTTGAGAGACTGGGTTTGCAAACAGTAGGAGTACATCAACTCTGTGTGTGAGTTTGTTTGTGTGTTGTGAGAAGGATGTGTGTGGAAGGCCATGTGAATTGCAAAGGGTAGTGTCATCGTTTACAAGTTATTTCCTCTAACGAGTACTTCTATTCAAATCCAGATGGTGCTTGGAGAATTTTCTGCTATTGAAAAAAGACTTCCCTTCCTCTTGGCTATGGTACATCCTTGCACCACACCTGGGACTGACGCTGGTCACATTTCCATTGCCTGGCTTTGGATCTGAATGTTCCACCATGTGATCACAATGTGGATGCTCAACTCAAGTCCCTGAGGTGTTATTCCCCTTTTCTCTGGGACATAAACCTCATGCTGCTGTTGAACTCTAACATAATTTCCATGTTTCACCCTTTCCCCATCTGCTGAAAGTTCTCTCCACAGACTTACCAAGAGAAGAGAAATTCAGTGCAAAGTCTGCTTTGGTGAGTTCTAAGTAATTTCCCGATTAAAAGGCTGAAATGAAACTTGAGAATCTTGTTTCTACTTTTTGTTGCTACTTTGTGAATAGAAAAACTGCAGTATTTTTAGAAACACATGAGGAACAAAGATTCAAAGTTAGTTTTGCTTCCAGTATTTTGAGTGCTTGTCAGATGCATGAGAGTCTCCTGGGAGCCCAAACTAGGTTATGATAATACAACAGCATATTTCATTTAGTCAGGAAGGACTTTCTAGTTCCCCAGATTCGCACACATTTTCCTAACGCTACAATTGAAAACAAAATTAATCTACTTTTGAGTTAGGATAGGAAATCAGCTGGAAAGCAGCCAAGGGTACTGCCCAGCCACTTAGCCCAAGGGGCAGGACAGGCTGTCAAATCCATTGAAAGAGCAGGAAGCGAGGCAGCAGCAAGCAAGACAGCACAGGCAGGCAGAGGCAAAACCCCACCTCGTTTAATCTGTATATGACCACCACATATGCCTGTATATGACGAGGACCACGCTTTCACAGCCAAGTTGAAGGAAATAGGTTGTCTTCTCTTCTCATCTCAGCAGATGACCTTCAGTCATGTCAACAGAATTGATCCTGTTTAGAGAACATGGATTGAATTACCCAGATGGATGTTGTAGTGTGTCTCTGGCACACAGCCAGAAATGTGTGAAGGTTTTATTGCATCACCAGCACACCACCACACTCCAGCTGTATGATCCCTGGAGTTCTGACACCAAAGAGAGCTCAGCCGCAGACCTGTCAGCCAAAAGAGTGGCGAGAGCTACCAAATCTGCAGCTCAGTGAGCTGTTACAGCAAGTATCAGACAGTAACATAAATCCTTTATCAGGTAGGGCAAAAAAGCATGTTTCTAAGCTGTTATTCATCTCCAAAAGAAGATTTAAAATAGGTCAACTCAAGTATTTCCTGAAGGTGTTTGTGATTCTCCAAGAACTGGGGGATGCATTTCAAATGTCGATGTTTATCTTGGGTTAGGGGAAAATGACTACACTGAATTATGGAGATCAGAGGCCAGGATTCAAGTGAATAGAAGTATTAAACTCAACCATTCACTTAGCTCCAGATCAAGTAGTATGTTAAAACATGTTAAAACTCATTGTGAAACTGGGGCTTGAGTAAGGGTTAGCAACATACAGGAAGACATGGCTGAGTCACAGCAGGCAGAACAGGGATATCTGTCTGGGTTTATTGAATTCAGTGACCCCACAAAGGTGAGGCTGGTGCAGATCTGTGCCTCAGGTACAGTCAGCAGCAAGACTGAATTTGCCTGGCCAAAGGTGCACGTGGCCACACACATGCTGCACATACACCTGTGTGCATGGCCGGCACAGACTGAAATACTCAGCCCTCAGACAAACATGGACAGATTCTGCTCTGTTTCCCTCACTGCTGACCAGGATGAAGGTGCATAATGGGACATTAAGTTAAATCCATAATTTAAACGGGTATGGAAAATGCGGAGTTAGAAGAAGGGGCAGTGAACAGCTGGTATGAACTCTGTGTCTGGTAAAAACTGATGTGGGGACAGTGTGCTGGGATCAGTGGGGGTTGCCAGGAGGAACAAACTTGAGCTATAGGCAAAAAGGAGAAAAGATGTGCTTTTAATCCCCTTGGGTTTATGGCCATTCATCTAAATGCTGCGTAGAGAATTTACTTTGTTTGGTGGTTTGGGGTTTTTTTTGGCAAAATAGATTCTAAGATGGTATTTCCACCAAAGCAGGATGCTGAAAGCTGCTGGAGGAACCCTGCTGAATTCCTCCCTCTCCAGCCTTCCTGGATAGGAATTGATGTAGTCAGGCAGCAGAAACTGCACTTGCAGCCTGAGTGTGGGCACGTCCCAGACCTTTTCCCATAAGAGGTGAAGTACTACAGGTGCACTGGAAAGGATCTCACACGGGGAAAGCAAACAGGTTTTTTTTTTGACTGGGCTAATTGCTGTCTTCTGTGCTGGGTATTTTTCAGGAATTATGTATTCTGCCAGTGGCTGGGGATAGTCCCTCATCAGTCTGTCTCAATGAACTCTGCCTCCAGAAGGTTCCTAGTAGATACCCAGCAGTGGCTGACAACAGTAGAGGTAACTGAATTTTGCTGAGCACTAAGGAATAACCTTGACCATTTCCCTTATCACTTTAACTATTTTTTAAAGATGATCATTCTGAGAGCACAGCCTTACATAAAAAATTTTAATCATATTGGTATCCCCATGCTGACAACCAGGGGGGTTTCCAAGCTGGTTTGAGATGGAAGAGTTGTTGATGCAGAGCTTGAGAATATCTTTAGTCCAATACACGTCTGCCACCTCAATGTGCTCATAGGTATCATACAGGCAGCTTCTGAGCATTCAGAGCTTATGGATTTCAGGGTAGAACTCTGTTTGGAGTACAGTTAAAATTAAGTCCAAAAGTACATTCTTCAATTGTTTTCACAGACCCCTATGAATAATCTGAAAGTTGTATGAAAGAACAACTGATCCTGGAGAAGCACTGAGAAGATAATGCTTCACAGATCACAGAATCACAGATCACAGAATATTCTGAACTGGAAGGGATCAGCAATGATTACCAAGCCCAACTCTTGAGTGAATGGCCAACACAGGGATTGAATCCACAACCTTGGTCTTATTAGCACCACACTCTGACCAACTGAGTTAATCACCACCTGATCTGTAACTGGGTCAGGGTGACAAGCATAGTTTCTTCAGGAAGTACAGTGTCTTCTACTTTGCAAGCACTTCATGAACTCTGAAAAAATGAGAGATTTAGGATTTTTTAAAGTAATTTCAGTTTTTTTCTCTCTGTCTTATTTTCTTTTCCTTTCCTCTCAACAACTAACATCCAGCTGTTTGTATACCTTGGACAAAAGAGACCTTGGACAACTTATGCCAATATGTTTCAGGTACAAGCAACTTCAATCTCCTATTTTTTATACCAAATCAGTTAGAAAATGTAAGTAGTAGAAGAAAATCAGAAGCATTGTTTGTGCTTTGAGAATTCTACTCTTTTGCTGTAGTTCTTGTTCAAATTACCTCTTCTTCATGGACTGAGCTGTTGCCCTGTGAGAACATGTAGTGAAGCTGAGGAGAGGTGCACTGAATGATGACTCTCACAGCAGGTACTGCAGAGGTGAGTTGGCCTCTGCTGCATTGACTCCATGATAGTTTCAGAGGTGGAGAACAGGAGCTTGGTCCTGTGTCCCTGGATGTGACTAAACCATGTGTATGAATAGGCAATTCTACATGTGTGTAGATCTACGTTTATTGCCCATCTTACCTACCCAAGGAATCTGGTTTGTCAATACAAGCTTTCTGTGCCCTTGACCAGTCTCACTTCTCCACATCACTTCTCCCTAGTAATTTCACATTTCCATTTAAAGAATGTCTTTTGGGCCTCATTGATTTTCTCTGAATTGTCTCCATTGATCCATTCCTTTTGCATGGCATTGCCTGGAACTGAGAATGCATCCCAGAAGTCTTAGGAGTGACAAGCAGAGCATGTGGATGACTGCAGCTTGCTGACTATCCTCTGGACTTTGTATCCTGAGAGGATGTTTGTCTTTTTTTTGGTAAGGCTCTCACTTTCAGTCTATTATCTGCTATAAAGCCACAGTGTTTGCTCTAGTTTTAGCTTGTTCTCTGTCTGGTGTTTGTGCTTTTGCTCACATTGCCAAGTGTATTTTTTCTCTCTTAAATCCCTCTGGCTTTTCAAACTATTACCTGGGTTTGTTGAGATCATTTGAATGTGAATACTGCCCTCTGGTATGCTTGCATTTTCACTCAGCTCTGTATACTCCACAAAGGGTAATGTGATTATTACTGAGAAGATTGAACAGGACTGGACCAGCACAAATCCATGAGATACATCCTTCCACTTTGATGATGATGAAATATGTTTTTTGCATCTGTTTGAACCCTCTCTGTAGCAGCAGCTATATCTGTTCTAATTTATAGCAGATTTATGGACATAGAATGGTTTGGTTTTGAAGGGACCCTGAAGATCACTCAGTTCCAACCCCCCTGCCATAAGCATTGACACCTTTCGCTAGACCAGGTTACCCAAAGTCCCATCCAACATGGCCTTGAACATTTCCAGGGATGGGGCATCCTCTGGGCAACCTGTTCCAGTGCTTCACCACCCTCACAGTAAAGAATTTCTTCCTTATGTTCAATCTAAACCAGTTCTCTTTTATTTTAAGGCCACATCCCCCTGTCCTGTCACTACATGCCCTTGCTAAAAGTCCTTCTCCAATTTTCTTGTCATAATGTTAAAACCTTTCAGAAGTCAGCAAGGTGACTACTACTGTTCTTCTTCCATCCACAAGACTTGTCACCCTCTGAGAGGGGAACGAGATTGGTTTGAAATGCCTTATCGAAATAGGGCCCCACACTTTCAAAAATCTCCTTCCTTGACACTACTTTTCCAAAGTCATTAATTTAGACCATAGTGATTGCCTCTGTATTTCACAACATGCTCTCTGCCCAACTGGAGACAGAGCCAGGATAAACTGTTATGATGCTTCTTGATTACACCAAAATCCCCAGAAAAAGGAAGCACCAGGGAGAGTCTTAACCTTGGTTCCTGTGCTCCCGGCCAGAGGGCTCAGTTCCCATCTGGAAAGCACAGACATTTGTGCACCTAACCTTTTATAATCTGCCTGCTCTATCTCTTGTTAAATTAAATGAAAACATTCTTGTTGACTGAGTAATTAGGGGCCTTGAATGTTACGTCTTACAGTGTCAAATTGCTTTGTAGGCTTTTCTTTTGAAGAGGAAACTGTTCATATGGAGAGGAGGTTAGTGAAGGAATTACAATGCATTTACCTATACAAATCCATAGAAGTCACTAGGCTATAAAACTCTGAATGCAATATGGTACAAGATACAAGAAGGTGGCACAATGCCAAAGAAAGCTGTGCTCTTCTTCTAGGAGATTTTACAAGAAGACTGATGGCCACAGCTTCGCAGTCTTGCAGATTTTTCATATCAAATGTGCAGAGTTTCCAAATAAAACATATATATTTTAGATTTCAACTTGGGAAAGTCTTACTAGGATCTGAGATAAAGGAGACTGTTGTCGGCGTGTAGAAATATTGTCCAGTAGCTAGACACATTACATATCTCCCCTTTCCCATATTGACGTCTACAGATTTCCCAAAGCAACCCAAAGTTCTCTCAAACTTGAAGCAGACATGTCCCACAGCTCCACTGTGTCTCCTGATGCAGCTTTAGCTGTGACACCACATCTGTGAGCTTGAAAGACAAGATGAATCCTTGCAGTGTTTTTGATCCCATTGCTGACACAGGTGCCTCATGTAGGAAGTCTTGTCCACAAGGGAGTGTGACAGGGAGCATGTGTACTTTGAATTAAATAGAAAACTCTTTCTTCCTCCCTCATCTTCTCACAAATAGTATGATTGATACTGGTGATCACATTATAGCAAATATAAAAAAGATTTAAAAATATTTTTATTAATTCTCCACTGAGAAACTGGAAACAAATCCAGCTGTAATGCATAACCCCACCCTTCCTAATACCTGAATGACTTCATTTCTTCTAATTTTAGTTTCAAAAATTTTTATAACATTTGAGGAAAATATATTTAAATATTGACTTGCTTGTCGAAATGAAGAGAAAGCACTCTTTCCCTTGAAATTACTGTATGAATGCTGTCTAACACAGCTTTCCCTCTCTGTAGTGTCTCAGGCATTGTATTATTCCCAATGTTGTTGCACCCTTTAGTCCAAATAACATTTTCTTGTGTTTCTCATCTGCAGCAGATGGCCAATAGCCAACCACAACGTTTTTCATTGAAATGACGAGGATATGCTCTAATTACCTCCCTAACAAAGACCTTGATTACATCTAAATTCCAGGATTTCTGAAGGCAATTTTTTCATGGTATCAGCCTGTTTGTGTCTAACTGATTATCCCTTCAGAGCTAACCTTTCACTCCTTTGTATCCCAGAAAACAACAGAATTTATTTAACCCAAAATGAAAATTAGGCAAGGTAGCAATGGCACAGTTAAGCAATTTCTAAACAGCACAGTATTTATCAGCATAACTGGTTTCTTCTTGAAAAAAATGTGGTAAATGGTGAGGACTTCTTATGAAGCACAATTGCTTTAAAAACACAGCCCAATCCCTGCCCCCAAATCTTTGCTGTCCAAACTGTCCCAGCAGGTGACAAGGTTTCTGTGTAAAACAACAGCAAATCTGTGTGTTGGGCACCTGGATGTGTGTGAATTCACTTTACAGGTATAGAGTTTCTCCCCAAATGAACTTTGAGGAAATGGACAGGAGGAGCTCAAATCTGTAGGATGCAGTCTGTATCATCTGTTCCACTCCATGTGGAAAAGACTGGAATGCAGGGTCCAGAATTCCAGATTTAGCATCACCAGGAGACGTTTTCTATCACAAACTGCCAAATTTTGCTCAGTCCAAGGAAACGATTTTGGTACACGGAGTCCAGGTGCAGCTTTTACTTGATTTCAGTGCTCCCCAGGGGAGCACAGGGTCTGAGAGGGGCTCTTGCAGGGCAGTTTGCTTCTCCTTCTCCAGCAGATGGGGCAGAGGCAGGGAATGCTGCCAGACCTGCATCAGCTGGAGGATGAACACCCCGTGCAGGTGATTTCCATCATCTCAGGAGATGCAGGCAAAACAGAGGTGTGACAGAGCCTTACAAAACTTACAGAAAGAGTGACTAATGGAGAGGAGTCTGAGTGTGGTACTCTAAACTCAGCCAGGACTTCATTGCCTGGGGTGGGTGCTATATCAAGCTGATTGCTTTAAATAATGCTATTTATACACCAGCATCAGCCTGCCAATATTTCTAGGCTGAGTGCATACACAAACTAGGAAAACAGCAAATGAACTTGTTTGTCAATGTGAAAGCACATTCAAGACACAGACATTGTACCTCAGCCTAGATGTTAATTCGAGAAGTATCTGATTTGTATAAAAAGTTTAAGACAGAAGAAAAACTAATTTACAGAAAAGCATGAAGAAGACCTTGTGACTAAAAAATTTGTATTCCCTCTAAATTCTCCTGGAGATTGCAAGGGCTGCTTTACAGACAGCAGTATCCCAAAGTGCTCCATTTCTGTGCTGATTTGTACCACCTGCCCTATTGTTTTTGCCTTCAACACTATCAGTGCTGCTGCACTTTTCCTGTTTTGGAAAGCCTCCAGCTCTCATGACATTTTTAAGTGACCTTTGTATAGAGTGAAAGTCCCAAATACTGGGCTCCAAAACAGCATATCTGTATTTAATTAGGAACTGAAAACCCCAAAGATATCATTATTTTAATTCAAAATATTTGGAAAAATAAATACAACTAAAAGTTTTTTAAGAAGAGGAAGAGAGGGATGGGTTATGTCACAGAAATGGAGACGACAGTAAATAAACAAATGAAGACTAGGTGAGCAGTCCTTTGTTTTTATTCTGTTACTGTTTCCAGATCCGGAAAAACTATAGTTTGTACTGGAGCAAATGTTTATTTCCTTTGCCTAAGGAAATAAAAAGCAGAATACTAATACTCTGTTGAAGAGGAGATTTTGCATTTAACTTTAAGAAGAATTTACAGGTTGCATCAGAAAAAGGCAAGGAAATACTGAGCTTGTTTGCAGCAGTATCTTCCCCCTTGCCTGTGGCTCAGGGGTGGGAGGTGAGCTGTGTTTAAAAGGCTCTGGAGCAGCTGCAGCAGCCTCACTGGTGCTGTGCTGCAAGGGAAGGGAATGAAGAAACTGCAGAGCAAAAATTCAGATTCACACGTCAATTTCAGATTCTGAGCAGTGAGAAATGTCTCTGGCTCTCTGTTAAGAGACTAGGAGAATAATCTGGAGGGCCACATATAATAAGTGTTCACTCTAAGTGTATGACTGTTCTTACAGAAACCTGGTGGAACATCTTCACTTGAAATATGTGATTATATTCTGTTTGCAAAAGATGATACAAGAGGTATCATTCTGCCTCCATTCCTTGTTACGATCACTGGGGACTTGGAGTCACAGAAACTCTGACATGGCAGAGGTAGTTTTAATGGTTAAAAGGTTAAAAATGGGGCATTTGTCCCTCCATCTAAGTTAGAGACCAAGATAAATTTTACCTTAAAACTGCTATCCATAAAGCTCACAGCTTTCTCTCCTATTTGCCTTCTACAGCTGCCTCCAGTTAGACTGCATCTATGTAAAAATGTATCCAAAGCTGGGCCCAGATTCCAGCTTTTCCACTGGTGGGTAGAGAAGAAAGGTGACCTTTATATCTCATTTGCATATGATATCCATCTCTTCACTCTCTGCTTGGCCAAACCAGTTTAGATTCTGACATTCAGGGTCTGTCTTAACCTTGAGAATTTGTGTTCTTGCCTGTAAAACCAGTTGGCAAAGGTTCATATCAGCTCTACCGCTCCCAATGAGCCAAAATAAACATGTGAGCCTCTCACAGCTGCTTTAACTCCACAGAGGGGGCAGGAGCTCTGTGTGATGGCATGGAGGCAATGACAGGATGAAATAATGTGGATATTGTGGATGTGACAGGGATACCCAACACTGACCAATGGAGGCAAATACTAACAACCTGCCACAGTGCTTTTAGGTTAAATACATTTCTGGAAGTTTAGGTTTGTTTTTCTGGGTTTTTTTTCCCCTTAAATAAAAGCACAGTAAGAGCAATGGAAGGAATGAAGTTACTCCATTAGGCTTGACAACAAATTCTAGCCAATGCAACTCCTCTGTGTGCTTAATATTAAGCATACGCTGAAACACTGGGCTGGAAGTAGGCTTGATTGCTGAGCACTTTTTAAATGAGGCTCTCTAGCTCTAAGACTTCTGGAGTTCATTCACACCTGCTCCACACTTTGTTTCATGGGTTTATCTGGTCTTTTGGCAGACAAATATGAAATATATTCCAATTTTTTTTCCCTCCGGTATCTGTTTTTTTTCCAAATAAATGCCAGTATATAAATCCTGGTACTAAAAGAAGTATAAACTTTTGGGGATGAGTATGAAACAATGATGTGCTAAGACTATAAGGCTAGTATGATATATCATACTGAAAGTCAAAAATTCTGGTGGTAAAGGTAATTTTCCCTATTGGAGCTATTAAGCAAAAAATCTTCTGCAGGAAAAAATATTGAGTCCAGGAAATTACACTTTTTACACAAATCAAAGAAACAGTGTTAGTCCTCTCTCAGATACAGATTACCTGTGTTTCACCATTTTACTCAGTAATGATCTGACCTCTTGTACAGACCCAATCAACAGAAAAGATAGTGACAGTCAAGAAAGTAAGTATAAATCATTCATGTGGAGCCAAACACTCTATTTTCTGTGTTGAGAAGCTTTTATTGGGTCACCACAATATTTTGGATTAGTTACACTATGGCTCTGAAATATCAAATTATGGTGTAGTCATTTTCCCAATAAAAGGAAATAAAATAAAGAAGCACAGTGCATGCGGCTTTGGTCACTGAACTAAGCCGAGGTTTTAGAGCCAGTTCTGGTCTGGTGCAGAGAGGGAACTTCTTCACACTCTTTCGTAAACTCTAGTGCAGACAACCCCTTTCATGGCACATTCCTAAGGCATAAAGGAAAATATTAATATAAACCTTTTGCTGCAGTTGTATCTGCTGCAGTAACTTCTGAAGTCAATGAAAATCCAGATGTCATGTTTTACATCTCTACATCTTTACTGAACAAAAAGAGCAAGCAGCAAAATTATTTTTGTATTGCAAATAGAGTTGTTTCTATTTTAACAGCTCTACCTTCATTAAGTGGTGTTTAATGACAAAGAGATTGCAAAATTAAGCTCATCTTCCACAAGCAAATTTATTTCCCTTGGTATTATTGCTGGCTTGTCAGAAATATTAGCCCCACCTAGTTTTTATATCATGGCCCACCAACACTTTCAAATTTTCAAAGTAGTGGGGGTTTTTTGTGTAGTAGCAGAAGTAGCCTGGGTATTTCAAAGGTCAGGCTTCTGGCCTAAAAAACTTTGCTCTTCTGAGTGGCAAGATATATCTCTTGACCCTCTCACCCCAGTGGCCTGCAGTGGCTGCTGATGACTCACAGGCACAGGATGCATGCGACAAAGGCGACAGGATGTTAAAAAACCACTTCCTTGGTCTGCAAAATGTGAGAAGTCCTCCACAACCCTGTATGAGGCAAGGGGCAGAGAGCAGGGTGCTGACAGAAAAGGGACCTTACCCCTCTGCTTTATGGGGAGGGTTTAATAATTAAAAAAAGCTCACACAGGAATGCAGCCATGAGGAGATGCAAAAATGAATCGGCATTCCTACCTAAAGGGAGGCTTCAAGAGAACTGGAGATAGACTTGCAGGGGTGTGAGGTGACAGGACAAGGGGGAATGGCTTTAAACTGGGAGACAGGAGGTTTGGATTAGATATTAGAAAGAAATTCTTTACTCTGAAGGTGGTGAGGCACTGGATCAGATTGCACAGAGAAGCTGTGGATGCCCCATCTCTGGAAGTGTTCAAGACCAGACTGGATGGGGGGTTGGGTAACCCAGTCTAGTGGGAGCTGCCCTTGTTTGTGACAGTGGGTTGGAACTGGGTGATCTCTAAGGTTTCTTTCAACCCGAACCATTCTATGATTCTATATATGAGAAATTATAACAAAACACAGTCAGAACAAGCTAACGTGCAAAAGTGCAACACTGATAAGTTCAAACAAGTTGCCAAAATTTGACTTCAGTCTTTAAAAACTTTACTGAACCAATAATAGCGACCCTTACAAATAGGGTCCCTAAAATGTGTTATGTCCCTGGCTTGGCCAAGATAGGGGAAAGAGCAGTTCCAAGGACAGAAGTACCCTGCTTGTAAATTTTTGTTAACATTTTGCAGGTTTCTGTTATTTTTAAACCTTATTCCTTTTAAGAACAATGATTTTGAGAGCAGTAAGCATGCTATCAATTTATGGCAGCTCTGCCAAAATAGTCACATTAAAGATGAGTTGCTGTATGCAATGACATTTATTTCCTTCTAGCTCTTTTCTAAGCTTGGTTCCCTTTTTCTCCCCTTTAATTTGTCTCATAATTCAAAGAGTAAGCCAAAACTGAGTCTGTTAATACAGAAAAGTACTGAAGGCTGTATCTTTTAGACTTTTAGCAGCATAAAAGGAATGTGAACTTACCACCACCATCTTCCCATCAACAAGTCTTCTCTTTATCGTGGTCTCTTTGCCATTCCACTTCTGCACCTGCACCAGTGACCCTTTCTCCAAGGTTACAACACTCTGTAAAGTCCAACAGAAGAGTTTCAAACTGCAGGCTGAGCTTTGCAGATTAGAGTAGCAATTCACTTTCTGTTCATCAAGACATGCCCCCTGGGGTAATGACATGCTCAGCAATATTATATTCAGTGCCACACTCTTTCTTCTTTCAGTGCTTTATTTGAATAGTTTGGAAAACTCAAGGGGCACTCAGGGAGCAGGCAAAATTTCCCCTGGTGTTCTTCTAGGAGATGTTCAGACCACTCAGACATTATCAGTCCCCTTACCTTGACTTTCCGGTCATCTGCTGTTGTTTCATCAAACTGCTGGCCCAGTTTGAAAGAGATGGTTGTATTTTTGAAGGTGCTTTCAGTTCTGATGGTCACTATGTCCCCTTTCATACTGATGATCACATCAGGCCTTGACAGCCCACCTAGCTTCCGGGTAGCTAAGCCCACTCCTAGACATTAGAAGCAAAACAGTAATTACATTTTAGAAGCAAGAAATTCAGTATCCTCTCATGATTCTTCGGTGGAAGAATAAGGAAGAGTTTCTTCTTGAATACTTCAATGCCTGATTTAGATGAACTACTAATTCTTTAGATGAGACACTACTGAGACAGAGGTGGGAATGGGAACCTCAGCATTCAGGGGCTGAGGCAGCCCCAGCTGATAGAGTGCACCTTCAGCAAGAAGTGAAGATATACACAATTCTTGAGCTGGACACGTTTAGCTAAGAAGAAGCATGGTTGGTTACAAATCTGCATTAATTTTGTAGCGATAGAAAAGTTAAAAATTCAGACAAAGATCTGTTTCTCATAAAAATTTGTAAAAATCCTTTAAAAAAATCCGTGACAAATCTTAGAATTTGTTCCTCTGTTAATAGCTGCAAGGAAGAAACTGGACACTGAATTGCCAGTAGGCTGGTTCTTGTCATTAAAACCTACTGAAGACTGTGTAATTCATAAGTTGCTATTAACATCTCATAAGGATCCCTGCATCTGAACCTTGGTGAAAAGTAAGAGTATGAAATATAAAAAATGTTAAGGTATAAGGGCTGAGAGCTGCAAAGAGCTTCCAGGAAAATCCCATACCAAAAGCCTTTTGTATTGCCTAGTCCTTTCCAGTCAAGTTCCTTGTCTACAGGCTGTGGGGCTTGGGGCGAAGTAGGAATGAAGCCACTGGTGATATATTCACTGCTTCATGAAAGCAGAAAGGGGATAGCTGCAGTTAGTGCCTTTGTTAATGCTATGCCATGCTCAGATGAAAAGATCTGAAAAAAGGGTATAAAGTTATCTGCAAAGTGTAACACTATTTGCTGTAATTATTCCATGCTAAGCAATTCCATTCAGATGTTCAGAAAAATATCTGCAGCTGGACTCTCCTCCCACATTCACCCTGGCTAATTAATTAACTGCAATTCTTTTGTTATGCAGTCTAACATTTCAAATAAAGGGAATCAGTAGGTCATTTATATACCAAAAGTAATGCAGTAACTGACTGACTGCACTTGGCATATAGGAATGAAGCCAGCATTAAAATGAAAAACAATGCTTAATTTGTTACATTCCTGGCATTCTTCACTAACAGATAGATTCATTCATAGTGTTTAGACTTCTGAAACTACAGTGTCATGAGACATCAGCTCCATTATATATTGTAAATTATCATAAGTCACAAGTTTAATAGTGCAATCAAGAGGAACATAAAAAAGAATCTGCATCTCCACAGATTACTCTCGTGACAGAAAAAACAAATTAGATCAGTTCATATTAGTTAGATGGAAGTAAATTTATAATAGTAATTCATCACCTATCTTTTCCAATTTAAATGCTAAAGAATAGAAATTAAATTATGTTAGAAGAGTGATTAAGTGCTTTTTTGGCCAGAAAGAAGGTACCATCCATGAGCAGAGCCTTCCCAAATGAAACTTACTAACTAAAAAAAAATCCCCAAACCAGAACATTTCTCACCCAATTCTTTCATGTAGTCATCAAAATTTTCGCTGGAGATGAGTTTCCACGTTCCCACGAATCGGTTACACATCGTACAGGTTTTGTAAGGCTGGTCCTGCAGAGAGAGGCAGTGGCCACAGCAGCTCTTGGTGGCAGTCACAGAGTTTGTGTGCCCAGCTCAGACTCAATGGTCTCCCTTTAAAGAGGTCTGGTGCCTGTGGCAGCGGGATGGGCCAATAGGGGAGGCAGCACCAGGGCCAGACAATGTGCACCTTGTCCAGGGCAGGCGTGCCAGCACCAAGGCTCGGATGACGCTGCCTTGGCTTCCTCCACTGAATACACCAGGGCACAGGGGGCATGTGGGGATGGGGATGGGACATCACCACTGCACCCACAGAGCGGCCAGGGCACGCTGCAGTGGGGGGGCAGCAACACAGAGACAAGTACAGGAGCACAGAGACAAGTACAGGAGCACTGCCTCGCTGTGAAACCCAGCTCTGACTGTCCTCTCACTGCTATCCTCCTGATGGCATCATATCAAATAGAAATCCGTAACAACCATCTCATCCAACTGCCTGGCCAATCCAAGGCTGACCCAAAGTCACAGCACGCTGTGTAGCCATTGTCCAAATGCCTCTTGAGCACTGACAGGCCTCGGGCTTTGGCCACCTCTCTAGGAAGCTTGTTTCAGTGTATGACCACTCTCTCACTGGAGAAGTGATTCCTAAGGACAGATCTGAACCTCCCTTGACACAGCTTTGAACCATTCCCAAACATCCTATCCCTGGACACCAGGGAAGAGATCGACAACTTCATCTCCACTTCCCCTCCTCTGTATAGTCAATTAAATCAAAGCCATGTGGATTTTGTGAAGGAACTGTCAAGAAGATGATGTACAAAGTGGTTTGTTGTTTTTTATCATTTAAAGGCAGAACTGAATTATATGGTTCTGTTTTCTCCCTTTGCATCAGAGAAATGATCCCAAGCTATGGGTTCTCCCCTGGACATATCCCAGACAGGATCACAAAAGAAGAGGCAGCCAATATTCACTGGCTCCCTTTTATAACCTGGCTTGTTCAGAAGAACAGGACATCTGTGGACATCACCTCTCGTGCTTGAGAGGTGAATGGCATGAAAAGAGGCTGAGTCCTTAAAGTGCTTATTCTTCTAATTCAAAGTCACTTGGTGAGAGCCAAGAAGCTTTGCTGACTTGAAGGGGGCATATTCTGTTCTCTTTTTGTCTTTCTGCATGGATAGTTCTTCTGCACACAGCATTGCATTCAAACATGTCCTGCTTGTCAGATTTCCTCAGGTTTCCCTGCTTCCATGAAGGGATGCCACGACCTCCTGGGGCCATGACTTGCTTCGCACTGGGAAGCTCTGACCTGGACCCAGCATTCCAACTGTGGCCTGTTCAGTGCTGAATAGAAGGGAAGGACAATCTCCTTCAATCTCCAATGCTCCTAATGCAGCCCAGGACCTCACTCACCCTTTGCTGCCCACACACATTCCTGGTTCATATTGAGTACACTAGGACCTCCAGAGCATTTTCCACCAAGCCAAAACTGAAAGATTGGAAAATTAGAGTTTTCAACATTCAAAGCTACGGGTTTTTTTTGTTTTGGTTTTTTTTTTGTTTGTTTGGTTGGTTGTTTTTTTTTAAGTCCACATTTAGAACTATAGTATTATGGTTAGTAAAAAACAGACACAAAGAGCAAATCCATAGACCATGTGTATGTGACAGGCGGGAATTTAAAATGTCATTCAAGACATCTCAAACTATCTGAAACTGCTTTGTGCAAGATCACATCATATCTAATTCTGTCCTTCCCCTTCCTAAACCATCTCCCTGGAGAAAATTATTGCGTGGCACATGTAAAGATTAGAGGCTTCTTTCTGACTTGGGAGAACAATAGCTACCTGTTTGCCTTTTTGTGTAGGATTCTAATTTCTAGGTTATGAACACCTATAAGAACTCTTCAGATCTACATTTTAAGGGCAGAGATACTGGGATTATGGGTTGTGGGACCAAATTTCTTCTGTTTAGAGATGAGAGAATGAGATGGTGTGCCATGGAAGGTGAGGTCTGGGTCCTGACTTGAAAGCTGTCGCAAGGAAGAAGGGGAACACACTGGAACAGGTAAATAACAGAGTCTGAGGAGCAAAATTATTGTAGTCTTTGGTTTATTTGGTGGTTGTCGGAAATAAGAAGGTCTTCCTTCACATATTTTGGTGGCATATGCAAAATGTTTTCAAACCCCTCAATCATAGCATCAGAAGGGGAAGCTGAACAGAACTTCCCTTGCTGCACAGGTCTGATGACAAATCAGTGCAGGGAGCAAAAGTCTGGAGTGACTGGAAATAAAAACAAAGCAAGGAACTCTTTCCCCCCACTGTAGGAAGCAGATGCTGTATCTGTAATACATAAGCAAATGCCAGTCTTTGACGGTGTTGTCCACACAAAAGCAGAGATGCATAATATCACATTTTATATAAATAATACCTAGCTCCTTTATCCCATCTCTGGAAATGAGAAAACTACTCCTAAATGAAACTATCTATTATTGCTCAAGAAATAATATGAAAAGATTCTACCGTTGCTCCTCAGGCATTCTTTGTTCTTTTATTTAATTGTCTTATCCACATAAAGGCACTCTAACAAGACAAGGCTGGTGCCTTTGGGAAATAAAAGATGATTGGGATGTTGTAAAAATCAGGCCCAAAGAAATTCAAGAAGAGCAAATTAGAACAGAACAGCTACACTGCAGTACCAGTAACCTTAAGAACAAAACTAACAGAGAATTATTTATTTAGACAAAACCCCAGTCTTAAGCAGCCCCAAACAATGTTGGCATTGCTACCATCTATCTCTTTGTCACTAAGAAAAATCAGTACTTTCATTTAAAGGACTTACAGTTTAGAAATAACACAAGAGCAGGGAATTATATCTCAGTGGAAATAATTGTGGAAACCAATCTTTTCTTCAAGTTTAAAGGGGAAAAAAGAGTCAAGTATTGTGAGTTCATATGATAAGGGAGAGACTTGATTCCCATTTTTTGCTTATGGTTGATGTAAAACAGGATTTGAAATCATTGAACTTGGAGATTGTGAAGCAGCAGAAGAGATAAAGGTAAAACTTGATAGAAATAGACAACTAAAAATTCAGAGACTATTTAGAAATAAAGAGACTATTTAAAGAAATACAGAAAGTAAATTTATGTGAATTTTTTTAAAGGAAATATGATCTGGGCAAATACAAGGCCAAAAAAAGTCTAAATAGATTCCCAGGAGAGCAATGAAGAAAACAGAAATAGAAGGGGAGAACAGAGGTCAAAGAGGGACTTGCTGTGGGGACACCAAGGATGTTTTAGCACTGACTCCATGAAGCTGAAGGGGGCCAGCAGCCTCCCTTTTCCCAGTTGTTACACTGGAGGGTGCAAATAGCTTCTTGTCCCCTTAGCTGGAACATCCTATAAGACCAGAGCAGGACAGCTGGGCTGGGGGAACAAGTCCAGAATGCATCACACACATGGGGCTTGACTGGCCAGGACACAAAATCCTTCAAGTTCTTTCCAGTGGAAAAATATAGTTAAAAGAAAAAGAGAAAAACGACTGATAGGTCAATGCTCAGGATAAGCCTTTCTTCATCTTTCTCCTGAACTGCTAAAAATCTGTGTGTGTGAGTTGCCTTTCCCTCTTTTCATCCAAGAAACTTGTAAAGGAGTAGTGAGTGAATATGGTGAGGAGCAGAGATCTCCTTCTCTCAGCATTCAAGGTACCTGCTGCAATAAGTGTGCTGCCCAAGGGTTTGTAGGAGTTTAGTGAGATCCTCCTTTGGCAGAAAGGAGTGCTCTGTGCTGGTTACTGATTTTTGGACAGCAGTTCAGCATGACAAAAGAAGAGAAGGAGACCTGTGCTGCTGTGCAGGTAAGGACAAGGCACTGATCTGACTTTAGCCCTTAGAAATGTGTGCTCTCATCTCCATCTGGGTCTGAGAGCGCACACCTTTTCTGACAGAAAGGAATCACCTCTGTTTATTCAAGCAGTCACTAGACTACTGCCTTTTTCAGACAATACATTTTGTCCTTCTTCAGAAAATAAATTCTAAACATGTTCATAATCTAAGAAAAGCACCACTAATATTTCCTTATGGTGATGTCCCTGTTCAAGTTTATAGACAGAATGTCACTTTACTGGAATTTCCAAAATTTAAGTTTTAAGTGTCTTGATTCATTTACAAAGTTCAAAGTCATTCACCAGGTACCAAAATAAATGGCAATGATTTTAGAAAGGAGTACTCTTTTCTGAAATATTAGGCTGTGAATGTTACAATTGTAACTGCTGGCTGCATTGAGAACGCAGTATTTCTGGAAAATAAAATCTGCTATATGAATATTGGAAGTTTTGCTTCTGACAGAGTATTTCCAAATCTGTGGGTGATAGAATATATTTAACTATGGGCTGATATTTAATGTCTATATGTCGTTTATATAAGTGAATGTTTCTGCTTCTTACAACCATCACTCTATGTAGATTTTTTATCATTAAACTGTAGTGGTATCCTAACTGTGATAAATAATTTTGTTAAGTGCTAAGTAGATTTAGTATTGTATATATGGGGTACTCTGAAACATTCTTCCTTCCCATATGAGATTTCACAAGTGGTGAAGCCAAAGTTAAAACAGAAGAGTTGTTTTTTCATGTCTATTTAAACATTTTCTGCAGAATTTACTGATAGTCTTTCGAATCACTTTTAAATGACTCCTCAGCTCATGTACAGTGTAAAAGTCCTTCCATTTCCCTCTCCAGTTGTATAAATAGTGCAAAAACTTGGGAACAATCTGAGTTATGCAGAGGAAAGTTCAAGTATATGAGAGGTCTCTGCTAGCAGTAGGGACTCAGCACCATCACCTCTGACAGCTGACTTCAGGAATGTCAGGAATATGTGGAATTCGGTTCACAGATCATTTCCCCATTTAGTGGTTAAGGCACACATTTTTATATTTATTGTCCAGGTTTTCCCTAGAAATCTCAAACTTTTTTGTCCTCAATTTAAGCCCTTCCAGGTGTAGAAAAAAAGGCTTCTGTAGATGCAAAGTTTTGCAATAGGAGACCAGGACTATGGACATTAGAGGATGGCAGTTCAAAAATAAGCAGGGTTGAAAAACATGGTGTCCAAAGGGCTTTGCATCTAGAACGGCTCATGTTCCCAAGACTGATCAAACCTAATGAGCTAGTAGAAAATGCATGTAGGTAATAAAGAAGGTTGTACCTCAGGTTTTAAGTAAACCTGAGTATTTTTAAAGCTACCTTAATTTCTTAAATTTTTAAGATATCTTAAGCCTTGATTCTTAATTCAAGGCTTTTTGCCGATCTAGGACAAAATGAGATGTTCAAGACAGGCACATTGACAAAATAATCACAAGTGAAAGCTACAACAGCTATAATTTCACACTTGAGGTGGAAAAGGACAAGATCAAGCTGCTTCAAATGGTCCCGGGGTTTAAAATTGTCTGCATTTGTGCACAGAGGGGGTGCCTGGTACCCTTCTCATGTTTGGAAGCCAAAACTGGGCATCCACAGATCTTCATCCTCCTCTCTGTCCCAGGAACCACCACCTCTGGGCATCCACAGATGATCATCCTCCTCCCTGCCCCAGGAACAGCCACCTCTGCTTGAAGCCAAGAGGAGCAGCCCCGTTGTTCCTGGCTGTGCCCACACTCCTGCAGGGGGTAGCCCACACACAGCACTCACCAGATGGTGTTTCTGAGTTCAGGTGTCCCTCTGTCATGTGACACAAGTGCCACTCACTGGGCTGGCTCTGATCCTCTTTCCACAGGGAGATGGGTCACAATGCAGTGTGGGAAGGGGTGCTGTGCAGGAAAGCACTGAGAGTGCCCCACACTGCATCTCCCCCAAGCCCTTTCTGACAAATTCCAGCATATGCACACATTGTAGAAAGCAGAATATTTTATTGAATAGGCACAACAAATTAGACTAACTGCGTGTAACTGCTTTGGGTATCTGAAAAAAAGTACAGTTCCCTTTAAAACAGATTTGTGGGCCTTTTCTCCTTTGGTTAAGTTGTTTTACTCCAGCTTTAAGCATTAGTCCTGTGTGAAGGTGGCTTCTTCATGCTTTTTCATAAACTCTTTTGCAGGAAACGTTATTCATGGTGCATTCCTGGAAAGAAAAGATAATTCAATAAGCTTTTAACTCTTACTAAATGTTTGTTAGTCAGAATTACTTATCTATTGGGAACCAGTTTAAGAAAAATTTGCATTTCTCCTCCTCTAAAGGCAATTGCTAAAAGAGTGAAACTTAGTTTTGAGATCTTCAGCAACAGAAGACTGAAAAACAAGCACAAGAATCAAAGAATTTTCAAGAACTGCTCTACTGACCTCCAGGAGAATTTTAATAGTTTCTAAAAATATCTAAAAAAGGCTCCTAGGACTTCTGTGGGGGCTGACTAGACCCTGGAGTTGGGCATTAACCTTTTTTTCTTTCACCTTTTGCAGCTCTGGCTTGTCTTCTTCACACACGAGCACAACACATGCACACACAGAGAGCTTTCAGACTTGCAGCTGCTAGTGTCAGCCTCTGCATGTTAGGCTCTGTCCTCATCTATTTTTCTGTTAGATCAAACTCTGTTCTGTTCAATCTTTCTTAATGAAGTTGTTATTAAAAACTACTTCTAGTTCTTCTCCTCTGGTCTCTAGCCAAAGAAATTTAAATATTGAATTTATGGACATATTATTTTTCCCTAGGGGTGGGCAGAACTCTTCAGGAATTTTGTGTATTGTTTTGCAGCATGTAGGAATCTCGGCTGCCTTTCATGAACATAGATTTAGTCCTGTCCCAGATTCTTCAAGGTGTGTTTTCTAAAACTGTAGAGCAGATCTGGGAAGCCCCAGACTGTAGGTGGGCCTTACTGGCACCAAGTCAAGCACAATAGTCTCCGACCAGATAAAACCAACCAGCAGAGCTTGGACACATGTTTCCTTGCTCTAACATCATAATATTAACACAGTTGTAGGTGGTGCATAGCAGGATTCCCACAGATGGCTCTAAGTCTCCGCTCAAGATGAACAGGAGTATTCTGCACGAGTCCAGAGTGGATGTATTTAATGTGGGCTTTGCTAATGCTTCCTCTATACTGTCCAGGACTTAGGGATTCCGATATAGATTTCCCTCATAGGGATGATGAGTTTTTTCTTCATGCACATTCCTAACCATGTCTTGCTCTGGAGAACAGGCACCTCCATACCATTTTGTAAGTTTAACAGCTTTTCAGTTTTACCCTAACTCTAGACCAATTTAGAGAGACTTCTCACCAAGGGCACAGAGCCCTTTCAGATGCTTTCCCTGCCTGTGTTTGAATCCAAAGTCATACAACAGCACATTGACTTCAGTGATTAAGTAACAAAAATTGACTTACCACCACCAGGTTCCCATCCACCACTCTTCTCTTTATGATGGTCTCTTTTCCATCCCACTTCTGCACCTGGTTCAGCACACCATTGTCTAGGGTTATGACATTCTACCAAAGTAAAAAAACAAAGCATGTCTGTTTCATCAGAGTGCTCAGGTCTCAGGAGAAGACTCTCAGGTCCAAACAGCACTAAGCACAAAGCACCCATATCAGTCTTACTTGTGGAGGCAGCATTACTGCATGGAATGCCAAAATCACAGCTCTGCCCTGCTGCTCCCACATCCCTTGGGAGAGATGAATTTGCAATGTGCCATTCCAGGACTCACCTTTGTTTTTCTGTCATCTGCTGTGGTCTCATCAAACTCTTCACCCAGCTTGAAAGAGACCTCTGTATTTTTGAAGGTACTTTCTGTTTTGATGGTTATCACATCACCATTGATGCTGATAGTTACATTAGGCTTGGCCACACCAGCCATCTTCCTGGTAGCAAATCCCACACCTGTAAATAAGATAAGGCACTATGAAATTTTTATCTTTCCTCAATCTTTTTCTCTTATGCGTTGGAAAAAAAAACAACCCTCCGTTCATTTCCCCCCCTGTTGCTTTCTGAGTGTTATTAATTCTAAGTTACAGAGATTTTTTTTGTAAAATCTCACTAGGTACTGCTATAGACCCACCCAACCAATGGGTGGGTTGATGTAAGGAAATTCTCTATCCTGTCATTGTAAAAATAGTAAAACAATATTTTGAAGACTCAGATTATTTCAATGTCAGATATTTGCATATAGACTTGTTCAGAATAATTTTCGTAGCTTGTTCTCTAAATTGTATGCTAATTGTACCTAAATGTAAACAAGCAGAAACATATGACAGTTTCAGAGCCACAAAAGCAACAAAACAAACAAACAAGGGGAAAAAAAAGCAAGTAGTTTTTCTATTTACAAGTGGGTAGGTTGAATATAAGGAAATGATTATGAAATAGCTGGCAGTGGTTATGTCCTGAGTAAAATCTGGAGTAAAGATTAAGAGTGCAAGAGTCTCACTCATTGAAAGCTGTCAGGATAAGTCACAGTAAGTATTTTACCCCTATACTGCAAATAACCCCCAGATTTTTAGCATATAATAATTGAATCAGTGCAAGTTACCCCCTGGTTCCTCCACGCTAACAGAATGTTGAAGCCTTTTAAATCGAAATTTTAATTCTAAGTGAGAAGTCTACACCTTTACAGAAATGTGTTAGACATCAAATCTTTGCAAGTATCTGCATGAATTAATGTAATTTTCTTTGTTAATATTCACTGGAGGCAGCTACAGAGCTTCATTCAATATAATTAATAGCCATGGCAATTAACTGGTGTCCTAATCCAGTAGCATTTTAAAGTTGTTTAGGTGTGTTTCTTATAGACATAAGAAAACTTGCTGCTTTCTAGCATCACACCGATTTGCGTGTCAAAGGATAAAAGTTAATTCACACAAAATAATCCAGTCATGTGTTAAACTTCCATTTATAGCACTACTAATAAGGCATGCATAGACTTGGCTTACATGAAATTATTCCTATCTGAGTTTTTCTGCTTTATATGAATTTAACACCACTTAAGAGACTAATTCTCCAGATTAAGACAACCTGATCAAAAGAGTGGATTAAACCCCCCCTTGATAAAAGCACAGCCAGAGAAAGCAAGTAAAGAGTAAAGTCCAAAACTGGCATCCCTTCCCCGTTCCAGATACAAGAAGTTGAAATAACAATTCTCACCCAGTTCTTTCATATAGTCCTCAAAGTTTTCACTAGAAAGGAGCTTCCAGGTGCCCACAAACTGGTCGCACATTTTGTCAGGATTAGAAAGATGTCTTCCACAGATTCAAACCGAAATGCAGGACAGGAGAGTCTTATGAGCTCCAGGAGAAAAGTACTTATCTTTAAAAAGGAACTGTGGCCACATGATGCTCTGGGATGACCAATGAAGAGGGAGTCCCAGTGCCCAGTGTTTTTCTTCCTCCCCTACCCCTCCTCTGCCAGTAGGTCATAGTGCTATTATTCGTATGCCCTTACTAGCACAAAGATCACTGCCTTGTTTTTATTTAATTATTTTTTTGTCATTCAAGAACACTCTACCTTAAAGGCAAATAATTAAATCAAATTACCTTTCGGAATAAAAAGGTAGGCTCAAGCTCAACCCACAAAAATTAATGTTCTCTCCCATACTCTTTCATTTCAGTCCACTATATCAAATGGACACAGCTCAATTCCTAGACTTTCAGGTCCAAAGGGCTTGTTGGGCTTGTTTTGCTTTCACCACTCCTGCAATCAGAAATTTCCTTTAGAGAAATACAGAATTACAGGAAGAAGTGGATTTGGAGCACAAAGAGAGAATGCTGGGGTTATAGAAGGCTAAGGCAGTAAAATTGCTTCCTTGATTGGAATCTCCTTGTCCTTGCACCCCCTGAATTAATTGAAGAGTAGGTCTGTAATCTGCTTTTCTGTAATGGAGAAGGGCTATAGGGTTCTGTGAGAAGAAAAGTAACAGAACAGAGGATTTTTCTCCCTTTCGCTCCCATGCTTTCTGAAGAGCTATGTCCCAATAACTAGCATTTTGAGTAGTTATGGCATAAAGCTAGGCTCTATGATCCACTCACCAAAGGTCTCTGGACACTTAATTTATTTTCTGTTTGTAGTGCTCATGTATCAATTTGTTTGAGTCAAGTTGTGCATAGACCTGACATAATGAGTCCATCTTCACTGATCCTCTAAGCCCTATCATACTTCAGTTCACAAAAACAATCAGAAAGCAGTCAAGCAAGTCCTTAGACCTTCCTTTGTCTGTAATGTGCAAATCCAAAGGCAATTGCAGCTAATAAGTGCATAATGCAGTGCCTGCAGTTCTCTTTATGTAGATTTCCAGGAACTACTCTGCTGGTTGCTAGGCATCAATATTGTGGACCACATATTTTTCTACTTGTTGTCTTTGTAAGTAACAATGCTATAGAAGAGTTATTTATATAGGATTGCAAGGTCACAGGGATGTTTGTAAGGGAAATGAGGAGATCTCCAGTGCATCCTTCCACCTCTGAGCCCACATCAGGCTGTTTGGAGCTGTGACTTTTTGTGGATCAGAAGACTTGAGGATAGAGCCAGCACAGCTTCCTGGGAACACACATCCCTGCCCAGCTGTTCCAATGGAGAAAGGGTCACTAAAGTGCGATGCACTGCCTGGCTCCAACTCCCTGGCCACTTTCCCACAGGTGTTGAGGGCTGTTTGGAAGCACTCCCAAAACTTAGAATGAACCACTTCAGTCTCACAGCCCCTTCTCACAAGGCAAGTGCTCCAGATCTCCAAGGATCCTGTGGATCCTCTGCTGAACTCACTCCAAAACTGGAAACAGTACTCTGGATACAGATGAATCACTTTCATTAACCTACTTCTGAACGTACAGCCCAGGATGTTTTTGACCTTTCTGCTGCCAGGTGTCAGCTCAGTGCCCACTAAGACTCTGAGGACCTTTTCTGCAGGGCTTCTCTCTAGGCAGTGTGTCCCCAGCCTGGATTGCTCTGAGAGCTGAGCATGTTTGTATGTCTATAATTAGTTACCCCCTTATGCTTTTAAGATGTCAGTCTATGGGGACTAGAATAGCTAATCTTAGATTTGGACTATTCTTTTAATTTTTTAATTTTGTTTTTTGCATATTCACTGACTTTGGCCTAATCTCAAAATAAATAAAACTATATTCTAGTTATGAAGCAGCTGGTGCCTTTCCTGGTTGGTTTTTGCAGAGTGTCACATGCTCAAGTGTTCTTTAAAAGGAAATTCTGAGGTCCCTCAAGTTTGTGTCATTATCTTGAGGTATTTTTACTTCAGATTACTGGCTTGAGAAACTCTGTATTGTGTGTGAGCATATGGTAGGAACATGAAAACTCAAATCCAGCATGTAAATAATGAGAACTGAAAGTACTGGCTGAGGATTGCTGCAGTGGCCCAGACAGAAAGGCTGTGATGTGGATGAAATCAGTTCCTGTTCATACTTTTCTTGCCTTTTGGGAACGATTCTGTGCATGGCTTACTACAACCAGCATTCATTTCTTTGGGGGGGAAATAGGGGTTTATATTCAAAACTACCATCTGGGAGAGGCAATTTGCCTTCCTTTGGTGTTAACAGCTGTCTGCAATGCTTGTGATATTGGTAGGGTTTTTGGTGAGAGCAGAAGTACCTTTCCATGCAAATCAATTTGGAGCAGACAAGTGCACCCTCCCCAGGCAGTCAATTACTTGCACTTATTTAAAGTGAATCCCAGCTATTTGTAGATACTTTGTGAATGTGATGACTCAAAAATGTAAGAAGAAAGCCAGCTTGTGGGTTGACTTGCATGTTTGCTTCAAAGCAAGCAGCTATCTCAGAGCACACTTACGGCTCTCTCTTGGAAAGTATCCTACCAATAGCATCCTTTCCCTCAGGAGAGACTTCATTAACAGGGGATAAACTTATGTCATCTAACACAAATCATGCCTGCTCTCTGGGGCAAATGCATGCAGCCTTGATGATAAAGACTGGAGTTTTTAAATGGTCATGAAGAAATCAGTGAGGTTTCTGAGCCTGGAAGTTTAAGCAAGTGATTCATGTCACTTGCAGAAGTGTCTTGACAGCAAGAGCTGGGCAATCTGGATAAACAGCCCTGTGGTTATTGACACTGATGTGATCTAATGCCATCAAAAACAAGGGTATCCTCAAACATGTAGAAACCTCCTTTGAAATAAGCAGAAATTTTGATGATACCTCAGCAGGTAAGAGGCAAACCATGAAAAGGAAGTTGGTGAGGGTCCAGTACAGGAAATGCTGACAAAGAAAATTCATCTCTTAATCCTGATATGAACTGGTGCAGCTCAAGTCTGCAAATAACAATGATACACTGACTGCAATGTGGTCTTGAGGAGCTGTGACATTTGAGGATAGTTCCCGACACAGGATATGCATAAGGGATCACAGATCACAGAATTCTGTGGTTCTATGAAGTGGAACAGCAAAGCAGCAGCTGTGAAGGAGAAATCAGTAGATGAGAAGGTAGCAATGATGGGTTAAATCTTACTCTGTGAGTCAGACTAGAGGTGGAGATCTACTTGAGATAAACTGCTTTTTCCAAAAATAAGCACAATAGTAACCTCCCTTTGGCTCCTTCGGGCCCACAGGAGCAATGACGCTCTTCCACTAGAGTGTGTGAAAAAGAGGCTGTTTATTCCTCTAGTGAAGGCCTGCCACTTAGGGGACCTTTCAATTGAGCATTGTGCTAAACCTTCCCTGGTAATTAATCTAAGTATGGAATTGTCAAAGTAAAAAACACATCTTACTTTTGAATGTGAAAACCTAAATTGGCAGTTATGACTGCTTAGATGGAGTCTTCTTTCTTGAGTTCCTCCTTGCCCTAGAAGGGCAACAGATTAAAACTCCTGGTGACTACCAATGAGCAGCAGGGTATTGTTCTTATCACTTGTCTCACTCTTTCAATCAAAAATTGGCATGAAAAGACATCCATGCTCAATTCCACACCTGAGGACACTGACAATGACTTCTGTTGAACACTTCCTTAAAAGGAAGGTGGCCTCTGTATGGGGTTATTACTGGCAGAGGTGGCAATACTCATAGTAAGAAGAAATACATATTCTTGGTAAAGTTAAAAAAATGTAGATTTTTTTCCTTATGCAGGGAGGGAACTGTGGCTTTGATGCAAGCTTCTTGTTTAAGCACAATAACACCTATTGAGAAGATGGACTATAACAGCCCTCCTGTTAGGAATGAGGGACCACATCATACTGTCTGGTACTACTGCAACTTAGACAAAGCAAAAAATCTTTCTTAATGATTGTCTGGCTGGGTACCAGACTGGGAGCTTTTCTAAGGCCCGAGGGGACCTACAAGAAAGGTGCTCTAATATTGGAGCAGACAGGAATAGGTAAAGGAATGCCATCTCTGCTCACAAAGTTGTTACTTTCATTTCTGGTTAACATTTGAAACAGGTGAATTGCCTTGGACTTCTGCTTAGTCAGGAAAAGGTATAACTAAAGCTTCAGTACTCATAATATGACCGACCGACTTTACAAAATACTGGCTTCAGTTGGTTTGGAAGTACAAGCCAATTGAGGCCAATTGAAAGAGGCCAATTTGTTTTTGGTGGTATTTTTCTCTCTCTTGGGGAAGGAGGTGAGCAGGAGAAAAAACAGGTCCTTTTCCTGTGCTGTCCCCAGAACCAAATTGATGCTCTCCCACTTGTGATTGTGGCTTCAGACCTCACTCAACTGAGATACTGCTGCAAATGGTCACTTTGTTGAAGGAATCAGACTTTCCAGCAACAACAGAACTGCTGTTTCTTTGAGTGGCAATTGTCACCACTGTATCCAGTCACACTGCTGGGCTGTGACTTTTGGAGCCCTCAGGCTTGTGTGCCCCAACACCTGCATTTTTTACTTTTCATGATTCTGGGTGCTTTATTTCCTCCTGAACTTCAGCCCAGCCAGTGAGTCTCCACACCCTTAAACAGGTTTCCAATACCTGAAAGCAGGATCATGAAAATTAAAACATTTAAAAGGTGTTTCTGAAACACTAAGCTAAGTTTGTGGTAAAGCTTTTAAGAACAGAAATGAAATCACATAACTCTGAGGCATAGTAAGATCAAGCCCCAAACAAAATCTGGTGGCTGACTCCGTTAACTTGCAATTAAAATATGTATAATTACATTTTCTGAACTTGCTTTAAAGATGAAGCAAAATGCAGATATGTCTGGAGGGAACAGCAAGCCTCTGGACCCTTGACTTCTCCTGAGACAGCTGAGGTTCTGGCTTTTCTCAGCAGATGGCATGGCAATAATATATGCTCTCAAACATCTGTGGTTCATACCAGGTGACTGTTATTCCTGAGAAAAACCTGGACTTCTCTTACTCTAACATGTATATCCCTCATTCATGAGGCAAGGCAGTTGGCAGTGTCAATGCTATGAATTGCAGGTTGCGAGTTAAAATGAATATCAGAATATCAGAAAAGTAATAAAGGAGGATTATTTGCATATTGGGCTTATCTTATTTCATTGAAATGAGAAGAAATTCAGGTATACTAGCTCCTACAGGCATGCAGATGATGGGCTTCCACAACATAACGTGGGCATTTCTGTATAAGAATATTTGAAATGTCAGAAGTCCACCTCATTTATCCTGTATTCAGCAATACATAGTGGGATTAGTGATAAATCCAACTTCATGACTTACAAAGGTTTGTATGAGAGAAGTTCTTGATTTGCTGGCTATAATATAGGCACTGCAAATGTTTCATGTTTCTTACTACCTATGGATTTCCCTGCTCTAAAGAACAAGTTTAAGGTTTTCTAAGGTTTCTGATGTTCAAATCTGTCCAACTTTTTTGTATGTCTGGTACAAGTCTTACATCTAATATCAAGGTTTCTCCTCTCGAGGGTGTATAATGAAAGTCAGCCTTTTTCTGAATTCTGCTTTGTCTTGTCCATTGACTTGTCTCAGAGCACATTGCTGTTCTTCCCCTCTACCTTCCCCCCAGTCCACCAATAAAAAGGGGATTTTCTTTCCTTACTTCTTTATCCCTAAACGTCACCTTAAATTTAGGAATTGCAACAGAGTTGCAAATGAAGAAAGTAGTAGTATTTCCCAAAGCACTTTCAGGATTCTTCTAGCAATTTGAAGTCTTGGTAGATGCTAATACTATTCTGAAAATCTCTTTGCAGTCCTTCCCCAGATTTTCTTCTGAGTTATCCCAGATCATCCAGCTGAAACCCTCTCAAAGCCTCCATCTGAAGAAAGCACTAAGACTATTGGGACTATCTACTGTGGGACTGCCCAAGAGGACTCTATTCCAGCTCTGACTTATTACTGCAGCTCATACAATACCACTTGTCTTATTTAGACAGATCTGCATTTAGAAACCTTCCACTGTTTTGTTTGTTTGTTTCTCATTAAACATTTTTTATCAAGCTGAGAAAAAAAAATCCTCAAATAAGAATGAGAGAGTTGTACATATTGGTAGCATGTACTATCTTATAAATTCAAGCTATTCCTATCAGTGGTTGTCCTTCTCTTAACAGCTGCCTTCTTGTGAAGTCAGAGCACTTCCACAGTTTCACTTGTTTTTAATCCAGCAAAGAAAGAACAAAGTGTAGAAGAAATCTTTCAACAAGACTCAGAAGACATTTAAGCTCTGCTGAACCTGCATTATGAGTGAAATATACATGAATTGGCAGCCTTGTTTATGCATGTCTTCTTTCTGAGTGACGCAGTTTCTGGCTTCCTATGCTTTCAGTCTTGCTCTGAAACTTCCAGTGAACTCCTCCTCATATTTGCCAGAAAGCCAACAATGATTACAGATGCATTTGGATCACATCCAAAGGCCTAGTGCTCTATGTAAAGGAAAGTAAAAAAAAAAATCCAAGTATGAAATGCCCTTCAGAGTGGAAGCCCTGTGGAGAACAGCCCTCTCCCTGCAGCGTGCTGAGGAGTTGGAGGGTGTGAAGGCTGGCAGCTCTCTGGCTCTCCACAGCAGATCTTTAATCCTCTTTAGCTGACTGCTGCCCCCGGGTGCTGCCAGCTGAGGGAAGGAGAAGGAGCCACAGTTCCTGCCCTGCCTGGGCCAGTGGCCTCTTGCAGCTGCCTTCACTGCAGCTGGATTTTGTTGTCACAGTTTGGGACAGTACTGAAGCTACTGTGTCTTGCAGACCATACCGACATAACTAAGAAAACTCCTACCATCTCTCTGATTCCATAGGGTAAGTGGTGACACACATCTGTCATGTGCTTGGAAGTGCTTAGCTACAACTAAATGCCAGCTAGTCCAGGTCAACATACTGGCTCATTCGTGGGTGAGCATAGCTCTCTATAACCAAACAAGGTGGTTGGCACCACAAAACCACTATGGGCCTAATATGATCTAGTGTAGCTGCTTAACATCTTCTGCTCTGGGAAGCAGAAAATATTGGAGAATGCTTTCTCAACTGGTACAGCAAATTACCCATATGTTTCCGGAACATTTGTTGGTACAGAACCTAACTATGATAACTCTTTGGTTCTAGGATCACAGCAGAAGATGCTTAACCCAGTATCCGCACTGGCACCTGAAAATGCTGTTTACAGAATCACAGAATTCCTGAGTTGGAAGGTACCCATAAGGATCATTGAGTCCAACTCCTGGTCCTGCACAGCACCACCCCCAGGAGTCACGCCACGTGCCTGAGACTGTTGAGCTGGTTTTGAACTCTCTCAGACTTGGAGCTGTGACCCCTTCACTGGGACCACTTCCCTGGGGAGCCTATTCCAGCGCCAAGCAACCCTAAGGGGAAGAATCTTTTTCCAATATCAAACTGAAACCTTCCTGACACAACTTCAGGCCATTCCCACAGGTCCTGTCAATGATCTCTTCTCTGTCATCACAGAGAAGAGATCAGTGTCTGCCCCTCCTTTTCCCCTCACAAGGAAACTGTACCAGCAATGAGGTATTCACTCAGTCTCCTCCAGGCTGAACAGAACAAGCGACCTCAGCTGCTCCTCATTTGGCTTCTAGACCCTTTACCATCTTTGTTGCTCTCCTCTGGATAATCTCTAATACCATAATGGGGGTTTTTTTATATTGTGGTGCCCAAAACTGCACCCAGCACTTGAGGAGAGGCCATTCCAGTGCAGAGCAGAGCAGGACAATCGCCTCCCTTGCATGGCTGGAGATGCTGTGCCTGATGCCCCCAGGACATGGTTGTGACCCTCCTGTTTGAAAGTCATTGGGATGAGGCTGTAAGTAAAGTCTTATCCAGAGGGGACCTATATCTTTCAAACACAGTTGGGCACATGTGGAATCTAGATAAAAATTCCTACATTCATGATCAACCTGAATAAGTCAGAAGAGGTGGCCTTAGGATTCACATGTACTTTATTTGAAATTTCTCTCACTTGAGTAAGATTCCCTCCCTTTCTGGTGTATATGACAAAATCCACTGTGTAAAATATATCAATACTTTAAGTTAGCAGGGCATTATTTTCAGTTATATAATTGACACCATCCTGATTAGTTTCTACTTAAGTGTTCAAGAAAAATTGCGGATGTGGCAGTTGGGGATATGGTTTAGTTGTGAATGTGGTGATACTGAGTTACCACCTAGTCTTGAGGATGTTACATGTCTTTTCCAGCCTTAACAATTCTGTGATTCTGTGATTCCACTTGTATCATATTTCTATTACGAAGATAAATGCAAGATTATTAACACTGCATACTCAGTGGCTCAAAGAATGATTTCATTTTAAAAAGGTCATTTAATGTCACATTGGAGATAAAAGAGTTCATTTCTGCAAGCACATACACCAGGATAATTCCAGGTTAAAGGTTTGCTTAACAAGGAAGAAGAGACAATGACTTTTAGTTACTTGAGTCTACAGTGATGTCAGCCAGCTGAAGTCTCAAAATTGAATATTGCTTGAATGACTGAAATAAGGCATGCATGCACAAGACCACACCTTACAGAGTGGTCTTGTGCAACAATTACCAAGAGCTGTTACCAATTATGTCATTTAGTCTTCATTTTGAAATGGCAACTTTCCTATTCATTCCTGCAGTGTGTCAGGCAGCTCCAGAACACTTCAATCTCAAATTTCTCTCTAATGCATTTCAGAGGCAGGCTGATCTGCCTTCAAATGTGATTATATTGTTCATAGGAACACATTTGAACAAGAAAAGCTGTGTTGCACATTGACAGAAAACATTAATTCTGAAGACTGAAATAAATCTCTTTGGATTGTTTGGATTAGTACTGTTCAAAGTCACAATGACTCAAATATCTGTTACTGGATGGCCAAATTTTCAATCTGTTTTTAGACAAGAGGGCAGCCTGTGTTTGGGCAACCTGGGCTAAATTGACACCTAACATAACTTTTGCAGAAAGCATGTCCCTCACACTTCAAAACTTAGTTTCTCCTTCCTGTCATGCTAGACTATTAATGAGCCTCTTCAACGAGCAGAAAGTACACAACATTCTCTATCTTCTCCTTTTCTTTCCTCTATTCCACAAAGCTGGCAGACAAAACCTTTCTCTTTTGAAAAAAAAAAAAAAGAGCAGTTGTTGATATTGGGATGTGTCTGTGATCATCCATGACCTGCTTTATGGTGTGAAAAAGAGGGCCAGAGTGCTGCCAGGAACCAGAGTGCTCAGAGAGAAAAGTGCCTCTGTCTCCTAAATTTGGGCTTGTTAATGCCATCAAGATAAATGGAAAGGCAGGCACTGATGCCAGATAGCTACATCAATGAGATTGATGAAAACTGAGTTAATTGTTTCTCAATCAAGCTTGTGAAAAGGCAAACCAGAAGAGAATTGTTGCATTATTTATTCCTCTCTGTGAACATTAGTAACTTTTCATGCTATAAAGTTGCTTATACTTTCTAAAGTTGCTTACACTTTCTAGTCTCCAAACTCAAGCCCTTGCATTTTGGATCCTTTGTCTTTGCTGCCTCTCCTCAGGCCCAACTGTTCACATTTCTCTTTCAAGTATTGGTGACTTTTTTTCTCCCTTCATGTGCTTATCAAACGAGGAACGTAACTGGGGGACCATATGAAGGTGGATAAAGGCAAGGCAAGGCTCCTGAACATTCTTTTTTTATTATTTTTTTCTTAACAAAATGGCAAAATTAAGCCTTTTACAAATTCGATATAACATTTCCTTTAAAATCAAGTAACTTCATTCCTTTTCCTGACACTACAGAATTCTTTTAGTATAGGTGAGGAAGCAGCAACTTCCCATCTCAGAAAAAACTTGAAAATCAGGTTAGTTTTCTGGGGCATGTGAGTAAAAGAAATGTCACAGATTTGCTCACCTCTCCAAGGAATGAAGAAACATGTGGTGGAAGGTGTTTCCAGCAATAGGGACCAAGCAAATCACCCACATCTTTTTCCCTTCCCTGAAAAAGTATTTCTACAGCACAAGGAAGAATGTTCTTACTCCTTACACTTTATAATGCAGTGATTTTTGGGGATTGTCCAGGGATTTACTTCAAAGCAGTGCTTAGTTTCTGGCATCTGGAAAAGATGAGCTACTTGCTTGTGTCTAACATTCTTACTGGAAGCTCTGTGCTGTGATATTACTGCGATAAACCAGCATGTAAAAAGAGTCTCATGGTCAGGTTAAACTGAAAAATCAATCCCCAAGAATATTTGGACTTTTAAAGTAATCAATTTCTCAAAACATTGAAATAAATGTCACTCTAAGTCTGCATGTCCCAGTATCAGAGTAGTTGCATGTACCTGCAAACCAGGAGTTGTTGTCTCGGACCTTCAGCTCAGCTGTGATAATTAAAGGCAGATAATGTTAATTCAGTCATAGGGTTGTAATTTGTTGAGCTGCAGTAGAGGCAATTCACCAGCTGTTCTATGGCCACCAAGAGAACCACCTGTACTTGGTCTATGTCTCTGTGGCACAAGCCTATGCCAAACAGAGGATTTAACCCTAAATGTAGGTAAAGAAAAACTCAATAATTTCACATTTTATGACTACTGTGATTTGGCTGATATCATGGATGAGAGTGTCCTGGATAAATGTGGATGTCTAGAAAAGGGTTATCTATAAAAAAGCAAATCACCTTGGATTCTTCTTCATACTTAACAGAAGTCAAATGGTGCCTAACAGAACACAAATGCTCTCATTTTTAGGTCATTGCCTATGCTAGAAGTATACTTTGTCAATGGTGTTAATATATTGTAAAAATGTATTAACAAAGAGTGGTCCTATGTGAAGCTCTGTAACTTCATTTCAAAACCTAAGATGAGGTACATTCTACATGATGACAACAATGATGAGAGTTGGATGCACTCAAGGTTTTCATCCATTTGCATTAAAAGAACCTGAGCAGTTGAGGATTATAAAATGATGGTTGTCCCTGTCCCTAGTAATTCATGTTTTTCTCTTGAATTAGAATCTACATGACCACTCAGTGTAATTTTACAATCATACTTTAAAATACTGGTCAGCATTCAGTCTTCTGAATAGCATAAATAGTTTCCTTGACCTTCAATGACTTCTCTTTGTCTTTGTAATTCTAATATCCAGTGAGGTCTTGGTCCTAAGTAACTGCTGCTTTGTATCCCTGTAATCATCAGGGAGCTAAAAAAATGTAAGGGATGAAATAATGTCAGCAATGTAACATAAGTCAACAGTGAACAATAACTATATTGCAAAGACTGTGAATCCTGGTTGTAAGAATTTTTTGTACTTTTGGGAAAGAAGAACTATTCCTAGATAGAAGAATGTTGTTTCTAATACTCCCCTACCTCGATTTTTTATTTCTTAATGAAAGTTGATCATATTCCTCTGATGAGTTGAAAAATAACCTTCAAATTGGTAGTAAATATGCTGTGACTCTCTTTGGTGGAAGTAGAAGGTTTAATATAGCACATAATTTCCACACTTTTAAGTGCTGCAGTATTTAAGAGACAATGTCTAATGTCTGAACAAGAAAGCTCCACAGCCCTCAGCCACCCAGTCAGCTGTAGAGGCAAGTCAAGGAGGGGGAAAGTAGTCACAGCAACTCCCCTGACTTTTCTACAATTCCAGGCAGTCTAAGTCTAAGAAGAATGTCAGTTCCAAGAAATTTAAGTACTTTCCTCCTGCTTCAGACCTTGATGTGACTGTTACATTGCCTGTGGCTTCCTTTGAATTTTCTGGATATGCAACAGCTCCAGAAAAGGTTATGTCAGTTATTTTATCATGTCAACAAGGCACATGCTGAGCCACTTTCTCGCTGGACTGGAGGCTCAAAAAGACTTCTGCCCCCTCTGTTTTCTGTCTCTTGATTATGTACTTTGTGTTGTCCTGTTTCTGGACCTGGTTGGGTCACCTGCTCTCCACAGCCACACTGGCCTGAGGAAATGCAAAGGTAATCACAAGCCTCCTGTTCCTGCTACAGTAATGCTTGAGATTACAGTGGTATTTCAGCTTGCTTCTTAGGATGGTGTTTCTCGTTTGTTGAATCACAGAAGCATAAAGGTTTTTGTTCACATCACTTAATTTCAGCTATTCCACAGGTAATTAGTCAACTTAGCAAAGTTAGTCCACTAAGCTCCAGCTACAGACAAGGTGCTGTGAGACAGGCAGATCCAGGCCACGTACTAATGGGGTATATGATGCATGTGGAAGTAAATTTATCTTTCCATTGGCTACAGACAGAACATGAATAAGTATCTTAAAATTAAACCTCCCGCCTGCACAGATTTTGATTTTGCAGAATCAGGGAGTGATTATCAACATTTAGAAATGCCTGTATGTTATCCGTATGCTGCAAATCAATCACTGCTTTTGTGTGAAACTCCTGGGCAGCAGTCAGTACTGGCTCAACCTTTATTAAAAATGGAAATAGATATAAAGTCTTTG
Source organism: Petroica traversi (assembly GCA_025920805.1). Taxonomy (NCBI): domain Eukaryota; kingdom Metazoa; phylum Chordata; class Aves; order Passeriformes; family Petroicidae; genus Petroica; species Petroica traversi. The sequence goes on along the minus strand of JAHLSL010000021.1, from coordinate 10,738,404 downwards.
CCAATAAATGCTGTGGATGACACAAATACTGGCAGAATGATAAATTATGGCAGATGAAGTGTTGGTAGTACAGCATGAGCTGGACTTGGTAACAAACAAAATGTGCTGCAGTACGCTTGAAAAATGGAATACTGGAAAATTGTGCATTTGTGAAGGATTTTGATCAAACCACCAAATGTTAACACCAGTGTGATAAACAGGGCTAATATGATTATTGAGGGTCTTAAGAAGAGTATGATATTTTTATGGTATAAATATTGCTGGATGCAGATTGAGCTGCACAAAATTCTGAGGGATAGAAAGTGTGTCTCTCAGTGAGGAGCACACACAGCTTGAGTTGCATGTGGAAACAAAGACTGAGAAGGAAGCTGAATGCAGTGCTGTCATCTTGCCTTCAGTGCAAACACACAGCAAAAGGTTTTTGTTTTATTGATAGAGCTCCTCACTCTAAGACATAACAACAGCCTGTGTCTCTAACTGGAAACTGGACAAATTAAAAATAGAATCTAGGTAAACTCCCTAAGCAATTAAGATTAATAAAGTCTGACAGATTTTCTCTGTATCTTGTTTACAAGCCAGTACCAATTATTTTCATCATCATAATTGTGATGCCTCCAAAAGATATTTTCGAATCAAATTCAAATTATCTATTCCACTCGCAGTCACTACTGTATGAAGTTGAATGATTTAGGAACTACAGAAGTCTGGCCAGATGAATACCTTGACTTCTGTGATTCTAATGCAGAAAACATACCCCTCATGGTTTTATTAAAATCCTTGGTCATGTCTGCTCCTCAGTATGCAATACCTATTTCCATTTCAATATTTTTTTCCAAAAGCAGTTGGGGTTTACAAATGTTCTTGCTGATAAGCTGCTTGTCTTTTCTCACTTTTCAGGAAACATGGGCAATCTAGTGGGAATGTTTCATTTTTACTTAAGTTTTACAGTGACATGATTTGGTGGTTTGTTTGAGCTCCTTACCCAGTGTGAAGAAGATTGTGTTGCTTTAAAGGCATTTTTTTTGTTTTTATGGTGATCATATGCCTTTCAGCATTGATTGTCATGCTGTGTTTGGCTAGCCTGACTGGTTTCCTTGAGGATAAAACCAGCCAAAAATAAAATAAAAATAAAGAAAAAAAATCAAATTGTGTAATGTTTGCCAGAAAAAATTGCAAATTCCAGTGGAATTGAATATCTTGTAAATAGAAAAGAGGCACTGATGGGAAATGCAAACATTTCACAGCATGTGGTCTTGAAGAGCTCTTAGCATCTGAAATATTTAATTTCCTGCTGAGGATAGGATGTGATTTATCATTTATTCCAGTCAATGACTCTTATTTGCTAAGTAGGAAAGACATGTTTCAACACTGCTGTCCACTGCTGCCTTTTACAGCTGCCTTACAAGTGCTTTGTAGGATATTCTTTACATGTGTTGAATGTAGCACTGACCCTGCAGTTGTGATCAGAATGCACTTCAGGAGGAGAGGGTAAAGGCATACTTTAAATCATCTTCATAATGTGAATTATTGCTAAGGGCTATAGTGCATTCCCCTTTTAAGGTGTCCTAGTGGGATAAAATAGTGCTAAAATGGGGAACAGAACACAAATTAGAACACATGTTTTTGGCACATGGACTGACTCCATAAAGAAAATCCCGTGCATAATAACACTTAGAGCTATAAGGATTCTGCTCATCAGCTCTATTTACTGCCAAAGTTGCTTGTGACCAGACAAGCTGAAATAGAAGACTTAAACATCCAACAAGGACTAGGCCTGAAAACAAACCAAGGAGAGAGGCAGACTGACTCATTTCTCTAGCAGTACTTTTCCAGAGTCGGGAGAGATCTGAAGAATGAAGATCACATGATATTCACACTAGTTGAATCTTGTTACCTGACATGCTGCTTACATGAAATATGAACCTGTGAACACATTGTAGCTGTACAGTATTCATCTGCAGCTTACAAGCAACCCATCCCATTTCATACTGAAATGAGAAAGGTTCACAAAATCCAGGTGGGCCAACAATGTCCTGGGGTACATCAGGCACAGCATCTCCAGATGAGCAAGGGAGGGGATTGTCCTGCTCTGCTCTGCTCTGGGGCAGCCTCACCTCGAGTGCTGGGGGCAGTTTTGGGCACCACAATCTAAGAAAGACATTAAATTGTTAGAGAGTGTCCAAAGGAGGGCAATGAAGATGGTGAAGGAACTTGAGGGGAAGACAAATGAGGAGGGGCTGAGGTCACTTGGTCTGTTCAGCCTGGGGGAGGCTGAGGGGAGACCTCATTGCAGTTACAGCTTCCTTGTAAGGGCAAAAGGAGGGGCAGGCACTGATCTCTTCTCTCTGGTGACCAGGGACAGAACCCAGGGGCCTGAAGTTGTGTCAGAGGTTTAAGTTGCATATCAGGATAAGGTTTTCCACCCAGAGGGTGGTTGAGCACTGGAACATGGGAGGGGCCACAGCACCAAGCCTGATTAAGGTTTTGATGTTTCCCATCAAAAAAATCTCCCACTTTTTTTAGGAAAAATAAAAATGATCCTCAAACTTAGCTCACTTCTCAGCATGATTTCTGTGATAAATGTACAATTTTAACCAAAACTGCTTGTGTCAGAAGACTGAGATATGGCTTATTAGTAAGTGGATGTAATAGCAAAGAGCTGACATCCTCTTCCAAATGAAGCAGATTACACAGCAAGTGTCTGCCTCACAAAACTGCAGGTTACTCCCTGCAGTTTCATTTCCAGCCTTTGCTGAGTCTATTATTCCTTCTTTCCCTCAAATATATTCTATGTATGTTCTCTGTCTCCTTAGTTATCGCCACCTTATTCTTGCAAATAAGATAGTAAGCTATTTCATCGTTTCTCTTCTATCCCTATTATCTTATTTCTTTCTTTATATGTGGTCAATAAGAGTGTTTATAAAGATAAAATAGCATGTACACTCACATATATTCTATACTTATATATGTATACATATATGTGTGCATAAAAATATACATTTAAAACATGTTTTACGAAGTTCTTTCATGTATTACAATAATTTTTTGCAGGATGTTGATCTCAGGTTCTCAAAAAATGATCAATGACCTTTCTGGATATGGTGAAGAGTAAAAAGAAACCACTGTTTCACTATCAAAGTGATCCAAAGGAGACTCATTTACACTCTGTCCCTAAGTGTCCCTATCCATGTGACACACAAACCCCAGTATTTTCTAGAGAATGATGATACATGCTACTTAGGCAGAACTGACATGAAAAAGTGTCTTAGAAGTCAATACACAAGCCCTTCACTTTCACATTTCAGTCTTAACCCCACAGTATTTCAATTTTCCCATTAACAATTCAGCTGATTCTGAATTCCCAGTAACAACCTTCATCTGCTTCCCACTTCCTGCTGCTCCTTTCTCAAAGGCATAAGAGGGTAAGGCTAGCTAAATGGCAGTTTTGCAGGGAGGCTGATGATGCTGGTATGGCTTCCCAGAGGCAAAGGATGTTCACTGCTCTGGTCCTTGGCTGAGCATCAGCAATAGGCTGGAAATATCAGAGGGAGTGGGGAAATATTAGAGGGATACTTAGTGAACCTGGGTTTAAGATGCAGCTGATGATGGCTTAAGGCTCGTGTACAGTGATGCTGAAGAAAAGAGCAGAGGAACAAATGAGAGCTCAAAGGACAAGAATTTGTGGGTCTGAGAACTTGATTATGCAATGACAAAAGACTTTTTCTGGAACTTCTGAAAGACAAAGCAGGGGTGAAATATCTGGGGGCATTGGGGAGGAAGTGATTGCCATTGAAAAGGAGGTGAGGAGATTTGAGGATCCGCTATAACCAGAGAAATGGTGACATCACTTCTGTATGTTGGCAGCAAACAGAAAATGAGACAAGCATTGGGAGCTCTACTCAAATAGTCTGAGTGATTGGGGGAAAACCTGCGAAGCAGCTTCAAATATCCAGAGAAGGAACATGAGTTGGGAGTTATCCAGGCAGTATTCAAGAACTTTTCTGTGTAATTGATAGAGATGCTGTTGTCAAGGCCTGAAAGCTGTAAATATGTTTAAATATTAACTAAACAAATGCCCTTACCTTCTGTTGGTGCTACTTGCTTTGTTCCTGCTTCTCCATTACAGCACTCAAGGGCTGGAGCTGGGACACCAGCAGCTCCCATCAGGCTGTCTGGCCATACCACACATTTTGTGGAGCTTGTTAGTGTTGCCTTTTTTTTGCAATAGCCATTGAGAAGGTGAATAATTTAACCTCTGAGTGAGACTCCAGTAGAGGAACTGCAGGAAAAATAATTTTGCTGGGTAGAGACATGTGCTGAAATGCTCATTTGTGCTTTCTATTGCTTAGGTCCTTCCTTGGTGTTAGAAGCAGCAGCTCATTCTGTGACCTTTTACTGTCAACACATTATTTGGTTTCCAACTATTTCCCTTGATGTAGGTAACTGAGCACACAGCATTTTAAAATCAATTTTAATGTATGCTGAATGAAAATAAAGAAATTGACCAAATAATTATTTTAGAATTTGGCAAAAACCTTCATGTTTTTGGAGTGGCTTATTTCCATGGGAATTGTAATATCTTTAATATCTTTATTATTTGGTAGTCAAAACCAACTAAAAGACAAAGACAAGCCTAGTTCAAATTTCATAAGACTCTTCTTCAGATCTGAAATGGATGTAACCATTGGAAAACTTAAGGTTGGTTTGGAAGCAAAGATTTTCTCTAAGGAATTTCTTACTTCTTAATGGCTGTATTTATCACCTTAACTTTTTTCCCCTGTGTGTTACATTCACATTCCAGAGTTGTTGATAATCACACAGCATAGCTGAAAACTCTTGTTTGCTTGGAACCGCCTTGAAGAGTTTTCAGACAGTCCAAACCTGACATTGTGTAAAATTTGGCATGATACAGTGGGAGAACATAGCCCACCCACCACTCTGGAGGTTTAGGAAGCTTTGTTAGACCCGTGCCTGGGGGAGCGTGAGAGTGGGTCACCCTCTGCTAAGTGCACTGTGCAATAAGAGGACACCCACAGAGCGCTTGTGCCCAAATCAAGAGAGTGATGTGAACAATTGCAGCCTCTATGATTAAAACTTCTTGCTGGAAGTCTTTTGCTTCATGACTCTCTGGGAAAGGACCTTGGAAACTCAGGTACATCGAAGCTTAATTCCAATGAGATGCATCCCACTGCAGCTAATGCTGACCAATTATTCAAGCTACAAGTGTGTTATTTCTGGTGGCCAGCTCCCCATGCCCTTACCATTTCCTAATCTTCTTTTCACTAAATCCTTTTCTAAACAATTACTTAAGAGAGAAAGCAGTACCAGGTAAAGCAGGATTAAAATACTGATCTTCTCAATGAACTGAGACTCAGAAAAATGAAGGTATCTCACAAATATGAAAGCCACTAAGATTTAGTTTACTTCTGCTGAATAGCATTAAAGGGAATTTGACAACCTGCTGATGTTTCCCCTAAGGCTCTCCTCCCCAACACACTACCCCAGACAATCATGTAGTGTTGGGAACTGTAGAAATCTACTGAAGAAATTGATGAGTACTCTGAGTTTGAAGTTTTAAAATAAATCCTTAATTGGGGAGAGAGTGAGTCATAGACTTTGTGTACAAAAAAACACTGAATGGTGTTCAAAACCCAGTGATGGATAAATCTTTGTGATGTGGTGAAAACTTACTATTAAAGAAGAGATTCTTTAAACGGTGGTTTCATCCCCATTAGGGCACAACAGTCCAAATACTCCTCCCTCACCTTCACAAGACGTGCAGTTTGCCCCTGGGAACATATCTGGGAATACAAACACCCCCCAGTACCTGATGGGAGCCTTATGTGTGCAAGCAGGGCTGGCTGATAAAAGTCTCAAATGTACCAGCAAGGCTGGCAGATCTCTGCCACAGCATTTTTTTTTCAGAGAAATTAGATTTTGTTTGTTTGTTTGTTTGTTTGTTTGTTTTAAATGCAGCAGGTGCCTTGCTAAGAAAAGCAATCCAAGCTGTGCCAAAGCCGTGACAGGAACTGATGATGGAAAGAGCCTGTAACTGTGTGGCTTCACTTTTGATGAGCATAACTGTGCACTGGAAGTCTTGTCACTCCTAAGATTGACCAGCTAGGAACCAAAAAAAAAAAAAAAAAAAAAAAAGGAAGAAACAGATTGAAAAAAAAGCATCTTACCATTTATCTTCCTAGCAAAACAGGGTATATTATGCTGTGTACAACAACAGGAAAAGCATTTCTTGCCTTCACGGAAGATGTGAAATTCTTTTATAATACAGATGTTGATACTTTCTGCTATTCATCTTATTTTTCTCAATATGAGTTATTCTGTGCCATAATCAAATGGTTTTGAAAAGCATCCAAAATCAGTCAAACCACTGTAATAGATCTGATCTTTCTTGTAGCTTTCTTTAGACTATTTTTTCCTAAGAAATGTGACCATTTTCTGATTCCACCAGTTTTGAAGCTTATTCTCCACACTGTCTGCACAGAATATCTCTATTCTGCTATCAGTGTTTCCAGCTGATGGTTTTACCTATGTTTCTCAACATTCATAGCTTCCTTCAAGTTCCATATGAGAATGAGGCTTTCATTTAAAATCTGAGTTTATAGCTTTGGTGACTACAAAAAACCCAAACCAAAGCTAAATATGTCTACCTGAAAAGAAATAGCACCTAATTTATCCATTTAATATGCATATATTTAAAATTAGCCATATGAGGTCACAACTGTTGTTTTTTTTTTTTATTGTTGGGGACTGACTACACTGAGTTTCCATACATATGCATTTATTTATTATGGTGTGGCTAGTCAGAGGCTGATGTTGAAGGGCTGACTGACTATGTCTTTGGCAATATCACATGTGACGTAGTCTCCTCTGTCTTGTACCATTGAGGGCTCTAAATTTCTGCTGACCCAAGCCCACAAAGACATGTAAGAGAGTGGTGGATTTTCTAAGGATAATAACAGTGTTTACAGACAACCTGATCTGTAGAAAAAAAAAAACTTCTGAGTCCACCAGCTCTTCCAAAGCTGCCTTTGATTTTCAGTCTTTTATGTACACAGAACTGTAGGTGCATCAGCCCTGTGGGCTACTGCCCATGAGGCAAAAGGCCCTCTGCTGAAAATCACACAAACTCTAACAAGCAGCTCCAAAATTAGCAGTTTTGTCAGTGTGTCCATGAGTCCTGCAAGCTGTAGCAAGATTCTGGTTGCTTGCTTCTCTTCCAAGGCCTTCTCACCAGGCATTAGGGCAGGACATGGCTCATTCAAGGGAAATGAGGAGTCAGCTCCCAGACCTGGACAGGTTCCCAGCCATGGGCAGTGAGGCCATCCTGAACAGCTGCACTGCCCAACTGTACCAGGAGCTCTGGCCACCTGTACTGTTGCCATGGTAGTCATGGCTCTGGACTTTGTCCCTCCTGGCTTTCCCAGGTCTCGTTTGCAGTGAGAGCCGTGCATGGCATCTCCCTTTCCCTCCATTCTGCAGCAGAGGCACTGCAGCCTCTGCTGCAGAATGAGCTCTCCTGAGGACAGGTCCCAGAGCCAGAGCCAGATGCAGTGAGCTGGGAAGATGGCAAGCAGACCAGATAAGCTGTACCCACAGCACCTGTAATCTTATGGACCATTATCCAGGAAACCCTGGAGTTACTGGTAATAAAGCAATGCTTTTCTGATATCATCATGATGACAGATTCAAAAGGGTTTCTCACCTTCATGTATTGTGCATGTATACACAGATAGCTAGGTGGGTTATTTGAAAAACAATTCCCAGGCTCTTTAAACTTTGCCTTCTGTTTTTTACTACATGAAAAAATGAAACTACAGGGTGCAACCTACTGCTCTCTAATCTTGTCTGGTAAGGGAGGCATTTTTGCATTTTGGAGACAAACAGTGACAGAGCACTCAGCAAACAGAAAAAAAAGAAACCCCAAGCCAGTCCCTTGCCTCCGTGCTTCTCTCACAATCCCCTTAAATGAAATTACCTTAAAATAAACTGGATTTTCATAATATAGTTTGGTTTAGTTCCATTTACTTCTGTGTATTCAGAGTACTCCCAATTTCTCTGCATTTAGGAGAGTGAGAAACACATTCTTCAGACAGAAGTTGTAAGTGCAAGTTTTTGGCTTCTGACTGGGTTTTGAGAAGAAAAAGTCCTTGAAACCAAGAAAGAAAGTGCAGAATTTATGAAACATTCTTCAGCTTGAGATAAGCTTAGTACAGTTAGCAATAAGTTTGCATAGCTGTACTGCATCCATAAAAAGAACACAACAGATTTTTATGAAGCCAAATGATGCTGTCACAACATGCATCATGATGGTTTAGGCAGGAAAAAAGGGGATTACTTTATCTTGGTAAACAAGACAATATTATTGTCAAATATGTTATTGTCTAGTTATCAGAAACAAGGAGAAAAATCAAATGAAAGGGTCTGGCTCACTATGGATGAATTACAAAATACCTAGACAGGGAAGGGCCTCTAAAAACAGTGAGAATACCACCCATCACACTGAGTGAGGGCTGCCTGATCCAGGCAGAGCACACCTATAAAAGTGAATTTGGGCGTGATTTCCTTTGGAAATTACTGATGTTGGTTTTTTTTAAGAGCATTGAAAATTGAAGGGTCTAAACTCAGGGAACTCCTATAATCCTTCATCTCTCCCTTCATCTTACATAGTAATACTTATTAGCATCCATCATATTCACTATCACCCACTTGTAATTAAATAGTTTGTAGCCAGGAGCAACAGATTTTAACAGCGTTTTTAGGATGAAACATTTTCCTAAAAATAGCAGAGGCTCAAAGATCTTAACAAATAATTTTTAGCTCTCTTTTTTGCTCCAAAAAGCTGTTCATATACAGCAGAACAGCATCACAGAAGTGGGCTGAGATAGCTGGCTTCCATAAAGTCCTACAGCTTTTCAACTAAGTCTTCAGTCTTAAAAGGACGATATGGTGTGCCAGATTAGGGGTAAAAAGTGATTTAGCCTGGGTTTCAAACTATTCCAGATATGGACACCCAAAATTCCTTGTTAGCTGTTTTCTGGCACAAGCAAGAAATGATCTGTCTCCAAGAAAAGAACTGTTCTTTACCTGGATGGATGAGCTTTACCCTGACCTGGGTAAAAAGCAGGTATATCTGAGCTGTGTGGGGTTTCAAACTTTTCTCAGGTCAGCATGACTCTGGACAATTTTCTTTTTTTTTTTTTTTTACAGGAGCATCTCTTTGTATTTTTCTAGAGGTAGAGTTTGGTTGTATTACAGAAGGCCTGGGCTGGGCTGGGCTGCTTGCATTTTGCTGCAAAGTAGCTGAGAGTAGAGAGAGAATATCCGAAAACCTGAGGTCTTGTTTTAACAAGCCAGTTGAATCCACTACAGGTTTTTTGCTGAGTGTGCAAACAGCAACAAAGAAGAATAAACTTCAGTGCCCAGGTGGTGTAACTGCTCCATTCTCTTCCCAGTGGCTCACATCTGACAGCTTGATGAGCTAAGCTGCAGAAACAAATGAGACACCTTTGGCTGCCTTCATGAATGTCTTAACAACGATTTTTTTCCACTTTCATCTGGACAAAAACCAAGTGACTGCATTTGGTGCAACACGCCTGTTCAAGATCAGGATTTACTCTATATGACCTCAATTCTACCATTTTGTTAGAAGTTTAACTCACTCCATAATTAAAAGCTAGGGTCCTGATGGTGCTGCCATAATAGATGTTGGAATCTTGACTGCTGTAGTAGTGGAGCACGCTGATGATTAGAGAACTTGCAGATGAGAAGCCTACTATTACTTGTTACTATAAATATTTATACATCTTCCAACTCTGCAGCAAGCCCAAGAGGAATGAAAATAGGTTCTGTTTCCAACTTCTAAACATCTTTACAGTTATCACATAAGCAGAAGCTTTGATTTCTGTTTCCACGTTTGTTTGCTTTTTATGGTCAGACACCGTCCCAGGGAATTCAATCTCCTGAGGCAAAGAAGTAAACAGTGAACAGTCTTCTAAAGTTTCCAACTGGATTTTCCTCCAGTTGCTAACTTGTCAAATCTGCATCTGTTTGTATCTTATCATAGAAGCCAGGCAATAAGGATGGAAAGGACCTTGAGAGGTCTTTGGCCCTGAAGAGATGAGCACTAACACTGCATTTCTGATGGGTATCTGCATAACTTGTTCTTGACAACTTGCAACTAGATATTTCCCACTCTCTCCAAGATTTTTTTTTTCTTATGAGAATTAATCTTTCTTACTGCAGTTTAAATCTATGATTTCTTATTCTGTCTTCACTGAATGTCCATTCTTTTGCTTTTTGCAGATGCTGCCTGAACATTTCAGGTACTACTAAATATGCCCTCAGTTTTCTCATCTCTGTATAACAACTTTCCTTCTTCACAGTCCAAGTCTTTCAGGCTCCTGATTCTTCTTGTCACCTTTTTCTGACATCCCCTGAGAAAGAGAGTAAGATGGTATTTTTTAACTTGCTGCTTCTTTATTGCTGTCAATGCTAAGCACACTTTTCAGTAATGACTAGCAAAAAAACTTCAATATGATTCCGTGGCTGGTTCTTCTGCAGAAATCAGTTTAAAATATACTTTTATTCTGAGATGTATAAAACCAGATTATGAGTTACAGTCTTTGGCTCTGTTTTCTTAGTCATCCTTCTGGCAGAAATACAACATTTATGCAGAAAGAGCTTCAAAAGTCTTCCATGTACAGACTTGCAAGTGGGAGGAAAGGCAATTAGTGACCCGTTTATGTGTAGAGAGGCAGGTTCTCTGTGAGGAAAATGAGCAGAATTTGGAGAAATGAGTTTCCAAATGAGGAATTAACTGGAGAGGTTTGGTCCTAACCAGAGAGGTTTGGGGGTTGCAGCATGCAAACACACAAGGTGATGCTTTGAAACTGTATGAACAGTGTACTGAATGCTCAGTCTAAACTCAGCTGTTTAAAGTGTTCAAACACTGCCTGGAACATTTTTCTCCATGACCAGAATACTTTCCTTTGGACACCAGAAAGCAAAGCAGGAACTACTGCTGGTTCCAAGCCTGTGCTCCTGACACATGCACTCCCTTGGTGATGGTTGAGGCAGATTGAGCTCCAGCTAAATCAACCACTTGGGAGAAATGCTAAGAGCACCCCAAGGATTTTCATCGTGTCTCTTCCCTGTAAACATTTATTGCCTGCATTCCTCTGCCTACACTGACAATTCAGCAGACTGTTGAGAACCCAGCAGATATATTCATTTTTTCCAGTGCAACTTATCTGCTGCCTGGACACAGGGCTGACTTCCTTGTGTTGGAAAGGTTTTAGATGCTGTTTTCACTAAATAAAGTTTTATGAAGTGTGAAGCTGCAAATGACATAAGTTTGAATATAGTGCAGTTATCAAGATCAAGAGGCTTTTATATACACAGGGTGTGAAGCAATCTTTACAGTCAGAGGTGTTTGAATCATAGAAAATTATGGCTGGAAAGAGGTTCCACAGATCAGCCATTCCACCTCCTACCCAAACACTGGATAAACTCTACCTACAACTTTCCTAGCAGATATTTGTCTTATGTCTTGGTAAAAGTCTTCTATGATAAAGCTTTTCAGAGATTTCCTCAGGCAATTTATTCCAGAGCTTAACTATACTCAATCATTTTCCTAATGTGTAATTTAGACAGAATTATCTTTAGAGAAGAAAGTAGTATGATCAGAGAAAGGTAATATTTCTATTTATCACTGGTATGACTGCAATAAGAGAGTGACACACTTGTATATCTTGAAAGCCCTAACCCAGAGTGACCTGTGTATAAACATACGTGGATCTGAGCATGGCAGCAGCAAAACTGACAGGGAGTTATGCAAACTAGGTGGCTGGAAGTGCTGAGCTCTGGCATTTTACTAAAGTTCCTCCCTCTCTGGGCCACCAACGGCTGAGCCAGTTCTGTGAAATGATGCTTCCCTCCATGCAGATTTCACAGCTCTGAGCCTTCACCTGGGGCATCTCCTGTGGCAGCAAGTGCAGAGCTCAGTCCCATTCTTCAACACAGATGGGCAGGAGGAACAAACTCTTTATAAATCACTCTGTTGTGGAGCATTCATGTGAGGTGAGGAAAACTGGGTTCAATGCCCTCTTTTGCCTGATGAGTCCTGACTCATAATTTGCACTCAGGTACCTTGTCTTGAAATTGCTCACAGTTTTCCCCTTTTGCAATGTCCTGCTTGACATGAAAAAAAGATTAAATTGCACTGGAAAGCACAAGTGTGACTTTTAGTATTGCAATTAGATTCTTACAGTGAAGCTTGGAGCAGTCGGTTTGGGTCTGGCCACAAGGATTGCATCAGTATTTTATGCAATATTTGTTTCATGTAAAATGCAAACACAAACTTTGGCTGAAAGAGCATCACCCTCCACCCCAACTGCTTCTCTCAGGAATCATGCTTTCTGTCTGTGACTCACTCAGTATTTAATTTTTCCACACAGCGGAACAAGTTCAGCAGGTGAAGCAGAACCTCCCCTTCTTGGTTACACACCCTTTGGAAGGTGAGCAATGGTGGTTTTAATCCTTTCTCACAAAGAGAAGAATAAACCCTGTATCCCAGCTCTTGGTGACTGTTGCAGAGTATTTAAAATATTTTCCATCCAGCTACATTTTGAAGGAAAACAGCAGCTTCCATTGGGCTTCATGTGGATCCAAGGTTGAGAGCACAGCATGACTCAGGTGGAAGGATGTCTGGGGGGACAAAGTCAGGCAAGGGCAGGGGCTGAGCTGCACATGGCCATCCCAATGGGCCCAGAAATGGACTTGCAGAGTGGAGATGACAACAGAAACCCCCCTTCCTTCATGGTGAAGTACTAACAAGCAGAAGTCTTGAGGATTAAACAACTGGACTTAAATTTACTGCAAACAACTGGAGTTAAATTTAAATTGTCTTCCTAAGAATGTGTAGGAAAAGTATAAATCTGAAAACTTTTCACATCCTGGTGAATGGAACTTAGTCATGTAGTACCACTAATGTGTTAAGGGATGTTGTCTGCTTTTAAAATTGTTATCCTGCATTTTAGAGATCAGGACACTAATTAATTAATGTAATCTTCTTACTACTCTTCATCAAAGAAATTTTATCTAATTATAGTAGTTTACTACAAACTTTTCCCCAGGGAGTTTCAGACTGCGGTATTGCTAGGTGTGCTGAATTAATTAAGGATGCATGTTTCTAATTCAGCCATTCAGGAGTATTTCAGAGCCTGATTCTCATAGAGTTTCTTATCTCTGTTGGTTTGATTTCTGTTGTCATGTAGTTAATTCTGGAAATTACTTAAAAACCAGTAGAGAGAATCTGATATTGAAATTGGCTTGCATAAATGTGGATAAAAGAAAGAGAAATTACAATTAAGAGGTGAAGAAAAAGGCAGACAAGGAAAGCAAAACAACAGACCTCAAAAAGGTAGATTTGACTCAATTCAGGTAGTTCATAAAAAAAATTCTTGGGAATGTGATGAGAGGGATGGTTAAGCTAAGAAGAATGGCTGTCACTCAGAAAGGATAAATAGGAAGGACAGACACAGAAACAATCAAACAGAGCACAGAGGCATCTTGCCTCTCTGTCATTCATCAATGCCCTCAAATTTAAGAAGTAAAAGAAAGGGAGGTCATGTTCCTAATTACAGGAGAAGAAGAATGAGCTGGAGCAGTTACAGACAGGATCCAAAAGACCAAGACATAAAAGATGTCAAATAACAAGAAATTTGGCTTTAAGCAGCCTTAGTAAGGGAAGAATCAGGCAAGAGGAAAGCCTCTGCTTCACCTGCAAAACAGCTTGATGAGGAGAGGGCCAAAACATTCAGTTCTTTGCTTTGCTTTCCATAAAACATTCAATGATGAGCAGGTCTGTAAAAATTAATATAAGTCCAAAAATTGTAAGATTTCAGCCTAGGTGAAGGATGGGCTAGAGATATATTGGAAGGTAAAATTCTTATTTGTTTGATGTTTAGCAAGGCTGATAAATTGTTCTGTATAATATTTAAAGACAGGCTGAAGCAACTTCAGTGGAGAACATAGAGAAAAGGAACAAAACTTTAGTGAAAACACCTCCCCTTAGGAGAGAGGGAGAGAACTGGAGGGGAGATAGGGAATAATGGGCCTTACTAACAACAATTGAAAAACCAATTGTAAGTATCAGGGTGCTGAAAAAAAAAATCTGTTACTTGCCAAACTAGATCTCAAGAGCAAATTATGTCATTTCAACAGTTTCTTCTTCAAAAAGAAAATTGTGCTTACAGTTCAGGAAGGAGTAATATGCCATCTGTCCTGAATTTAACAGGGACTTCTGACACTCCCTTTCAATATTCCTACAGAGGTAATAAGGAGGGACAGGTAGGATGAAACCAGAAGAAAAGCAAAAGTAAAATAGTAATTCTCCATGATTCATTGTCAAAATGGAAGGACAATTTTTCTACAAGGTCATCACTTAGGTTAAATTCAGTTTTCTACTTGATATAAGAATAATTTTTGTTTTCCATGCTCACATGGAATGGAACAAGAAGTAACGAGCTAAAGTTTTAGAAAGATTCGTTTCAGACATCAGTAGAAACATTTCTAATTGTGCCACAAAGAGAAGGAAACAACTTTACAATGTCTGTAATTGGAGGTGTGTAATGACACTTTAAACAAACATAAAATCATGGAATGGTTTAGATTGCAAGGGACCGTCTGGTTCAAACACCCCTGCCATGGACAGGGACACTTTCCTCTAGACCTAGGTTGCTCAAAGTCCCCTCCAACCTGGCCTTGAACATTTCCAGAGGTGGGGTGTCCACAATTTCTCTGAACAACCCGTCCCAGTGCCTCATCACCATCTCAGTAAAGAATGTCTTCCTTTCAGCTAATCTAATCTACCCTCTTTCAGACTGAAGCCACTACATTTGTCAGGGATGAACAACTGAGGTTGACTCCGACTCTTCTCTCCTTCCTTTTTGCTGTGATTAGAATCATCCAAAGAAAAATAAATTGACTGCAAATGCAACAAAAATAATTTTTCCCTAACTCTAGAAAGAGAAGAACCCTCCCATTAATTCATGGAGTCATGCACTTGCAGAGCTTTGAGGATCAAAGCCTCTATCATATCAAATATCAGTGATGTATGTGAAGATCACTTTCCATCTGTATCTTTTATCTTTGTTTCCAGCAGCTGCAATCATAATTAAATTCCAGCATTGCTGTTGTGGTTCATGGTTAAACTTCTTGCTTTGCTGTGGCATAGCTGAGACACCTATTAGTCTCTGGTGATGTTAATTACAGAATGAACATTGATGGCAGAAAATATTAAGAAGGGTCTGTTGCAGGAGAAAAAGAGATATATAGAAATTCAGGTATTTATCAAGAGAAGCAGTAGCAACATGGAGAAAAGGATTCCAATGAGTGAACATAACAAAAGAGAGCTTCAGCAGATCCAGTGATTGAAAAGAAATGTCAGTGTTGCCTCCTTAGACTCAGCATGTGCACTGCTGCCTGCTGGGATGGAGGGCTCTGCTCCAGCAACACCCTCAAATCTGTGCGTGTCCTGATATGAACAGTCATAAAAGTGGCAGGATGAAAACTGCTGAGCAAAAGAAAATGTTCTGCTGAAAAATACTGGCAGAGAAAAGCCTGCCAGCCTAGAACTGTGATATGGGGTACCAGGCTTGGGAAAGAGAAACATGCTTGAGAAATGCAGCTGCCATTTTTGAAGTACAGCTGTGTCCCTGCAAACCAGGGACATACTGAGATTCTAGTGACAGGCCCCAAAATAAAAAGCTGTATCAGTAACTTAATGTCTGAAAAACTGAAACAGTCTGGGAAAATAAAATGGTTCTAAAGGAACAGCAATCAGCATCATCTGTTGGTTGTTACATGTGAAAAAATGGAAATTCACAGCATCTGTTGAAGTGCATGAAGTGGTGATGTCCCTTATGCCTCTATGATCTAAAGTGCATTTTTGTCCAATGTGAAGCCCCTCTCTCTGAGTACTTCCTATGCTTCACTTGTTTTTCTTTCCCAAACAGGTTAAACCCCACAGAAACTTTCAGTGAGCACCTGGATACTCACCAGGGATGTCTGGCTGACTCCAGACTCAGTGACAGAGATCATCTCCAAAGTGAGAACTTTGCATAATTATTTTACTGTACACCCATTGGACACAGTTTTCGGGGATTATCCTACCACCTCTGGGATGGCTGGGATCCCCTCTGGGGTCAGTTTGTCCTCTCCTTCGGGATGGTTTGGCCCCTTCTGAAATTTGACTAATTCCCTTGATAGTGGCCAGTATTATATACCCATAGAAATAATCTATTGTAATCCATTCACTAATTGTGTTTATAATAACCTGTAATAGTGTATACCCCTTTGTTACTACAGCATTGGCTACTGATATTATCTGCCATACAAATGATTTATACTATGGTATTGATTTCTAATCATAATTTCTAATAGCTTGATGTATGTCTATCTTCATTTTATTAATCACATCAACTTGCTATAGTTGATTTTTGTGCTATTAGTGCTAACCTGTAATGAGGTAGAGAAATTTAGAGGATGAAAGTCTCCATGCTTTGCATATTATGGAGTCCTACAAACCACAGCCATGATCCCTACCCACCCACAAGCCAGGTAACCCATTAGGTTGTGACATATTCCCACATCTTAGTTTCCCTAAGCATGCTCCATGGTGCCATTGGGAATATAAATTAACCTACAGGTAAGGATGTGACAAAAGTTTTTGCCGGATGCACATGAAGATGTAAAAATCAGTAACATCCCAGTGCAGAAATGAAGTTCAAGAAAGGGGAAACAGAGCTGCATTAATTATATGGCTTGTCACCCACTGGAGATGTTTGAGAAGAGGCTGCTCTCTTCATTCAGATCTGTTTGGCTGCTGAGCACAGAGCTACTCACAGTGCCGGAAGCAGTGGGTGATCTGAACACTTGTGTCCCCCCCAGAGAAGCTGGAGAAAAGGAACTGTTTACCAAATCCACCTCCTCCTCTCTGGCACATCATTGGTTTGCCACTGCTAAAAGTGGAGGCTCAGGGATGTAAAGCATTTTGGTGGTGATGAGAAGGAAGTAATTGACACAAGGTCTCCTAGCCTAGCCACAAAAAAAGCAAATTGATGGATACAAGTTAAATTAGTATTTATCAAGTTAAAGTTTAAAAAATTAAAATTCAGCATGAATTTGTAGAAGAAGTTTAACTTTTACCAACCTGGTTTTTTGTTTCTTTTTGTATGTGGATAATGGCTAGGTATTAAATATGTATAATATAGATGTATTGAATTTGGCAGATTAACATAACATTTTCTCTTCCTGAGTCATTTCCGTGGCTTCTGAATATGGCAGCAGGAAATCAGTAGAGTTACACATAGAACTACCTTCCCCATCTAGGTTTCCTCCCCTGCCTCCAGTCACCTAATTAGTTCAAACTGCATCAACTGCAATCTGGTTTAATGTGACAAAGTACCTGCTGTATGTCTCTTCAGGCCCACCCACGTTCCTGCTGTGAATGTGTTTGCTTTAAAAAGCCAGTGAACTAAGAGCCAAAATTAAACCAAACCAAGCAAATTCTGTTGCGTGAATCTTCTGTTTACCCAAATACCTTCCTTCTAGTGGAAAGCTGTTGCAAATTGTCCTCTCTATCATTAGCTGTGCCACCATAAGGCAGCCCACCAGCCCCCCCCTTACATGCCCTTTTCAGAAACAAATGAAACCTGTCAAAGGTGCCTGAGTTCATTAAGTTCATGCTGACTCTGAAGTCATTGATAGAAGACGTTGCAACAGGCAGGGTGGGAGTGGATTTGCTGTTCCTGCACTGCGTTTGGAAATGCTGGGGATAAATTTTCACAGGCTGTAATGGAAGAGTCACACGTCTGAGACACTGCCTCCGTGTGTCATCAGGCATATGTTGGAAGATATGAAGCAAGTGGAGAGAAAAATACCTTCAAATGAAACAAATTTTTAATGAGCATGCTCAGGTAAAGATGAACAGAGCACAAAAATCTGTCTTCTTTTATTTGGCTTGCTGTCTACATTATGTCAATAGCTGTAATCTGATTTGTGGATTTTTATTGTAACTGATGCCACTTTTAGAAAACCATTACTCTCTTTATAAGTTAAACTGTGACTGAGTTTCTCCCACTTTCTTATCTTCTGTTTCATCTTCTATGCAGATGGTGCCTTTTCTTGTGAAAGTTAAGCCAATTAAATAGCTTTAAATATTTGTGAAAAACTGACTGGTTAAATATTTTCCCAGATGTTCTGCTAAAATAAAATCATTTTTTAAAGAGATGTAAATATCTGTTTCCCAGAAATCTCACTCTAAATGCTTTACTATGGATTACATCAGATTCACAGGGTTCTACATAGGTACAGAGCCTTCTGGAACAGAGCCATGGGGGGACTTGGAAGAAACTGCATTTAGTGCTCATTTCAAGTAAATCAAGTACATACTTTTGTGGTTTTTTGGTCTTTTTTTCATTTCTTGAAGTTGTGTTCTTCTGAAAAGGAAGACAGGAGGATATCCTATCCTAAAGAACTCCAGTAAAGAACATGTGTACCCGAGAGAGGAGATGGCGTGGTGATTTCTCTCTCTGCTTTCCATCCTTCGAATATTTTGTCCATAATTCTTTTGTTTAAATTAAAAAAACCACCAACAATCCTATTCTGGATTAACAAGGAGACATAATCCACTTGACTTCAGTTGAGATGCACTGAAGATTGCAATGAAAACTTTGGGAAGAAATAAACACTAGTAACAGAGTCTGCTGGATGAACTAACGTGAGCATAGAGTTTGGGTGGCACTTCCTAAAATCTGAAGGATTTGGTTTAACAGTTGGCAAGTACAAGAGGCAGAAAGAAATGCTTCTGACAGAGTCTACTAGTTATTAATTTTCCATGATATTTAAATAAAAGGTAGGAGAAATTAACTGAACAGGCATGTGTACTAGTGAAAGACGTATTTTCTCTACTAATTGATTCATCGGACTGAATAGCAGTGCTTTTCAGTGTCAGCCACACAAATGACTGTTGATGGGAATCATTATGTCCAGGTTTGCACTTCCTTTCAGTGGAAACTGCTATTAACATCTAAGTGCATCCAATGCTACAGAAGCAAAGCTTTTAACCTCCCTCTGCTATGACACTTTGTCATTATGAATTCCATTTCAGCATGGTGAGCTGAACAAGGTGCACAGATGAAGTGGGGTACCATTTACTTTTACACAGCTAATACATTGCTAATTACAACTAAATAAATATTGAAATAGGAATTTCTAATAACATTAACCATTACTCTCTTTTAAATGTGCTTTGCTGGAGAACTGTAGAGAACTGTAACCACAATTTCAAGTATAATGAAGCAGAAATAAAGGTGTTTTTATTAATTTTAGCTTTCTGTAGTGAGGTGATTGTTTGCCTACAAAAGGCCAATGCAAACAAGCAGTAAAGTGGAGCTTTATGCCATTAACAGTAAATAAAGTCATCCTGATGAACTTTTACTCCTAAATTTGATTTAATTCTGAAGGAACTATAGAATATTAGAAATCCCTATAGAGGTTTTCTATATACCTCTATAGATGTCATCATACCTGTTTGTCATGAGAGCTGGAAAAGAATAGCATTTCTAAAGCTAGAAACACTCCCTGCAGGTACTAATATAAGGTGGTACCAAACTAGGACTTCCTGTCCCTGCTGCTGTTGGCCTGTTCTGGCCAAGTCCCTCTCCTGCCTTCCCCAAGATCCTACACTGCAGCAATCCCCAGGTCAACACATCTCAGCTGACACCCTCTATCCTCAGCTATTTGCCCTCAGCCAAGAGCCCCAGTGTCAGAAACAGCATTAGGAGCTTTTCTCCTGTCCAGAGGGAAATTTGCAACTGAGGAAGGAAGGACAATGTAGCTGTCTGGCAACACCGTAGAGAAACCATAGTAGAAAAGAGATATGCTGATCCTCACTAGAGTAACTTATTTTAATTCACCCTGACCTGTATTAAAGGGCATTGCAGACAGTACAGGACATATGTCTCACTACTTGCTTTTAGGAAGCAGAGTACCTTGGGGCCTCCCCAACAGCTCAGTAGCATCCTTATGCTGGGCGTGTTCTGTGTGGTGTGCCCTGCAGGGCATCTCCAGACGTGTTACAGGGAGGGCAGGACAGTCTTTTCCTGAGAAAAGTCTTTTCCTGGAAGACAATACCTCTCAACAGGCACACTGAGATAGAGTGAACCTTTTGTCAGTAATGCATTGGCACTTAACCTCTAGGCCACTGCCTCTGTAGGCAAGGCATAAATACAAATAAACTTTTTACAGGATGCAGCAGAGAGACCTGTGAAACCTTGAAATAAGCAGGTGTGTTACCTGTCCATGCTTGAGCAGCCTGAGAAATACAGTCTCAATATACTATTGTACAGGGACAATGCAGACACAACTACTATAGTTCCTTTAAATCACCACAACACATTTGGAGGCAAAATATTGAGCTTGTGTTCTCTTTGGAAAATAAAAAAGTTGTATCTCAAAAATCATAAAGCTTATTTGTGTCCAGTTTGTTGTCCTAGGGCTGTATCTGCACACAGATTAATACATGTGTGCTCAGAAGATTATCTGGTAGGCTTAAAGAAAGGCTTTTAAAAAGCCATGTCCTAATTTATAACAGCAAAAGGTACAGGGGAAATTACTACAGCCTTCAATGCAGCATAATCTAATGACTTGTATGGTTTTTATCTTATTTTAGAGTTCAGATTTGTGATATTCTGTGATAGATGCCACAATCTTCAACATGCACTGCAAAGGAGGGAACATTAATTCTGCTGGCACAAGTACTGTTTCACACTCCTCCTCAAGCCACAGGAAAACAGAGCCAAAGTCCTCAGAAAATTTTGGCATAATTCTTCTGACTAGTTCTCAGTTATTGTATCCAACAATAACTGCAGGGAGCAGAAGGAGGGCGGCAGGGAGGCGTGGGAAAGGGAATGTTCTCTGAAGCAAAGGAGCCCTGGTGCTCGCGGTGTTTCCCAGGCTGCGGCTGCCATCTAGTGCTGTGCCGGGAGCGGGACGGGCGCGGCTCTCCGGGCGTTTGTGCATCCTCCCCGAACCCGCCCTCCGCCTGCGACGGCGGGCAGCATAAAACAGCACGGATCCGCCTCTCCCGGGACAGCAGCGGAGGGAGATGTAACCCTGAGCTGAGGAAGAGCTCCTGTGAAATCCCTGGTACTTGCAGTACATTTCTAAATGAAGTGCTTCACGTGGTTGTAAACGTAGTTTAGCTGAGCTAAGGAGAGAGTGATAAAACGTAAACCTTAATCTTCCACTACATGAAAAGGGGAGGTTACCTATTGCTGTGGCACAATTTTCTTCCCCATTTCCTTCCACTTTAATGATAGTACAGAAGGCCCAGTTCCCCACTGAAGCCACTTTTTAATAGAGAGAATCATCTCTGTATAAAAATCATCACTGGGATTGTGCAAACCAAGAGTAAGTATGACACAGTGTATGCAGCCAATGTACCAGACATCAAGAGAGGCTATAAGCTTCTGGAGCAGGACATACACTCACCATTATTTTTAGCATCTTAATAGCTTGAATTGTGCTAGAAATTTAGTTCTGCTTTGCTCTGGGAGAGAGCATTCCATTCTTTAATCCATTCTCCTCCTCCAACAGGCGGGAGTTTGTAGCTCTTTCATGCAGTGCCATAATGTGCTCTCGGCTGAGCGCAGTCCTCCAGTTTGTCTGTTCCAAAGGCTGCACATGGCTTTGAAGTGCGTCAGATTTTCTTTGCCCTGTTGTTGTAGCAGGCAGACAGCAGATAGTTGGCACAGAGGACATTCCAGAAGCTCCTTGTGATCTTTAAGAAGCTGCAGATCTTTGTGTGAAGACTGTTCAAACTGGAGAGTGATGTGACAGACCACACTCAGTGTTGCTCTTGGTGCTGGACAAGCATTAATCCAGAGGTGGAACAGATTTTTCCATCCAGGAGATCTGGCTGACTCTCTTGAGCTGTCACATCACTGACATCCTTGTGATGCTTGGAGTTTGTGCAAATAAAGGCAGCCATGCCAGCTGCTGTAGATCCCAAACCAAAGTGCTGTTGGAGAGTTGCCTGCCAGCACTTCAGCAACAGGATCAGACTTGTGAAGGCAGCAATTACCTCCCTCACAGGTAATGAAAAGAACTGAATCAGCAGCTGGCTTTGAGAGGATGGAAAGAAGCTCAGGAAAAGAAAGAAATGTTCCTTATCTAAAAGGCTTCATTTCCACAGCCACAGGATGACATTTTATATCTAGTCAGAATGCCTAGTTCACACTGACATTGGACTAAGAAAATTAAACCACAACTTTTGTTCACAGAGATTATAAGGGACAGGGAGGGGACGGGGCAGAGGAGGGATTTTCTGCAGGCATGTTTAAGAGGACTGGGCAGGAACCTGAAGCCTTTTGTAACTTTGGCAAAATTTCATGCTGGAAAAAGTTCTGCAGGATTGCATCTACTGCAAGACTCTGCTGTATAGCTAGAGCAAAGCTCTGCAGGTGGTCATAGGAAACAATTGCAAATTATCAGCAAATCAATAAATGGACAGGGACGTGATGGGTGATGCCAGGGCAGCAAAGGCTACCTCCCCTCCTGCCAACACAGCAGTGTTAGAAGTCACTATTTCCTATTTTGTAGGAATAGTTGTTTTAACGTCAGGCTAAAAATCAGTCCCATACTCTGAAGACCTTTGTTAAGATGAGCAGTAGGCTCTGTTGTAACTGTAGTAACAATGTTGACCAATTAAATTGTCAAAATAAAAGACTGGTTAAATTTGCTGACATGGTCCTTTCATTTCCAGTAGTATTTTTTTTTTTTAGTTTTGCACTTGCTCCAGTTGCTGACTGTGTCCACTTGATCTTTTTGCACCTGTAGATTTTGAGTGTTCTTCTTTCAGAGTTGAGGTTCAAACCGGAGTGGAAATTGCCAACTGAAGTCCTGCATTATTCACTG
The DNA here is from genome assembly GCA_025920805.1 of Petroica traversi. NCBI lineage: Eukaryota > Metazoa > Chordata > Aves > Passeriformes > Petroicidae > Petroica > Petroica traversi. Next base: position 10,715,406 of record JAHLSL010000021.1, on the reverse strand, counting down.
AAAAGCTATGCAAGAAAGTTTCCTGTATGCTCAAATGTTGGTATCTTCATGAGGAATATTCATGACCTTAATTTCACAGTTTGTCTGTTCAATCTGTGGTAACCGGCCTTCCTTTTGAATTGTCTCACTGCCCAGCAAAATCAATCTTGTAAACATATAATTTTACCTTAAATTATTAAAAAAACTCTAAGAGGATTAATTCTGCCACTCCATCTTTCAAAGCAACAAAACCACACCTTTTACAGTTCTGAACAATTCAGGGACTACCTCATATATAAACTCTCAAATGCATTTTGAATACACAGCAACCTTGACTTCCCCATTACAAAAACTTGTCAAAATTGCAGGCTAAACTAAAAACTTCTTTAAACTTTATAATTACATTTCGGTGTCCTTTCATGTGACAAAAGAAGTGGCATAATAAAGAGGTATCTGAGAAGATAATGCTTAGCAAAGTGGTAAACTAGAGTTTCTGATCCTCCTTAAAAGGTGCCTGAAATTGAAAACAAAACAGTTGACAAAAATGGCCACTTAAAAAGTAAAAAAAAAAAAAATAAAATTACACTAGTTTCTAACACAAATAGAGTGAAGAGAGAAAATCATACTTTTTTTTCCTCAGATAACATTATTAGGAAAGGTAACAATGAGAAAGCTGCATGCTGCAACCAGTTGATAGACCTCCAACACAAATGACAGGCAAAATAGAGTGTGAGTATGAGGTTGGACGTGATTAATGAACCATGATCTCATTGAACAAGTTGAAATATTTGCTCCAAAACCCAAATGCAGGTGCACACATAATCCCACATCTGAAGGCACAACAGTTTATGACCTATGCACATCAGAAGCCAAGAAGAAAAAGTGTTCACCTCAGTTTGAGGGCCACAGATCCAGCTTGATGGGTCACAGCACTGCAGCCTGATGAATGCAAAAAAAGGAAGCACAGCCAAAGCCACTGCTGCTAAAGTTATTTATTTCTAACATGTTCTCCCATCTTAAGTACTTTTTAGGCTTATCTCCATTTCACAAATAAAGTTATGCATGTTATTATACAAAAGCCACAGAAATGGTACAGAAGACATCTCAAAAATAACCATGATCTCACACACATTGTTTACAGCAATAAAGTTACAGTGAAATCCTCAAAAGGTTTCCATCCTTGTCAACAGGAATTAAAAAAGTAAAGTAATTCTAAGTCTGGCTTTTCGGGAAGACCTTTAAATAGCAAGCTGACCTTGTTAACATTAATCACCTGGCATTAGATACATCTTAAAATTAAGTATTTCTGAAAAATCTGCAAAAATCAACTGATATAAAAACCTGATATTTATAATATGCAATCTGTTGAAATTTCAATATACCATTTTTCAAAGTAAAAATAGCGGGACAGCAGTACAAAAAGTCAGGCTTTCCATAGCATTGCTGTGTCTTAACTAAACAACCAATGAAACAACTTTCTTTTCAACACACACACAATAAAAAAATCAGTCTAAAAACCGATCTGACATCTTTTCTTTTAAAGTGCATTAATTATTTGAACAGTGCACTGATGCTTTTAACAATCTTAAATGCAAAAATGCAGACAACCAGTATAATTTTCCAAGTATACAACAACTGACACCTAGAATTAAATCACCAATACTTCCTAATTTATAAACCTTTAGGTTCAGGTAGGTATCTTTTTCTGTGTACACTCTGTAAGACACAATGGAAACCTGGTCCTGGTTGGTCACTGCTTTCATAACTTACAGAAAATTATGTAAAAACTAAGGACTGTGGGCTTGGTTTTTTTGCCAGCTGAAGTACTGAAAACTCTCTTGGATTTAATTATTCCTTAGACTTTAAAATGCACTCATCCATGAAGAAACCAAATCAAAATTAACAAAATGCAAATCATACTTCACCGTAATTTCAAGTAAGTACATTTGGTGATAGCTGTGCTCAGAACTTAATTTTGGGGGATGCACATATTTTCTGGCACAATAACTATAACTTTTGAAATTCTAATGGATTTCCAAGTGTACTGGCCACATACAACGCTAAAGAAGAGATTGTGTCCATCTACCATCAGAAAGGTAGAATGACAGATAAGTAATAAAGGCCTTAAATTGTTGCCAAGAATACAAGCAACTAACAAGTCTAGAAATGTGTGAACTACCTCTACAAAAACTGCAATGAGGTAAGGAAATAGAAACACTGGAGACCAGATAGAGAAAGACTGGATAAACAGTAATGCCTTCATCTTTTTGGGTTCAGGATCAGATGTGATGATGTGGTGTTAGGATAGTGGGTTTTGTTTTCGCCACTTACAGGACTAGAGATGTTTATTTACTCTATACATCAGAGAGTCTCTTGCTATGTGTTCCAGTGTAGTATAAAATGTGAAAATACTAGTTGCATATATTGCTTTTGTTTCTAGCTTTTTAACTAATTGTGATGTTAAATAAAATATTGAACAGTTAAAGCTTTGAACAGTTAAATGTTGTTCAGTCTCAAAGCTCTACTTAGCAGCCACACCAGTACTGAAAGACTACCATCTATTCATGGTGCAGAACGACCACCATGTGGGGACAGGGGACAACATCAGGTAAGGACATTCACAGTGCAGCTTTGGCATTCAGTTGGCTGCATCATCTCTTCTCAGAGGAATTACTTGAAGGGCTTTGGCTATTCTCTCTCCAATAGCTCGACTGCTCGCTGCAATTATTCTTCGAGACATCAAGTCAAATGGTCCACCTAGGAAGCAAAGGAAATAAAGCAATCAGTTTATACATGAAGAAAATTAGAAGTTGATATGAAAACAGGCATTGAAAAAATTGAGTGTAAATTGTACATTATTATTTAGGACCAAGTTTTGCATTTAGCACAACAGGTATCTCGTATGAGCTGCATTTGAATTCCCTTCAATGTATGTTTACTGTCTTTTTTTACTTTTCCAGGAGTCCAGCCAAGGGAGTAAAGGTTGTCTTGTTGCTTAAGAACATAAAATTAACCCGTTCTTCATCAATTAATGGGTTTGGAACTGTTCAGTAGTGGTAGCTTGGAAAGAAGATTGAAAAGAACTTCTTGCCTTCTCATTCCAGCTACATTTTGCTCCCTATTAGCCATTTAAAAGGCCAAGAGAGTATTATGCAGGCCCGTGTACTTACCTGTTACATCCAGCAGTACTCCACCAGCTTCAGTAATAATGATTCCAGCTCCTGCCATGTCCCAGCAGTGAATCCCCATTTCATAATAGGCATCAGCTCCACCCGTTGCCACAAGGCACATGTTCACAGCTGCTGTACCAACAGCTCTAATCCTAAAGAAGATACAGGATGTTGTTTTAACTGAGAAGAGTTTGCAAAAAGTTACAGTGTCTGTGTAAATTGCACAGAGAACACAAATGTCATGATGGAAGTGAACTGAGCTAGAGAAAGCATGATGAAATGCTGCAGTAAAACATAAAAAAAATGGGAAGCTTAAGTAGATTGAAGAGTTTTCAAAATACAGCAAATTTACAGAAATTACATTTACAAATGCTGTTAATTTTGTTTTAAACACATCTTAAATGATTTCTTAAAATAAAACATATTATGGAAGATAATTTCCCATGAAACAGTAACAGAGAGTCTATTTTGCTCTTTGAATACAAGAATTCAAGGACTGTGTACACTTTTCAGTACTCAAAAACCATTCAGTTTCTCTCACCTGCCAAACCTTCTAGTGGTAACCACAAAAAATAAATTACACAGCGTAAGTATGGCCTGAATAACTTCACCAAACCCTTGTGTCACAAATTCCAGTTTCTTTTGGAAACGTCAATGCACTTAGGAAGTAAGTAAGACTAGTACAAGTAACTGCAGTTATTTCCATTAACAGCAAACTGTTAATTGTAGCTGATAGCAGCTAAACTATTGCAAGAAGCAACTTAAATCAGCTCCATTCTCAAAGTACTGTTTACAAATAAAATGCCAAACATAAACTCACAGCACACCTAAAATGTATTTCCTTCTTAACATCTTAGCATATATTCTTTAACAACATCAGAAGATTTTTTAGAAATAGAAAAAAATCTACACGTTAAGTGTCAAAACAAGAATCCTGAGAATCTCAGTATAAAACTTATTAGATCAGAGACATGAATATGGTTGAATAACAAAAAACTGTCTACTGAAACCAACTTTATACAAAATGGTTTGTGGAAATGCAGATTTTGGCTTATCTGGACAAGAGGAAGCAGGGAATGCAACCTAAGTAAGAGCAGTTTATGGACAATTTAAACTACTTAGACAAATTAAAATTATTTGGGTTTGAAAAGGGAAAGGGAGATCGACTTTTGTCTTATATAATGTATATAAAACATTACAAAGGAAAGGAAAATAAGAAATGTAACATAGCTTCTGTTCATCCAGTTTTATTCCTTGTGTGTTTCTAGGGGGGAAAAAAGTGCACAAAATTGTATTTAATTTTTTTAACTAGTAAATACAGTATTTTGCAGTCCTACAAGCCCAAACATGCTTTGCTTCTCAATACTCATTGTTAGAGTTCTCTTCTGTATGTCTAAGCTTAAAAAAGCTAAACAAGATTCCCTGCAGAAGCTACTAGACAGAAACATTTAAATCATATTTCACATTTAAGGTGTCAAATATAACACAACCAAAGCTCTCTAAAAATTATAATATTTACAATATTTACCACTGTCAGTATATATAAATATATAAAAATAGAAGTATCTTACCCATGAATAGGAATACTGAGAAGTCTTTCCATATTAGAAAGAATTATTTTTATAGCCTCTGGATCACGATTTGACCCCAATTCTGTTACTAAAAGGGATTTTGTAATGTCTGGAAAAGAAAAAAAACCTCACTCTTCCAACAGCTCAAGTTGAAAAGTCACAGCAACTAGCAGGCTTTACTTCATTGCTTTCTTACAAGACTGACTAAAAGTGTGGTATCTTAATAAAATATTACATATATCAAACTCATAAAAATCTGTTATTACTTGAAAATGGCAGGAAAAAAAATGAAATACAGTGAAAGAAACATAATCTGCTCCAACTGTGCGAATACATTAATCGATGCCAGTACTAAATAAAATTCTATTGCTATAAAAATTAAAACAGTCTTAAATACTTAAAGATCCTATTTGAAGCGTGGATTTTACCTCATGTAGAGCTGTAAGCACAGAAGAGTGGTACTGACTTAAACCAATAGGTCACAGCTGGAAGAAGTTTAATTGTTTGGCAGATTTGTTGCACTCTAAAGAACAATCTCAGAGTGCAGACACAGAGGGAATTAAAAACAAAGAAATAAACTAACAAAACCACAATACATGGGAAATAAAATCTTCAACTGTCGAGTTCTGATTTTGCACAGATCCCATCATATGCATCAAAGAGGACATAAAAGGTGTGTCTCAAAACTAAACAGCCCATGGCCAAAGAAAGTCTTGCAAAACAAAACCATGAGCTAAAGAAATACGGATATCTTCAGATCTGAAATTTCTGCTGTCTCATTTGCAATTTGGTAATTACCAGAAAGTAGCTACTCAGTTCAGCTTACCTTCTTGGCCCGATACTTGAAGTTTCTGACCATTGCAAAATGCGCCTTTTCCTTTTCTGGCAGTATACATCTTGTCTTCTATACAACTATACACAATTCCAAACTCTATCTGCAAGAAAAAGGAAAAATACCTTGAGGGGTTTTTCCATTTCTTCCTAATTACTGTGAATTAGGAAATTACAGAACTTAGTTGTAATTAGAAACAAGCAATTAATTTGGATTTCATTTGATATTAAGTAATAAAAAGCATACCTTTTTGTTTACAACAAAGCCAATTGAAACTGCCACAAATGGAAACCTACAAAACAAAACATTTCACTAATTTATAGTGAGATACTAAATTTCTTTCATTACCATGCTTACTCTTAATAAAGACAGTGTTCAGTTAAATGAAATGCATATTTCAAAAACAAACTTGGACTATATAGGACATAGTATTCTGGAATTTCCACATTTTAGCTGAAAATAGAGCTAACAATACTGATTATCATTTGAAACACAAACTTTTCTACCCACTAGGGCCCGTCATTCCTATTACAGCTATTCCTAGCCTAGGGACTGTTTTTACAGCCAAACAATGCAAACCTTTCTCAGGAGGAACAAGCTGGCCAAAATGGACTCATAAAAAGAACCAAGTTACCTCTCCCCCCACCTCCCCTTTCTCCACCAAAGGCATGACAAAGACTCAACAAATTAATTTTTTTTCCAATTTCCAGACATTTGTTTTTATTCTTTCTCCAAAAAATACCCACTTTTAAGTCTTAACATGCAGCAGAATGGGTTCTTTTCTTATAACTTTCTGAACATGTTATTTAGCAGGATTCAGAAGGTGTTTAAAAGCCATTGTGCACATAACAGCAGTCATTTCACAACTGAAATCCAGCAGACTCAGAAAAGCTCACTGGGGCCAAAATCTACCACATTTAAAATACACAAGGAATAGGCTGTCAGAATTACACTGAAAGTTCCCTCCTTACCTTGGTGCAAAGTACCACTGATTATTACTGGTGATATTCTGCTTGCTTTCATAGCTGGGGCTACTAGATCTCTGAACAGATTTCAGATTTTTAAAAAATCAGCCCCTGAAGCTGTTATTCCATTCCTGAAGATCTGCAACTTCTTATTCTGAATCCTGTTCCTGTTAAAATCTACCCATCTATCTTTGGAACCCATGCCAAAGGCTGCTATGTAATACAGGCTCTTATGGTACAACTGATGTAGGAAACATAGAAAGACAATTACAGTGCTCACAAGAATAGTCAAATGCTTACAGAAACTGCCTAATGTCTCACAATAAATGGCAATTTGTAACTATTAACAAGTTCACAGTACCTCTTTTAAAGCAATTTAAGAATTAAAAATAACCTTACTTTCATAGAACTGGATAAATAAAAAACGTAATCAGGTGAGGTTGTTAACATAAAAAAAAAGAAAGGTGGACCTGTGTACAAAGTTGGTAGTTCCATCAATAGGGTCTATAATCCATGTGGGGTTATCTGTCAGAATGCTGCCCTCTCCAGCTGCAACAGATTCTTCTCCGATAAAACTACAGTAGAAACACATTTAAAAGACAGAACTTGTTTAAAATTTCTGCATTACAAAGTTGTTCTTGACACTGAAATTCTTAAAAGTGAGAGGAAGCTTTGAGTACCACCAGCAATCATACACAAAAAGCTGAGAAATACATTATTTATGCAGAAAGCACCAACCACATCTGACCATGCTCAAATCAATATTTATGATGCCAAGGAAAAGCACAATATGTGGGGAAAACAATTTTATATTTCAGTATAGAAATCATACCATAATTTAGCATTCAGAATATATTAGAATAATACCAGAATATAACATTCAGAACATTGACATTTTCCTAATTTTTCCCCAGTAACAGCATCAACAAATTTTATTCAAAGTAACTATAGCTATTTACACCTTTCAGCTTATTTGTGCTTACAACACTATTTGGTCACTTGTGTTTTCAGTGAAGAAAGCTTTTGTAGTCTTATGTCTCTGGTGAGAACACTGCAACAACTGCTAAATTTGAAGACTGATTTTGACCCAAATATTTCGACAGAAAGTTGTTAATCTCAAAACTTTAGTTTTACAAGCATGACAAAATGGTAACATGGTGAAGGGATGAAATTTGAACCAGAGCTCATGAAGAAGATGAGTAAGTGCATCCTCAGCCACAGTACTAAACCCCAGGGACACAGAAGGTATAGTGCCACAGCACCCCAAATTTCACAATTTTTGCTGCTCATGAAAGCATTTGCTTTAGACTGCAAAATTATTAGAATGAGTCTAAGTGGGTGGAATTCTCTTTGAGGCCTTTTGCAGGTTGTCACAATTTATCACACTTTACTCAACCTATGAAAAGTTTGCAGCAAACACATGCTTTCCTCCACAAACATGTAAAATAACTGCTGAGAGGAAACAAATGAGGTCCCTTTAATATTGATTGGGAGTTTTATGATTAACTACAGAAGTGAAGATGACTAATCAGAAAGAAACAGCACGTTTCCAAAAAGCAGCAGACCTTGAGAAAAATGAGACTGATTATAGGTGGATGAGTAATTCACTAGGAAGAGAAGTTCAGCACTGTTATATCTAATGCAACATTGGTTACTTAAAATAAAAAGCAGCTAAAATATTCTAAAATGCTTATCAGTGTCACAGAACCTGTTATTTCAAGGTCATTCCACAAGTCTGCATGCTTATACTAATTTGGTTACTGAACTTTTGCACCATCTCAGTTCCAGTTCTACACTGATTTCTTACATTTCACAGATACAATAACAAAATCTCCAAGAAAATGAAAGAAAAAAATAGCAAAATGATATTAAGGAAACTGTATTAAACTTGTGCCGTTATGTCAAAAGGCTAAAGACAGACCCATGTAAGCAAAATTAATACCTTTTTCAGGGAGTGGGGGATAGGGATATAAGAGAGGGGAAGGGGAAAAAAGAGAAGAGCAATTAAGAAAACCAGTATTTTGTATGACAGCCTTTCTGTTATCAGAACAAGAAGATCCTGTCTTCTTACAAGGATGTTTTATGTGACAAAACTGTATGAGATTTGCCAAAGGCACACTCAGTTCCACAGGACTTGTCCAACACAGACAGCAATGGCACAGTAGCTTCAAAAGCAGACAAGAAATTTGGGTTCCAGGTCTCCTGGGGCCACCTTTGATTTTCCAACACAATAACCAAGAAGTTTCTTACAGTTAGCTCAACTGGAAGTGACTTTCAGCCTAAGTTTTGTCTCACATCAGTAGTCCTGGGGACACCATTTTTTGTCAAAGCTTCAACCCACTACTACTCCAAAATACCTAATTTATTGAAGGTAAAGGAGAATGCTACAACTTTGCAGCATGTCAGTTGTAATAAGACTTTACCAAGCAAAATCATAAACTTGCCAATTTTCTTCTGTCAAAAGCATACTGGTAACAAGCCATACCTGTGAGAAGGATACTTTTCTTTTATCAAAGAAATAATGAAGTTTTCTACTTTTTGATCAGTTTCTGTCACTAGATCTACAGGTGAACTTTTAGTCATAACAGATATTTCTTCTTTGAGTGCTCCACGGATTATCTGTTACAACAAAAACAAAAAAAATCTTAACACTGTTAATAATATAGAAAATAATAGTTTTCAAAATAAACTTAAGCATCATTTTTACAGTCATTTTCTATATTGCACACACAAAATACAAACCCAAGCAGTGACATAACCTGGATTTAACTGCAGGAGCTGGGACTTGAATCTCTAGTCCCTACTCAGTAAAAAGTTTTACATGGCCTTAAATCTAAGTACTACAGGAAGATCTCCAGGTAGATGAAATTCAGGTCCATTTTGTTAGGAAAAGTTTTAGATTTACAAATTTAAGTGCCCGAGTTGAATACAACACCTAACACTGAGCTCGAATCAGCTGTTTTTATCCAGACCCTGCATTTTTTATCTTAAAACTATCAGTATCAGCTTAAGCAGAATCCATGCCTCAGAGCCCACAGAATTATTTTACTATAACTCAAAGATTTTCTGAGGGAAGACTTTAATGAGGTCGTTGCAGAGACAACATTCCACAGATTTTGCAGCTCCAGGGGACAGAATTAGCATGTGTGCCATCTTGTCTGGCTGCCACAGCCTTCAAATGTACTAAGCAGAACCACCAAGAACGGAACGTTTGGTAACCACTCGTGCTGAGGTTTTGCAAGATGTACAAACGTTTTCTTGTTCTAAGCCATCTTAGACCTCAAATGACAAAATTGCACCACTGTAAGGCATGGTTTTTATTTACAGAAGCAAAGCAGTTTCCATGCAGAGCAACAATCATAGAATGGTTTGGGCTGGAAGGAGCTTTAAAGACCATGTAGTTCCAACCTTCCTGCCATGGGCAGGGACACCTTTCACTAGACCAGACTTAGAGCTCCATCCAACCTAGCCTTGGGTGCTTCCAAGGATGGAGGGAATACAATATGCTATTGTGTGCCATCAACAAGCCACTGTATAAAGCTGACTGAGGTGATCACAAGACTGCCATCACCTTTCAGGTGGTAAAATAATACAATAAACAGCAGTAGTTTAAGGGGGGAAATCGAGATGCTCTTTGTTTACCACAATTCTGAATTTAATTTTATTTTTAAAATCATACTCAAGGATCAAAAGTTACTAGTCAGTCTTTAAGTGGACTCCAGGCCAAGGAAAAGCACAAAGTTGTTTTCTTAAGTTAGCCAAGTTGCAAACATAAAAGACACTCTTATCTTGCACTTGAACATCACAAACTATTCTGCCCATTTAGGTTTTTGACAAACACTCCTCAGAAGAAATTCCTACATCAACCTCCTCCAAAAGCTATATATATACTAGAGTCAATAAACCACGTTATTATTTATAAAAAGGTCATACATACCTCCCCAGCTTTCCTCGCTAAACCAACTGCATAATCCATACATTCTTGCCAGGGATCTGCCATCTTTCCCGAGGTAAAGAGCCTAGCAGAAGGAAAGACTAAGGCAAAAAAAAAAAAAATAAACTATTACGGCTTCTTAGTTTTCTTTCTTTCAGTACAAACTGGGAGCCTTTTCCTTCACCTGGTTTATTCGGAAGCCTCGTTAGGAAGAGGAAGCAGGCGGAGCGCCCGCCCCGCCCCGGGGCCGCAGGGCGCGTCCCTC
>JAHLSL010000021.1:10693474-10704290 GCA_025920805.1 Petroica traversi | reverse complement strand
GTGAGGGAGCGCGGGGCCGGGCGCTGCTGCTGGGCGCCGGCGGGAGCGTTAGAGTTTGATGTCGGCTTCTTGTTAATAATCGGACGTGGCAGGGCGGAGATAGCGTTAATGCTCTGCCGTGGAGCACGCGGTTGGAGTTTATAGTAGAATTGAAAGGATGGTTTGGGTTGGAAGGAGCTTTGGAGATCACTGGGGTCCCCTCTGCCGCGGCCGGGACGCCTTCGGCCAGAGCAGGTTGTTCAGAGCCCCGTCCAGCCGGGCCTTGTTCCCTTCCAGGCGTGGGGCATCCACATCATCTCTGGGAAACCTGTCAGTGCCTCACAACCCTCACGGCGGGCGGGTTCACAGAGTTCAACGAGATTTGAGAGCAATTTGCAGTTCAACTGATGCATCTTCAATATTAATTAAAAGCATACAGGGAAAAAAAGCTTTCCACGCCTGACTGATACCACTTTCATTTTCTTTTTCTGTGTTTTGAGCATTTTCTTTTTCTGTGTTTTCTGTGTTTTTACCTTGTCTGTCATCAAGGTAAGGTAAAACTCCGAGGGCCTGTGTTGTCCTCACAAAGTGCAATTGATGGAACTGACTGTCCTATGTAAAATGGTGATGTGGGCAAACAGGGCAAGGATTGCAATTTGCTTGATGATTAAAATAATAATAAAATTTCTACAACTCCAAAAGAAGCAGTCTTAACCTATGGCCCTAATGCCAACCCAAGACACAGCTAGGCCAAAGGGGGTTAGTTTTGCCTTTGCACATCAGAAGATACAATTTCCACTCTATACCATCCCTTTTGTGTGGGTCAAGTCACTATGCAATTCCACATTTCCTCCTTCCCATCTCATAAACAGGAATAAGTCTGCTTTTGAATGTATTCACAGTCATTAAAGAACTGAAGAGATAATAAGTTGTGGTTTTACTGATTATCTTGCATGTCATTCTTTGCAAGGTTATACCAAAAACATACAGACTACTGAAAGAGGTACTTTGGCTCAGATTTGTTTTTTGTTGAAGCAAGAAGCTGAACATGCCTCAGTATAGGACTGCATGAGTGTTATGAAAAATGGTTTTTTTGACATCATTAATGTATATTTACCATTACAGCAAGGGTTTTACAGGAGATTTCAAATTCTGCATTCACCTTAAAATCAGCAGAACTATACCAGGAATACCTGAGGTTCTCTGCTAACAAGAATTTTCCCCGTCCAACCCACAATTTCTATTCTAGCCAAAATGAAATTTTGTATTTTATGTACAAGGCTGCTAGCAGGAAAGCTAAGCTGCAAGGTGTGTTGTTATGTGTCGCCTGATAAACTGGATGAACAAACATGCCTTACTGTTAAGAAATCTGCAAACCAGACTGATCACAGCCCAGCGTGCACACTTTTCTAAAACAGACAGAGAAACAAAAAACATTGACAAAAAAGTATGCAAGATTACTGCCTGCTTTCCTGGTGTGATATATTATTTCTTGTTTACCACAGCATTGCCCAGCCAATCTAACATGTCACGTATCCAAGGAGAATTGAACTCTTGTTAATACAAGCCTTTCCAAACTGTTGTGAATATTACACGTCAGGCAACTTTGTAGCAATGTTTGAACTGAAACAAGGCCAGGAGCTGCTAACCACAGCATCTCATAAAATGTTTTTGAAGCCTTGACCTTGTGCATTCTTTAAAATTACAGCTAGAACAATTAAAACACTTGATATTCACCTAATTTTGTAGTTCGGCTGAAAGCACTGTTTATTATAAAATCAGGAAGTTTTTCCTTTGATAAATTCCTCTTCTCGCTTGCATAACTTTGCATATATTTTCTTTGCATCTACTAGAAGTTAAGGTTTTATTTATTAACTTTGAAGTGAAACAGTTCAGCACCTTCTATGCACGGGCCTGTAAAATTAACAGTTGTTTCAAATACCAAATGACTTCTTCAAAATGTTTTGGTTTTTTTTTTAAATGCAGTTGCTGAACTTTCCATATGAAATGTACTAAGATGGTCAGTTTAAAATAAACCCCCCAAAATGCTAAGTAAAGATATGTTTGAATCTAAACAGGTAAAATGAGAGCAATTCTAGCCTAGGCAAGATACTGAATATCTGGAAAAGTTTCTGCTTTTGATCCTAGTATCATTGATTAGGGTGGAGTTTTCATGTCTCCTTGGTTATTTATCTGTCAGACTAGCTTAATGTGGTTTTGCTTCTGAGTTTCTGAAAACTACGTAGAATGAGCTTCAGTGTACAATCCTAGACACATTCCTGGAATAAGATGATAGTGAAAACTTTTTGGAGTCTTATCAAGTGTGACTTACCATGTTTGTACTGTCATTTACAGGCTATAGCCCTTAGCCATTACTGGCGACTGATGAAAGCAACCAGCCTGGTAAAACCATTGAGGTCTCCCCAAAGATTTACTTCCTGCATCCCAAGTCTATCATCTCTTTATCCACAATAAAGTGTTATTTCAATTATTTTGCCTGCAACTGCTAGGGCAGATCAATCAGGGGCAGAAGGAAGGGTGTAAGTAGAGAACAAAGACTTTCTGCTAAAAAGAAGAAAAATGACCCAGTTGCACAGCAGCATTTTTCACGTGCTTTCGTAGCAGCAGTGTGGGGAACAAGTTCTGTTTTGGGCTCTTCCCAACTCAATGGTTCCACAATGCTGGTTGGCCTCTTACTGCATATTCTGTACCCCAGCAGCCTAAGATAAAAAGAAAGATGAATAGACAATTGCTGAGGAAAGGGAGGAAAATAAGTAACGAGAAAAGGGAACTGTTCCTCTTGTACTGGAAAGCAAGATAACAACTGGAGAGACAGGCAGGGGAAAGTAGAAAAATGCTCCTATACTTTCTGCTGCCAGGAGACAAAGATTTCCAAAATGTCCAGCCACTGAAAAGGCTTTCCTTCCTGAAAGCCAAAACCACCTTTCTTTGTGTAACATGCACACCACATCCAGTAAAATAATTTATCCATACCTAAGTCATGTTAAAACTACAGTAAAGACGACTGTAAAGCAAAATAAGTGACAGGCTTACTAAGATCTTTTATCCCCCACCTAATCACACAATGAGATTTACAATCAGGAAGACACTCGAGTGAATTTATTTGCTTTATAAAGCTGTCCTTCTAAATGTCATTAAACTATTCCAAGAAGAAAATGTGGACCTGGTGTATGGACAATGTTAGTTTCCAAATGCAGTCAAATCTGCTTTTGTAGATATAGAAAAGATGCTCCAATAGCGTTAATACATTTCTTTCCTTCAGAAAGCAGAGATGCACTGCAAGTTTACCTTTTCATTGTTTATTAAGACATACTGTCCCCACCATCTACACAAAAATAAATACAAAATTTAGGAAAACTTTCTTGATATTATACAGCTCAATAGAGCAAGAACTTATTCTAGAATGCGAATATCTGTAACATTAGTTATTATAATTTTCCTTTCAGGACATAGTTCTTCTGTCAGTCAAGCAACTGAGAAATCGATGGGAATTGTGTCTTTACAATGGAAGACAGATTCTGGCACACCAGTGATTTTAAAAGAAAACTGGACTTGCTTGAATACCATGCTCCTGAAAAATACTGGATTTGTTTTGTTTGTGAAAATTTATTGACTAACTAAGGTAGGACTCTGTATCTTCTATAAACAGAACACTGTTATCAAGATACTCCAGAATTATATTCCCTCCATTGTAGAGTGGATAGTCTTTATCAGATAGCCATTCTTCCAGTGTGTGTTCAAATGGCAAGGCTTCTCCAGAAGCAGCATGGCATAATCTCAATTTCTGTAAGACAAATAGTACAGAAATTAACGCCAAGATTTTCCTATCCAAGATGAAAGAAGTGGGGTGGGAGAGGGACAAAAGGTTAAAGAACAACTAAAACCAAAATGCAACAACCTGGAAAATGTTTGTTATTGCTGACTTACCTGGGATGTTGATTTGTTGTTGTCATTTTTAAGGCTTGCTATGGAAGCTGCAAAATCTACTACTTTGCCAATAGTCCACTTACTGCAAAAGAACATCGGTTTGCTTTTTTCTTTATTCCCTTTTGGTAAAAATACTTGAAAGTAAATTCTTTCTGTCTAGAGAAACATGAAAAATAAAACAAAAAATTATCCACAGAAGGAACACATAGTTCCAGTCATACACATCTAGTAAGTTTTCTTTAAGTAAAACTTAAAACTTTTTAAAGTTTTTCAGTAAAAAACTTAGAGCTTCAGCCCCAAAATTACCAACTGAAATTTGTTTTATTCCATCAGGACAATTTTACTTCAAAATATAAGTGACCAAGAGCATCAAATCCAATCCTGTCCAGCCGTAGGCATATAGAGAATGGACAGTAAGTTCTTAAAGGTGGAGAGAACACCTTTTCCCACGAGTCCCACAGCACACTGTTATATATAGACAGATACGAAAACGTATCTGCCCTTGTGAGAAAAAAGGTGAGTTTGAATAAGCAGTATTTGTTTTTGGCAGCAGAAATAAGCAATATAGAGACTCAGATTGGAATGCAAAAGCAGTTAGAGCAGTTCAATGTACTAGAAATGCCTGCTTCAGAAACCAACATTCAGATCATAACCAGCTGATCCTTTATCCTGTACTGGATCCTCCTTTTATGTACTAAACACTCTTTCTACTAGACTGAAAGATTTGTTTAAGAAATGTCAAGAGTAATCTATGAGGGAGAGATTCTGAATGAGATTGGGATAAAATATAGCAAGCATGACTTATATGATCATTTAGGGTCATCCTCGCTGAGTCAAAGCCAGACACCATCAAACAAAACAGAAGTCTTCTTTTTAAGGGATTTATTTATGCATTCCCTAGGAACATACAGAACTACCTCAACCATGTTTATAAAACTGACTCTGAACTTCAACCTCTCCATTTTCCTCGAAATGTGAGTGTTCTCCACACAGAAGAAAAGAGAATCATGTCCTGGAGCTATCCCTCTGAAACATCAGAAAATATTAGTAACTGGAGTAAATGGAGCCGTGGTTTCTTATTCAATTGTTAAGGTAAAACTGGAACTCCCTTTTGTCTTCCTGCATCCCCCAAAACCAGCAAATGCAACCAGGAAGCCTAAATACATTCAGTATGGATATTCTGGGAGCTGCATTCAGGGGAACACCAACTGTGCTATTAAAACAATTGATGAAGAAAGAGTGCCAGGGCCACAGACTGGAGGTCACCTTTTCTGGGGACCAAATGGATTGTGGGCAGGAAATGAGTCCCCTGGTCCACTTGGCAAATTAATTATGTTGGACTTCTCCTTTGAACACCCGAGGGGTGGCGTTACACCCTTACTGGAGATAAAAGAAGGAAGGCTTAGAGAAAGCTTTTCCTTGTGGTAAAGCTGATGGTCTTACCACTCTGGCAGGATTTAATCAACACTTTGCTGACACTCCCATGCCCTCTGCTGTGCAGTCTGACAATGGCATTCATTAAAAAGAAAAAAAAAATCCAGGAATGGTGTGAAGATTATGAAGTTTCCTTGGTGTTCCACCTGTCCTCAAAGTAATGGTGCAGTCAAGAAGTGGAATGGTCCACTAAAATGAGCTCTAGGGCAAAGTTTCCTTATGGGAAAATGGGGTGAAGTCATACTTAAAGCTGTTTGATGTTTAAAATAACCAGCCAGACACCCAGTGGAAGAAGCTAATTTTCCTGCTCTCTAACCAGTAAAATGTCTGCCCTTCTCTTTTCTGAGGGTGAAAATGTTTTTATTAACTACCCTTATGAAGTTTAAAATACCTGTCCCTTTATTAACTCCCAAAGTAAAGGGCACATGAAAAACTGTTTCTAAATAGGGACTCAATTTAACTTTCACTGACTTTTGGATAATTCCCAGTGAGTGATTTCTTAGCATTTCAGAAAATAAATGAAACTTGGACAGATTTTCTGGCCTGAACAAACCTGGAGCGTACCCAAGGAATCACCACTTTACCTTCATAGAAACCTCAGCTGTAAAAAGATGATCACAACACCCACTGTATTGTACTGACTGTTATCTCTACTTTCTTCCTGCCTATTTCACAAATGGGATGATAATTGTGTCATTCAGTTTACGAAAATCACTTCTCAAATGGCTTTTTTACACATACAAATGATGTTGCATATACAACACCCTCAATCTTCAGATGCTAATTCAGGGTGAATAGCTGAATCTGCACCTGAAACACCTTGGTACCAATCTAAGTTGGCATACTCATCCCTCAACCCTCCAAATTATCAAACTCAAACTTTTAAGGCAAATTCTTATGGTAAGTCTACATTGTCCATTACAATGCCCCAACATATGAATTCAGCCTGGGTGGGAAAATTAAGCAATTATACAGATGGACTAGATGATCTGAAATACTGATATTGCAAGCCAAGTATCAAGATTTGACACAATCTGCAGAGGGTCCAAGTGATAAGGAATGACAAGCTGAGATGTGCTATAAAATTCTGTGCTGCACTACTTACAAAATTGTGCTACAGTGTTTCTAAAAATCCTGGTTTAATCTAATAATAAAATTCTATGTTCTGCTGATCATCAAATTCTGTTAAAATAATAAGCTTTAATACAACTGAGTGCTGTCATCTTTCTGCTGAGCATCCCCAAAAGACCCCGTTTGTCCCTGCAGTGCTAGGTGACAGCCACGTGGCAGGCAAATACATTTCTGCTATAAAATAATAGGATTTGACTGGGACAATAATAGAATTGTGGACTCCAAACTCCACAACAACATCTTATAACAGACTAAGACTAGTGAAACTGCTTTTGGATATCAGGCTTAAATATACATTTAAGTGACTGTGGTCTAGAAAAATTAAATCGAAAACCAAGCTGATGGAACTCGATGAAGATCAAGCAATTCAGAAAACTTTTCATTTTCTTTGAGAATTCAGTCATTGAAAACATCACTGACCTGAGGCAAGGACTTGTCCCCACACGCGTGCATTTTCAGTTTCATTAATGCCACTTTTGCTGCTGTCTCACTGTTCTTTGCTCCTTTACGTTTTTTGCTTTTTGCTTCATCACTTTTTTTAGAATCTGAGAACAATATTATTCCTGTTAGTGTGATCATTCTGACTGCTTCCTGAGCATATCATATGACATAAGACTAAATTAGTCTGTTGGGTCTTATTGTATTGCCAAGAATTCCATCCCTTTTCGCGTCTATTCATATCCTCCCAAAGTCATGTATCAGAGTTTTTAGTTCTAGCAGAATTCCTTTACATTGAAAGGTAGATGAACATTACCACCATGTAAACAGGGGCTGCAAAAGCCAAATAGATACAAATGTTTAAGTTCCTACACCTGAGGTCACTACATCATTCATATGGCAAACATTTCAGATCCTCCTTTCTCTTTCCCATCCTAAAGCTTGTTTAAAATCTGCAAAACATGACATTGTAGAATCAGACTTTTCTGGCCATCTTGATTGTGTAGGTGTGATCCCAGCAGATTCACGTGGACAGTCGACACAACTGCATTATTTACACATGAATTAATATGTAAATAATAATGGCTAGGTACAATTCATAATATTATAGTACTTGTAGAATGACAAGAAGACAATAATTCTGAAAGAAACCTGTGTCCTATTTATTCTTTAGAGATTCTCCTTGTACTGTTGTTTTGTCTCAGTTTAGATGAACAATATTAAATGCTGACATATAAGTTAAGGGCTATTTAACCAAAGAACCCCCATCCTTTCTTCTCATTTGGCCAAACCTGACCCCTCAAAGGAGGTCAGAAGCTCAAACAGTGTTCTGAAGAAAATATAAGAAAAAAAATATATATCCCTCTGTACTTGCCTATAATATGTTGAACAAGCTGCTGGGTGGCAGCCATTCGAGGTTTTGGGGTGTCCAGCTTCTCACATTCATGGTCTGATTGATGACGATGTCTGCAAACAACAACGTGAAACTTTTATTACCTTTTCCACACGTTAGTGAATGAATATTGATGTTTAAACACTCTGTTCCACTCACCTGAGACAAAAATGTTTTTCACAGAAAGGACATAACACTGGCAAAAGCTCCTTTCCATTGCAGTCCTTGTATGAGCATGGGTAAGATCTGTGCTGATCAGGTTTCACGGAATTGTTTCTTATATTCACCTAGGAATAAGTACAAAATATTTTGTGTAAATAAACAGATACCACTGGTATAAGTTACCATCCCAGCTTTCTCAAATATCTGTGCTAGCTTTCCATTCTATGGGCAAACCTGGCCCAGGTATTCTCTCCTACTTTTGCCCTGGTTATGTTTAGCTCAGAGGCAGAAAAAGAACCATCATTCTACTGAAAGTCGATTTACTTCTGAGAGGCAGGAAAAGAGTACGTTCATTTTTTAAGCTTTTCACATTCTTAGTTAAATAATTCATACTTATATACCATATGCATTCATCTAGTCTGAAAACTCACAGCTAAGTTGCATGGAATTTTAATTTAAGGCTGTCATATATTACTAGATTACCTCAGAACACCCATGAGCATCCCGGCTCCTGTGCTGAAGGCTTTGTGGAAAAAGAAGAAAATATCACACTGTTATGAACATTCCAGGAAAAAAAAAAAACCCTGTATGTGAAAACATATAAGTGTTCAAAGAGAAATCCAACAAGTTTTATCAAGGGAAAACTTCAATTAGATAATTAAGCTTCTCCAGAGTTTGTTCTATCCTATGCATTCCACTTCTTTAAAGGACAGTTCATATTATTTCTCAGTATGTAAAACATTTAGCTTTTGGAACTTATGCCTCAGGATAAACAAACCATTTCAAGAGAATGGAGCCATTAGCATGCTTAAGAGTTCAGTCCAAGGCAACCAGAGTTTGTCTCTTTTAACGAATTTTCAATCACCTTCCATAATGGCAGAAATCCCTTGAAGGCTTCTGTGTTAGTACTGAAATCTTCCCCCATCTCCTTGAGTTTCTCTCAGCTGCCCTCTGCTAATCTGAAGTGTAAATCAAAGTGCAGACCCTGATTTCAACCTTACAAGAAACCTCAAAGTTTTTTCTAGAAAAAACATAACAAGACATCTTTTGTAACAAGGTCACCCATTTAGTTGATGTTAAGAAGCCAGCAGATGTGGTATTTTGTATTTTAGCAAAGCTTTTGACACTGTCTCTCAGAGTGTCCTGGACAAAAGGTCCAGCACACAGCTGACAAGTCTATACTACAATGGGTGAGAAACTGGCTGATGCTTTGGTCTCTGAGAGTCACAGTTAATGCAATTGCTTTGGGCTGGTGCCCCAGGGCTCAATTTTAGTGCCAGTGCTCTTTAATATTTTTATAAAATATCTCGACTCATACTAAACCAAGAAAAGCTGAGAACTACCTTGAGGATGGAGAAGTCACACAGAGAGATTCTGTATAGACTAGAGAGCTGGGCAGTCCCCAGCTGTATGAAATTTAATGAGAGCAAGTGCAGGATTCTTCATCTGTGATGAGGAACTCCTGGTGACCAGCATACAACATGAGGAAATGGAAAGACGCTGTGTCACGGGAAGTTCAGACTGAACATTAGGAAAACGCTCTTAGAGAAGGTGACTGGGCACTGGAAATCTGTGGATGGAAGTGCTCATGGCACCAAGCCTGCTGGAGTTCAAGACCTGTCTGAATGACAGTTGTATGCTTTAGTTTTAGTCCTGTGAGGAGTAGGGAGTTTGCACTTGTTGACCCTTGTTGACCCATTTCAATTTGAGATACTCTGTGATTCTATGAACTTACCAAAAGACACCTGAACAGCCATCACATACAAAAGGAAGAAAATCTGAAACAAAGAGATTTGTTTTCAGTTAACAACATAGTTGTTGTTTGCTAATAGTTTCTAGCTTAATTTTCACATGATTAACTTTTGCTTACCAACATCTCAGAGTAGGTATCTTTATAAGAATACTTAGCACCTGCACCTACACTTTACCTAGAGTGGCTTCTGTTAACTCCCCTAATTAGTATTATACAAAAACATACGAGCAGGTAAATTATACTTATATACATTCCAGAAGTTGGAATTAGGTCTTAAATTCAATTTTTTTTCCAATATCAAGCTATGACACCAGAACATATGGCTAGCCATCAAAATTACTAGTTATGTTAAAAACTGAATTTTTGTAAGACCACTCAGAATACTATTTACTGACAGTGGACAATTTACATTTTATTTTATGGGCTGGCAACCGGGGGAGATGCTGGCTCTTTGGAAGGGAGAACATCCCCTCCCTTGGACAGTCGCAGTGATCCTTCCTGTTCTTCACATCGTGTCGTACATACTGTCCTTGGGTGATTTAAATTGCACACACTTCCTAAGCCTCTGTACACATCCCTCGCCTACCAAATAGATTCTTACAGATAAAACCACTACACTGTCTGCCGAACTCCACCACATCACCAATGGCAGCAAATGCCAGGTCCAGCCTCATTTCTCCAATCTTCCAATTTTATGTGAACAGACCATCACTCAACTGGGACCATGGAGCTGAGGTCCCGATCATCTCGATCCCTTCATCTCTGAGTGGTCCCTCAAAGCTTTCAGTACGGGCGGTTCTGCTGCTTCTTTCTGAGAGGTTACATTTACAGTAACACTTTCCGAGACCACTGAAGGCAAGTGTGAGGAAGGGGCAAGCGGGCTATTAACCACCGAGTGCCACCGCTGAGTGCCATAACCGAGCTGACAGGCACTGGACCGTTCAGGGCTGCAGCAGCACAGAGGACTCCTCGAGCGGGGGGAACCCCTCACAACCCCCGCACCGTCCCCGGCCCACCGTCCCCGCCTCCGCCGGGCCCGCCGCGCTCTCCCTTACCGAGCTGGCGGCACTCGGGCACCC
>JAHLSL010000021.1:10643492-10693074 GCA_025920805.1 Petroica traversi | reverse complement strand
GTCACGCCGTGTGCCGGGCGGGGAGGCTGCTGAGCTCCGGGCTGCCCAGACCTCGCCGTCGGCGGGTGCCGAGCCGGGATCGCCGCCATGAGCAAGATCTCCAAGTTCTTCAAGGGGGGCGGCTCTGCCTCCAAGGGCCGCGGGGGGCCCTCCCCGCAGGAGGCGCTGGCCCGGCTGCGAGAGACGGAGGAGATGCTCAGCAAGAAGCAGGAGTACCTGGAGACGCGGATCGAGCGGGAACTGGCGGTAGCCCGGCAGCACGGCACCAAGAACAAGCGAGGTGAGTGCGGGCCGGCCCCGAGCGATTAAATCCCGGGGCTGGAGCGCCCTGGGTGCGGAGGGGACTCGGGTGTCGCCGCGTCTGAGCTGGGCTGGCTCACCTGGCTCCACAGGTGCGCAGTGTGAGCCGGCTGTGGCTCCGAGCAAGTATCACCGCACGCCAGGCGGGATGGTGGTTGGGTCTTTGGCATCTATTAGTGTCTAATGAACTGTGGATTCATATAGCGGGATGGGAATTTGTTATTCTTCACAAATTTACTGTCTGTGGTTTCCTTTGTGATTCTCCTGTTCGTGCTTTGCGTCACAGTTGATGCAGGTACTGGCTGGATATGTGGAGGGCAAAGTACTGCTGCCCAGCAAATTCGCTGTTTGGGGCTCAGCATTGGCTGGGGAGGTGGCAAAGGAGATGAAGGATCTCCTGTATATTCATGAATAAATGCACGTTATTCCCATTGCTGACAACTGAGGAACAAAGTGATGAAATTATTTGTCCAAATCATGTAAGAAGTATATGTACAACCAAAAAAAAAGAATGATAGCTTAGAGCATTAGTGACTACTGCTCTGGGACGCTGTTAGCTGCAAAGGAGAGGATTCTAAGGAGTCAGAAGGCCTGGCTATGGTGTACACCCATGTTGTCATCCCTGGGAAGCAAATGATGGTAGTCAGTGTCTTGGGGATATACAGGCCTCAGAGAAACAAGATAATTACTTCCTGAAGTCACATGAGGGCTATTTGTCTACTCTGAGCTGTATTTTAATTTAAATGCTTCAAAACAGCAGAAGACCATCTTGAATTAAAGATTTGTGAGGTAACAAGAAAGTAGATAT
The DNA here is from genome assembly GCA_025920805.1 of Petroica traversi. Taxonomy (NCBI): domain Eukaryota; kingdom Metazoa; phylum Chordata; class Aves; order Passeriformes; family Petroicidae; genus Petroica; species Petroica traversi. The sequence continues at coordinate 10,691,966 of JAHLSL010000021.1, read as the reverse complement.
TTTGCCTGCTCTTTCTGTTACTCAATAGTTTAAAAACTAATGCCCTGTAGCTTTGAACTTGTGAGGAGTTGTGTGATAGAGGTGTTTTGGTTAGCCCTGTAATATATTTGTAATATTTTAGCATTTAATAATTATTAGCAAAAGGCAGTTTAACTAAACTAAATTTTAGTTAAAATGGATTTAAAATCATGGGTCAGGATGGGACATATTTGCAGGCACAGTCAAATGGAATAAAGTCAGTTGAGAGCTCCATTTGGCCAGCTGCTCAAGAGCGTGGGAGCTGTCACAGTTATCCCATCTCACTCTTTCTACTCCCCTGGCTTCAGCTGGAGTGTCTCTTGGTCCCTTGTCCAGGTACTGGCACCTCTGTAACTGTCACAGTGAGCTAGTTCAGGAAGGTGATCCAGCTAAAAGCTAATTTGCTATGGGAGAAAATGACCAGGGGGCTCCTGGGGCTGAAGTCATTGTGCAAAAGCCTGAGCTGCAGGGCTGGTGCAAAAAGCCAGGCTGGTTCTTATGACTGTAGCAATTCCTTGTTAAATCCAGACATGTCACTCTGGAACTTCCTCCCAAACCTGGCACATTTGGAGAAAGAAGCAGGATTTCCTGCCTTGCTCCTGCCCTTGTGCTGCTCCCTTCCTTTCCCTTAGCAGAGCTCCTTGAAGGGTGTGTTTCAGAAAGCTGGATATTGAAGAATATTGTGGTTTTCTTTGTCTGGGTTATTTTTTTTACCCAGGATGGTTTAAGTTCCAGTTGACCTGGTAGCTGCATGCGTGCTTGTGCACCTGCAAAGGAGAGGGTGGGGCACAGACAGCAATGAGAACTTGTTGGGAAAAGGTGGATCTGCTTCTCTTTAACTCAGCTGGTTGCTGGTGGTTTCAGATGTGTGTTTGCCTTTTGCTTCAGGCATGCAGCATTTGATATCTGAAGTTTTTCTCCCAGATTGTTGTTTCCACTGCAATGCTCAATATGCCATTACCCTGGTTTTTTATCTGTGAAATTGTTCATGGAGTCATATTGCAAACTGGAGTGTTGAGCTGCTCGTGGTTAAAGAGAACTGCCTTCTATTTTGTCATTTGCTCAGGGACCAGCAGTTAAGAAGAGTAAAGAGGCAAGAGTAGGGCAAAAAGTGCAGTGTGGCATTTTCATTCATGCAAAAATGGTTCTAAAACCAACGTGGGATAACGTAAGTACCATCAGAGGAGAAACAGTATGAACTGTATATTGTTTAAAATATAATATTGCTGTGCCAAAGTGCTTAAATTTAGCAGGATAGTCAGTGAACTTAAATCCCAAATAATATGTCATCATTTGATATGTCAATTGCTTTACAGTTTAATTACTGTTGATTTACACATGACAGTATTTTAGCTGGTGTACGGTACTGTATAGCTCAGAGAAAATCTGTGCTAACCAGCAGCTGTTGTAACATTATGTAAACATACATACAAATGAGAGAATGAAGGTCTTAATCTCTGTTGCCTTGTTGAAGTGAGTGTTTTAGAGGGACATCACTGGTAGTATTTAATTTGTTTGGTTTTTTTCCTTAATTACCTCTGTGAGGAAGCCTACGGAAACTAAAATGGGGCTCTCTGTAACTGGAGCAAGATATATCTAGGAGTAGAAAATGCACCAAATTAGCTTGATACCACTTGACTTTTAGGTGCATGAATCTGAGTCAGTTATACCAACACAAGAGAGGGCAGATTCAAGCACCAGCAATTCCTCATGACTTCATATGACTCTTGAATGGTTTCATGTGACATCAGTTGGCTTAAATTCATTTAAAAGCTGTAACGCCTTAGCCATGATGTGAAACATCACTGAAATACTCCTGGCTTTTCATTTATGAAGTATCCCTGCAGTTCCTATTCCTAATCTGAAATTGGCTACACTGTTGAGGTGATACATTTCCAGCATTCCCCATTAATATCTGATTGTAGCTAGACCAGGGTTTTTTGTTTGCTGAAATTCCTCCTGCAGAGGTTATGTCATGAGAAGCAATATTTTTTGCACAATTAGCACTAACTTCTAATTCTTCTCTATTCCAGGAACAAACTCTTTTTTATACCTCTTGCTGTCCTTTTTGGGGGTTTCTCAGTTTCAGACAGTGCATAGCTGCCAACTCCATCTACAAATTTGCCTTTCTTCTCCATTATTTTGAAGGACAATAGAGGAAAATTTAAAGAACGGGAAGTGATGCAGAATATTTGAAAACTTTTTTTAAAAAGAAATATGTTTTCTGAAGTGTGCCTGTAATTGTGATAACAACATGTATGTGAATTTGTGTTGTTTCAACATGGTGTCTTTCACAGATCCTAAAAAAATAAAAAAAGTTAATGAAAAGAATAAAGTTAAAATAAGCCACCCAGAAAAGGATTAAATCTTAACCATAAAGAACCACACAGTACTACTGAGGACAAAACCCATGAAGAAAGTGGGAATTACAGGGAGGGTTTCACAAGTAGATGCTGCTAAATATGCTGTGTGTTATGTTAGGGCAGGGCTGATGTAGCCATGTAGCATTCCTTTTCAATGAGTTAGGTGTAACCAGGAGGCTGCTGGAGCCAAACAATGATGTGGTAGTGGTGTGTTATGGTGGACAGGACAGTCATGCCTGTGGCAGGCTGTGGGACATGTTGGGTTTCTGGCAGGGACATGAAGGAATGCCCTTAGTGTGTCTTTGCTCTGTGAGTTACAGTGGTTGCTCTCTGACTTTCGTGAGCACGTTTCAAAGTCTTGCCATGAACTGGAATACTTAAAACTGGTCCAGCTCATTATTGTTCTTGATTTAGCTCCTCAGTTGTAACTGCATATGCCTTCCTCCACAAGGCTTTAAGAACTATCAGCACTTAAGGAGTGCTGATAATGAGCCTAATTAGGGTCCTATTATTTTTATGGTCTTTTAATTACTATTGGTTGTCCCTTGAGTGAGGGAGATCAGAAGCTGTAGTCCATCAATGCCCTTGCAGGTCTGAGGTGTGAGTTTGTGCACTGTATCCAAGAATGAGATCTGGTATTCTTACAGTGGTATTAGATCTTCTGGAAGAAAAACTCCTTTCCTACTTCAGCAGTTTCCTCAATGGAATTACAAGAATTATTCAATAATTGTTTTGTTTCTGCTTCAAAAGATGGTGAAGTTGTTGGTGCTTTCTGTACTGATGGGTGCTGGCAAAGGGCTTGACAGGTAAAGGTGGCATTACTGCACTGTTGCTTTTCAATCTGATCTGTCATGAAACCATGAGAAGGGTGCCACAACTCTTCCTATGTCATTACTTCTGTTTTTCCTTTTGAAATCTAGATATTCTGTGTGGCTAGGATTTCTATTGACCAGCTGGCTAATAAAGTGTCAGGATTGTAGTGATATTGGAAAAGTGCCCTTTTTTATGTTAATAAAAGAAGTTTATTAATATGCAAACTTAAACTGAATTCACAGTCTTCTTTTGTTCCAGACACCTTGACTATAAAATAAAACCTCTTATTAAAAGCAGTAGCTCCTAATCTATGAGCTGTATCCTGCTTACTGTACTCAGGAGTACAGGAAATGTGCTAAAGCCCAGCCAACTTCTGACCATTATAAAATTCAGGAATTGAATTGGCTTCTTTGGAGCACAACAGAAAAAGCATATGAGACCACTTTTGGGGTGATTTTTTGTGGAGAAGCCCTCCACCGCTTCCTGAATGAATTTGTGTTAATTACACTTGCTTCCTCAGGCTCTACCTCTGCTCAAACTCATCCTCCCTAGGCTGTCTTCCTTCTTTGAGATCTTTGTAATCAGGAGCAGCATTTTTCAGTGCCATTCTTAGAAATTCACTGAAGTGAATTTGTGTTCCATGCTCAATTTCATTATATTTCAATAGGTAAGTTCTTCTCCTGCTTGGTAATTAGAATGTGGTAGCATTATAAAGCAGAAGCATTTCAAGGCATAAATTTTAAAATGCTTGTAATATGCAGTAGAAAAGCACTGAAAGTTCTTGATACTCTTTAAACCACAGAAAAATAGATTTCAAATAACAAGGAAATTCTCATAACTTAGTGATAGGAGCTACTACAGCAAAATACTCTTCAATAAAGGGCATTAATTTAATACAAATCAGGAAAATCATATGGTGTGGTGTGAGAATTTATAATGCTTTCATTGATAAGGAAGGAGTATGAATTAATTTCATATGAAGTGGTTTATTCTGTAAGGCACTGGTAAAACTAAAGGAAGATAATATGTTGCACCACAATAATTAGGAAAACCTGTTTATGAATAGGTGATGTCACAGAGAGTTTAGCTGCTCCTGTGTTTCCTTGGTTTGGGTGTGGTTTAATTAAATGATCTTCAGGATTTTGAAAACAACTGCTTTGTGTGTAACTGAGGAAATCCATTTTCTCTGTGAGCAGCCAATAATAACAGCACCATTGCTGAGTCCCATTTCTGAGTAACACTGACTAGAAAGAATGCCCCATGGCAGATGCTTGCTCCAGCTGAAGTGTTTCTGCATCAGCTCATTAGTGCTCATCAGTCCCTGAGCCTCAGAGTCCTCTCTGGCACAGCTGGTGTTATGCACAGTTTCAGACTATTACATTCCTCTGGAATCTCTAGCTTCCTAACCTAGGAATCCAGGATCAAATTTGCTCCAATGGTAGCTAAGAAAGGAAGTGTATGGTGTCCTAACTCTACCAATACTAAGCATAAATAAGTAGGAAAATAATAAGTAGATAGAGATTGTTTGGGATTAAACCGTGTCTTTTAGAATTGCCAGTGAGAATTTTACAATTCTTGTATTTGCCGTGTGCATGACATCATCTAGTGTTTGTACATCTTCAGAATATGCATGATCTTTGAACCATCCCCCAAGACCTTGGAAAATCTTGGATTTGAATACCATGATAAATCCATTGTGATTGCAGTTTGCTGTCCTGAAACATCTCAGCCTGTGTGAATGCCTGTCCTTGTGCAGCTCATGATGAGCAATTTTGATCATATTGATTTAAGCATTTGTCAACAGAGCATTGATTTTTTTCAGTGTGTTGTTACACACCATAAATATTTGTGCCCTCCTTGGGGGAATCCTAATTTCATTTGAAAATGAAATTAGGATTCCCCCAAGGATGTTATGTACCCTGATTCCAAGGTTCAATGTTATTTCACATGGGCAATTATTTGAACAGGACAGCAACAGTAGCTGCTGCCACTGGATTGAGTTTGGGGGGGGCTTCAGGGCTGCTGGGGCTTGCTGGCTCTGAATCTGTTAAAAAAATTAAATGTAGGAGACAAGGGAATAAATGGGGGTGTTTAATAGCATTGAAAGAAACCAAACATTGGGTTAACTCAGTCCCTTGGTTTCATTTGCTGGGTTTTTTTTTTTTTTTGCCTGGCACATGTATAGTTTGGCAAGGACTGCCATCAGGAAATGCTTGTGGCAAAATTGCGTGTGTTCCACACCCTGAGGCCAAGAGAAAGTTCTTTTCTCCTCCTACTTGTAATGTGCATTTATTCTGGTAATGATTTACTCTGGGCAAAGTAGGCTGCTCATAACTCAGCGAATGTAAAAGACTAATCTCAACAAGTTACAAAGATAATGGAGTAGCTGGATTTGACTGTGCCCGTGTCTACAAAGATCTTCATGTTTTCAAATTCTAAGGTTTAAAGATCAAATTCCTGAGTGACTGCAAGAAATAGATGAGCTAAAAGCTGGACAAATGCAAATCCTCCTCTGACCTGTAGTATCTTGAATGACCTGCTTGGCTGGGCCATTTGGGCTCTCCCTTTCACTTCACAGTTACTGCTGCTGAGATAAAATTTAGAAAGCAGCATTGGTGGAATTGTGGTTGTCATGACAGATCTTCTAACACTGTCTTCCTTAGGTATTACCTATGTTTTGCAGCTTCTTCTTTTCTTCTTTCTTCTGTTTCTTCTTTCTGATGTTTTTCTTTTTCCTTCCTATCTTCCCTGCTTTGCCTTTGTGCACAGGATGGAGTTCAAGATCTCCCACGGTGGAGGAAGAAACTGCTTTTCCTTGTGGTGCTAAAAGGAGTTAATCTAAAAGAGGCTTCCCAGCATGTTCATGCAACAGCATGTTGGTGATTAACAGGCTGCTGATCTGGTGTGGTCAAAGTTTGTCTCCCTAATAGTAAGGTAGGAGGGTGAGAATTATAAATGCTGCAGGTCAGCTTGGTGCTGAACTACTTGTCCTTGCATTTGCCATAAAAACACACAGTGCACTTTGCCTCTTCCCCTTCCAGCTGCCTTACAAGCACTGAAGAGGAAAAAGAGATATGAGAAACAGTTGAATCAAATTGATGGGACACTTTCGACCATTGAGTTCCAGAGAGAGGCATTGGAAAATTCCCACACCAACACAGAAGTCCTCAAGAATATGGGTTATGCTGCACAAGCTATGAAAAAAGTACATGAAAATATGTAAGTGCTTTCTAGTAGCTTCCAAGTTGAACTTACTAACCACTTTCAAATTATTCCATCACTACAGACTGTTGTATCAAGTTAGATAGTTTTGACTTAATTTTTGGTTGGGCATCCAGTGTGAGGAATGCTATTAGTGCTTTAGTGTTATATTTGGCATAAAAATATATTTCCCTAACAATAAATCCGAAAGGAAGTTCACTTAACTAGTGAGATCTGTTTTCTTGAGTCTGTCTTGGCAGTGGAGAGTGGCCTCTGCCCTTGGTTTATCTAGAAGAAAATCTAGCCATAGAAACTAGGTGGACTCTTTTCCTCAGAATCCAGAATAAGCTGGACTGTGGGATTTAAAGTACAGATTAGACCCAGCACCTTTTCCCCTGTGCCTTCCCCCCCAGATAAAAAAGAATTACCTTTTTTTTTTTTTTTTCATATGTCCTATATTATTTCAAGGGGTGTTTTTCTGCCTGAATAAACAGAGTTAAATGAGAAGGGTTGTTCTGGGAGAACTAAACAGGAACTGAAACAATAACAAAGTTAACAATTAGGGGAAACCTTTAAATGGGGTACAATTTTGTTAAGTTCCCGCTAGTTCTGGTGAAAGCTTAACATAAAAAAAAAAATCCATAAAATCATAGAATAGTTTGGGTTCAAAGGGACTTATAATCTTGTCCAAACACCCTGCAGTGAGTAAGAACATCTTCAACTAGATCAGGTTGCTCAGTCTTCCAACCTGACGCTGGATGTGTCAATAATGAGGGATTTTAGCATTTCTGGGCAACCTGTGCCAGTGCTTCACCACCCTCATTGTAAAAAGCTTCTTCCTTGTATCAAATCTAAATTGCCTCTCTTAGTTTGAAGCTATTACCCTCTGCCCTTCACAATAAGCCATGTAAATATTTATCCCCATCTTCCTTATAAACCCCCTTTAAGTACCAAAAGGCCTCTAAAGGTGCTGGCCTTGGGGATCTGCCCATGGGCTGTGACTGGCTGGCAGAGCTATGAGGAGCATAGTGAGGGAGAGACACACTCTGCTGCAATTTGACTTTTGTTATAATCCCAATGTGGAAGTAGCTGGATTAGGTCTAGGTGAGGAAAATTATCCCCTGTGACTTCTGTTTATAGAGTCACGGGCATAAAAAAAAAACCAGGGTCTGTTTGAGTGAATCCGTTTCCTAGGATGTGAATGATATATCTTTAAAAAATGTTTCCATGTTACCTTGGCAGGGATTTGAACAAAATCGATGATTTGATGCAAGATATCACTGAACAGCAAGATGTTGCCCAGGAAATTTCAGACGCTATCTCAAACCGAGCTGCCTTTAGTGATGAGTTTGACGAGGTTAGTACTTCAAGCCTGTGAGTTTTAACTCCATAGTTATTTTGTTGTGCAGTGGTTTTGTTTCTCAGGAAGTGTGGATGTGAAATTCCTTGTTTCTAGCTTACCCTATCAAGATCAACTGTGTAATTTTAATATAAATATAAAAATTAAGTAACACTTGATACATAAGATATATAATGCACTAAATAAAAATCAATATATGCAAAAATATAAAAATTATTTTTATTTTGGTACAAATTTTAAGAAAAACATTTTAAACTGCACTCCTGTAGTTATTTTTTTTATTTGAACCACAGAAGAAGGAGGTCACTAAAACATGTAATTTGTACTACTCCAAGTGGACACTGAAACTTATAATTTTTTGTTGCCCAAGATAGACATCCATTTGACTTAAGTGCATGTCCCTGTGTCATGGACAGGCTGCTGTTCATAATTCTGAATATTTGGACCATTTTTTAGGGTAGTTTTTGGTGCTTGGAGATGCAGGTCCTTTCCTTGTTGCCCAGACCACAGAAGCAGATCTGTTCTATAGAAATAATACCTGTTGGAGGCAATAACGTTTCATCCTAGAGCTCTTTTTTTCTGAAACCCCCACAAGGCATTTAGGACCTTCTCAAAATTTGTTGCAGTAACTTTCATCCAGTGCCCCCAGATTTGATTTTGTATATCTAAACAGGATATAACTTATTTTTGATTCAGCCATGGTTGAGGACTCAAGGGTCAAGGATACTCAAAATTATTGTAATCTATGGAGTGCAGAGATGGGTAACAAGCTCAGTATCACATCCAGTTTTGTTTTGTGTTTCAGTTATGTTTCAAAATAGCCAAGCACTGAGAATCATTTGAAGAATGTCCTGAATACTCAAACCATTCACTCTATTCCCAGCTAATTTGTTCCTGTGTGCACAAATAGACAGCAAAGAAAACCATAAATGCTATATCACATATATTTGTTTGATTGAGAGGAAGAGGAGATTTCATTCAACACTTCTAACTTGTTGAAAATAAGAATGATCCTTTGTATTTTGTTCCCATTGCCTGCTTTCCTGCATTTCCACTTCAAATGTAAATAGACTCTCCAAGAAACATTTACTTATTACTGGCACAAGGAATGAGATTTGGCCTGAGCTTCAAACAATTGAAAAATATACTGTTACCCAAACAGCCGTACGGTGTCTTACTTTTTATCAGTGCTTAACTTTCTGGAGTCTAAGCTTAGTAAGCATGTTGTAGATTGACCTGGAAGTTTCTAAGAGACACCAGTTGAAGCTGATGTGCATTGCTCCTGTTTGGGAAATGAGCCACTGTCACTTGGGGCATCGTTGTACCAGCTTTTGCATAGGACCCTGATACTTACAGCCCTTGGCTGTATCTGGGAAACCTGGTTTGCAGGCAACTGAACTTTAAGAGTGCTAGAATCAATGACTTAATTGCTGGGATATAAAGTGGTTTGTGTTGAAGGATATTATTGAGTTTTATTACTTTTTTTAAAGATGTTTTGTCCTTGCACTTGGATGCATTTTCTCTTCACATGTGTGCCATGGCTGTAAGGAGACCATGGAAGCATGTGATTACTCCTGCTCCAGACAGGCACAGAGACATAAGGGTTCCTTCTCCTCCCTGGGTTGGCACTGTGTATGTTTGCCTTAAGTTATAAAACCATGAGAAAGTAAATCTAGGTATGAAGAGGTGGCTATGCCGCTATCATTTTAACTTCTACATTGGAGATAAAGTATAAATGTGTAGGCAAAGCCCATTTCAATACCAAGTAGCTCCTACTTCACTACTTTTTTGATACTTCCCCTGCCCCTCTCCAGTTGTTTTTGCCACATTGTTTCCTTTAAACCATTTTATCAATGTGGCAGAGGCCCATTTCTCTACAATTATGTAACATTTAGATTCCTTTCTTTGGGAAACTTCAGCCAAGGAATAAGTTCCTTGCTTTTTAAAAAAGGCATTCAGCCTTTTTATTTTTAGAATTGTACAGGTGGATTAGATCATCTGTCCAAATCAGCCTCTGCACCTAAAATCCCATTAGAGCTTCGTGCTTCAAGAGTGAATAGCAGGACCCAGGAGGACAGTTTTGATTCCAGTGCTGCTTTGAAATCATATATAATCCTAGACTTATGGGATAGGGCTGAAGCTTAATGTTTAATGACAGTCTGTCTTACATCTAGTGGAAGGTATTTGAAGAGTACAGGCTCTAGATTTGGAACAAACCTGAAGACAGCTGAGAGGCTTTTAACTCCCATATTTGCCTTTTTTTTGACATGTATTACTGCTGTTAGTTTTGTTTCTAATTTTATTCCTTGTCCTATTTTCAGTGTTCAATTAAGATTTACTTAATTGCCCATACTTAGAAAAAATTACACTTTTAATATGCTGTTTCGTGATATGACCTTTCAGGTGTAAACTGTTTTTTCAGTAGTACTTTGCTTTACAATGCTTGAATGTGCCCTTGTGGGTGATCACTGTCAGTATTTGTAACTAATGTTTTCCCTGAATTTAGGATGAGTTGATGGCAGAATTAGAAGAACTGGAGCAAGAGGAGCTGAACAAGGGAATGAGAGATGTCAGGTTGCCAAGTGTTCCGTCCACATCGCTGCCTTCTCGCCCTGGTAAAATGCCTGCTTGCCATTTTACATTTCTCATGATTAAACCATGCTGTGAGAAAGGGGAGAGGAAAAGAGGCTTTCAAATATGCATTTAACTTAATTTTAACTTTTAAAATTTTATAAATTACTTTTCCTATTTTTGTATCTGCTTAACAGAAAAAGCAAAGTGGGATTCCATTTTGCTCTGTGAAAGCATTTAGGACTAAATTCTCTGTAGATTTGGGGTGACAAACTTGGAGAACTTGGAGAACTTGACCTTTCACATGTACTGATGAATCTTCTACTGAAATGTAGTAAGATCATTGAGGAATGATCTCTTTTTGCCTTTTTAATTTTTTTTTTTGGCAATTAAATTCTTAGTCTCTTTCAGTTAGAGTCTGACCTAGATTCCAAATGTTTACATCATAAAGATCCAGCTTTGCAGGGTAGTGGTTTGGTATTTTCCACTGGTATTTTAATTAGAAATGAAGGAGGCATCATGAAGTACATATTTAAAGACATATTTTCCTTCCTTTGCTTTCTTTCTACTGAACAGGCTTATTCCTGTTATAACTGCAAAGCTATAGTTTTGTTTTTCTGTAATTCTGCCCTGTTCATTTTGAATTAAGCCAGTGGCAGTCAACTTTTACTACACTTTCCACTGACAGTTGAAAGACTTGCTGTGTACTGACACTAGTAAAAAGAATATAAATATTTGATGGTAAGGACAGCACTCATGTGACACAAGTTGTTTATGGTTTCTGCTGCAGAATAGGTTACCTAGACCAGCTCAACTCAGGTACTATCATATGTGTTTTGGCAGGGGGCACTTAAATTCTGAGCAGTGGTTTAAAATGTTCAAACTGAAACTGTGGCCTCATGTACTGAACTTGACTGCAGAATAGCTAGTAAAAAAAAAAAAAGGATTTAGAAAAACAGTTAAAATTCAGTTTAGCCATTTATGATTTGTTCATACATTGTCTCCCAGATGCAGATCCAGCTATGCCAGTTGACATTTTTATTAAACCCAGACCATCCCCATGCATTTGTCACTATTTTAATTTTCTACTTCATCCATCTGTATGGCTGCTTCAGGCAAAATGAGCTGGTTACAGTTACATAGTTCAAGGCTGTGAAAAATTGGTTTATGTTTTCTGAAACTCTCTGGTTACTGTTACACAGCAACAGCAAAGTCAGACCAGTTGATGGATCTATAATGCGTCTAACTGGAGATGCATGTTGTCTTCTTAATTTTGAAGATGAGGAAACTGCAATGGAGCGAGGCATAGTGACCTTCCCCAATCACACAGTGAGCCAGTGACACTTGCAGAGTAGGGACTGATCCTGTGGTTTCCCATGTGCTTCTCCCACCTTTAGTCCCTGAAGGTGGTAGTCGCAGTTCCTCTCAAGACAGCGGCTCCTGGCCCTGCAGCTGCTGCAAAGCTGCACACGCAGGTGTTGCACCCAGTAACAGCGTTCCACTGGAGAGATGCCAATCCTGATGGGCACAGCCCACAGAGGGAGGAGGCAGCCTGAGGCTGAACCTGGGCTGTTGGGCATCTAGTCTGCAGGTCAGCAAAGAAGACAGTTTGGGTGAATTAGTTCAGTGAACGAAGATGATGTTTGATGGTGCAAAGGGAAAAAGTGTGTGAGACCTGGTACGGAGCTGGGAATTGCTGTTGCTGTGAACACAGCCATTAACTGATGTCCCCTGAGCAAAGTATGTTCAGGAATTTATTTCTCCATTTAATAAATGACACCACCCATTAAAATGGGGTGAGTTCATTCAGAGACTGGACTTGCATGCGCAGATCCTCTCAGCACTAATTGGAAAGGCAGCAGGATGTGCACCTGGCCAGGGTAGGTCACTTTTGCCTGTTTACATGGTGGTGAGAGAACTGACACCATTCTTTTCGGCCTTTTCTGGCTGTGACAACCTTTAGAAATTAAATTTTTTCTGTGTGACTCTTTCAGTAGAACAGCCCTATATTGTGAACTTTTGGGTTCTATGGGAAATAATGATAGGGCAGTATAGTCACATCTCTTATGAACTTCATTCCTGTTTTACTCATGTTCAGCTTGCTACTCAGTAAACTGCTCTGAGATCTTCAAACTGAAAAACACTCATGCTAACAGATAGAATGATTCTGACTGTTACATTAATTGGTGCTTATTGTCTTTTTATCTGCAGCATCGACCAGGAAAAGAGCAGAGGATGAAGATGAAATGAAGCAGCTGGCTGCCTGGGCTTCATAAGAGTGTGGTCTTTCTATAACACCAAACATTATGGTGCAGATATAAAGAACTGTACTGCTGTTTTATAACTGCACTGATTTAGTGTGGTTGCATTTCATACAGGCTGGGGTTTTTTATGACACATCTTGCTGAGACTAGTGTTACTGCCATATTACAAAACCAGCTTAAAAACCAACAAACAAAAGAATTAAGTAGTTGCCTAAACCTTCAGGCATAACTTTTTTTCAAACTTGTCAAGGGATTTGTTTTATTATTAGTATCAGTTTTTATTAGGTACTATCTTACCATATCTGTTGGTTTGTAAAGCCTGTGTGTCTCACTTACACTCAAAGCTGAATTCATTTTTGAAATGAGAAAGTTAAGTAAGTCATTAGGGCTCTATAACTAGAGGGTTATTTGGTTCAGACTATTTGAATATTAGCAAAACAGCTTAATACATGTCCTGACTTGCAAGTTCTTTGAGCCCAAGAGCTAATAACTATTCATTTGGACATGAAGATTCAAGCAGTCTGCCTGGAGTGACTTATGGTGTCCTAGATATTAAGAGGAAGCTCTTCTGTAGGCTTTTTGAAGTGGGATGTATTATTTGTTTTATTTCAACTGACCAAAATGTCCCATGCACTTCTATAGGTCAATTTGAATTGTGTTTTGGACTACTTCTGACTCATTCACAGAATTACAATGATTGAGGAAAGCGAAATGTCTAAGTTCTTACAGATTCCTGCCAAACGCTACTGATTTTCATTAATCTTGTCAAAAAATCAGAAGAGATTTGACCTTCCTGTGTTCTTCTCCTCTACCTTGGCTTTCTAGAGTGAGTCTTTGCTTTGTATGGTAATACTCATCCTCAAAGAAACTAGCAACACATTTTTAATTATACAGTTTCAAAATAGTTTCAATTTCTGAGCATTTGGTTATTTTCTCTTACTTAGTTTGTGAATGGAAATAATACCAGTGTGTTGATTTTGCAGTACCTTTTTTAACCCTGGTTAAAAGCTGATTCTGGATTACTTGTAAAGTTGGAGTGTTCCTGTCCAACTGACAGCTTTTTATCCTAAGGAACAAATGCCACTCTTGAGTGCTAAACTACTACATATATGGAGAAATCGCTGTTCAAATACAAACCAAAAATTAAATAGGCTGCTTTGTACTAACAAAGTATTATATAAATCTTAAACTCTATGCTAGTAGCCTGCTGTCACTCACAAGGAAATAGTAAAACACTGTGGAGTTCCTAGGGGTGTAGGAAGCAGAGTCCTTGATCTGGGTTTCTTGTTTTCAAATGAATTTAAATTTAGTGATGACCCACCTGGGGAATAGCGGTGGACTTGGTTTCTGTAGATCTTCAGCAACAGAAGACTGACCCCTTTTCCTGCTGGCTTTAGCCTGTGATTTGCTGATTCAGCTTCAACAACCTTCAATAGCCTTCAGCTTAGTGAACTTTAGGTTAAGTATAAGCAATTATGTGGTTCTAGACATGGCCTTCTCAGAACCTTGCAGGCTGAGCCCCACGGATGAAAACCAAAATGTATAAACCCTGTGGAGAGATTGACTTTTTCAGAACTTACATTCACTGCAGAGGAATTGCTTTTAGTGTGTATGAGAGCTGAATCAAGCTTTGCCACTTTACTTCAGATGATTTTTCTACTGGAAAAAACTGGGTATGTTAATTCTGTCCTAAAATTTGGAAGTACCAAGAAAAGTAGAGTAAAGAAAGTAGAGTAGAGTAGAGTAAAGAGTAGAGAAAGTCTGGAATTATTAATTCTTGTTTTAAATAATAATAAAACAGGAAAAAGGAGAAAGAGCTGCCTTCCATTTAAAAATACATTTTGAATTCTCAAGGAGTAGGAAACCAAATACTAACAAAATGCTACTTGGTTTTAATGCTTGCTGAAATTCAGCATGAGATGCTAGCTGAAAGCAGGAATATTTAGTAAAACAGCAGATATTCTAAGTTTTTTCAAATCTGTTTGCTAACCCTTCTGGCTTGAAGGCTTTTTTCAAGGTGTGCAGTTCGTGCAAATGTCTGAATTGGGTACAGAACTGCAAGGCTGGCAGTGTGCTTGTGGACACTTCTGGTATTTCTAAATATGAGGCCCTGCCAGCATAGTCCCATAGTTAGTTTGGAAAAGCTGGCTTCCAGCCTCTGTTCTTGGTTGAATAAGTAGTTTAACAATGCTTGGCTCTTATGTTGCACTCGGCGTCTTTGAAGTGCTCTACAACCTAATGGGTCTCTAAGCTTCCATTTTGAAGATAGAGTGACTTTCAGTCTGCTTTGGAAACTGTGAGCCTGCTGGTTTGTGTAAGAACTTTCCATGTGAATGCCCCTTACAGGAGAGAAAAAAATCCTATAAAAGGTCTTCTCCTCTGCAAACCAGCACTTGACTGCTGACCTCCAGCAGTGTTTTGGCCAAGTGTTGATCCTGAAGAAGCTTCAGGTATCTTCAGCTTATTACTCTCAGACCAAGCACTTTAAAAACAAAATTTTTGAAAGTGAAGAAATGAAAGATATTCAGGTGAGCTGCTCTGAAAGCTTTTTTATAGTGGCTGGTGATCCTGAAGGACAGACTCATGTACCAGTTCACAGGCCAGGATGTGTGGTTGGTGAAGTTGTGCTCAGAAACACTACAGTGATGTACAAAAACCAAAATACACCATGGACCTCCATAACTAGAGTGTTTATTGCCGTATTTTTTTGTCACATCAGTTTGCTTCAAAGACCAAGGGGCTGTAGGGATTTAATTCTGCTGAGGGAGTGGCTCTTTCCTGTGTAAATTCAGATAACTGGGACAAATGGCTTTCTTTTTTGAACATATGCCTCTCTTCACGCCAAGATGGTATTTGTTTAGTCTGTAAGCAGTCGAGAGTGAATAGTGTCAATGTGTTATTGTGAATGTGCCCTATTAACTGGAACATGTTTTACAGGAGGACGGTGGCAGCAGATGGTGTACTATAACTGACTTCCTTTCTTGTTATTTATTCTGAGATTGTTTTTTTGTCCTTACAGGCTTAGACATTTTTAACCTGGATAACATTAAAAAGGACAAAATATATTAATAAAAAGTAAAAACAATTCATTTATGTATATATATATATATACACACTGTAAATAAATATTTTAGTGTCATGTTTGTGTTACATAATTTTAAATTTCTTTTCCTATCAGGCAGTATTGTAAGTACCCTCTTTACACTGTCATTAGGATATAGTGCCCTTTTAAAGGATGTGAGAATATTCTGGAACATTTTTTGATGTATTAATCTTACAGCAGCAAGTTAGAATTCAAGAATTCTTTGAAGTTGATTTGGTTTAAAAAAATAACCAACAGAAACCCCACCCCAGTGTAAGCTGTGGTGTTTGGGCTGCATTCCTTCACACTTAACTGCTGTGTTGCAAGAAATTCTTTTATTTAATATATCCAAAATACCTCCATCTTCTCCCCTCTGACCGCAAGATCTCATCATTGTTTCAGAAATATATGTTTTTCACTTTCCAGGCCTTATTTGAAAGGGAGAATGATCAGGTCTTTTAAAAATGAAAGTGAAAAAAATACGACAGGCAAGAATGAAGTGAGACAAATACAAAAGGCATTTTTTCATTCATCTTATTAGGAGCTCTTTAAAGCCTGTGTGTCTGTATCATGCCTCACCTTTTATGTACACACACATATAGGTACATGTACATATGAAATGCTGCAGCAGTGATTTAGGACCACCATTATCTGGTGTGGAAAGGTTTCAATTGCTTGGGCAGTTTCTCTTTTCCTCTGTGCAAATCCTAAGGGCTTTGTCACAAAATGCCAAGGAACTGCTGTGGTATGAGCAGTGCTGGCCGTGACTACAGCTGTGGAGGGTGGAGGAACAGGATGAGTGTGTGGGGGGAATATTAGAAAATCTCACCATCCTTCATGATGTAGAGCTTATATTATTATGCCATTTTTTTTCAGAAACATAAGGAGGAAACTTTAGTCTCAAAAATTATTTAGCAGCAGGGATTAGTTTGAACATCTTAAGAATGATGAGTGGTATAATCTCATGTAGCTGTCATATTTTCTTACATGTGTGCCCATTGCAGAGACTGTGGCAAAACCCAGCTTCACAGCACTGTTGAGTCAGGTGTTGGCAAAGTATAGCTGGTTGACGTTACTTTGATCATAATTTAAGTGGTTTGGTTTTTTATCAGCATGTAAGTACCTGGTCACCACTGAACCACTTAGGATCAATATCTGCAGATAAAACTACATAGTGTAGCTATGAAATGCTAATATGTGCTGAGAAATTTCTGAACAGCCATGTATGCTTAAGATGGCTGTGTCTGGCAGAGTCACACTGGCCCCTCTGCTGCCCTGTTCCCCCCCTCTCCTGCACACTACACTTGGTTTTTTTCTGTTTTGCTTGTAAGTCTGCTTAGCTGACTTTCCTCCCTGCAACTAGAAGACTTCTGATAATTCCCTGGTTGCGATTTGTTACACTTGATTGTAAAATTCCTCTTTACCAAGACAAACTTTGGGCAAATGCCATCTTGAGGAGTTTGGGCTTGACCCTCACCCAGCCCCTTAAAGCCTGTGCTGTCTCAGTAGCCACTGCTACCCAGGCTGTTTTAAGGGCAGCAGGACAGTGTAGGTATCCCGCAGCTGGCTTTCTCAAAGGGCAGGTATCCAATTCTCTTTGGATTGAAAGGTGAGTTGAGGATCTGTGATTTGAGCTAAATTTAATGAAAGAGGTGGTAGGCCAATTGTCTGAGCTGGTGGTCTGCTCCCAAGGAGGTGATGTGTCAATACCTCCCATTCCCATTGCAGTGATCAGCTTTCACCATGTAAGTCTTACGGGGGAAGGAGTGTTTTGTGGGCTCAAACAGGATTTACATGGACACCCCAACTCTACCCTGAGTTTAGCACCCTTTCCTCAAAAAATTAAACGTACAGTTTAGGAGTAGAGTGTTCAGATCCATTTAATTTATAAATATATCCGGGTATATTAGCTTTACTTTTGTACTTGGCTTACTAAAGGAACTTTGGTGCAGCTGCGGAACTAACCAAGCTGAGCTAGGACCGCAGATGTATAGACATGTGTAAGGTTGTTTTATGACCCTACACCTACCTATTGTCTGTACCCTATGTGTATTTGAGGTGTTGGAATGCCCGGTGTGGCTGCTTTGCTGCCAAGCAGCAGTGGTGAGCTCCATCAGCAGCAGGGCTGGGACTCTGCAGACCTCCAGGAGGAGCTCTGGCTTCAGCATACAGCAGGAAACCTCGAGCAGGCTGGAAAGGCTGCAGTTTTCTCACAAGACCTGATTTCAGTGTTACTGCTCATGCTGGGGGAAAAGGCCTGCTGGGAAGTGCTGCTCAAAAACCAGGGGTGAAACCTTCCCACTTTCCCCACTCCTCCCACAAATCAGCAATCTTTCAGAGCTAAAATGTGCTTTTAAAATGAACCCACCTTCTTGGCTGCTTTTGTGGCTTCTGTCTCTTTTCTTCCCTTCCCCTGTCTATGGCCACTCTGGCACCCAGCTTTGTTCCCTGCTCTGGACTGATGCAGGAGCTCAGAAGCAGATCTTCATGCAGAGGTTCACCAGCTTCCTCTCTACACGCTCATGCCAGGGCAAAGAGTTAAGACCACTCTCAAAGCTTTAAATCAATTAAAAGTACTCGTTTTCAAGAAGTTTAATACTGGTTCAGTGATCTGTGCCTTGCAGTGACCAGCTGCAAGCTGGATGTCCCTGGAACACACTGAGGACACTGAACTGCAAGAGGGATTTCTTGGTCAAGTCAGTCTCAGACCCTGTGAGGGTTCAGAGCATGCGAGGTAATGCCAGCACTTCTTTGAGTTAGGTGGGAGCACAGGGGACATACCCATAGGAAGGTATTACAGCTGCTGGTTTTGGGGCTGTTGATGTTCATGTGTAAAATTAATGACTTTGATTTATTGAGGATTTGGATCTTAAAAGGTAACATTACCAAGGAGAGGGTTTATTTGGCACAGGAACTTCCATCTGAATGGATGTCTTATGTAATGCAGTTTCAGAAGTTCATAGATAAACACAGGTTGGAGATACCACCCTGCACTTTTCAGTTTAAAACCTTCAGCTCCCTATACTTTGCAAGCTGTCAGCAAAATGTTTTAGTAAATTCAGTTTACTGAGCTAGGGAAAACAAATCCCCCTGTGTGAACCAAGTAGTTCTGGAAAAGGTTTATAACAGCACTAACCTGAGAACAGATCTTATCTGTATTACAGCAGGCACTTGTGGTTGAACACAAAGGATTTTATTTTATAAAGAAGACAATAGGAGAGAAAAAATGATGGGGGAAAATGATAACAAGTTGAGACATTAATTTATGTAGCCTAAGAATCTGTCTAGAGCACATATTGTGTCTGAATAAACTGAAATCTGAGTCAACAGCTGCTTCACCAGAGTAGAACATAGAAGCCTCTTTGTTGAGAGAAGAGATCTTGTCCTGTGACCTTTGGATAATCATGAGTCTTGTGTAACTCACGTCATTTGAAAAGTGAAAGATGTTGGTCTTCCCATGGGTTTCTAGATTCAGATGTGAAACTTGTCTCATAGAGGATGCCAGAAGTGAACTACAGCATGCTGACAGCAAAAATTGATAAAACTAATTATTTGCACGTGTTCTGTTTCCCATGTTAACTTACAGTGAAGTTGAGCTGATTTTTTGATTGTTTAATGCTCTTTTGTAATACATTACTTTGCACATTAATTTTTCTGCATTCTTAACTTATTTTTTAGTTGCCTTTTTAGTTAGGAACAGCTAAGTCTGATCTGACTGGTGTTCTCTGCAGTTACCTCTACAAGAAACTAATTTTTGGGCTGCTTTTGTACACCTAAGCAGGAGCAATGTCTCTATAGGCACACGAACATCTTGCTGAATCCGACTCATTTTTTTGTGAAAGATAACACAGAGTGAGACAGTTTTCTCATCTGCTTTTCCAATGCAAGTTATTATCCCCTTGCCAGATTCAAATATAAGAGGAAGCTCCTAATATGTTTATTAGGTTTACAATTATCTTACAAGCTGTGCTGCAAGATTTCTAAATGCATACTGCACATCCACACAAAAAAAATAATTTCTTGGGGCAAGACTTTTTCCAAATGTATAAAAGCAGCTGCCATAATCAGGTAGAGCTTTTGCCTGTTGCTTCTGCTCTTCCCTGTAACAGGTGTATTTATCCTGCAGAGTGAGGGGGAAATGGAGACCCCATCACACCACAAACAATCCACCCCATAACCTGGTTACCAGAAATGCCTAGAAAAGAGCCGCAGGAAAACTGCCACATGTTGCAACTGCTTCCTAAGCTACATCTGTCTGTCTGTCTGTCTGTCTGTCTATCTATCTATCTATCTGTCTATCAATCTATCTCTGTTTTTCAGACATGCAAAGCAATAATGAGATCTTGAAAAGAGGATGTGCAACCTTCTCCCAATAGGTGCTTGCCAGATGAGCAATGGTTGACAAACTCATATTAACTGCTATGCAAACAACCAAGCAGCTTTCATAGTCATCCTCAACATTCCCATGAAACAGCTGTGGCTGTGTATTTTTCTTGATGAAAAGCATTAACCCACGTGGGCTTTTTCTCTACCACATGCAAGCATCCTAGCGTGTTCAATTTGAACCGGTAGAAGAAATGAATATTACAAATCTAGAAGCAGCAAATAATTTATAAGCAAGGATATATAAACCTACTTGAAATCCAGTTGAGATATCCCAAGACAAAGTTCCTGTGTTGTACAGGCAAAATCTCACTAGATCAGCAAATCATCTAATCTTAACCTGCTGACAAGTCAAGGGGATCAGCAGTAACCCTAGGACTGCACGAACTGACTTCTGTGCAATTAGGGTGAATCATGTAATTGCTTTCTTCCTCAAGTTCCTTGTTTGCACAGCAGAGGGAAATACAATACCTATCTCAGATACAAAGTGGGGACAAATGTTTGGAGAGCACTCTAGTGATCCTCAAGCTAAAGAAGTGCTGAATATGAATGAGCAAGCCTTTAGGGTCTCCGTGAAGAGCTTAAAAGGACTAAAAAGGGGAAAGGTCTCAAAGAAGACTGTGTTGAAAGCAAGGAAAACAGGTTGGAGCACTGCTTTTGAAGGCTTAGCAAAGGCTTAAAGTGCTGAACCTGCTAACTTCCCTTAAAACAGATGAGACTTGGCCACTGCTGAGAGTTGATCCCAGAATCCCATTTATTAGGCCAATGGTTTAATCAACCCCTGCTAAAAGGAAAACCCATGCAGAGGATTTCTGCACTGTGGGGAGTGACCTCTTCTCTGACAGGTGATGCATGTCCCTGCCTCCCTAAGCAGTGACTTATGAGGACTGAAATTAACACTCCAAGTTCAGCACTGATGTCCATGCTTCCTCTTTTCTCCATGCTGCCCTGCTTTACAGTTTGTAATCTTTGCTTGCCCAAGTACCAGAATTCCAGCCTGGGCTGGATGCTCTGATATCCTTAATGAGACAGAAAAGGCGTAACTCATACAAACAGGGGCAGGCAAACAGTGAGGATCTTGGTTATACACAAGAGAAATGCATTGAAGACCACTTTTCTCAATGTCAGGTGGAGGTTAAATGTATAAAAGGACAAAGAGAAGCTTTTCCAGTTGAGCTAGAACATCACTAGCTTTCCTGAATTTTAATTTCAGTGTCAGGTGCTGTTCTGTTGCAGAGAGGCTTCATGTAAAAAATTCTCATTCTCTTAAGTAAGATTAGCCTACACATCAGGCTCTCTGATTTATCCAGCTAAGCAGAATTACGTCTGAGAACTCAGCCAATTACAGAGCTCCTCAGCCTTCCTGTTACGTGACAGTGAAAAATGCTTGTCTTGGAAACATCCTGCTTGTGCACATCCTGTGCTCTGGGCAGCACCAGTGTAACTCTGCCTGACCCTCGTTAAACAGGATTCTTCAATCCTAGTATCACTTTGTTTTGATGATGCTGGATAAACCTGCAGCAGGGGTTTTAAATATGCCCACCAGAAGAAAAAATGTTTTCTATGTGACACAGGGTTATGCTTAGACCTATCTCATGACAGCCTTTTCCTGACTCTAGAACAACCATCAGAATGGTTCTGAACTCATCAACCCAAGGTGAAATTTCAAGAGAAACATTTTCTGTTCCAGTATAACACGTAAGATACCCAGCTGGAGAACAATCTGTAAACTGACCAACAGTCACTATTACTCTAAGGATGACATAAGTTTGTCATTTATTTCTATTACAAGATAAGGATATGTTAATCTTTTATTGTTTAGCATAAAGGACTGCTGCCATTAGGAACAAAAGGTAAGTAAAATTGTGGCAGATGAAATAGACTGAACAATGCCCTAGACTGAGCATTTTCTTTGCAATGCTCAGTCTAGGACAGAGAAGGACAGAACACAAAAGGCTGTACTTGGAGACAGACCGGGAGAAAGGTCAGCACAGTGAGGCTGGAAAAGAAACACCAATGCTATGGGAGAAGGTGTTCCTGAATGGGATACAAGTAACACAGACCCTAAACCACTCACAACACAGAAACTAACATTCACTGGAGAGCAGTTCTGGTGAACAAATGAGTGAACAAATTTTTACTTTCAAAGGGCAAAAATGCTCAATTGTAAACTGTGGACAAGGCAATCCCCTCTTTCTCTTCTATCTTTTCTCTCTCATCTTTGCTCTAGGAGGTTAAGGTTCTATGCATTAACAATGTGTTGAAGATCACAAAAATGTAGAACAACCAACTCCACTGTTGCACACTGACTGCTCAGCCAGAGTACAAACTCTTAAAAGAGACATCTTTTGGAGATGGCTGCATTATCAGTTCCTAGATTCCTTATTAGATTCAAACAATCATGGATGTAAGGATACAGTTCAGTTACCCAAGCACCCCTTAAAGCAAGTTCTGTATTTTATAGGAAAAAAATGTGTTCTAGTTTGGAGTGTTGGACCTATCTAGTAATCTGAATGTTCTGATCTCTTGAACAAAGACTTAATTGAAATGCAGAAAGGCATGATAGGAAGAAAGACCCCAAAGACCTGACATTCCATAGTTTCTGACAGGATTCTTCCCTTCCTTGCGATTTGTGACCTTGGTCTATTTATTTGTGTTGTCTGATGTTTCTAAAAAAACCTGATTGCAGCAGCCACTTCAGAACTTTTTTGAATTCCACACCACCCTCCAGCATGTACCAGAGCCTGCCACAGCACAGGAAAAACTCCTCCACAAAAATATCACCTGTAATTTCCTACAGAAAGTTCTAATCAAAATCAGGTTTTTTTTGCTGTAGAATAAATGCAGCTCCTCCACAGCTACATTTCAAAAAAGGAATAGAAACTGCAGAGAAAAAAATCAAATTACTTAGTGTTCTAATGAGATGCAGAGAATAAAAACCATCTTGGGCAGACATACCATGTAAAACAAGAGCTTTCCTGGTTCTTTTTTGCTTCAACTGCAAGACCCCAACCACTTGCCCTGGTAACAAAGATGCTTAACACAAAGAAGAGAGCACAACAGCCCACTGGAAAGTGCACCATGGAGGCTGCTCTCTCCTACAACTGTCAGTGCAGTTTGGTGAATTGATTTCATCCCCTCCTCGAGATGGTTCAATTGGGACTATTGTACTCACAGCTAATTGTGTTCTACACCCACCTAATGGCTGTCACAGTGGGAAAGGTATGGAGTGGGAGTTCATAGAGACTCTTTCTTGATTCAGTACTAGTCAGCATTTTAACTGATTTAGCAGTACACAAATAAAAAGCAGAGAAGTGGTGTGGGCAGACTGCATGATCTTTGGAGGATAAAAATCCTGCAGGATTAAAAGATGCAGTATTAAAGAAAATCAAACCCTCAGTAAGATTAAACTATGCACTACACATTAATATCCAAAACTAAGGGGAAAAGTCCTGTTGTAAATCAGTGGCTGAACTATTAAGACAATCACCTACAACAGAACAGAGCAATGGCTGCAATTTAGCTCACTCTGCTAAATTGTTCAAGTTTAACTATTCCTTTTGGCAGGGCTCACAGAAGTCCACTGTCAATTCTTACAAATGAAATATCAGAAACTTGGCTTCTTCTGTACTAAAACCACAGCAGCGAGTGAAAAAAAGAAGGAAATACATGGAAAATAGTGTAGAATGGATGCAAATGCACCAGAAAAAATTCAGTATGGGATTGACATAGAATACACCTTGATCAAGATGCTAAAGGCCACGATGGGCTACCCACCTCAAATTGTGCATTTCCTTTAAGGGGGGATAACCCTTCATTAACCAGTAACACAGCTGAAGTGATACCACACTGCTGCTGAACAAATTCACTTTTCCCTGCTCAGTTTATTTAAAACAAAGTCCTTCTAAACAAAAAATGTCTTCTCATAGGATACCAAATACTTTAGGTTAACAAAATATCTCTTAAATCTTGATGTTTGCATTCCTTTGCCCTCTCATGACTACACTGTAAATTATATTAATGCTTTCTTTAGTGTCTAGATTTGCAGATTTACTGTACTTTGGAAATCCCTGGCATGTATGATCCAAGCACCTTTTCAATATTTAAAAATGTTTATAGTTGTAAACCTAACAATATTTTTATAGAAAAAGTTTGCTATTTTTAAATATATAAGTGACATCTGACACAAGATTTCATGTATTTGCAATAATGTGCCAAAACTTTATTGAGTTCACTCAACATCTTTGAGGATTTATGTAGGATATTAAAAAAAAAATCAGTTCCTTTTTTACTTTCACCTTCAACAGAAGTACAGTAAGGTTTTTGGTGTCACAGCATTCTAATTCATTTTCATGCAGACAATTTTTGGTACAAATAGGACACAAACCAAAGGCTGACTAAGTGCAGAGAATCTCTGAGGTAAGAAATGTCTCATTCTAGCAGTATTTTATCCTTCTGCTAGCAAAGGCATTAAATGTTTGGGGTTTTATTTTTTTTTTTTACAATGCACAAAAGAAGACAGGTGTTTTGTCCATAGTTTTATTTCACCAGGAAAGTTTATACAGTTCTGCATAAAGGTCATTGTATGCACAGCCTGAAGTACAAAGCTCCCTTTGAAAACTCCACCACAAAGACACTGCATATTGACAACATCAAACAACGATGTGGGTGGTATAGGGCAAAAAAAGAAAATTAAAACAAAACAGCATTCTTCCTATTGGAAAAGCATACTAAAACAAGGCACTTTCAGTAAATAAGTGAAGAACAGAAACATGCTGTATCAAAGATTCCACAGAACTGACCCAGAGCACTGTAACAAAATTCTGCAGAAATGAACAAGTAAAATACAAAAAGGCACTACTTAATCCTCTCCCTGCAACTCCCATTTCTCAACCAATTAGCCAACTGAACTTGGCACAATGGAGTCTTAATTATAAAGTGCATCTCCTGTCTTAATACATTTTGAAAAACAGGCTATACAACATAGGTACCAGCATCCCCATGTGTACAATATATTGAAACAAAAACACACTGCAACTAGATTCAATCTAGTTATCAACTGTGCAGGAAAAAAATATGGCTTCTTTACAAGTCTTTCAATAACCTCCATAGAATCTGGAATATTTTTAAACAAACATGAATGCATTAGCAAGGTGGTAAGAGGTAGTATTCCAAGTAAAAGGCAAACTTACAGATTTTATTGTTACGTGAGTATGTAACAAAAGTATCCCAGATTTTCAAAGCAGCATTACTGAACAAAAAGTATTGCAGCATGCTATCTTGGGATGAAAATACACAGTGTTTTGGGGGTCTCAGATCAGTTCTTTCAACAAAAATGACCATTTTACCATGTCCAACTATGATCACATTTTGTAACTGGTTCTCTCTTGGTACTGGAAGTTTTCCTATTGCATTGCATTAAAATTTCCAGAGAAATTTTTTCAACTTTTGAATTTAAAACCAACATATTCTCCATTCTTAAACACAGAGAGTCCATTTTTACTTCAGCAAGCACGATTTTATGGCTATAAGAATATGAAAACACAAATATCAAACAGATGAACACACCAAATGTGTCACAACAATGACAACACGTGAGTTAGATGTGTTCCATGATTTAACGCAAAACTTTTTTCATTCTGCTAGGAAAGTCAGCCAAATTGTGTATGTACACTATCTAAACTTTAGCTGATTTTAGCCCTTATTAGACTTCAATACATTAAATATATAAAGGCTAGGTAAAAACTGAAATCAAAGCAGCACTGGGTATATTTCTTACATTAATAATTTGTAAGGATTTATGTAAACATTCAGTATGTGCATTCTTGCTCTTTGCTGTAAATTCTTCACAGCCACTCTATGCTCCTGCCCATGGAAACACCTTTCCCAGGAAACAGCTGCTGCTCAGCTATTCTTCATCTGCAGTATAGGCTACTTCAGCAACTTCAATTTCTGGGACAGAATTTCCAGCCAAAGAGCCACTCCAGCATGGCTCATGGTTCTCTCTGTCTGAGCTGCAACGACAGATCAATAAGTGGAAACTGGTATGATTTTCTATAGTCATTTTATGCAGGCAATGCACAAAACATCGACAAAGCTTTTTTAACTTAGCACTTTTTCCAGATCTAAAATTATCTATCCTGAGGGCCTTTAAGCAGCAGAGAGGTGCAGTAAAATGCTGAATTTCTCAGCTGTGCAGAATTAATGCAAGACCAAGCATTTCAAAAAACATACTTTAAGAATAACTAAAATACAAGTAAAATAATAGTATTTACCAGCTGTCCTCACCCAGGGTACCCTGGTCTGCTTCTACTGCAGAAGACTCCACCTCACCACTGCACTCACTTTCTTCTCCTGACATTTGACGAGTCATTTTTCCTAAAGATAAATCCCTACAACAGATAAGAACAGAGTACCACCAATCTGTACAGCAAACATTTGTCACTGAAGAACTGTTTGTTTCATTTTAACCTTGGCAGTTTCTGCAAAAAGTTTGAAAGGTACTTTTCAATCTCACTCCTGCACGCCCCATTTCTTTTACTGGTATAGAGATGGCAGGGCTTGCACTGGATAGCTATTTAAACAGTTTATTTGCTCTAGCTGCTTATTCCTAAACCAAATTCAGTCCTCTAAATCCCTGGGCCACCAAGATGATTAGAAGGATGGAGCACCTCTCCTATGAGGAAAGGCTCACAGAACTGGGATTGTTCAGCCTGGAAAAGAGAAGGCTTAGGGGTGACCTAACTGAGGCCTTCCAATACCTGAAGGGAACCTAAAAGAAAGTTGCAGAGAGACTTTTTACAGGAGCCTGTAGTGGCAGGACTGTTTCTCCAAGGGAGAATGGTTTCAAGCCAAAAGAGGGTATGTTTAGACTGGATATTAAAGAAGCATCTTTATTGTGAAGATGTTGAGGCACTGGAACAGGTTGCCCAGAGAAGTTGTGGATGCCCCATCCCTGGAAGCGTTCAAGGCCAGGTTGGATGGAGCTCTGAGCAGCCTGTTCTAGTGAAAGGTGTCCTTGTTCATTGCAGGGAGTTTGGAATTATATGATCTTTCAGGTCCCTTCCAACACAGGCGATTTTATCATTCTCTGGTTGCATGACAATTTAGTAGCTTCACAAAATGCAAGTCCCAGAGGAGAGTGTAAGACTTTAGGAAAAAAATTACAATCAGACTAGCCATACACACCTTACCTAAATGGCAGAAGGATTATAACAAAATATAGTTAGAAGGAAGACAGGCAGGATGATAAAAAGATTTCTTCAATAATTTCTGAAGTTTCTCACTGTAACTTTGCAAAACCACATACTAAGTTTCATAGCATTACATTTTTCCATTGGTGACAGTATTTTTCTTAATGGCAGCACAAGATAATGGTCCATCTAGCTTGGCTACAAATAGGAATGTGGTCATGTAGATTGACCAAAAAAATCCTTTTTTCCAAATCATTTCTCAATGTGGAAAACATACATCAATTTAGCACTGAAAGCTGTGACTTGAACTGAAAACAGAAGCTTGTGCTCCGTTTTGTGTTTAAAGTAATACTACTATATTTCTTTCCCTTTTAAAATTGCTCTAACTACTGTTTCTGTTGTTTTGTTTTAATGCATGCATTTTAGGTTCAGCCTTAGCTGTATTCCTTAACATGACTACTGGCCTATGTTTGAGCCAAATCCAGCAATATGTAAAGGCCTGCAAGTCTCAGGACTTGTCCAACTGTCCCCTCCTACCTCATATTCCTTGTAGATACCTGGCCTTTAGAGTGTGTAAGGTTAAGATGCTTAGTTCTTGTTGGGCCATCAAATAAAATTCTACTTCAACAAGGCCAAAGACAGACACATTTCTTTTGGGTTCATTTCTCATCAGACAAGCTGAAGTTCTTAAACACGACCACAGGTTTACTTGATAAGTTTTACAGCTAAAAGTCACAGAAGTTATTTTCCATCATGACTTCACATACTATGTGGCTGACTTTCAATAATTCTATATGTCTGGAAAATTAGTAGTATGTTTTTGTATTTAAAAAACATTATTTATCTCCTATCATGATGTTTTAGCTAAATGCAAGTTATTTAACTTTTCCTGACTATTTCACTATTTAAGCCAGCAGCATGTTATAACTTTCTCATCAAACAGGGGAAGCATCTTCCATCCGTAATTAATTGCCTTCAGGATTAAGCAATAAACTGAATACAGTATTCCGATTAGAATTTTCAGTCAGCCACAATAATTCCATTTAAAGCCTTTTCCAAAGGTAGTCCACTAGAACCTTGTAAGGTGTGATTTGTTAATCAACCTGGATATGCTGGACTCAGCAACCCATTCAGTATAAAAATAAAATTTATTTTACATTTTCTTTTTAATTTCTTCACTGGCCCTGGTCTGACACACACACAGAGGGGAGGTTTTTTCACCTGATCTCATATTAGGAAGAAATTCTTTACTGTGAGGGTGATAGGCACTGGAACAGGCTGCCCAGACAAGTGAATTGTCTATCCCTGGAAGTATTCAAGGCCAGGCTGGATAGGGCCTTGTGCTACCTGGTCTAGCAGAAACTAGATGAATTTTAAGGTTCCTAAATAATTGTGTGATTCTATGAAGTTCTAATGAGACCACTGGAATTTACTCTTTTGCTAAGGAAATGCTGCAATAGTGACTCAGCAGCTCTAATGGGACACTTGATAGCAAAACATCAATTCCTCAGCTCCTACTACAGAATTTAGCAGACAGGCACCATTTTCCCTTGGGTTTAAGTGGACAATCTCCCATGCTATTTAAATGGTACTTGCAGCATGTCATTCCAAGCAATTCAGAACAAAGTTAAAGAAATTATTACAGACATATAACTGCTTGATCACTCTGCTCTGTCAAAGCTTTAACTACAAACAGAATTTTGTAACTCAAAGCAATTTTTCCACTCATCTCTAGCAGGGCATTTCACATTTTCAACATTTCAAAAGCAGAAGAGAATCTTGCTCTATCTTTACAAGACTTAAAGGATTAGGAAAAAAATCACAGTTGCTTTAGAGGGAAAAGATAGGACAAGTTTTTCAGTAATTTGTACTAAATAGCTTTTAACCAGCATATGAGAAAGAGCTTACTGAAAATATTGTTTTGTACGTGGTAATGCAGGGAAAACAGTTTCCAAGATACAGCTAAATCTGGTGGTTGTGCCTAGACAGAGAAGATGCTTTCATGGAGATAAACTCCTAAAACATTTCTACATACCTAATTCTTCTTTCAACAGCATCGATATGAAGTTGCTTTTCAGTTAATAATTTCTTCAGTGATTCAACCTCCCTTTGTTTTTCAAGCAATTCTTTTTGTAGGCGATAATTTGTTTCCTCCAGGGTTTCACAGAAAGCCTAAAAGACAAATTTAACAGCATCTTCAATTTAATTTCAGAGGACTGCCTTTACTGACTTTTCTCTTAGAAATATCAGCATATAACAGTGTTTTTTATAGCTGCTTGTCTTCAGATTGATTACTATAAAAAGCTATGTAAATTTTAAACAAAATTCTTATCTTAATAATGGTGCTTTGCTTTGAATGATGAATTTATTATGCTGAACTGCAATGCAAATACTTTAATCACATTGTTTGTCTCACAACAAGAGAGACTTTAGAAAAGTAGTCCCTGATTTTGAACCTTTTTGCCTATACGGAACATAAACTGAACTCTCTGCTCCCTTTTCTCCTCATAAATTTTTGTTTCCACATGAGTTGAAAGTCGGTTTCAAAGTATCTATATATTCCTACAATGTGAGGAATATTTAGATTAAATACAGGTTCTTTCCTTACCCAGGATAAAGACAAAGTTGTACAGTTCTGTAGCAAACACCTGCTACAAATATGAAATCATGACAATCAGAAGTCCAGTACAAAACTATTCTGAAGAAGTTTAATGGGACGCTGTGAACACCAACTACTCAGCCATGACAAACATGCTGTGCTCCTCTGCTAAGCATGACATGTATGTATCACACCCCCTGATGGATCTCAGTGAGCAATCTCAAACCTAAGATGCAGAGCCCCTGTCTAACGCAACATCCACTGAAGGTAGGAAGTGACAGAAGCGCTGGCACAGAGCCTCCTCATCTATTACTGGAAAGCACAGGTCTTCCATCAGTAATGTGCAATTCTGATTTAATAATTTACATGTTCTCTATAAATAAGAACCCCATGTGGGAGGCTTTCTTGGCATAATATTACCTGCAACTAACCACTAACTCAGAGTCTGCTGAATATATGCATTTTATATATGAGCTCGGTTAAGAACAATGCTGTTTAGACACTGTTTTCCTACAGTTTTAAAACAGGCTACAAACATTGAGAATATGCTACCCTTTGCTTTAACTGAAGCAGACTCATGATCTTTAAAATGTTATGTTTTCCTGTAATTATACAATACAAACAAATGAGTAGTTTTCAATTCAATAACACTATTTTTTTTTCCACAGAGTTTTAATTTATTTTCTTGACTCAGATAGCAAATTTATCTTTGTTGACAGGCACTTGAAGACCAGTCATGAATTAAGCCATAGCTTTATTCATATCTCTAGAACCAAGAGCACGTGTCATGCAATTCATTCTTCACACAGCATTTGTGGTGATTGCTTTAGCTATCACTCTGGTTAAGCAGCCAACCCATTTCAGTCAAGCCAATTAAGTAAATTTTTCTGCTCTTTGTAAAAATACGCCAGGTTGCTGGTACCCTAACTGAAAATTGGACATTATTTCCTTAAGAATATAATTAGGTTTATTATTTCAACCTTTAAATGTATGCACATGGAAATTTCCCTATACACAAAACAGATAAACACATCACACAAGTGATAAAAACTATTTCATTGTTCTGTATGAGAACCGAATAAAGCCTTTTGGAAAAACTCATCTCTGTCAGCAATCCGGATATGAGCTGCCCAAGCAAATGCAGCCACTGTGCACAACTGAATAATAAAACATCAATATACTCTGAAGGATGCTGTAATATCAGAAAAGTGAACCAGAGCTGAGAAAGGGAACAGTGTGTAATGAGCTATCTTGTTCTTCAGACAGCTAGACATCTGGAGTCTGGAACAATTTTAATACCCTGGCTGGACTAATTTTCCCTGTAATCTCAAAGGACAACCAGGACAGCTTTGCTTCCTTCTTCAGTGGATCATGAAACTGAAATGGCTGGGAAAATATTTGTGGAAACAACAAGGATATGACAAAAAACAAGATTTGGGTGAATATTTCGCCTACTTTTCCGTGATTGAATTTCTAGGCCTAATCAACTTCTAATGGAACAGGTACCTGTATCCCTCCCCCCAAAAAGATAAATGTGTTTTGGCAAGTCCTTGGAATGACAGAATAGACATAAATCAAATAGAAGCTATCCATATTTTCCATTATCAAGATTTTTTTTTTCTGTGATGCTTCGGATAGTAACGGAAAGGCAAAATAGAAGTAAGTTTTGAGATATATTAAAAAATGAACTCCAGGAGTAAGTATATGAACCTTGGTGCTTTTCCTGTGTAAGGCAGTTCAGGAAAAAAAACCAACAAAACAACCCAACAAACAGCAAGGGATGACTATAGATACTTTTAGTGTGTAGGAGTTTAGGCTCCTAACAATCAGAAGCAAGATAAAAAGCATGACCACAACTATGGATTTCAGATTGAGCAGACTCCAAATCTCTTTAGAAACCTGCTTGGAAAAAAGTATCCATGAGAAAACACCTTGGAATAAAGAGCAGAGCCAGCTGATATTTAAGGATCACCTGCAGGGGGTCAGTAAGCACAGCTCAGAAAGTCAAGCAAAGGTTGCAGGAGGCCTGTGTGGGTGAGCAAGGATCTGCTGAGCTCAGACATAAAAAGCAATTCTGCTAGGGGTGAAAGCATGGATGGGTGACACAGGAGGAATGGAAGGCTGCTGCCTAATCTTACAGGGACAGACTACAGGAAAGTGAAGGATAACCTGGAACTGAATCTGGCAAGGTACATGAAAAGAATGGTAATTTTTAAAAATTTTCATCAGCTTAAATATCAGTGATGCAAAATGATTGTACAGAAATAAAATATGAGCTTGTGACACAAAAAAAACATACCAAATCTTTCACATGCACATAATAATGTAACAAGAGCCAAGGCACTCTTACATACATGCAAAACAAACTGGTAAATACAAATTCAGTTGAAATAGCATCATTAAATATTCATAATTTCTGTGAGACTAACAATGTATGTACAATAGTTATTCTACAAAGCAAGAAAACTCAGATCATCTGCTCTAGACAGCCTTGACACAGCTCTGCATGCCAGTGAAACTTCCTTCTAATAAAATAGGCTGTGGCACACAGTATTACTTGTTCAGTGTGCTCATATGCATGTTGAAAGCCCCCTGATTTACAACACTACTTAACACTACTTAATTTTCTGCAAAAACACTAAATTTGGTGGTGACAATTAATAATTTAACTACATTCATTACATGAGAAGGCATCCCTTCCCACGACATGGGTGTTGGAAGTAGATGACCTTTAAAGTTCCTTCCAAACCCAACCCATTCCATGATTCTACGATTTTGCAGCAAGAAACATTTCCCTGCCCAGACCTGAAGTCTAAGGGGTAAGCACTGTAACAATGTTCTGAATGTAAACTTATAAAATCTCTTACATTCAGTAGGTGCCTTATGTAAATAATTGCTTTAAAAAACAAACTTCATTCATGGCTCATAAAAGGCAAAAAAAAAGATATATTTTTGGACAGGAATGAAATACAGCAGTAAAAGATGATCAGTGTACACCAATTATCAGACTATGCCCATTCTAGAAACACATCCTTTTGTGATTTTTTGTGAAAGAACAGAAAGAGAAGTGTTTCACTCCATACCATTACACAGATCTTTCAATACTGTAACAACACCTCCTTTTGCATTCTGTTTCTATCCTGCTACTTAGCACTTACCCTGCTCTCTTCTAGACTGTCAAAAGGACCCGGAGGATCATCCAGACAAAGAAATTCTCTCACTGCAAGGCTTTACCAAATAAAAGAGAGTCAATTACTTGAAGTAAAAAACCAGCAACAACACTTGAAAATGATTGCAAAATGGAGGCATTTCTTTAAGTGACACAAAAATTTACATCCTCAAATTTACTCCCAAATATTCAAAACAATGTTAACAAATTATTAAGTCTCAGTTGTAGGTGTTGACCAGGGCCAGTAGGTAAAATGTAACTTATGAAGATGAGTAAGGAATTTTAGAACATGAATTTTCATTATTTTAAAGAAGTTTAATAGAATTTGTTGCTACAACACAACTGGCAAGTTTATCACTTTGGTTTTGAAGAGGTTGAAAAATTCCCCTGGAGAAAAATAAGTATTATAAAGTAAGTGTTATATGATGGATGAAAAGGTATGCTGTTAATATCCACATGCAGATCCCTTCAGGTAGTATCAGGGGATTTAAGCATGAGCACTGAAACACGTTCGCTTGTCTGTTTTGCTAAGATCATAATCCATTTATATATACACATTATATAATTTTTATACAGTGTATATTTTTATATAAATAATAAGTTATGAAATAATAGAAAACAATGTGACATGGATCTACACATAGCCATCTCTAAACACACATTTCAAACTACTGCACTCCACTTAGATTTGTGTAACAGTTGCCATCTGTGTGTTGTTTCACAAAGGCCAGAAGAAGGAAGTAGGTGTAATCCTGTGGTTTACTATGGAGTATTTTAAGCATAATGTCTCCTTCTACTCTCCAAAATTAGATTACTTTTCACAGAACTCCTAAACATCTCCAAACACGTTCCTTCAGCCACCTTTGTAAGACTTTCCTGCTCGGTTGTATTCACTCTTCTTCAAATAAACTCAAATCAGAACACTGTATTTGGAATTAATTAGCAAGTAGTAATTTAGGAGCAATGCTGTGCTTGCACTCACTACTGTAAATCTTTGTATCATCTCCTACTGCAATGAGTGCACAAGAATGAAAAATGTGAATCCAAACTTTATTTCCTGTCTCTTGCTATCTCTTCTGGGTCCCATGGAGAAGTGAGGGCAAAAGGCAGTAATTTTCTGTCTCACAATCATTCCCTGCATTTGAGGTTTTCACAAAGTACAAACATAAGAAAGAGAACTTTCACCCAGCTACCATCCTTATCAACCAGCTTCAGGTTTGGCAAGAAAAATGAGGAGAAATTTCTTCAAACACTACTAATTCATTATGCTATCACTTTTAGTTTTAAAAAGAATGTTTATCTAAAACACACTGAATATTTACTTTGTTGTTTCTTTACCTGATAGCATGAACAGTTACTTGCAGCCTAGCTTTGCTCTGGCCCTGCTCTCCCTTCCACGTGTTACACCCCATGTTTTCATTTAATGAATAGAAGATTCTGCCTTAAAAGTACCACAGGGATCATTTCTGTCCTGTGACAGGTGCTGGCTGACATTTCTGTCCAGGGAGGAGCAGTGGCAGCATTAGGGGCAGTGCAGCACAAGGGATCCCTGACTCCAGGCTGACCGAGTTCCTCCCTTCCAAGCTTCTTATACAGGGTGGAGACAGGACAGCTCTGTCATCTATATAAAACCAGGTGATGCTTCTGTTTAGCAGGTTAAACTTCTTTCTCCCACTTCACGAGTTATATGAAATTTTCCTGAACACAATTTAACTCTGTGGGTGGATTTCAATTTGATATTTCACTGCATCTTCAATACAACATAAAACATGGGAAGAAGTCTATAAAACACAAACTCTAAATCTAGCCACCTGCATATATTATCCTCCATTTTATATTTAAAATACTTTGTGAATCTTGTTTTATTGAAAAATAGGTATACGAAATGAGGTCTCCTATTCCTGAAGGGCAATTTTCCCACTGTCAATATAGTACATAAAGCAGAAAGAGAAATAAAACAGACTTCTCTACAAACAGAAGAGGCTTTTATGGTTTAAGTCTGACTTATTTGCAAAACTGGAGAAGTAAATGGTGAGCTTTAAAGCAGAAAACAGGGTCAAATGCTCACCACTGCTCATGTGAGGTACAAATATTAATTCCCATTATAATAAATTTGTTCTCTGATAAGTGGGCAAAAATATCAGAAGGATCAAATCCCCCTCATCCTAATCACTTCTTGAGGAATTCAGACCTTCCACAGATCCAAAGATTAGAATCATATCAATAGGTTATAAAGTTTATTAAAAACTTTGTCTTCATGCAGAGCCCTACATTAACAAAAGCTCTACAAACCACATTTCAGTTAACCATCTCTTCATCAGCCAAAATACAAACTGATTCCACAAACATTTTGATTCCTTCTTGTATCTGATAACCAGTCGAGTCTAAAATTTACAGTTTGGGGGTTTTTGCCTTAAATTATGACAAACACTATTTTGTCCAATACGGTCCATCAGGAGGATACAAACAAGCCAGCTGAAATGCTGAACTAGCTGCAACAATAGGAAGCATAGTAACACTTCAGCTCTATTTAAGCAAGTCCATTCCATTGAGTAGTGTCTCCAGCAGCACAACAGAAGTTACATTTAGGGAATATTAGAGACTGATTCCTTTTCTTTTTGGCACACCTAATATTGTGTAATTTGATTATTAAGAAGTTTTTAAACTTCTCAGCTGCATACCTCATCCATATAATCATATTTAATAGCCACTGACACAGAAACTCACAGGTTAAGCCCCATTTCTTTTTGAAACCATTAAGCTTCGTCTCTGACATCTCACAACAAAGCTTTGCCACTCAGCATGACATACTCCAGGATGACTATGAATCATCAAAACATTAACATTCTTTACTCACCTTCCCTCTCTCCTTTGATGATTTCACACACCCTGTTTAGCCAGCCCTTGCCCAAGAAACAGACTAAAGATAACTCTTCTTGCAGGGAAGTTTTTCTGCAGGTTCACCTGTCCTTGCTTGCTTTCTCTGCACCTCTAACAGCCACCTCCCTTGAAAATGAATGCTGTGTTTTAGCACTGAACTATGTGGAAGAACAATTCTGATTCCCAGGGCAGTAACTTCTTTTCCCTCTTTTAAGTTCCTCTAATGATTTAAATAAATTTTTTTTACAATTGCTGAGAACTAACTGATTCAGAATACTAGTGGTACCAATACCAATAGTTATTTTCCAGGTTGCAAAAAACAGTTGAGTTCACAAAGCTTGATGAGTGTATTTATTGTCACTTTGTACTTCAAGACACAAAAACTCACATTAGTCATTCAGTGCCTCAGGATCCTTTTACCATAGTTCATGATCTCATTGTTCATCCCATTTTCCAGATAATTTCAAGATGTTCTGAGCATCAGGGTCTGCAACTGTGATCTAACATTCCATAGGAACTACACCTAAATTTCCATCAATCCTTCTTCCCTTGTCTTGAATAATTGTATGCAAGTCCTGTCATAACTACTTGTTTTTCAGA
Source organism: Petroica traversi (assembly GCA_025920805.1). Lineage (NCBI taxonomy): Eukaryota > Metazoa > Chordata > Aves > Passeriformes > Petroicidae > Petroica > Petroica traversi. The sequence goes on along the minus strand of JAHLSL010000021.1, from coordinate 10,655,470 downwards.
CTTCCCTCTACAATATATAATTTTTATTTACCTGCTTGCCACTTTGGGGTTTTTTTTACTACAAGCAGTACCAAAGTCAGACAGATGTACAAATCCCTATTTTCCAGGCTCAGCAGTCAAATGCCTTATAAAAACATGTCAAATGCAGTAATAGCCCCTCTACTAAAAAGTAAAGTAGATATGAGCACTATATGGCCTCACAGTCCCACACTGCTTGGCAATTTTACAATTTTGTTCCTTTGAAAGTCTTGAGGGAATGAGGTTTGCTTTAGAAAATGTCTTATTGTTTTGAATGATGTTTCAGATGATGACAGGTCCTCAGACTCAATCCTCAAAGAACCTCTAGTACAGCAACCTTAAATTTTTTTTATTTCTTGTGCTGCCAAAGGTTTTAAAACTACCTGCTTTGCCTCCAGCAAGTTCTTACTTAAATTCTCTTCTGGTCTATAATAAAATTGTTCCACATTTCTTTTATCAGAGTTATGCTCTAATTATTTTCCTGCTTTGGAAGAATCTCACTTTGCACAAAAAAAAAAGATACTGTTGAACAAAATCTTTTCACTTTGCTGCTTAAACACATTATGTTTTTTGAACTATTAAGGCTTTCTTCATTTGTGGTTTACATTTACTTATGCACAGAATCTATAAAGGTACTCCTATTACTATCATGCCATGTCAATTAAAAACTCATAATTTAACACACATTTTTAGAACTAATTGCATAATAGTGTAGGTACTCTCCATTATGAAATCTACTTAATCCTACTATAAATTAACCATGTGCCAATTTTGTACTAAACACAGAGAAGTAATGTTTTAGGAGTACATATGGGATTATTCTAACATCTTAAATGTTACAGCTTTTAGTTAATCCTGTACAATTCAAAACACTGCAATTCCACTTTTTTATGCTAATATGGGACTAATGTAAAAGTACACTGAATAATTCACATAATGACCAACATGAATATTACTGAAATCCCTCACCACACTGCCCACAGATACACTGCTGATATGTAGGAGTTTTATAAAAGAAGTATGGACAGACAAAAAGCCACAAATGCAGAGGCGAAGGTTAATCACCTACCAGTTAGCAATATCTTTGTGAGCTACTAGGTTCTGGAGAAACGCCTGCAGCCCCAGCTGCCGATCTTCCAGGAAGTCAGGATTGTAATTATCCTTGAACCAGCGCTTTGGTGGAAGGGCCAACCGAAAGCCTGGAAACATATCTTTGAGCTGAAATTGAAATCAAAGACAAAAAAATCCTTAAAAATTCAAGAAAAACACTTATTTTGTCACAGGCACTGACTTTACTCAGACTGATGCGATATTTCTGACTTTTGCTAAGTTCATGCACAAGACAAGTCTCAACCATAACTACAATCCAAACTACAACTTAAATTGTGGACACAGTTCTGTCACTTGCTGGGCTGCCATATGCAATATTGTGCTTTGTATTTTTCCTCAAATTTAACACATAAAAATAGGAATGAAAACCCTTGCTTTGTTGTCTGAATATGCTGTTTAAAGCCTTTGAGTCTTACAGGAGAAAACTGTAAATAAAAAGTATCAGATAAAAATAATTTCAGAGGTATTTCTTCTAGAGTACTCAGGGATAATTAAGTACTATATATATATATACATACATATATATATATAGAATACACCCCATTACAGATCTACACCTCTGCAACTTGTCTTTCTTGGGGGGGGCTAGAACAATAAATTACTATACATGCACGAGATACTTCTTGCAGCACCCAGAAAAACAAAATTTCAACATGCAAGTATGGCTCAAACCCTAGTAAATGTATTTCTATTACTTAAATAGAAATGAGCTATAGCTGACATCGGAAATACCCAGAATTTTTCTTTGAATTCAGAAATAAAATACACAATGAAATGAAAACGTGAAATTCTACAAAAATGAACCTGTCCAGTGGTGCCATATACTTTTCCAATATGCATGATAATAAAAAAAATTTAACATTTTGATAAAAAACTACTTTTAAAGTGCTGTTTGACAAATAAAACTCTGTGAGAGGATTTACAACCAACACAAAAAAGCAAGTAAGTTTTACAAAATCTGGTATCTCAGCTGCCACAAGAATAGTTTCATCTTTTTTTTCTGAATACAGGATCTAGCCAACTTCTGTCAGAGATGTCCTGCTTACACCAATTATATTCAAATGAATGTTGCAGTGACAGAAAACGCTAATGGGTATCTCTTCCACCAGATTAAATCTTAGGAAAGTTAGAACAGATACTGCGTTTCAAACCGAAACTCTCAAAACACTTTAAAGGAAGAACCACATTAATGGATCACCTTTGGTCATGTAAATATCATTTCACAGCACGAGGTGCTTTTTAAACATCACAAGTATTGTTTATTCAAATAGCCCAGGATAACAACTAGTTCCTTATTTGGTTTCTTGTCAAAGCCTTACTCTTTATCTCAGAATTTAATTATTTAAGTATATGTTTTCCTCTTACTGAATTTCATTTTGATATTAGACTCTTCTTTGTATCTTTATCTTTGCTCTTCCAAAGTTCCTTCATCTCTTACCAAGTTATCATTAATACCATATATATAAATAAGAATGTATTTGAATAGAACAGACCCCACAGAATATAACAAAGAGTTCCTGTTTGTAGCCAAGACCGCAGATAACCATTGCTGGGAAAGCTTTTCAACCACACAGATTTCTGCTTAATGGTACTTCTACTTGTCTGGTCACATAGATCATGTAATTCTAAGGAGAGAGCACTACCCCAGATGGCTCCTTTTGTGGATGAAGAGTGTAAGAACCAGTTGCTGTCAGTGGCCTAATTTTCAACAGCACAGTCCTGGGGCATTCTTTCCTGAGCACTCCTGAGACACAGCAGGAAAACCCGTGGGTCAGACAACTTATTCTGGCCATGATTGCTTGCTGGATCCAGCACCTCTCTTACTCCTTCCTACATCACCATGTGACATATTACACGCCACTTGAATCATGGTCTTGGGGAGAAATGGTTAACTTCTTGGTTCTTAAGATTGGCCATTTAAGGACATCTTCAAACTATTATTATGTTACTATTTTGTAGTTCTCTAATATCTCCGGAATGGTTTTATGTTTAAGCTCCTAGAGCTGTCATTTCTGTATTATAAAAAGTATAATGTTTTACAGACCAGAGAGTAAATGGCTTAGATGTACACTGTAAGATGACAAAGCTTCAGATAGTGACCCAAAGTTTCAAAATAGAGACGTTTACTTTAAACAGAAATACTAATACCTAGGAATAATGGTAGAAGTCAAAGATTGGCAAAGACTATGAACTTCACTTGTAAAATTTGAATATTTATTCTAATAGATATTTAGGCATTTTAATTTTTCAAACCACTGACAACCACACTGAAGTCAACGGAGGGAAGCCAATTCTTGACCTACACCTCACATAGCTGATCAAAATGCAAACTGCTATATGACTTGACTTCCACAATCTGAGCTGAAATACCAAGATCATCATCTCAAAAGAAGTGAGGTTTTTGCCTGTATCAAGACATTCCTTAATTTAGGATGGACTGCATTTAAGACAGGAATTTCTTCAGAAATGAATCTCTAAATTAGCAATTTAGTTTTAGACTCCACTGGGCTAAAAAAGGTAGCCTAGAAGGTATTCAAAAAGGTCAAACCAAGAACCCAGAGAAATTTTTAAGTTCAAGTCAATTTTCAAAATTTCAGTAGAATTAAGTTCTTATTTGATTAGGCACATTAATCCAAAGTGATAAGCTATACAAAAAATCCCTTACTACGGGTAAAAAAAGGGCATTTTATAGGGCTCATGTTGAAACATGAAAAAACATACTAGCAGAAAGTGTGTTGAACTGGCAATGAAAGATTATTCTTAGGAGTGAAGAGTGGACAAAAGAAAGAGAAATTGTTCCTCTAATTTTGATAGCCAAGCAAAATTGACCAATGATAAAAACTTCTGCTTTTCAGATAAGCATTTCTTCTTTTCAAGTGTTCTAAACATATTAAGTTGATGACCCAGAATTCCTATTTATCTGGTGTTTCCTCCTTCATCTTTAAAGATCTCAGTGTATTTCACTAGTAACATTGAAGACACTGGAAGCAACTGAAGACTGACCAACATACAAAGAACTTAGGTTCATGAAACACCAGTTTTATCATGAACAAAAGCAGAATTTGATACATGGAAAAGGACTAAGTAACTACTGGATCATTCCTGCAAGAGAATTTCCATGCAGGGATAAATATTCAAGAGTTAATTCCTTTATCATATAAACTAGGAATAAAGTTTGAAGCATACTAACAGCTTCAGATGAAGTTGTTACATCTTCTTTACATTAGCTATAGCTGTTTCATGTATCTTTGAAAAAATGAGGAATCATATTTTTCCAGTCATTAGTACATTATGTGATTTATATGCACTAAAACCTGAAAGAATAGAAGATGTGACAAAAATATAAGACATGAAAGAAGTAAGGTAAGATAGCTGAGAATTTACCAGTATATGATTCCCACCTTGTCATTAAGCCTGGAGAAATCTGTGTACCGTCTGAAAACCACCCAGCTTTCCTCTGGACTTCTTTTTACCAGTATTTTGTATACCTGTTTGGAAAGACAGGAATATCAGAAATAAGTGCAGAACTTCACACTGCATTGTCTGGAAGGTTGAAATGATCCTTTATTTCTTAATGAAACAAAACTTCTGGATAAAAAAACCCCTCTAATTAGAGTAAAAGAAACCCAAATAACAATGATCAGTGCATAGAGTTTAAGTTAATTTCAGAATTTAAGGAAGGAGTTTCTGTAATTCCTAAACACATACAACTATTTCTGTCTGTAAGAATGTATTGCCCAGCAGAATAAGAGTCTTGGCTATCAAAAAAGGGAAGCCTGTTTCAGTGATCTACTTTAACCTTTGCTAAATTATAATTTTACTCATTGATCCTGGAGGCCACTCTGTTTTAAGATGACTGCTAATAATCAGGTAATGAGTGTGATATTGTTTCTAAATGTCTCATTAGGCTGTTTTACAAGGAAAAATCATGCAGAATAAAATGACATCCTCCTCTGCATTTGTCTTGAACATAAGGTTTTGTCTTTCCAGGCAAAATATGACTTCACTAGAAAATGGCATCAGAATTATTATACCAGCACTGCATAACTGAAGTAATGGATTCTTTGAACCAGATTTACCAAGACAACAGCACAACAGTACTATACTGCTATTTAAAAGCAAATGGATAATACAACAAAACAAAAAAACAAAAAACAAACAAACAAATAATAATAATACAGTCACTTTTCAGGAAGACTGCTTATTCCAATGCCTGAACACAATGAATCGAACAGTACACAACCTCAACTAGAAAACAGTGCCTAATGTCATAACCTTACTTTCTCCAATGTAAGGAAAGAGAGGTTCTGCAATTGTACTGTGTTATTTTTCCCAATCTGTACATAAAAAATATATTACAAGAAAGGAAAATATATTTTTAGACTATCTTTAACCAAATTCTATTTAAAATATTTTCCAATCTGTTACACAGTAAAAACCTTTCCAGTATTTCATGCTGTCACAGCATGCTGTCTTAGCTGATAAGTGTATTTTTCTTGTTGCAATCTCAACATAACTTCAGTGCTAGCCAACTTCTATACAGGTCTGTTTCTAGCAATTTTGTATTCCATAATATATTAAGTTGCAGATAGTTACAGAAACTACAGATAACTATGGTGCAAATTAAAAGCAATTTTTCCAGCAAGTACTTATCTGTTTTAAACACAATTTCATTTTCAAGAAGCATCATCTCTGGAAGTCATGGATTGTGACAGAAGAAAAAGCTATTAGCTTTTAAAATTCAAGCAGCGGGACATGCTTACAAACTATCATTAAAATACAATTTTCTGCCTTGTACTTTATACATAAATGCTTATCTGAATATTTTATTTCTTTGCTATCATACTAAAAGTATGAACAGTTTTATTTTCATAAATAAAATAAAGAAATAGATGTAAAATTGTGAGGACTTTACTAGAACACAGTAAAACACGTAACAAGAAACTTTGGAATATGCATGTGAATTTACTTGCTAATCAGTATTCTACTCTTGTATTCTACTGTAAGTTCTGAAAAATTTAAAAACGTATACAAGAAAAAAACTGAATAATTTCCAAGTAAACATCAGATAACTTAAAAAAAAAGTTCACCAATTACAGTGAACTTTTAATGTAACAGAGACTGCAATCAACTTGTGATAACTGGCCTCAAAATTATGGTCAGCCTGAAACAAACATGTTTGGTTTTCCTGCCAAAGTTAAAAAAAAAAAAAAGTGGTTGGATGGGTTTTTTAAGATTTGCAATTAATGAATAAGAACTAGAGTATTACAAAATCACCTCTCAGTTCCTTCATACAAGATCTTGGGTAAAAAAAAAAATCACGAATTAATTCAACAAATTTGCTTAATTCACTCAATCATGAATTGCTTTACTATATAAATTAAAATACACCTGTATGTAGTATCTTTCTCTGGCTGATTCAGCATCTCATTATCATTTCTACTTGGCTTAAAAAAAAAGAAAAAGAAAGAAAACAGTGCTAATTGAACATTTCAGGACTGTGAATTCAGTTAAGACAAAATGTTTAAAAGGAGATGTTTTTCAGCCTAGGTTTTCTCTCCCATAAGCTTCAGCAACCATGTATATGCACTAACATCTAACTCCTGACATTTGGATACCATTCAGCTTAATTAGATTCTTATTTTTGGAAATTATGAGATGCTACCAACAGTAAAAAAAGAATTCAGTAATTGAATCTCCTTTTTTACAAGTGATTTTAATATCATTTTCACTATCTTCCATCTCACTAATTTAGCACTGCAAAAGCAACTCGACTTTCTAGGACTAATTACTTGCTGGCTTTAATTCACAACAGCAAACTGCATGCACAACATGCAACAGAAAACAAACAGTTAATTATGTGCTTTCAGAAACCAACACAGCAATAGAAGTGAAAGAGGGAAGAGCAAAAATGCATTCAAGCATTTTACAGTAGAAGAATGTCTCACTTGTACTGTGACCTGTCCTTCCACATACAATAAGGAGACAGAGTTTTCATTGTTAATGCAGCAGAACACCTTACAGGCACATGGGAATATGTCTTGGCAATGTCTTCAAGAAAGACACAGAGGAGCTGGAATAATTCCAGAGAAGGGCAACAAGCTGGTGCAAGGTCTAGAGGGTAAGTCATGTGAGGAGTGGCTCATGTAGGGGTATTTATGCTGGAGAAAAGGAGGCTCAGAAGAGACCTTATTGCTCTCTACAACTGCCTGAAAGGAGGCTGTAAATCAGGTGGGGGTCAGTCTCTTCACCCAGGCCACCAGTGACAGAATAGGAAATGGCCTCAAGCTGTACCAGGGGAGGTTCAGGCTGGGCATCAGGAAGAATTCCTTCATGGAAAGGGTTGGCAAACATTGCAATGAGCTGCCTAGGGAGGTGGTGCAGTCACCATCCCTGGAGGTGTGCATGTAATGACTGGATGTGGCACTTCGTGCCATGGTCTGGTTGTCAAGGTGGTGATCAAAGGCTGAATTTGATCTTAGAGGTCTTTTCCAACTGAAATGATTCTGTCATATTTTCAGACTAATCTTTGTACATATTACAATACTGACTGCTGTTTCAGCTTTGAAGTTTATTATTTAGTACAATTTTTTTAATCTATCTGTTAAAAAAAATGCTCTTCTATTATGCTATCATGCACAAAGATGTTAGAAATAGAAAATCTCAGGAAAAGACAGGGTATCATTCTCAAATAACTAAAAAACAGCATTATTTAACTTCTTGTGAAAAGAACTTCATTTCATTAGTATTTTAACTGTCAAAGATTCTGTACTTCTCTAATCTAAAAGAAAACAGAAAGAAAAAAGTTTGTCTGCTATTTTCTTTTCCTTACCTATTTTTCATATTCATCTTATGTAACGAAATGAATAATCAGTAACAAACAGCTTCCATCAGTCCCACAAGCACTGCTGTATTATCTCAAAGAAATACTTCAACCACACCCACAAAAACAAATGTAGAAGTACATTGATATATTTACAGCATGAAAAAAAAACCCAAAAGAATTGCCAGCTACAGTGCACTTTGAGAAAAATCAATACAAATCCAGTTAGGCTGCTGTTCAGGCACAAGATATGGCAGAAATGACTTCTCAGTGTGTTTGCAGAACAGATTTTCTCTTACTAGAAACTAAGCTGGGAAGAAGCTGAAACCTACGTTTGCACTTTCACAGAGATGTTGTAAGTTACTAATAACTGCAAAGAGCAAACATCAAGGTTTCTTATTATTCATAAAAAATAAAAGACTACATTTTATTTAAGAAGTTTACGACACAAAATTTATACAAGTTCAATTTCACAGGGAACTGTAATTGCAAGAATTCCTGACTTTTCCAGCAGAAATTGATACATGAAGCAGAATGAATACCTTCTATTCCACATACACAATTACAGCAAAGACTGCTTTCTAGTCCAAATTTTCCCACTGGGAATGATATTTTCCTGTCAGGAAGTACTTTGAAACTAAACTGGTAGCATCCCTGAACTGCAGGATTAATTACTGAAAGGCAACACTAAGCACATTTAATGGTTATCTTGTCCTGACAGGATCGACTATACCATGCCCAAAACTTACAGTGAATTTTGCCCTTTCCTCCATCACTTCATAGCCCAGAATAGTAGGTGTGGATGGTCGATCTTCCCAGCTCCTGGAATCTTCATTCTGCTCTATTTCTTCTACAGGCTGAGTACAGTATTCTATGGATGTATCCAGACCTGTAAATTTAGTCCTAACAAGTGGACTGCTACACGCAGATGACGTGGAACCAATCTGGTCAGGCACGCTCATCTTTTTAAAACTATCCACTGTAGAGTCCTCCAGCTGTCCTTTTGAGGAGCTTGAACTTGTTGAGATGCTCCCAAAGGAAGAACTTCTTTGGTTTCTGTTTGTAAAGCTGGATGATGAACTTCCAATAGGAATAGGAACAGGAACGTATGGTGTTGCCATCCTTCATGAAAAAAACCCCTCAGTTTTTGGTCCAAGAAATTAAGCTTCATTCGCTATATAAACCATGTTTTCTCTTGTTTTCAGGAACAGTACCTGCAATTAAGGACAGAAAATATTGCTGTCATTTTAAAGTCAAAGCAACACTAAGAGTTTTGGAAAAAAATCTATATTAGCTTTGAGACAGTACATAGCAGTAAGGATGGTACAACATTTTCACAAAGAATATGGCTTCATATAAAATTGGCTTTAGGTTGTACCTCAACCATTTGACAGGCAGTTTTACAAGTGTTGTCTTCTAAAGCTATTAAAACGGCAAGGAGGTAAAGCAAGATTACAAAAGACAAAAATCTTTTTGTCCCTTAAGACTTAAGTGTTATTTGGTTTTATCCAAAGAGTCAGCAATTTTTTGGCATGTAAGAAGAAGGAGTAGTTTTAGTGACTGTTTAAACAGTACAAAAGGTTTTCTCAGAATTGGTTCTGTAAGACCTCCACTGCAGACTACACAAGTCAAACACACAGGCAACAATATACATGACAGTAAACAACTTAGGTGAAAATGTATTTGCATATTACACATTCACTGAAGCATAATGGATCTGTTTTCAATGCAAAATATTTTTTCAAAACAACTCTGTTGTATATAATGCTGCAGACATTTGTCACAATGTTAAATGAGCACATTCTCTGGAGTCTGAATTGGAGCAATTACATTTTACAAGCATGCATATCAAAAGCAGGGTTGCTACAGCAGGTAGCTTCTCATTCCAGCAGACTAAACTGAAAAAAAAAAAATAGTGCATGGAAAAAAATAAACAATTGAGTATTTTCTTCTTCAACAAAGCCATTTAAAACTAGTCTTTTGTGTGCATGTGTGTACATTTCTGGGGAATAAAAGTAAAATAAATTAAGACAGTGCTATCAAACTGCCAAAAAAGCATCATCTCCTCATTTTAACAAAGTACCCAAAGAAGAGCTCTTACAAGATGCAAATTAAATGCCACCTCTTTGGATTAACAGGATTTGAGCCATGATCCATTTCACCCAGGAATAAACCAATCAAGCAGGAGGCTGCAGGAAGCTGTGAAATGGGAAACCGCCAACCTGATTCACATCAGACAATCAATCACCTACTGCAGCAAAACCAAATGAGATTCCTAATTGTGAGGGTGAAGAGATGCTTCCACTCTCTTGCTCTAAATTAATCCTAGAGCACATGAATAAAGAAATAAATTTTAAATGAGCCAGCACCAGCAAGACTGAAAAATTGTCTTGAACAAATTCCTTGACTGAAGGAAAAAACAAACTTAGTCATCAGGAAGGCTTCACACGCTCTCTATCAGGAAGCTCAGGTAACTTGACCAGGAGAACAATTTCAAACTGGCAGTCATTTCTTGGGAACACCTGCATTTCACTGTGGAATGAGGCTGGACACTCAGCAGCATCTGAGGGAGCTGAAATGTCATTAACATAAACCCCTGCTGACTCACTCAGCTAGTTAGGGATGGGATTTGAAGGATCCAGCAGCTCCTGTTGCAGCACAGTCCTGGGCTTGGTTGTGTGAGTGAAGCCACGTGTCAGACATCTGACCTGCTTCAGCCTCACGTAGTGTGAGAGAAGCAAATCACACCTGTCTCTGAGACAACATGTTCTCCTGAAGCTACATCAGAAGCTATCTTTTTTCACCCACATCTCACTAAGGAAACCTATCTTCTTCCTCCAACAATAGGCTCTGCAATAATTTTTCTTTAATGCACGGTGTGAAGCAGTCTCTGACAAATTTTCTCTAGCAGTATTCTCTGAAGAAGAAAATATCTAAATGAAACACTATAAAAGGTAACTCCTTTTTCACTTGCCACTTCAGTGACTCTTCCATGTTACCAGCACAAGGAATTAAGAGCATGCCCTTAAGCAATGTCCCACCCAGCTATGCTCTTGGGAGGTGTAAGATTAAATTCCTGTAAAAGGAAGAACCTAAGAGATTCCAGACTGCAAAAAAATCAAACGATTTATATGTAAAAAGAGGTTATCCTACCAAGTGTTGCATGACTGTGAACCTGAAGTGGAAAATAAACCCACATCTCAGGGACTATCTGTTGAAGTTAACCTAGGAGTTTGTGCTATTTTACGACACAAAAAAAAGCTTGTGCTTTTCATAACTTTATGGAAAGAACCAAACTGAACCCAAAATCCCACAAAGACATTTTCACCAGTTACAACTCTGTGAACAGTCTTTCCTAGAAGGACTTATTCCTTTAAAGTGAAATGCCAGTCAAGAACTTACTATCTTGAACTTGTTTACTTGCTATATATTACTCTCAACTGCACATGAATTTCTGAGCAGCTGCACCAATTTGGCAAGCAAGAGAGCTCAACACAGACCACCCTGAGGATAAAGCTCTCAGTGTTGAGAGGCCAACACCTGCACTGTACATGCTTCAGCAGCTTTCATTTCAGACCAGCTCTAATTTGGTACCACAGCCTGGATACTTATTAGCAGCTGGACTGCACTAAGCCTGCTCCCAGGGTACATTTTCTGGTTTAATTTCTTTTGTACTCTGCAAGGCCACCCCAAATTGTGAGCTGATGACTATTAAAGGTGATGATGACACTCTTTTCTTCTAAAGGACATTCTTGACTCAGTCTGACACAGTAAACACGCCTACAGACAAGTAAAAGGGGCTGACACTACCTGTGTCACACACAGATTCCTGTAACTTTGAAGAGTAACAGGAAAGTATTTGAGTAACAGAAATGTCAGGTCAAGTGAGCAAATGGCACACTGCTTCACTTAACTTGAGTATTTTTTTTGTAAAGAAAGTTGAAAGAAATATACAAAAACACTACATTACCAGACTCACATATATATTCATAAATACATATGTAAATCCATCTTCAGCTGTAAAGTA
>JAHLSL010000021.1:10501224-10608492 GCA_025920805.1 Petroica traversi | reverse complement strand
AACCTAAAAGCAACCCTTACTCTACCCTAACCCTAACCCTAACCCTAACCCTAACCCTAACCCTAACCCTAACCCTAACCCTAACCCTAACCCTAACCCATACCCTAACCCTAACCCTAACCCTAACCCTAACCCTAACCCTAACCCTAAACTTTACCCTAAACATAACACTAACCCTAACCCTGACCCTTAACTTAAACCTAAACTCAACCCAATCCGAAACCTAACCGTAACCTTAACCCTAACCCTAGCCCTTACCTTAAAACTAAACCTAACCCTAACCCAACCCTTAACTTTTCACTAACCCTCCACCCATCCCCAGGTTTCTTATGCTGTGTGGGGACCACTATCACAATGTCCAGGCCCTACAGATGGGGAAATTGATGAGAGATTTTAAATACAGGAATACACTTCATACCATGCAGTATGAGAAGGGCTGTGTGTCACCACTGTTGCTCTTCCTTTTCTTATGGCTATGATTTGTTATAGATTTATAGCAATTTTAAAAAAAATATTGTTAGGAGCCTGGCTCTGTTTATCTTAAAGAATTTTGACCTCTTTGCATGTTTTATAGACATTCCAACCGCAGCAAACTTTTATTTCACTCACTGGGCTGATAAACTCCAATCCTGCATATTGCCTCACTTTTGTGGAACTCAACTGCTTTTTGGACATTTTGGACTTCTGTAGATTTAAAACCTACATCATCAAAGATTTACAAGACCAAGGGAGTTGGAGATTTGGCTCATATAATGGTCTTAATCCCCCGAACAGAAAGCCAGCCTGACAATATGTGAAGTAACAAAAGCTCTTGCTTTTTTAGTACAAGGTCAGCTTTAGTAAAGGTGTTACAAGGATGAGACCAAAAATCTGGTAATTCATATTTGTGTGGTTGTAACTTCCGAGACACCCATTGCAAATCTTCACGGCAGACCACTGCTACCTGGAGAAGGACTATGAGCTCTGGCTCCATCTGCAAATGGGCTAGAAGCTGAGGCTTCACCTAAGGCTTCCAGTTACTGCCTATTTTGAGGCCACTAATAAATTTAGGAGATTTGAATGTAGTTCTAAAAGTAACAAAAAAGTTATTCAACCCAAAGAAAGATGCAGGAGAGAGATGAACTTAAAGCTCAGCACAATTGGAACAGCATCTATGGGTTATCTAAATATTTCTATTAGGTGATCTAATGGTAAATTTTATGAATCTTTGCATAAAATGTTTCCTTAAGTTCATTGCTGCATGAAATTGTCTATAGTCATATAATGAAGTGGAAAAGTTTCCACTTTAAAAAGTTTCCACTTGATAATATTTGTAAAAAATCATTGTCTTTGCAGTCCTTTCAAAAACATTTAAAACAAGGTCACTGCCCACTGGAGTTTTCCTTAGTGGAACACTAAACTCAGTATGTGTAAATGCAGTTTGTCTCAGGGCTCAGCTTCAACTAGAGTGAATTTTATTATCACACAAAATCTTCTGAGTTTATCTTAGAATATTTTCCACATCACATCCGGGTGAGTCAGAGGTTTTTCAAGGTGGTGGAGGGGGAAAAAATTCTGCAGTTTAATAAATAGCCTGTTGATCAGGAGAGCCATGTCAGAGACCAAAGATTAAGTTCCCATCATGATTTGTCATTGCAGTTAATTCTGGATTTCACATAGGCCAAAGGAGTCTTTGGTTATTTGTGGTTGAAATGTTCACTGTGTTATTTTTAGCAAAAATTTAGTACGGAAGCAGAGAAGCCTCTTTTTTTTTTTTTTTCTTTTTTTCTCTATAGCTACTATATTCTATATTCTCAACTAAATCTTTGCTTTGATCTAACAACACATATACATCTCTATCTCTTTTTCTTATGGTTTACATTTACAGTATATTTTTTCTCTTTCAATTTGTCCTGTTTCTTGCACCTCCTCCCTTCTACTTTCCAGATGTCTCCTTTCATGATCTGAAAGTGCTGCTGAATAAAGATGAGCCAATAGTTAGTCCAGTCCCAGACAGTCTTTTGCTCAGGTAATTGCTCGGAACCAAGCAGCTCTTAAGTGCCCTGACTTCCCTGACTGAGATTGACTGATGGAAAGATTAAGTAAGGCAGAGATTTATAGCCAACCTAGTAAGAAGAGAACAAATATGTAGACTCATTTAAATAAGGTGGTTTTGGTTTGTTCCCCCCCCCCACCACTGTATTGAGGATGCATCCTGAATGTTATCTAAAGTCATATAGATCAAAGCCAAGCTCCTTTGGTTGGAGAAGTGAGCATCCTCCCAGCCACTTCTGAGAGGTGCTGGAGCTGTGCTGGTCGTGCTCCCACAGCTGATATAACACCCTGCAGGACAGCTAATGTAAAGGAGAAATGTTACCAACTCTCTCAGAGAACATAATGTAATTCTCACAATAAAGCCAGTAATTTAGATTTATACCTGTTTTAGTTGCCTTGGTTTCTCACTTGTTAAAGGTATTTTCTAGTATATATTGGATGACACAATCCATTTAAAACAAATGAAACTGGCCTTGAAACCTTTGTCCCCATCTTTTCAGTATGACCACTCCAGATCCTGGGTAATTAATAGTAACATTTTGCAAAAAACCCCAAACCCCACCATAACCTCATTTATATATGGAAACACTCATCCTAATCCTTGCTAAAATTATTTAATAATTAATATTTAAATTTTATCAGTCTACATCTAAGAGGCATATTAATGAGAAAATGCATTAAAATGTATTCATAAATATGAAAAATATCCTAGGGCTCTCAACAATGAATCTAAGTAAATGTATTTGTAATATTGCCAGTAGTTTATTTTTTAAAAATCTTTTTAATGAAGCACTGAATAGTGGAGTAACAATGTTATGTGCTAACCTCATTTTTGAAAGATTAGAATCTATAAAATGACTGACATTTTTGCATAGTTTGGAATCATAGTTAGACCATTTAATGCAAATTGCAGTAGCATAGTCTCTCCTGAGTTATAGTCAGCATTACAGCTCTACAGCTCCTGGTCAAACACAGTTTAGATGACTATCCCTGGTGCAGACCAGCAGAAGAGCTCTTTTTCTCTCATCCTAACATCATATACACTAATTTATGCTAGTAAATTTTTATTATTTGGGAGGTGGGGCCAAAGTACCCCCTTTTTCTTTCCTTAGGATATTAAGTGTGTGAGCAAGAGAGACTGGAGAACCATGCTTAGGGGTTGTTTCTTTCTCTCATGGCTTCCATGGGGACCTTGGGGGAAGCAGCCTGCGCAATTCACCACATCTGTAATTCACAGTGTGGGATGTACAGGTTGTGCCTTTTCCAACATGGCTGTTCACTGCCTAGAAGAAACCCTTTGTGTAGACAGTCCAGAGACATTTTGGCTTAAGAAGACAAAAAAAAAAAAAAAGAAAAAAAAAGAAAAGAAAAGAAAAGAAAAAAAGGTAGTTTATTTCAGTACAAAGCTTTTCATACCTGTGTTATATGGTGTTAATCTTTGGGCTCTAATGTGAATAAGATTTGCCCTCATATTTTTAAAACTATGCATTATAATTTAATCTCTGGTCCTCAGACTACTAATATTTGTGAAGGATATTCCCTTAGTAAGCTCTTTGGTAATGATCTTGATTGAACACAAATATTCTGAATTAAATATTGAAGAGATGGAAAGATAAAGAACACAGGAAACAAAAAAGTTCTTAGATTGATGGCCTTACATGATTCTATTATCTGTTTCAAGAGTTATCCAGCATGATTTATAATTTCTATTAAAATATCAAAACCGTCTGGACTGTATCTAAGCCAGAGAATATCCCTCAATCTTTGTTTTATGTCATTCTGAGAAAAACAGCACATGTTTACCCACGCACTTCACCCTCTAGTCTTTGCTCAAAGCATAGCTTTAGCTACAATAACAAATAGGGAATCAATCTTTCTTGAATCCTTAATTTCCCATGGAATGAAATGCCTCTTTCTCTTGAGAGAAATGTTTCAGCTTGTGGTTGGGTAGTCTCTCACTTTTTGCTCTTTAACCATGTAAAAAAAAAACATACAATACTAATCTTCATTCTCTTCTATGACTTTGTCCTCTAAACCCTATGTAAAACACATCTATTCTCTAAGAGTAATTTACTGTAAGATTTTTCTTAGAGCAAATGTGGGGTAAGAACCAGCTCCTTGGAGATTCATGTCTGAGAAACAACATATATAAACTTAAACTTTCAGAACTATTTCATTGACAACCCATTATCTAACCGTTGCACTTTGATAGTATATATATTAAAATAAAAATAAATTCTTTGTCACTGGCTATATTTAGAAAATATTTTTATCAGATATTCTCTGGGAACAATAGAGTGAATTCCAAGGGCTAATCCAACGAGATAGAACACTACCTTACTCTCTGAAAAGACCTCAAATAGAACTAAACATGAAATATCTTTGATTCCAAAAACTAGAGATTTTAATGTACAAGAATTAGTAATAATAATTTCTTAAATATTTTGCCCAAGACATTAATTATCTAAAAAAATTTCAATTGTTGGGATATGAGAATGTTTCTGCTTTGACAGATGAATATTGCAGATGTTTCAATAATAGTTTTCACTCCTTCTTTAAACCATATAAAGGCTACATGGGAAAACTGATTTTGAAGGAAAATTTGGGGTTTAAAATATTGGTTTGGTTCTATAAGGAGGGGTCAGGCAGGACCCTGTTTAATGAACATGGTCTCAGTTCTGTCTGTACATCTAGAAGTCTGGTGAGAAATTTGAGGGTGGTCCCATGTCTGCTGAAATGTCATTAAATTCATTTTGTGGTGAATCTACCCTGGTTTCAGAAAAGGAAAATATCTACCAGACTCAAATTGCTAATGGAATAAAAAAAGTGGAATTGGGGGAGTAGGTAATATTTTTTACTCATGTGATGTGTCCTTTGCAGGAATGAAACCGGATTTATAGACTTATAGTGCTATTTAAAGCGGAAAGCCCGTTTTTCCAAGGAGACGTGTGTATCTGCATTTGCAGCATGCCACTGGCAAGGTAAATGGGATCAGCAGTAAGCTGAAACTGAAAGCTGCAGCTGCCTGACAGTTGCAATTTTACAAAACTCCTTTTTTCCCCTTCAGTCTATGCAGATATGAGTTTCAGCAATACTTGCCTCCAGCCTCTTTTAACTTTCTTTTTAATTAAAAAGCTTAATTGGGAGTAATAAAATTCCAATTAAGCTTTTTAAATAAAACCCAAAAGCTCAAAGTGGCTGTGGTTGCAGATAACTGCTACTGCAGCCCGTGACTAGCACTGCTGTTTGAACAAGGCATTTGTTTCACCATAATATAGTGTTTCATAATTGTAGCTCCCCATCTTTGAAAAGTACTGTGCCTTTAAGTCTCACAGAGTTATTGTTTGCATGTAAAATAAGGGCACCCTTGTGAGTTTAGCTAAGTGCAGCACAGGGACTGCAGTCTCTGTGGGTTGCTCTGCATTTATTCCCCTCAGCACCATGCTACATGTCATGTCTGTAAGCAGAAATAGGAACGGTAGCAAGTCCTGATCAGCCAATTTCCCAGTGAATTCATGCAGTCTTGTAGGCCGCCTAAAATTCCCAGGACTGTTTACTGCTTCTCCTACAGCTTCACAGGGGCTTTCTTTTTTTATTATTATTATTTTTCCCTCTTTATTTTTGACTGATTCCCAGCTCTTGTTTTGAAAGCCAGCTTGTGTTGGCTCCAGGTACCACTGGCATTAGGTTCACAGGCTTTTCTCATCAGCCTGATGGGCCCAGGTGGCCTTGTCTTTCACTGCTGTTTTTGCTTTCATTTTCTCAGCCATCTGTTTCTGACGGGAATGAATTACAGCCCTGTTTTCCAAGAAATACATTGATAGTTGTAGCTGAAATGATTACAGTAAAAGAAAACACCACCAGGATGGCTTGAAAAGTGAAATATTCATATCTAAAACACAAATACATGTAAACACTCCAAGAAACTTAAATAAAATATAAATTATAGTCTTCTGCTGAGCTAATATTTAATTTATTAATAATGTTATTAATGTTATTAAATTAAATGATGGATACGGTTGGTTAAAGAATGGCTATATTACAACACAAAATGTACCTTTTTTTCCCAAATAAAAAGCTTACTACAGAATTCAAACCAAGGTTTTTACTTACTTTTTGCCCCCACATTTTGAAAAATAAAAGTATTTCCTCCAAAAACTCCTTGGCTATCATTAGAAGGAACCACTCTTCCTTCTACCCCAGCCTGTTGCACTGGAAAATATTCCTTCAACCTAATACTCTTGAGTAATAATAATGTGGTACATAAACAGAATGATGTGCTCCTGACAGGTATTATGTCCTGTGTCACCAGGAAAAGTACATTTGATATAAGTTATAGGAATTGAGAGAGACCTACTGTAGGCTGGGCTTGCTTGACTCACTTCCTTTCAGTCAGGGTTTCCTCTGCTGGATCAGGGCTCTGACTAACAGCTTTATTCAGGAGAAATTGGCAGCTTGAATTACAGGAAAGCAGGAAAGATTATGTTTCAAAACCAGATTTTTTTTTGTGTGTTTTTTTTCTGATCCTGCTTTTGAAAGCTTTTCCTGGAATAAATCACAATATCTAATAAGCCAACGAGTCTTTTAAAATGGAGTTTTAAGAGTGTACTAAGGTCTTATTGAATCGTGTTATCTAGCATTTCAAATCCTCTTGAAGCTAGTTACAAAGAATAGTAGCTATATGTTCACTCTGAAGAGTTCTAAGATTTTAGTGACTTTGGATTAACAGGAAGACTTCAAACTATCAGTGTTTAAGCTTCACCTTTCTGTCAGTTATTCCTGACAAGGCCAGAATAAGTGACTTTAGAGAGGGTGGTTTTTCATTAGTTTAAGCAGAATGTCAATTAAAAAGGAATTGAGATAAAGAACCAGCAACTAGATTAAGTTTACACTTCTTCAAGGATGATAAGAAAAATCCATTTACAGGTTCTATTTCAGACTGAATATACTTTCCAAGGTAAAGCTTCAAAAGTCTACTGGTAATTTCTGAAAAGATTTAATAACTATTGTGTCTGAAATATTGAAGAATTTTTTAACTGCTGGAAATAATTATTTCTTACCTGAAATGAATATACTAGAATTAATTTAAATTTAATTTCACACATTTTATGACAGAATGTTATCATCTTCCATCATTTCTTCTCCTTCTGCCTGACTACTATTTCCATTCTCTAAGAAATGACAAAGCCTGTTTAAAATAGGAAGAGAAATTTATCTTTCTGTGATCTCTGAATGGGGCTGATTTACAGCTAAGGAGTATGAGACACAATGGAAACCTACATATACTCATTTTTTTACTTTTTATGTGATCCATTTGCAAGATTTTGAGCAACTTAGTAGGCGTTATGAACTCAGAATTTAGAAGCCTGCATGGGAATGGGGCAACATTGGCATTTAGCCAGGCTTAAGGCAAAAGAGGCTCCTACAGGGATTCACCCGTCCATATATCCTTGTTACTCCTTGTGACAGCACTGAACTTTAGGGCTCAAATGAAAATTATTGTTTCAGGCAGGATCACAATAGGTATTTTTTATTCTTGACTCACATATTCAGTATTTTTTTTTTGCCTTCTTGGAGGCTTGAAATGTGTTCTCTAGAGGGAGCTGAAACTGATTTGTTACTGTGTTTAGAGCTGGGTTGGTCATGGTTTTCTACTTTGCCCAGAAATGTAGACTAATCCAGAAGAGAAAAATATTTTGTGGGATGCTTCCCAGTGAGAAGTACAGTATGGGCCACAGTGCATAACAAAGGATAGGAAGGGAAGTTCAAACAGTTTGGGACTGTTGAGCACCATCAGCAGATCTTGTAAACACCAGCAGGAGATTTATAATCCACTTCTGCATGCTTTACAAAGGCAGCTTCTCTACCTTTTAATTGTAAACTGAATAGATTGCAGTTTGAGAGCAAATGACACATAAAAACTTGCACATGCACCTGAAGTGGGTAAATCATTAATTCTTGGTATTATGTGGGGGGTTTAGTTCTCTTTGCTGTTCCTGTGACTAAACCCTTAGCAGATAAGTCAGGTGTTGGGTTTTTCAGTAGTGAAACAGCTTTCCATTTTGGTCTGTTTGCCATAAAATAATAAAATATTGGTTGAAAGACCCAAAACTTTCTATCATTAACAAAACAAAAGAGAGTTTCTCTTATAGGTAATCTAGTTTTCTCTTACAGGTAACTAAAGAACAGGGAGCAGGACACCCACCCCACCTGGAGGGGAAGAGAACTACCCTTCAGAGACGTCCAAAGCCAGGAGAGATGCTGACAAACTCTGATTCTCCTACACTATTTGAACTGCCTGACAGAATGAGTCACATTATGCTACTTTTTAATAGCTTTCTCACCTTCCTGAAATGAATTACATGCTTGCAGAGCAGTGATGGTAAACTAGGAGTCATAGCTATCATTATTAGCTTTGCAGCATCCTTAGCATTCAGTACTCATGTATCAGTTGTAATGTATTGTGATAAATAATCTGTCCAGAGGGACATCAGCACTGCATCTAAAGCACAGCCCAGGCTAATCCTGTGAAATCAGGTTTGATACAGTCTGTGAAGTTAGACCTTGCTGTATCACTTGGAATCAGGGCAAGATTCGGCTGATTCCTCCTGATAAAAAAACTATTGAGCATCTTTTTTATAACCACTTCAATGCTTTTGTGTTAGTATTTCAAAACTGTTGTTTTCCCCACTCTTTCTATTAGCTACATATGCATCATTACATCAAAACCTCACCTAAAGCATGGCCATGATGGAGGGTCTTCTTTCAAACACAATATTCCAAGATTTCTTTGTGCTTCTGAAGGTTTCAGCTGATAAATTTTTTGTCACCAAGTTATGCAATAGATTTTTTTTCCATTATAAAAGCTGTGGCATTAAAAGATCATGGGATGATGTGAGGAGCTTATGGTAGCTGAATCTGTAAGGTAACAGCCTGAAACAATTGCAGGTTACAAAATATTAGCCCCAGAAGGGGCTTGGAGAAGTCATCTATGTAGTATGCATGCGGAAGCTCAGTTATCACTGTTTTATTCTGAGAAATGCTCATTTAACCTCCTCTTACAAACTTCTCATAGCACTAGAGAAGGCTGTAGGTTAACAGCTTTCACCTACCAGTGTAAACAAGAAATGGTAAAGGCCAGAAATTGTGGTGCTGGCCAAAAAGCAGGTGTTTTCAGCTTTTCTTATTTTGCTATTGGATGGACCTTCAAATCTTTATAGAAGGCAACCAAATTTAATGTGCATAAGAAGTTCATACATTTCATTTATTATTGGCAGAGCAGTTGTGTTTCAATTGCACAGAGATGTGAGAGTGCTCTAAACACCTCATTTGGAAACCTCATATGATCATCTGGTTAATGCAATCTTTTTCCGACCAAACTTCTATAGTTCATCTACCAATGAAGAAAGAACTAAAAAAAAAAAAAGAAAGCTTATAGCCTGTCAAAGTTTCACAAAACAGCTTTTATATTTAAGGTAAATTAATGTTTCTTGCCGTAGTAATACAAATGATGATTATGTGAGTTAATGGGCTGTTAGCACAATAATGCTCTGTGCCTTAAAAGTGACAAAAATTTCTATCCTCCATTTTATAATTCATCAGTTTCTTTACAGGCAATGGGATGTGTTCTTCAGCAATGTATTTGCCTATTGTCTGATGGAGAACTTAGGATTTTATGGATTTCAAATATATTTTTTCTGACAGTTTTAATCGTTGACTTCCTTTAGGCAGCACCTGATGAATCTATACCAGTGGCTTATACAGACATCTTGTACAGTTGAAAGTGGCTTTTAGCATTTTGTGGCAAACCGATACACGTGTCCATAACTTGAACTTTCTTTAACGGGCAATATCAAAATGATAAACTGTGTGTGCGTTCCACAAATGGGCCCTAACAAGGGTCAAAGTATGAAAATCAAACCTCTGTACATTGGCTCTAAAGAGTGAGGGGAAAGTGTAAGATGTGGGAGCATTTGGTTGAAAACAGATGGGGCGTTATCTTGGTGAAGTCAACATAGACTCTGCAATAGTTTAAAACAAAGCCTTGTGCTTTGTTTTAAAACAGAGGGTTTCTTTAGAGGAGGAAGCCGATCTAACATCCAGGGAGAAGTTTCTCTCACTTTGTAGTATTATATGCAGACAAATTTCTTCTGCCTCTATTTTATCTTGGAGTTAGACCAATATACAAATCCATTTAGTGCCCTGCATGTGTTGCATGTCTTCTCCTCAGGGGTTAGAGGCAGCCTTGGGAGAGCCAAGAGGGAGCTGCTTCTGCACATCCTGAGTATTGCATCTCCTGTGGGATGTGAGGTGCTGCCTGCCCATGGGAGGTGATGAATTAAGCCCTTGTTTTGCTTTTCTTATGTGCATGGCTTTCTCCTTCTCTATTAAACTGTCTTTATCTCAACCCACGAATTTTTTAACTTTTACTTTTCTGACACTCTCCCCAGTCCAGCTGTGGGTGAGTGGCTACATGGACTCTTGCTGGCCAGGGTTAAACCACAACAGTCCTTTTTGGAGGCCAGTGTGGGTTGTGAAGGGTTTGAGATAATGACAGGTTTGATTGGGATGTGCTAGATTGAATATAGATCTGTTAGTGGTTAACTAGGAATGAGCAGGGTTCTTTGCTTGTTATGGGGCTTACTTTCCTGATTGTGTATTAGAATCTAATGCTCCTTAATGTCCCATTTTTGCTTCAGCTTTTTGCTAGGATTAGCTAAACCTAACAGAACCTGTGTGCCCGTGTGTCTCTGCTGCCCGGCACTGTTAGTGAGGCAATGAAATAAATCTGCTCTTTGCATTTCAGCTGTGGTTTGTTGGTCACCCTGGTTACCTGTATGTGTTGGTTCACATACAGCTAAACTCACTGGCATGGGAATTTCACAAATAAATTCCCATTAAATTAAGCAGAAGTTGAGTTGATGTGTCCTGGAGCCAGCCTGTGGAAAATCCCATGAGAGACAGCCTGTGTACCCAACCAGTCACAAAAGACTGATTCACAAGATTTAAATTAAAAGCTTAATTTTCAAGTTATGTATAAGGAGTCAATTATTTAGATAATACCTCAACAAAATTAATGCTGTAAGAATTTATAATTACAGCCACCTTTTATACATTTTAAAGGCAGAGGGACACTGATAATGTATTTGCAATGTTTCTGCACTTCACTGGTTTACAAAGAATGTTGCTAGAAGGCAGACCAGTGGGGCAAGGAAACACAATTGCTTACAACAGCCAAGCAGGTATGCTTAATTTTAAAGCCTGCCAGCCCTGACATAAATTCCTTTAATTTTTTCTGAAATCCTCTTGTATGTCTTAATTATCTTGTGTAGTCTCATAGGATGGATTTGATAAGGAAAAACAAGAACTATTAATTTTCATCTTGGGGTCTTAAAATAGGCAATTAAGCTTGTAGTAAGGGAAAAATTATATAAATCTGTGCTAGAATACAATGCTCTGTGTCTCATTAGCATTCGGTTTATATATTCCCTCCAACCATAACCTTCCCATGATTCTATGATTCCATATACTGTGCCCTCTAGCAACATTCAAGTTTTCAAACCAAGAAGACACTGACCTTTTCCAGAGTACAGGGCATTCAAAAATGCCTGGGATAACTGATCTCCCTATCAGCAGTTTGCTATCAGCTTTTGCAAGGTATGTTCAAGACGTATTTATCTATAAAATTATGTACTTTCAACAATTTAGAGAGGAACAAATGACATGGTACACGAGAGAAACACTGTAGCTGGTTAACCTAAGGGGTGTGAGAATAATTTGTAAACTGAAAAATATGCCAGCCTTTGTATCACAATTCTTTCAAGACGGAGCACAAGCCAAGGTTATATGATTAGAAGATCTATTTTCTTCCAAAGTGCTTATAGCAAAAAGATAAAAGCAACAAAAAAACCCCAAGGAAATAATGCCTCTTATGATTATCTACCTAATTCTGGCAATCAGATAAACCTCTAGGTGGGACAAGATATGTTATTTTTTGTTTGTTTGTTTATTTGGTGCTCTAAGTCATATCAGTTAGTCATTGCTAATTTATATCAAGATCTAACTGATAAAAGAAGATTCAGTATGACAATACTTTAAAGTATTAAGAAGTGTCATCTTTTGTTGCTAAAATGCTAATTTCATTGTTCTGGTCAAACACACTCTGAATCTTCCAGTTACCTGATCTGCTGACCTAGTGAGAAACAGTACCTAATCATTGAATAGCCACCATGTAGATGGCAAAAATGCAATCAACCTCAGGAATAAAAGCAATGCTATCATAGAAGTTAAAGGTTTCTATTCTATAACAATAACTGTGAGATTGTTTTATTAAAATCTGGCGTTTGTTTCTTGTGGATTTTTTCTATTTTATCATGAATTGTGAAATAACATTTATGAATTCTAATAACATCAGTCATTTCAGAGCTAAGAAGAAAGGATGTTAAAGCAAGTAATAAATTACAAGGAAATAGTGGAGAAAACAGCAGAAAATAAAATGAAAAAGACTGAGTGGGTGGTAGGGAGAGAAAGGACTGCACCATGGGTTTTACGTAAAGTGAGATTGGTCATGGCAGCACAATGGCAGAAAAACATGACTTATGAGTTAGTAGTGAGAGAAATCTGTGATATTACCAGAATCAGGAAATGAAAAAACGTGTGAAATTAAAATGAGAGGTGGTGGGATGTCGGGTCTTCTCTGAGTCAGAAGATCCATCATGCAGCCCAGCCAATGTTTTGTCAAACATTCCTTCCACAGGAGTGTCTGGGTAGTTGAGAGTAATACCTGGCAAGAATTTGTGTGTCAGGAAATGAGTTTTAAGGGAAAAACAGGATCTTAATTTGACTGATTCTTTGCCTGAACCTACCTCTTTCTCCATTCTGTGGAACTAGAAAGTGTTCTCCCTGGACAGAGGTAATTTATAAAACAAAGCTTTGAGTCCCTTCCTACTTTGTGTAAATCAAAATAAATTTAAAATAAGAATGATAGGGTGGGAAAATGGATCTGAGTTAGAGCAAGAAGAATGTGTGTTTGCAGGAGAAAATTGGCTAGAAATTTGGAAATATTGGTTGGAGTTGCAGGACAAACTTGCATTGATCTAAGTTATGTAACTGTGGAATATTTTTGGAGTCAAGAAATTCACAGAGATTTATTGTTTTTGTGTAATAAAAGCAATAAACTGAGCATCCTTTACAACACCTTTTCCAACTTAGTGGATCAATGTAATGCAGAAGTACCAGTGAGTCCTCTCCATATCTTTTAATAAGTTGCATTTCAAGCACAAAATTAATATTTAATAATAAAAATATGGTTTTGTTCAAAGTTCCAACAAGAAAAGATCACCTTCTCAGGGGGTTTTATCAATTGTTTGGATGAGGGAAAAAACTGGTGGCTTAAGGGCTTTATCTTTATTTTCTTTTACACACATGTGTTGCTATTTCTAAAAGAAAACACTAGAAGAAAGAGCTGGTTTGATTTAAACAAAGCAGAGGCTTTCTCTGTAAGTTTTCTCTTCTTTATATGTCTATTTCCTTCAAAAGCCTGAAGTCAGCATTGCTTACTTGTGCAAACTGGAGCCAAAATCTCAGCTCAGTTTGCAGAATCACAGAATCATCAAAATTAGAAGTGATTTTCAAGGTCATCTTGTCTAAAAGTCAACCTTTTTACACCATCATCCCTCCTAAACTGCATCCCCAAGTGCCACATCCAGACACCTCTTGGACAGTTCCTGAGACAGTGACTCCACCACTTCCCTGCAATTTATTCCAATGCCTGACCTCTCGTACAGTGAAGAAAAAAGGAAAAGGGACTGACAACTGTTCAATAACCATAGAATGTGTTATTTGTACCAGTGGGAATATACAGGGAGATACCACATATTTGTATAATCCAGTGTTGGAAACTTGTAGCAAACCACTAAAACATACATGAATTAAAGGGATTCTTCATATTCATAGGCTCCCTGCACGATGTTGGATTGTTTCATTTTCATGGTTTATTTTGTTACTTTTAATGATGCTATTAATAATACTTTCTCATTTTCTTTCACTGCCAGGATTTGACAAGGATTTTCTTCCACCTTGAAAAGTGCCTGTTCTGAGGAGTTTCTTCTCAGCACTCCTGTACACTCAGCACACTCTGCTCAGTGAAGGAAGCTTGTCTTCTGCACCACACTTCTCTCTGAAAGATGGTTTTGGAACTGTGGGTTTGATCTCTCTCTTGGTAGTGAAAGATCATAAACAAATATGTCTTTCAAATTGTTTTTCCACTTGAAGCCTTTATGATTCCATCAGAGAGGAAACTGAGCTAACTCAATAAGCAATGGACTATAAGGCAGTAAGCTGATATATTGTTAATTTTTATTGTTGAAGTTTCTTTTTCTGACTCCTGTTCAAAATGCTATTCATATTTTATTATTATGAGGATGATTTTTTATGTTTGCAACAGAAAATCCTTCCAATATTCTACATAATATTTTTTGTAGAAATATGTTGGCCATAGCAAAGAACAAGGCGGGTGTTGTAGCAATGTCTCCATCTGAGTGAATGGAGACCAGACAAGATACAAATGGAGCTGCAAGTCATTGGCCATGGCTAACAGAGCACCTGGCTGCTCCAGGAACGTGCTCTAGAAAAGCATTGGATGAACAGATCTAGATGCCTGATGAAGAAGGATGCAAGGGTATGAAAGCAGTAAGAATTTTTTTGTGATAGGTGCTCAATATCCAGCTTAGCAAATATGTAAGCTTTGCCAATCTCTTGTGTCCCACAGCATTTTAGTGTGTTGTAATTGGGGACTGAGAGCCCACTGAGGGGACCTTAGAGGCTGAGCTCTGGAGACAAAGCTTCTCATTAAGTAGCAGAGGTGGCTGCTCTGGTTCAAGCTGAAGGGATAATTTCTCTCTGCTTGTTCAGGTGCTTCTGCACTTTGTTTGATAGCACACTGTAATTGCCATGCTTGTTTTCCTTCCAAGCCCTAATTTCTCTTGTTTGTTGATTACCTGGCTGAACGAGACCTCAGTCTTGACTAGGCTCTGCCATGATCCATCTGGCCAATATAAAATCCTGTTTAAAGGTTATCACGGTACTGATTTTGCAGACTCCATTGACAATGTGGTTTGTTAAATAGCTCTGAATACAAAACCACAATCTGCTCCACCAGACTGGGTTTTTGGTCCTTCTTGTCCCTTTTTCTGCTTCCAGTAGTTGCTTTGCCTAATGCTTCAGCAGAAGGGAGAGGACAGACATAGAATATCTTGCCAAAAATATGAGCTTTTCTATAAGGGGAAAATTCTGTTTTTAATCCTATATCATCAGTTCCTGCCCATTATACTCATTTGTCCCATCAGAAAAACATTTTTTTCCCTAAAAATGATAATTTCCTTTCAAAGTCCAATGCAAGACTATAATTCTTATGGAAAAAAAAAAAAAAAAAACACTGATCATCAGCAAACTGCCTGCAGAAATCTATTTTCCTTCAAAATTACTTATATACTCCGCTTTACTTCTTATAGATAATGTATATTTGAGGTTAACTCAGATATTGTGGAAATCTAACCATCCTTTGAGTGTACATTTGTAAATCAGAGTGAACTCAGTTTATCCCTAAGTTTAGCTCGGATTGATTTAGTCCCTTTTACTCTGCCTTGCAGACTTTGTTGTAAACTGGATAATATTCCTCAATGAAATTAACATAGGAAGTAAAAATAGTCACATATGCTTGTGACTGTGGAAGGTTATTTTCAAACATGTTCATCCAGGTAGTCAACATTACAGTTTATAGGGTTTGCAGTCCATAAACTTCCGATTTGGCACAGCACCAGTGACAGATCTAATGAGGGATAAACAGAGATTTAACATTGAGTGCTACAATGGTCATTGTAGTCTCACAACTAGACCTTTAAAGGCCTTGGTCAGTCATTGCCTAATACTGATATGGTCTCTGGCTGCATTCCTGCCAGCACTGTTCCCTGGGAACCTAAATCATGAGTTTGTACCCTGGTGGCTCTATATTGGAGTTCACTAACTCTTTAACTTTCCTGTCTTTTTGGTGTGATAATATGACAGTTTGCAGTTTGGTTTTTCAGCCTAAAGAAGGAGGAAGTGGAGTTTTCCTTCCCTCATCCCATAGCCTTACACTTTGAGAAGCTGCACAGGATGCATTACACAGATAAAATGCTCTCTGATCTGTGGAGACTTGGATCTTCCTAGAGCTGGGGTCCTCTGTTACATCCCTGGATGAAAATATTCATATCAGCCTTTCTTTCCCCATCTTCTAGGCTTCTCTGTTGAACAGGCTGCTCAGGTGCCCTACAAGGGTCTGTAACGTGTCAAAAAACACAGCTGAGAATATTACAAAGCTGAATTTGAGGCACTCAGGTTTCTTTGAGTGTCTTAAGAAGAAAACTTTTAATGAGGTCACAAAAATTTACGCTGTGTGCATCTCATCTGACTTTAAAAAGGGTAACTTAGGTCATAAGAGCAGTAGGGTAGTATTGGGCATCAAGACAATCATTCACCCTTGCTTACTGGTACCTCTGTGACTGGAAGACAACGCAGTTTGAGTTCTGTTTTTAGTGTGACTCAGATTTCCTTTTGGACCCTTCTTAAGATGTTGAATTAATTATTTGCCCTTTGTCTTTTTTATATCCTCTGTATACTTTACACATATATTTGTATTATTGTATTGTGGCTAGATACCTACTTTTCTCTACCCTACCCGATGTACAGAAAATAAAACGCATCCCAAAAGGTTTCAAGCTGGGGGTCCAAAGCTCCTATCTTATCTTGGTTTTTCCTGGCAACCAAGGTTGAGACAAGTTCTTTGTGACATATTCTTATAAACAAAGTTTAGTTCCCATCTGAGGGGGGAAGACTTAGAATGGGCTTGAACCAGGGGGAATTACCTCACCAATTATAGTTCTAACTGGTGATTCCTGTCAAACATGCTAATTTTCAAAAACTATAAAAATTGTATATGTGTTATTCTGTGTGTGCATTTCATTATTTTCCACCTAGCAAATTGTGCACCTAAGCATCCTAAAGTAACCCCTCTTTATCACCTTAACTGTGTCTGGCTCGTAATTTTGGGACCAGTGAAAAAGGCATCACTTCATTTAGACCAGCAAATGTGTGATCAGTAACAGCATGGACATAACCCTGCAGTTTCAAGATGAGTAACTTCTGTTACTCACTGAATTGAGCATAGTGTTTTGTCAAATTCCTGACAGGAAGTTTCCAAGGCTGGGTTGATTTTTTCGGAGCAAACACTGGGATTCTGATGTTCTAATATCTTCCTCGCGGTAAAGTTTTACAAACACTGGAATGGATTGATAAAAACCAAAAAAGTTATTAAAGCTGCAGTTCTGTCCTGTCCAAGTTCAAATGAGAAAACTTCAAAGTTGTTCCTGCAGTGTTTATAATTTTTTTTTTTTGCCAGGTGTACAGATGCAGTGAAATTATTGCTTAAAATTTAAAATGTACTTCTTATACTTTATGATAGTTTACTGAACTTGTGCATTTAGAATGCTTGTGCATTAGAATGCTTCTTCAGAAAATATTTAAAATTACACTTAACCAGTTTAATAGATACTTGTTTTCTGCTAAAATAGCTCTTTTTTTTTTTTTTTTTTATAAAGGCTCTCCCAATCAGTTTATGATTAGAAGTGTGCAAAGAACAAGAATTAATGTCTGCTTAAATATCCTTGGCAGTAGAATCTAGATATTTTATTCTATTATGATGATAAAGCTGTGAAAATATAAAGAATACAATGAACGATCAAATAAAAAACTATTGAAATAACACCATAAAAGCTGGAATTCAGGTGAAACAGTGTTCATAGTAACCAGATATTTCTATTCACTACTGATACGCACAGAAGGGGGTCCACTTGAAAAAGATGGAGGATGTCAGCTTAATTTGTGTGAAGAATAGAGGCTCACCCATACCAATTTTGTTCTGAGGACCTTCAAAAGAGATGCTTCAGTATTCCATTATCATTTATTTCCCTGAGACACCTAAATGCAAAAGTTTTAAGATTTTCTAACATAGTTTAAAATGATAAATATGAATGAAGACAGTGCAACAAAAAAGATAAATAAAATCAGGACCTATTCTATGTGTGACAGGATGAGCTGAATAGCTCCTTGTCTTCAGTATTTAACTAACTGGAACCATTGTTCAGCTTCTGTGCAGAAAGAGACTATGTAATTCAAAAGCTTTACTTTCCAGACTTAGTGAAAATTGACTTCAGAAGCAATGAAAACATAATAAAACCACATCAATAAATCTACACATACATGCTGAACCCAGCCATCTGTCAGTTTACGTGGAATTCAGGCTATCCTCTCTCCCACAGAGAGGTAGATTTTGTCTATGTCCACTTCCAAAGACAAAGAAATAGAATAATTATCTGTCAAGGGATAACTCTCTTTATAAAATATTCTATTTCAATATTTTAAAGCTCTCCGCAAGACTGAATCCAATTTTTTTCCTGATACTTCCACTATGGGGCAGTTTTTCTGTCTCTTCTCATGTTTCTTTGCTGCCCACATGATTTGGGAAGAAGAGGGGGCTGCCGAAATGACCCATACTCTCTGCCCCAGCGTTATCCTGCAGAAAAGGGGAGTTGTTCAGTAAATGAGGGAGTTGCTCAGATTTTATGAAATAATGCTCAGCAGCTGAGGCTTGGAAAGAGTAGCTTAAGTTCAGATAATAATAGCTGCATTCCTTGTCATCAAAGCAGGTAAGAGCATACATCCTTAGAAAAGGAAGCTGCTATTTGTTTTCAGTAAGTGTGTGCTGTTCAGCTGAAAAATAAAGCATCCAATTTTCTCAAAGGTTTGAAAAGTTCAAACCACAAAATGCTTTTGCCCTTGAACATAAAGGTACTTAATAATTTCAGGATACTTTCAGCACTCAGGTAGAAGAACATTTTGAGAACATACAAACAAAACAAGTGTGGTAATGATAGGTGGTGTAAAATGAGTTATTTTGTGTCTCTAGGTTATAAACATTAATGGCTTAATATATATTCTATCTCCAGACAGTTAAATTAATCCTCTCAGCAGAAGCAATATAAATTTAGATTATATTTTGCTTACTTCTGATCTCTTTTAGTACATAACGTGCTGTAGCTGTAAGAAAATGAATGCTTACAAGTGTAGATATTTATATGAGTCAGCAAAGCTGGCCTAAAGTTGATGACACCTTGTATGCTCAAAGGAGCTAACATTCACTGCTTAATGAAAAAATTAAAAATCTGATCTTCAGGCTGATTATAAAGCTATAGATTGATGTGCCAATGAGTCTGTTTGAAAACATTATCTTGTGCTTGCATAGCAATTTACGAAACTCAGATTGCAATAAAGAACAAATATGAACATTACCCATTAAAGACACAAGTCAAGAATAACCTAACTGAAGTCAAAATACTCTTATTCTGGCTAGTATTAGCTAATCTGCTTTAATCTTTGCTAGATCTCTTAGGCAGGAGTTCCCTCCTTCTGAACTTGAACTTCATTGGATGCTGGTTGCAATTTCTGCAATGAATCTGCGAGGAATGCTCCCATTGCCCCTATAATTTTACTTAATCTTGAAAATTTCTAGTTATTATATAGCAACCACAGTCTGTGACTTCATACCATGCCTGTGTATTGCACCTCTCTGCATTACTTTGTTTTTCTTTCATTTGAGAATTAACAGAACCCAAAGGAGAAATTAAGGCATAGTAATGAAAAGGAAAAAAAAATCTCCTAATTGTAGAGGTATATTGCTAGATGTATTCCTTCCATGGTTGTCAGTGCGATTTCAGCATTTTACTTGTGGTGCAGATATTGAGACGTGAATGTTTCAAATTAAAGGTATTTATCAAATCAAGGCATTATTTTAGCAATGAGCATAATTAAGGAATAGCTCTGGAAACTGCTGTGTTCTGAGCAACTGTCTCAGCATGGTAAGGAATAAAGAAGAATCCTAAATGTTTCTAAGGTAAAAGCAGCAGTAATTAGCAAGTATGATGGGAAGAATGAAAAACTATCCATAGAAGAGGGAGATGGATAATATCTAAGCAAAGCTGAAGAGCCCTGTGTATTAGGGTGACCAATTTTTTCATATAATGTTAGCAACACACACTTTTTCTCTTTTCATTCAGTAGATTTTTTCAGCAAAAAAGTCATATTTAGAAATTTCATATTTAGTAAAACAAGGCAAGTAATCCCATCAATTTATAAAATGCATAGGAAGGCTTTTAGCAAATGCATTTAATCTAGAAACATCTAGATTAACAATGTTTTTATAAACCAAGAAAACGGAATTTTTAATTTCCCAAGTAGACAATCTCCTTTTGATTTGCCTCAATATTCAAACAGTCCTCTAATGATTTACTGAGACTCATACAGAGTCTATTACTCAGTTGCTTTTTGGGGGGGAGACTAGGTCACATTTCACACTGGATAAAATCTTTTGAGAAGACAGTGAAGGTGTCTTCCATGCAGACGAGGCTGTCCTGCCAGGCAACTTGGGTGACAGAGAATTGTGGAGTTTTCCTGAGAGATCATAGAAAAAAAAGTGGAACTCTGAACTCTCTCATAACTGAAAATGCATATTTGGCTAAACGATAAAAGGAAGTTCAATTTGGCTTGATTGAAAACTAATGTATTCAGCTTTCCAAGGGGAAAAAATCTGATTTTGGGCAAAAATTAATCCTCAAGTGGTAGGCTATGAAGTTTCTGGCTTTAATAAAAAAAACCAGACTTGCCTCAAAGGTGCTGTTTTACTACTGCAAACAGCTCAAAATGCAGCATTTATTAAAAATGGAAGTGAGTTCATAAGCAATGGTGTAATCTTAGCTGGACTTGATAATTTCCTCTAGCTATGATAGTCTGTGGACAAAAGCCAGAGCCTGAATGAAGACAGCAGTAATTTAGTTTATTACTCACTCATGTAGCCAGTATGATTTAAAAAGCTTTGGGCACACCAATGCTTTCTCAGATCTTCAAAGGAAAGCAGAGAGAGGATGCTTTCTGGCGTTTGGAGTTTTGGCATAAAAGCAAGTGTTGACAACAATGAAGTTGATGATGGACTATTTTAAAAGGCAAAAGCAGTTAAATTTCAAAGCTTGTCAAAGTGCAGGTAGTAGGTTACTCCTGCTGTTGTTGTGCATGGGTAGCAGAAAGTGGCTTTTGTCCTCCCTTTTTCTGCAAAACCCAGGGACCTTTTGAATTCTCAGCCTCTTTTCTGTGTTGCCAAATAAAAGAGAGATGGGATTTTACTTCAAGCAATGCTCTGCCTACCATTCAGACTAGTTGTTCCCCATGCCTGCACACCTAAAAATTTTGTTCTGTGATGGCTGGCCCTTTCTGAGATGTTTTTTGGGCATGGCTCAGAAGACAGAAGACACCATGCCCAACATCAGTATTGGGTTGACTATTCTTTTTCAGAGTTTTGTGCTCCTGGTCAAAGTAATCTTTTACTTACATTCTCTTTGCTTGAAAGAGAAGGAAATCTGGAATGAATACATCTACAATCAAGTTTTGAAGAATAATCTTCTAGAAAATAATGATTTCCCCCCTCCCACCCCCCACCCCCCTTATTGTCCTCAAATATGACCACAGATAACTTTATCTTTCAGATTTCAAATCTGAATATATATGCCAACACTTTACCATTTAACAAGCTCTAAAAAACCTGCTAATTAAGTTGGGTGGCTTCCACAACATACATAGATATGCAATGAGATACAAGCTTGTAAGTCTGAAATATCACAATAAACATCTTACTCCTGTCAACAAAACCCAGTTTACCTAGCTTTAGTTTAAACCTGGTCTAAAATGCAAATGGTGTTTATCTCCTTTAAGGGCCAGAGAATTGAGCTTTTTCTAGTCAGATGCACAGCTTTGAAAGGCATACAGTACATGGCTAGTCTGTCAAAGGTACAGAGAATTTTAAGTAATTTGGCATTATCAAGACTGTATTAAGCTGTGTTTGGTTTTATCATGCCGTGTTCTTTGACATTCTGCTTGGCATGTGTGTGCTGCCTGTCAATCAGAGAGCCAGCATGTCATGAGGGAACTTCACTGCAGGAATCGTGCCGCTCAGAGAATTCAGATGAGCGTAAGGAAAAGGAGCAAGGAATGCTTGCCAGCTGTGAGAAGAATTTCTGAGGTGAATCTCAATCTCATTAGGTGTATGGTTAAAATCATGAATAGTAATGGCATGGCAGAGAAAAAAAGCTCTGACTACTACTACTTCAAAACTCTTTGCACTGGTTTTCTTTTTAAAAAATTCCCTACAGTTTTTTACTGATGAGAAGTTTAGTGAAATGAGCACAAGCAATAAGCACAACAGTATCTTTCTAAAATAAAAAGGTTGTTCCTGAATAATTTAAAGGATATATGTATATCTATGTGATATATATTGAACATGGGGAAAAACAAACCAGGATGAATTCAGCTAAATTCCCTTTTGTGGACAACTTGTGACAAATCTGTCCTGTGCTGTGACTTGGCTGAACATCTGCAACAGCCTAAAGGTTCCAGAACCTGCTTGCTATTGCATTTTGCTGAACATTTTGTCAAAACTTCTGCCTGTCTGCCTTCTTGCCTGTTTGGAATTCTCCCTGCCTTGTTAGATGCTACTATCACTGTATCCATATGAGTAAATCAAGTGGTGGCAGGGAATGTTCCTGGGGCCTGGAAGCTGACCAGCTCCACTGGTGACATGTGATGGTGGTCATGGGGTGGTTTTGCCCTTGCCAGCTGTCTCTCATACTGGGGTCTTTCTCAGGTGTCAGGAAAAAGAAGGGACCCGTCCTAACAAACAAACTCGATACAGCTATCCAATTTGGGAGGCAAGGGGAATTTAGTCCTTGGCTTTCAGTTACAGTGTCATAGAGTGCTACTGCCATATTTAATTTACTTTTCTGTAGATACCAAGTTTTTCTATACCTACCGCTAAGCTGCTGCTCCTTCAATTTCTTCTGCTCAGCTTTGGAGATCTGAGTGTGACTCTTGTTCACATTCAGAGGAACAGAGAAGAGAAGTATAAGATAGAGGGCACATTTGATAGTTATCTATAGTGCCATTGATGGTAGTTTCTGCTGCACAGTTTCCCGTACAATCTGGAAGATAAGAAGCACTTAAAGTACACTCAGGATTGGAGTGAACTCTGGATCAGTCCTTCCTCTAACTTCACAGTGATCACAGCAATAGGGACATTGCTATGTCCTGGTGGAAATGGTTATGTAAGTTCTTCTCCAGGGCTCTGAACAGGAGAGAGCTAGAAATGGGAGTGTGACTGTAAAATATATATGGAGTTATTTTCAAGGTTAATGCTACAGGCAAGTCCAAATTCTGACACATTTTATCCAGTAATAGAAAAAAAATATGATTTCTTTCCAAAATTATACTAAAGCTGGGTGGTAAATTTCTTGATGAAAACTTATTTGTGGAAAAAAAAAAAACTCTGGCAAGTTAAAAAGCTCTATGGAAGATACTAGAGTACCAGATTTTTGGCCTGGGAAAATTCCAACCAACAAATATACATGCAGTGTTTGAATTTTCTCTCTTCACTCTTTATGGAATGTTTTGATTTACTTTTAAATTTTTGATGTGACTTTTACTGCAACTTCTTTTGATATTTTGTTCTTATGCGCTTAAATGTGGTAATTTAAACCAGACAGATTGAAATTTCCCTCATCTTACAGAGATTAGGAGCAGTGAAACTTTGCTGGTGAAAAATACTGCTCTTATTTCTTCTGTCTCAGGACCCAAGGAATGCTGCAAATAGTGTTCTGTTTGAAATCCAGATGCAAATAGGCAGGTTTGATCTCTCAGCTTGGAGCAGACTCAGCTCCTTTCTTGGAAAAACTGTTTGGGTGATACATCTGGAGCTTTCAGGAAAAGGAAGAAATTTTATTGGTAATCAGAGACGACTGGATACAGAAGAGTTACTTCAGAAAAGTGGAAGCAGAACTGAGCTCAAGAATGAATCATTTTCATCAGACTAGAGTTGCTTCAACAAAGCATACTGAGTTTTTGCTGGTTTTGTGATATTTCATTAAATTTTGAAGGTTAGAAAGAAAATGTATGTTTCCCAATTAACCCTTATCTCATTAAAATTTAATTCTAAGTTTCAAACAGTTCTTGAGAGTACATGCTGTAAAGCACTATCTGGTAATTTTATTTCCTGGTATAGCTGCTACTTATCAGAACTCAGACTGGGGTATCTTTATTTTAAAGTCCTACTTTGGGAATTCATACTGTTCTACATATATTGCCAGTAATATGTATCATGTTGCATATTTAACATCTGCAGAATAATTATCTGATTGAGTGTGACTTTTGCTTGATGTAAGGAAGACTTTCCTCTGTATTTTAACACAAGTTGCAGCAGGGCATAATATGTAAAGAGCTAATATTTCAGAAAAGAAGGCTTTTGAAGACACAAGCCACAAAGATAAAACACTGGCCCTGCTCTTCTTCTATATGGGACAAATCTGGCCCAGAACTCTGTGTTTACCTCTGAGTTCTTGGGTGTGGTTTTCTCAAACATCTGTTGGGTTGAAGTTGCTAAAATTGAAGAAAGAATAGGAG
The DNA here is from genome assembly GCA_025920805.1 of Petroica traversi. NCBI lineage: Eukaryota > Metazoa > Chordata > Aves > Passeriformes > Petroicidae > Petroica > Petroica traversi. The sequence continues at coordinate 10,583,868 of JAHLSL010000021.1, read as the reverse complement.
TATGTTTTAATGTAGTTTGAAACTTTTATGGTTTGTGGAGCTTTTTCCAGTAAGTGGAATTATTTTTTTAAGCTTTTGGCAGAAGTAATAATGAGAAAGGCAGATGCCATTTAAACAGCATGAGAGTTATGTGTCACCAACATGATTATGAACTTTGAGCATCTGTTGTTTCCCTAACTGTGGTAAATCTGACCAGAATTACGTGTGCTATGGTACCAAAGAAAGAGAAGAACTCAGATCAAGATATTGAAAAGCTGTTAGTGAAGGACAGAGGTGTTTTGCATTTACAGTCTGAACATGTGTAATGCAAGATGATGCTTCAGGCCAATGTCACAAGATCAGTGTAATTGATCTTTCTCAAATGATAGTGTATTACCTTCTAAAATAACTTTATTAATTCAAATTTTGTATCGTCATAGACCAAAATCTTTTGAAGACAGATTTGGAAGCTTACTATCTTCTTATGTAGAACCAAATCTATGCTATAATATTATTCTGAATATTATGCTGGAATAAGGAGTAACCATTCACAAATATTTGATTTGGAAAAAAGATTACAAAGGAAAGGAGCTAGTGGGTTCTGCAAAAGGACAAGGTAGTCATCTTCATACTAAGAGAGATATTTTAGCAATCTTCATCTTTCATCCTAAAATAATTTTCCTGGATTGAGACGTATAAAATTAACTTGTTTAAATTTACTCATATTCTGAGAATAACTCCTGTTAATGCTGATGAGAAATGTACTGAACTTACCGGGGATGAAGTTACTTAATTCTCCAAAGCAGCTTATATTTCTTTTTCATGGCTGTGATCATTTCCTTCCTCTAGTGTAATTATATTCCACTCTATACAGATCTCAGCATTTTATCTTGGAGTTATCCTTCAGAATAAAATTCTTGATAATTTCTTTCTAGCAGTATTGCTGTAATCATATCAGAAAATTTCCATTCATTTCAAACATGAGAAAGAAATAAAAATAATTTTAATTATTTAAAAACAATTTTATATTTGTTCTTCTCTGTTTACATTATTTATCTATGTGAAAAATTTGAAAAGCACAATTTTGCATTGATAGCTGACTCTGTTATGGTCTCAGTTTGCTAGCATATCTAACTTTAACATTTTTGGTAGTATTTCTCAGACAGGAGTTTAAAAATAAGATGTTTTAAACAAAACAGTAGTAAAACCAGGCAATTGAAAAAGATAAACCACATTTATGTTCACTTGAGCTGAAGATACTTAAAGTCGACCTACTACTGAGCTTCTTGTAACGCAATAAAAAATTTAGCATTACACATACCTGATTTTCTTCTTACTGTTTTTATGTCTTAGAACCTTTGCAATTTTAATCTGTTTAAAATTATACAAGAGTCCATAAAAACATTTATTTACTTTATGCTCCTTGTGACATGCAGGCAATATCTAGGCCCTTTTTCAGCACTTGGGAGTTTATGGAAAATGATGCTGTACACCAGCCCCTGTGGAGATGCACAGCTGGGTTTGCAGAGGGCTCTTTGTGGTCCTTGGCACTGGCTCATACTGTGAATTGACTGGTGAGAAAATAAATAAATAATCATTGGATTCTTAAGTTAGTTTTCCTTTAGGTTTATCTGGCCTTGGGTTTATTTGCTTAGATTAGGCTTGGTGGAGGTGCCCAGTTGCTGCTCCTCTGAAACCCCTTTGGGCTTAAAAAATGTCTTCACTGGAGAAAACCAGAAAACTGAAAGCACACCTTAGTTCAGAAATCTTTGTTTGTGAGTCTTTCTTCTCTAGAATTAAATGGGTGGAGCAGACTGCAGGTTTCTACAGAGGAGTTTTTCACAGGAACTGTCAGAGGGTCTTGGTTGTCCTAAAGCTGCACTGGCAACCACAGTGCGCAACCTCTAGGGCTCCAACTCCTCCTTGTATAGAAAACATATTTTGTGCCAGGTAAGGTTTAGCCATCTTGCTTCTCTTCCGTGCTCTTCACTCAGTAACACCGGTAACCTTCATGACTTCTACCGCACTTTAAAATGTCAGCCATTTTTACCTGGAATTGTGCCTCATGGTATCCTGTGATATGGAAGAAATCAAATTTCTACTAAAGAACCTTGAAATTGGAAAAAAAAAAAGACAATAAAACTTTGCATATGTTTAGCCTTTTGAGGGAGAGAAATATGCAAAGATGCCAGTTCCATAGGTTAATAAACCAGTACATAAACTAACTGAGGCTCAATATGCAGTCTTAAAACCCAGAGGTTATTAGGCCAATCAATGAAATTTTTAGAATTCACAGTTTGTCTTTGAAATATCACTGATGGAAGACATTCAAATAACAGGACTACTACAACAGTATGCAAAATAAAGGTTTACAGTCTGCTGTGTTCACAGAGAATGTTTTCTCAATGATTTCCTCAGCCTGAGCCAACATCCTGCATGTTGCTGAAAGATATAGCAGGACACAAAAAGCATAGAGAGAGCTTTAGTTCCTGATAATTTTTTGTCCATTCTTCTAGGTAAAGTCTGAGCAGCAAAGCAATGACTCAGGACCATTTCTAGACTCTTAGGACCAATTGCAGCACCCCAGACAAGCTGTGGATATGTGCAGATTTCAGCATGCTGCCACCAGGCAGAGGGTGGCTGGACTGCCCAATGCATCCCAAATGGAAAGGCGGCTCACTTGTCAGAGTAACACATGCACTGCCAATAGGGAAGATATTTTATAGCTAGGGGTGGACCTAGCTCTTCCAGAGAAGGTTGGTCCTGTGGAGATGGGATTACTGAACTATCAACAAGTATCGTTACTGCTTTCAATGGGTAGTCATCTGATGAAGAAGAAGAGCTGTGTAGAGATTTCTGCTTCATAAATCCTCCATGCTTGTTTGTTTCCTTCCTACATAAATCCAGCAAGGACTAAATTTTTTTTTTTTTTTGCTTTTCTTTAAATGCTGTTACTTTTCAATCATATGGGGCCTGATTTTGCCTCAACTCACTGAAAGCTGCAATAATGTAAATGCAGATGTTCTTAGAAATATTTCTATCCCCAGAGACTAAAGGATATCTACATAACGCATTGTTTTAAATCAGAATTATGCTAGAGGACTCCAATTTTGTCTGAACCTTCTGGAAAGCACAGAATTTTGTATTTTCTTTTATTCAGTAGTCTAATGGGATTCCTGGAATGTTTGAAGTTAAATTGATCTGGGATGACTTTTTAAGTAAACACAGACTTTACTTCAGGATTGAAATTAGTTTTTTTGGAAACTATAATACTAGAACTATGGTATTTACATTGACAATTAAGATAAGAGACATCCTTGCACAGAAATTTAATGAAAAGAATTACTGTCACGTATTTCAAAATTACACTATGATAATTTCTTTTCATTCTTTATAACCATCACATGGCATCTTTTTCCAGAGGTGTTACCTAATTATGTTGTAATTAAATGTGATTCATCAAATAGAACTGAAGACAAAACTGGCAATCAGTGAGTCTTTTTCATTCACAGAATCTGTAAAATAGGTGTATCTTGTAATTAGTTTACAGACGTTTACTTTTGAACAAGTAAATAAAAATTATAATAATTTTCTTCTCATCATCTGGTATAATATTTTAGCATATTATAGCACAAAACAATGACTTTTGTGAGTGGGACTACCAGGAATTATCAGCATAGCCACAATAATGATAATTATTCCGAAGATTTCAAAATGTAATCTCTTACTGAAGGTAACAAATAAGACCATTCTTATAGAGGCACTATAAGAAGCTTATTTCTGTTTGTATACACTAACTATAGCTGAAACATAATAGAATCATAGAATGTTTTGGGTTGGAAGGGATTTTAAAGATCATCCAGTTCCAACATCCTTTCTGTGGGCAGGGAACCTTTCAATAAACCAGGCTGCTCAGAGCTCCGTCCAGCCTGACCTTGAAGGTTGCAGTTGCAATCAAATGTTTTTGTTTTTGCTTTTTTTGTAATTTTTATGTTGATTGAGTTTGCTTTCCTATGTAAAGTTAAGTTAATACCATTGGCAAGCCACATTCAGTATATTGATTAAAAGTTCACCTTCTTGGGAGTATTTGTGGGCTTCAGTTGTCTTTCTGCTAGAAGGATTTGACTGTGCTTTAATTTAATTCAACTGAGGCTATAATTATGCAGGTTTTGGGTAACTGAGAGAAATAGGTTGGTTTATCCCCTGGGCTGCTCAGCTGCAAAAATCTGAACAGACTTAATGTTTGTGTGCTGTATACACCAAGCTGTGGTTTTGGCCCAGTTCTCTGCTCCCATACAGAAGGAAGAGGCTCTGTCAGGGCTGTTTGGGGGATGTCCCTGGCACGTGGGAGTCTGCCATACACACACCAACACAGAGCTGCTGGGCTGTGGGACTGCCTGCTCCTCCTACAGGGGCCAGGGAAAGGCAGGATTTGGTGGCAGAATAACCTCTGGGGTTGGGGCACTCGTGGAAATAGCTGTCACATTTCTCTCCCCAAGACAAGACCAAAGACAGGCTGAATTGTCAGAGTGGTAGCTGGCCCCTGGCCCATCCTGTCCCCATGCCTGACACCAACTGAAGGCAGGAGAGACTTCTCAGAGAAAAGGGAAACTTAACTTTGATTTTAAAATTTTTTTTTAAGCTTTTTATTACTGGAAGTATATTTAACCTAATCAAGCTTAAAGAACATAATGATGAGCCATCCTATTTATTTATTGCTTTCTGCTAGAAAATAAATTTGTTTTCTTTCTAAAAACAAACCCAAGCCAATCCTATTTCCGTTACTCACTGTGCTTCCCTATATTTGTCCACCCACACAATCTATTTGAAGGTACAACCACCTGTAGGGCTCTACCCATCTTCCCAGATGTTGTAAAGGCTGACAGGAGAGGAAAAAAATAATCTTAAGTAAGAACTGTTTAGGGTTTCCTTTTTCCCCTCCTCATTTGCTTAAAGAACATTTGGCTGAAATTTAACTTTTTTAGTTTTACAGCTATTTCTGCTTTTTCAATAGCAAAAAATTATTCATTTTTTGGTGACAAAATATTTCCAGGACAACTCACTATGATATGACAGAAAATTACAGCTTAAATGAGAATGAAAGAGAAGGAGCAGATGAGATCTCACAACCCCACAAACAATCCTGTTGTCATGAAAAGTATGCCTATTAATAGCTAAAAAGATGAAGGAAAAGAGGTACCATTTACAATTTTAAAATGATGGTTGCTATGCTGAAGAATTTCCTAAGGACTTTGAGCTGCTTTTTGATAGTGATAAGCCACTATCTGTTCTGAAAAATGTCTGGCAATAGGCACTGAAGCAGAGATTCACCATAGGCAGACAGGGAACACTGTTGAAGCTTAATCATATGCAAATTGGAGTTTAAGGGATTACAACTGACTTCAGTGCACGTGAGGAATATGGTGTAACGCCTTCATGTAACTTCAATTTTAATTCCATATTAATCTTAGTGTGAATTATTCAGAATTGGGGAGAAAAACCAAAGAACCCTTGATTTCTCTGCTATTGAGATCTACAGAACTATTTGCAAAGTTAGGGGTTTTGTAACGTACAATGTATGCTGAAGGAGCTTAAAATATATTTCCAAAGATGGCTTGCACAGCAAGGTCTAGAAGAGCTTGGAGGATTTTGGGGGGCCATGACTGAAGTGGGATGCACCACACACCCACCTGGCCAGGCCATGGTGATCTGATACTCTGATGCACTTGCTCTGTCTGGGACTGGATGACCATGCTCTTGCCAAGAACACACAATCTTTAGTGAAGACCTGTGCTTTCCTGAAATCTATTCTGAAAGGGGCAGAATAAAATGTGCATTTGCAAGAAATTGACTTCATTTATTGTATGATTAACAGGCACAGAAGACAGCTGATGGTTACTAGTACAATAATAGACTGCAGGTGTGCATGTGGATTGTCCTTTATAATATTATCTCTGTCATGGATTCACAAGGATACAGATCTGTAACCAGAAAGGACCATGATGATAAATGATCTGTTGTACAATTTTGAAAAAAAGTGCTTCATTTCTTTGTGCCCTCTCTGCTCATCTATGACATCATGGTAAACAGGGGCTAAGTTCAACTTAATATTTTTCAAGGAAACTGCTAGATCTAGTCCAGAGGAGGCCACAAACATGATCAGAGGGATTGAGCACATCTCCTTCGAGGAAGGGCTATGAGAATTGGGATTGTTGAGCCTGGAAAAGAGAAGGGTTCAGGGTAACCTTTTAGCAGCCTTCCAGTCCCTAAGGAGGGCCAGCCAGAAGTGTGGAGAGGGATTTTTCCCAAGGGTATGTAGTGATAGGACAAGGGGAGTGGATTCCAACTGGAACAGGGTGGGTTTAGCTTAGATATTAGGGACAAATTCTTTATTGTGAGGGTGTTGAGGCACTGGAACAGGTTGCCCAGGGAAGTTGTGGGTGCCCTATTCCTGGAAGTGTTCAGTTTTGAGCAACTTCCTCTGGTGGAAGGTGTCCCTGTTCACGGTAGGAGGATTAGAACTAGATGATCTTTAATGCCCCTTCCAATACAAAACATTTTATGATTCTCTGATTCATATATGGCAAGACAGATTTCTTTCATTTTCTCTTTCTGTGCACGTAAAATAATTAGTGGGATGTGTGTCCTTACTAGCTGTAGTAAGACATTAATCCTTGGTGCCTAGTTCAAGGTCATCCTACTTTGAAATTTTGAGTACAAGGACTTTGGCAAGGGTTATAATGTTCTAGAGACAAACAAACTGCAGACAGCCTTGGCCTGGTTACTTAATTTTTGTGGGACCTTGGACAAATTACTTAACACTCTCCCTGCCACGCCCTGCCATGATTTCAATTTATGAAATGAGTTCAGATATTGTTTCTTTCTTGAATGAGAATGAAAAATTTTAGGTCATAATAGAACATGCGGGCTAGATTCTTAGCTCAGGATAATAAGGGATGTGCCATTGTTGATTTGAGCTAACTCAATATCTTTTTCCTGAAGTAGAAAATATTTATCCATAAAAAGACTTTCTTCATCACTTCTAAATGTTTAAGGATTTTTCTACTCCTGTATGTGCTTCCTTTTCAACCATCATAAACAGCTAATACTGTAAATTCATTGTTCCAGAAATCCAAAATTTCTGAATTCAGGAAAAAACATATTGGCAAAAATAATTAAGAAGAAAATTAATTTAGGCCAAGTGATCATCTTTTAGTGGCCAAAAGGAAAAACTCTTATTTATACTGTGGCTTATCAGTAAATTGTTTTTAGAATATATGACTAGAACTGGCAGCTGAATGACAAAATCACAAATAAGAGAATTGTAATTATCCTGTCTTTTATACAAAAATGAATGCAATGAAGGGGTACATATTCTTTCATAGCAAGAATAACTAATAAATAACCAGCCACAGGAATCTCTCAGCTAGATGCAGGAAGCAGTATTGTGTTTTCATAAACAATTCACCTGTATGCCAACTGCCAGTCTGACATTGAGGGAAATGAAAAGCATTTTCCTCAAAAACTTTATTCCCTTGAATGAAATTCTGGGAAAAAGTGTTATGTGTGACCTGTATTAGTAGGGAAGAAAGATAACTCCCTAAAATAAAGTACTCACAGGCATTATTTACAACCAGAAGCTACTCTAAGAGAAAATTTCTATTGAAAGCCCAAATGATACTGTGGTTATTACAACAGACATTTCATTCAGTGTAGGAAAGAATTGCTTAAAAGACGTCTTGTAAAAATACTCTTCCTTGGCAAAAAAAGGAGTTACATAGACCTGTATTTCCCTCCAATGCTGCAGACAGAAATGGTGAATATATGCAATTATCTTAATATTGCAAGCACGGGTTCAGTATGTGTGAGGAGCTAAAAAGCCCAAAAATGACACAGCACTTACATGCATTTGGAAATGACAGGAACACTGAGAAGGAGACAGGTAGGACCCAGTCCTCTGCTGATGTAACCTGACAGAACTCCACTGAAATAAGTGGAGCTATTATGATTCAGGCTAGCAGAGGAACTGGTCAATGAGTGCTTGCTTTGAGACTTGAACTTTTCTAAGATTATGGTTATTGTGAGTGCTGCGGATACTTTATGTTTTTCTTCAGGGCTACATATGTATTTATCTCTTTTGCAACCCACTTGGTATCTCATTAAAAAAATAGAAAAAAATATCGTAAAGCTTTTAATCTGTCAGTCCCTTTTTAAGGCAGAACTCTCAGCACTCAGACTTTGGTGAGCTTTCAGCCTCATTACAACTCACACTGTGTTGAAAGGAGCATGTAAATGCATGCTGAAGTTGGTCACTGGTGCTGGTGGGCTGGACTCTTCACAATTTCGATTTCATGACTCAGAAGTGCACTGCAGTCTGCCTAATACCCTAAAGCCCACAGACCTGGTAGGTGTGCTTTTAGCAACCTGCTGTGCATTAACAGCTTTGGTGCTCCAGGAAGGTGTCTAACTATGCAATTTTAAAGCATTCTTGTATCTCAGTTGGGAGTACTTGATTTTCTTTTGATCTTGCCTCGTTTCAGCAAAAGGAGTGCAGGAAAATGTCTGGGGCCAAAAGGTTTCACACAGAGCCTTATCAATGACAGCTATCAGTGACAAGACATAATGGTTCTCTATGCCAGTATCCTAATGTTGTCTCAGTCTACCATATTCCAGCGAAGTGTAAGGCTGTGCTGGGGAAGATTTAAAAAAAAAAAGTATACATGTGCTGCTTATATACTATACATGCTTCTAAAATTCATAGAGTTAAAAAAAATCAAAATTACTGAAATCTTAAAGTAACTCAGATTTTGACCACTTTATCACACTTTATAATGAACACTTCTGATTAGGCTTCTATGCCTCTGGATGTCACTGTTGTTTTGCAGTAATGTAAACAATGTTATTTGACTAAGCAACAAATGAAAATGGTTTAATCGTCACCATCTTATGTTTGTAAGAAAGTACAAGGCTGATCACACTGGCAATTTGAGATCTAGCATTAATTCATTGTAAGTGGTGAACAACTGAATATGTAAAATAGTGCTTTCTTCAGTTTAATGTTTGGTGAAAAGGAAAAAAAAAACCCTGTCAACTTCTCTGATGTCCCAAAATGCATTTCTTTGGAAGCACTTAAAATGTAACATGAGCCTTCATTGCCCTAATAGGGATGTGTCCAAGATAAATATTTTGCAAGTCAGAACAAATGGTGATCTGTGTGAGGAGGAGATGAATAAGTCAAGAACCATGCACTACTGCTGCTGCTCACAGCTGCTCCAAAGGAGAGGAACTAACTTTTCCCAAGTAAAGGTATTATGCATTTGCTACAAAATTTGGAACAAAAAGAAGGGAGGGAAGAATCACACCTTCCTTCTTTTATTGACTCTAGCAGAGCAAACTGTTCTACTGTATGAAATTACTTATAAAGTTAATGGAGATTTAGTGATTAGAAAGGTTATTTTTCAGATTCATTAATGGCTGCAATTACCTGTGTTATTTGCAATAAAATAGAATGCATTATTTGCAAAAAATCTTCCTTGGAACAAGGCAGATTCATCAGAAGTTTTTAGGGACAGGGAAATAAATAAAGGAGCATATAGTTTTTAAAATATCTCTGATCTTTAGTTTTTGTTGTCAGTTTAATGAATGAGAGTGGCAGTCTTTTGTCAGAAAGTATAAAATATTAAGTAAATATGGACTTCAGTTTGGATAGAATTTCTTCTTTACAAACGGGTTCCATGGGATCCCCCTCAGTCAGGGTCACACTTACTTCCATGAGCAACTGATGTTGTTTAATCCTATCTGTAGGATTAAATAAAGTACAAAGCAGCCCCTTGCTCACTTCTCTCTGCCTCACCAGGGAGAAAAATGGAAGAAAGGCATAGATTGAGGTAACAAGAGATTAATAACTGAAACAAATGAAATCTAATGCTGATATTATTATTGATAATGGCAGTAGTATTACTAATGAAGGGTTTCAGGGGACTAAACACCATGAAACCCAAGTGGTGCACATTAGTTTCTTACCACCCACTGGCTGATGTCCAGTCCATCCTCAAACAGGGATTGGTGCCTCCATTGCAACTCCCCACAGTTTATATAATGAAAGTGACATTCCATTGTATGGAATATCCCTTTGGCCAGTTCAGCTCATCTGTCCTGGCTGTGCTCCCTCCCAGCTTCTTGTGCCCCTACTCACTGGAAGAGCAGGGGAAACTGAAAAGCCCTTGATTTAGGGAAAGCACTGCTCAGCAACATTTGAACATATCAATGTTCTTCTCATCCTAAATCCAAAAGACAGCACTGTACCAGATACCAGGGAGAAAATTAACTCTATCTCAGCCAAAACCAGGACAGCAATGAATTAAAGTAAACCCAAAGTACTTTTTGCCATCATACCTCAGCTAGGCTAGAGCAAATATATTAAAGCACTCACATATTGTAAAGAAGGTGGTATTTTTAGACTGTAAATTCCTTTTCCCCATAGCAGGGTTCTAATGTCACATCATGCTATGAGAGGGGGTTTTCAGTCTTTTATCTTTTTTAAAGCTTGCAGACAAATATCTTACACATTTCTTTTATGGATTTAAACTGCTACCATTACAAGGCTGATTAATAAGGCTTTATGAGCTAATTAATATGCTTTTATCTATATGAGCTTTTATCTTTATGTGACTGATTGCTACAGCAATTCTATAACATTACAGGAAGCTATTTATTTTCAAATTAGCAATGTCATCAAGACCTTTTACCACACAGCTAAGTCAAAGTTCTGGCCTGCCAGGTACAGAGAGGGTAGCTGAGACTGTTCATTGCTGGCTGTAAATTACATGCTGTTAAGTGACTGTGGTGATCTCTGTTCCTTGATGTGAATGCAGCAGTTTATTCTCCCAAACATAAGTGGTGATGGAATTCTTGAATACTGGAATGTAGAATGAAACAGTCGATTTTTAAAGTAGTGATGGCAGTAGGAGGATTAATGAATGTGCTTACTGGGGAAAATGTTGGTGTGCCTGGGCCAGTCCCTGCTGATATCTGTTTCTGGGCCTGGTCCTGGTCACACAGGAGCATCTCCAATACATCCAGTGGCTCTGTCCAAGATCCTGTGCAGGGTGTGATTTGGGAGGTCACAGCACCAAGCTGATGTGGATCTCCATTTTTGATCTGTGGTTCCTCCAAATCCAGTTTCTGGGCTGAGTAAATGGGCAAAACACTGAAAGCTCCTTGTGCAAAGGAGCAAGGCACAAATATTTATATTATTGTGGTATATGGGACCTCTGCACGTTATGGATTAAGCTCGGCCCTTGGTAGGGGACTATCCTGTAGTAGGAATTTCTTCTTTCACTTGAAATCTCAGCAGAAACAAAAAGAGAGAGGTTAGAGTACATCCATGAAAAACAAGTTCTGTCTTAAAATGAATGTGACTTCAGCATTAGTCTGCATTCAAATATACTTGAGGACATTTACAAGGGCAATTATTTTTAAGTTTTAATTTGGTAATCTTTAAACCATCCAGTGTCTCAAGTCTGTCTTTCTTTTGAAATGACTGGACATTGTCAATACCATGATGCCACTACAAATATTTAGAATTTAACAAGATATGTTATTTTGATTTAGATTCTCTGGAAAAAAAAAATAGCTTGTATTGATAACTCAGCTATTAAAATCACAAAAATATTAGTTGGGAAAATAAATATTACTATTATACTACTCATACCAAAACTCTTCTTTTTTTACTCTACTGTAGTTACAAAGTTACAGATAAGTAACTTAAAAAAATTCCTTAGTTTTGCTTCAAAAAGACTTTTGATTTGGATTCCTAAGAAGTACATAGATCAGTTCTAACTTTAAAAGAAATCCCTCTGTCTTCCCTCCATTAATGTTAAAATATCTAATTCTGGGTGATTACACAAAGGGATTAACAACTGTAGTATATCTAGGGAAAAACACACAAAAGGATGGGAAGGAATTTATGTGGTATTTGTGCAACTATCATACAAGCTTTCAAAGGATTTCTATTGTAATTCAAGATTAGTTGAGCATAAGTTAATGGACTCTTAAAGTATTACCCAAAGCTTATTATGATAGACTATAGCAGCCTCTTTTTAAAATGTTTTTAACAATATCAACTATGAGGTCCCTGAAGACATGGTATTTCTAGACTTAGTATTTCTTCATCAAATATTAAAATAGGTCAAGCAATTTGGTTTTAGTTCCTTTTCTGTTCATGCTCCTGCTGTAGTGTGCATACCAAGTAGAGCGCATTATGTAGATTTACCAACTGTTGAGTTCTCTGCTTTGTTTCATTATGTTGTTTATTTAGCAATCTGTACTGAGAGTGGAAGAGCTACAATTACACACCAAGGAATCCTGGTATTTACTAATTCCATAAAGTTAAGGTCATCTTCTGTAGCAATTGGAGAATAAATTAATTTATCAGAATTCAATCTTGCAGATGGAGGTAATCCATAATGAAAGGACTGGGATGAGAACAAATGACTCAATAAGGTTCTTAGTTGCATGATTAGACTACTAATATCTTACAGTATGAGTAGCAATACATCTCTGTGGATGAAAATGTGTGATTCCCAGGAAATATTTGCATTTGTCAATCGGAATTGGCTAAATTAAGGCTCAAAATTTTATTCCTAGAGCCAAGAAGTCAAAGACAATCCCCAAAAGGCAAATATTCCTCTATTGCTTTTCAGTTGAAATATTTTCCGTACCTCTTGTTTTATTTCTGAGCAGAAACAGGGAGGAAGCATGTTTAAAGCTTAATTCCATCAATCAGCATTAAGTTATATACAGAGTTTTGAAAATACTAGACAGAAATCAGACCAAACAGGTCTATTTTATAAACTTAGCTTTGGTTGAGTATAAAGGAATGTGACCCTTCAGACTTTATTTAAAAACTGAATGTACAAAGCAGTGCACAGAAAAGAAATGTTTAAGGCAGATATTTAGAATAGAATAAAAATATTTTGATGTTTCAAAAATAAAGTTGCACACATCTTCTAGATATAGAATCTGGCATGAGAAAAGGATTCTTAGAACACGAGTTGCAGTGAAGACATGAAAGTGTGTGACTTTATATTTGTAGTTACTGATAATATTGTTAAATGTCTTTTGATACCTTTTGTTATAGAGTAGTAAAATGCTACTGTCATTGGTTTCATGGACAGCAAGATCTGGCAGAAGAGCTGCTGCTGTGCAGTACACAAGGTTAAGAGATGTTTTGGCATGCTTGGTTTTTATTCTAAGCAATCTAATATTTAGCAACTTAAAAATTAGGAAACTGAGTCTTTTGTTTTGAAAAATGTTGCAGGGGTTGTACAGAGCAATGTCCTTGATACAGAAGCAGGATCCATGAAAGAGTATGTCAAGTATAGTTTGGAGTTGGCAGACTAAAATTATCCATGAGTTTTTGATTTAATTTTGATGCCAGAGACAATCTTTGTTCTGATATTTATCACAAAGACTGTCAAGCCCTTGTCAAGTAAAAGTAAAATGCTGTGTTTCAGTGTGCCCCTTTGCCAATACTGGCATATAATTATCTTAGTTTACCTTTCTTCTGTGTATTTGGTTATGTTTCTGGCAATTTAAAATGCTTATCATTATGATTTCAAAGATGCCTTATTGGTAATTACATATTTCAAAATGAGCTGCCAGCTACTCTGATGAAATTTCTGAATATTGCTTTGAGCAAATTTAGTAGCTTTATTTATTTATTTTAGTATCTCACTGAGGAGTAAACGTCATGATTATCCTCTTGTCATACAAATAAATCTCAGATTTATTTCCATGACAAGTACTGTGAGACAAAATTACTCTAATTTTCTTGAATGGTGACTATGACCAGCAATATAAAAGAGCCATTACTTAGGAAAAGACTTGACCCAACATCCCTGCAAGTTCCTGCAATGCATCTTTTGACTTTCAGATTTTGTATCACGGTGTAAGTGTGCACATTCAAGGTCCCAACAGTTATGACAACTTTGTGTCTCTTTACAGCCTGCCTTATTACATCTTGGTTGCAAATTGTGGCCAGGATTACTTACCAAGAGCTTTTGTGGAAGGATTATAGTTTCTCATGTATGTGAAGCATTTTTCAAGTTTCTATTTTCTCTAAAATAATTAACAATTGTTAGATAGAAAAGTGAATAACCTGAGTACATATAACTTCAACTTCATTTGCAAATCAAATTTTAAATATTAGAAATTTGCAAAACTACTTATGCAAATGAAGTTGCCCCATCTCTCTGGCTATAATAATCCCACTCAATTATGTTACTGCTAAGACATATACACTTACTGAGTTTAGATAAATGTGTGCAATTCTTCAAAGGCTTTGTGTAATTGCTTCTAGATTTGCCATCAGCTGTACTTGTCTTTGTGATTTTATCTGTACTTGGTAGGTTTTCATGTTGTAATTGTATGTTAATTGTTTGTGATTGTATCTATGAGGTTTTTATGCAGTAATTTTGAATGACAATTGTCTGACTGTACCTTTGATAAAAATTTTAATGTTACTTTTACCCAGAATGTACTTACTAACAAGCAATTCACATGAACCAATATATACTAGAATGAAAAGTATATAAATAAAATGGGATGGCATTTCTACAAAGATAACACATTGTTAATTATAAAGGTAAGTATTTTAGTAATTTATAACTTTGCACTTCAATTTATTCTGACAAAGAAAAAGTGATTTAGAGAGGCTGCTAACTATTGTATGACTCAGAAGCTTTGAGGGTTTTCACAATCTTTTTGCTTGTTCTTCTGTGCAAATTCCCATATGTACTCCAGCTAATTATATCAACTTTTACAAGATACTCAGGGGTCATTGTCCTTTTAGTCAATGCTCAAACACAGCATAAGAGCAGAGCCAGAGCCAGCCCATTTTCCTGGGTACCATCCAGCGGCAGGGACTTTGCTGTGAGTGGACACCAGGCACCCTTCTGCTCTTTTTAACTGACTTAAAGAGAGCCTTGCTCTGAGCCTTTTCCATCCAGGTAATTGTGGTAGTGGGTGTTCTGAATGATTTGCCTTGCCAAAACAACTCAAGGCTCTCAGTACAGCCTTGGAGCCAACAGATATTTTCAAGACCATGTGAAGCATGGTCTGGCTGCAAATAAGGAAAAATTATAGGCATATTCCATAAATTCTAGTGTATGAAATATACTTTCACCCAAGGACTCACATATGGAAGACAAAAGCTAGTTTATTGCCAGTAGTAGTAGTTTTAGAATTAGATATTTTTGTTTGCTTATTTAGGAACTGTTTTTCTGTGATTTCCATTTTCATGGCTGATTCAACTAGAAAAATAAGTAGATTTTGAAAAACTCTCTAAAATCAACAGTCCAAAAGAAGTTTAATGCTCTTGGATTATCTCTCTCTCTATTTTATTTACCTTATTAGCTTTGAGCAGTTACAGACTGTCTTTTCTGTTTCACCACTCAAGGCCAGTGGTAGGGAATTCTTAAATTGAATTTTTTTTTACTACAATATTTTTATATTTGATTTTTGATTTTTTTCTTACATGTCTTTACTTCAGATAGGGGAAGTTGAATCACTATGCTACACTCAGTACATTTTCTTAATTGGTTGATGCAGCTTCACTTGGATAATGTGATGAAAGATTCTCCTTCCCCTTGGAGACTATTCATTCCATTCTGACATTGTTAGTATTTCTAGAAATTATTCATTTTTCACAAATAGCATTTTTGTTCAATTCTTCAATGTTTTTCCCCCAGACAGCTTAACAGTAAAGGTAGAGGCCCCAGCCCAAGTCAGGTCTAGCAATTGTGGCTAGAATTCAGCAATAAACAAACAAACAAAAAAAAAAACCAAAACAAAAAAACCCCAAACAAAAAAAAAATTAACTACAAGCTCTTTGTGTTAGCAAATGCTATAGTAGTGAACAATGAATAGGTGAGCAGGCAAGACCAGATGCACTATTTAAATGGATTAGGTGGGCCAGGTAACTACTGTTAGGAGTCATTGCAATTATTTTAATTGAATCTTTTCTTTTGGCAGTGATCCCAGAAGGCAGACATTTAATTGCCCAAAATGCCTGTGGTAGACAAACAATTTCAGACTAAATATAATATACTTCTAATGGATTCTGTGTTTTCCTTAAGTGTGAACTACCCTTACATTTTTAAGGGTAGGAACATCTTGAAATCACTGATTCTATTGCTTTTGTCCAGCCTTTGGAATTCTCTAGGGTTGCCTGAGAGAGAGCATGAAAACTGAGATGGCATATAAGGAAAGATGTGCCACTTTGGCAGGGAAAATTCAGTACTTAGTTAAAGTAACAAGCCAGGCTCTTCTACTAAAAGTCCTGCTTGAATAGAAATGTCTCAAAAGATTTGCTCAAAGATGTCAGTATTTATAGTTCCCCACAGTTTAGAATTTCCTCAAACCACTGGATCTCGTGAGGCATCATGATAAATTAGAATAGTTCCCATTTCTCATGGATACCCAGAGTCCATTAAAAGGGAGGGAATTAAATTTTTGTGGCTAAGAGTCTTTCAAGAGGGAAGTGAATGCCAAGGTTAAACCTATGCTTTCTGAGATGTTTATTTCTTTAATACTGAAGAAGTAAAAAAAACACCAGCACCTCAAATCTCTACACTTCCTACACCTGGAATGATTTCTGGAGTCTTCTGCAGACTTTGTGAGATCGTTAACCAATGTCTCTGTGGGGCTGTGTTCCTTCCCTGACTCTTTTTAACCACGACATTGGGCTGAGGGAGTTTTAACAACTCAAATGGGACTCAACAGAATGAGCATAAGGAAGAAGCCATCAGTGAATCATGGACATTGGTGTGGTCTTATGCTGCCTTCTAGCAAAGAGAATTCTGAGTGTTGGCCTCTTTTCAGAATCACATCTGGTTTTTACATTCTACTAGACCAGATCAGAAAGCCTCCTACAGAAGCAATAAGTATCTGTACTTTCTCAGCAAGGGGGATCAATTGCTTGCTCTCCCTACATGGTGTGTTACCCAGCTGGTGGTATAGTCAAATATTCCTCATTACAGGTTTTGAACTCTGTGTGGCTGAAGAAGGGACAAAATCAGTGTCTCCATTCATGTAAGACATCTCCAATCACGTGACTGCTATGCAAAAATGTGTAAGGCTTTAAAAAAAAGTTATTAACAATAATAATAGCTTTGCTTCCTTTCAGATCACTAAACCCACAAACCATTTTTTGCTGTAATGAGCAGATAAGGGATTGGTATTTTCCATCTGAACTATTTTTGAAGAATTTATCCCTCCTTTACCTAATTGAAAGAGTCCTGAAACTGAACCAACATGCCACACATGGCATTTCTGTGAGAAAAAATATCTCATGTTCACTTGTTTTAAGGTCTGGAACTCCAGATACATTTGTATCATGTCAAGCAAAACACAGGTTTTTTCAGGAGATCAGCAACAGGTTTTCTCATGCTCTGTTATGTTCAGATGCCCAAGCCTCCTGCAGTTTCTGCATTCATAGATCTCAATGTGCTCCTTGGAAAGAGAGCAGTTTCAAACCTGAGTGGAACAGCTTCTCCTTTAAACTTCACAGCTGGCTGTGCTAAGAAGCCCATGTTCAAACCAAAAATAAGCATCTTCTTGAAGAGTGCACATGTGACTGCTGGCAAAAAAAAGGAAAAGAAAATGTAGGTTAAAATCTAAGCCAGTCTGAGACTCAATGTGAGCTTTGTTTGTGTACATCTGACAGACTTTGTACAGACAGATCTTCATCAACTTTTCCAAGGATATTCTGCCCTAAATATTAATGTTTGCTTTCAATTCTTTGTACTCATTTATGATAATAACCAAAAATTTGGCCATTTAAAGTAGCAACAGTAAATTGTATATATCATAGATTCATAGAATCATCTATGTTCACTGACACTTGATTACTTTATACTAATTGGTTTAGTAAGTACCAATTATATCCCTAAATGGTTTTCTGAATGTTAATATATCAGCTACATTCCTCATTTTCCTATATATTTTGTAGTTAGAAAATGAAGCAGCAAGATTTCTCTTTCATACCTATTAGTCATCATTACATTCTCTAGTAAAATATTATTTCGATGTAATGATATTTGCAAACACATTTAGACTGTAGCTTCCCACATTCATGTTAAATGTTAACCCATGATATTACTCAAGGTGGAATCAATGTGGCACAAAACCTTGTAGGAGAGAAACCAACAGATGAAGTTATGAACAGAATGTTCAATTTTTCTGTATATGACTTTGGCTGACTAATTAATGGAAGTATAAATGGTTTGTAATGACCTTAACTACTGATACAGCCTAATTAAACTCTGGTGCCATTTAGTAACGCATCACATTAGTGATTCTTCAGAATAAAAGTGGTCCCACTGGTGTTAATATAGCTGTTTGGTTGGCTTTGTGTGCTGAAGATTGTTCTGCTAAAGAGTAATATTTTGCTGCTGAAACTAAAAGCCTTGCAGGGGTATGTCAAATCCAAGGAAAATATAAGGAATGTAAAAAATAATTGGGTTTTGAACTGACACTTGGAAATTAAATGGCAATCTTCTTTTAGTGTTGCATGGAGCTTTGCTTAATTTTATCTAAAGCTAAAGCAACCCAAACTCAATATTTATGCCAAAAGGTTGATATGAAATGACAATGATTAAGTTTGGACTTTTCATGCCCATTTTATGTTTAACTTCAATATAAAGATTCCCATTGTCTCCCTTGATTGTTTTGGAAAAAAACTATTCATGTTTAACATGCACCAACAGATAAAATATACAACCTTTAGCTTATGCGAGTACCTATTAAAAATACACATATCTATGACAATAACATGTACCTATTCTGCCCGTGATGAGGCAGATGAAGCTAGCTGTAAGTGAATTTGTTTGCACTCCCATAGGAGTCTAGCTGCAGTAGAATTGAACCCTGTATGAATTAATTTATCCTGCTTTCAGGCTGCTTGGCAGCTTTTGGCACTTCTGCTCCTGTATTTATGGCTGGCCTGAGGATGTACATGCTGCATGACAGTGCAGCACACGCATATATCCTTATTCAGTGTTTAAGCATGGGAGTAGTTGTTACTCTGAGCTGTCAACTGGTTATTTCTTAGATAAGCTGTCATGGGGATTGCATGCTGTGGAATTTACATTGCTATTTAAAATATACTGTGATTTTTCTAGATTAAAGGAGCCTGTCAGGTAAAATACAGACCACGTTTTGAATTTTATGTCTTCCCTCTATCCCTAATGTGTTTTGAATTAAAAATTTTGAATTAGTGTTCTATTTGAATTACTCTGTCTCCTGCCACACTTTGCTTTTGTGTTAATCTCTGGTCCTTTGCTCGTAAAATATGACTTCTCTTTGTTTTAAATGACTATGTTTTAAATTTCTGGATAAACAAGTAATGCAAAAGCTAATGCTAATTGTTCAGCAGAAAGAATATAAATTCACTTCCAAATTTTCCCTTCGGAAAGTCTCATTGCATTTTTTCTTTTTTCAAAGAAAATCTGATATTATAACTCAATGGGACTGTAAAGTCTTGAAAGTATTGAAGTCTATTCTTTTTTTTCTTTTTGTTTTTTTTAATGATGAGGATGCCTAACCTGCCAATGAAAACTGAGGCACCTATGGTGGTAGATGCAAGGACTTTGACATCTTGTTTCCAGTCTGTAAAGAATGCATGAAACAAGAGAGGTACTAAATATCAGATACATGCTAAAGGGAATGATTATTCGGACAGACTACGTATGTCCATAAGCAATATCAAACTGAGAAGCGAGGAAAAAAGAACCTTATGTACATGTACACTTTCAGGACATGATATGATAGTAAGGGCAAGGATATATTTTAAGGTTCTGTTACCTGATCTGGGGGTCTCATAGAATTTGTATATTTAAGACACAGCATCACACAAAGGGATCTGAAAGAGAGGTTATCATGCTGTTACGTCTCCAGTGTAACTTGGTTCCAGAAATGATCCAGTCACATCAACTTTAGCTGATAGTCAGGTGGATTAGGTGTGCTAGAGTAAAGCTTTTAGAGTCATCCTGAATAAATGTACATGGACCTGCATTGCAGAGTAGATCTAATGTAAGTTGCTGTTGTTTTCCGTAAAGAACTTAAGAAAATATTAATAGGGGAAATTCCATTGTTGTATTTGCAGCAGAATGAAGATTATTCAAACTTCTTCATGCCCCTTTTGTGTTGGATCACTCCAGTATTTGAAGCTGTAACCAAGTGGAATCCAATGGCAATTAGGTACAAAGACCCCTCCTCTTCCCATTTTAAAGTAGCTATGGGATTTCTTCGATCTGTGATAACTTGTCTTAATATGTCATACACTCCTTAGAAGTTCTCTTCTGATTTTTATTTGCCTTGTCTTTGAAGCTGCTAAATCAGGCAACATTGGAAGAATAATCTCTTTTTCATTTTTTTCCAAAAGATGGAGTAACAAAAAAATTAATGGAACTGAAGGGAGAAAAATTTATATCCTCAAAGAAAAAAAAGCCTAAAAAAGTTAAAAATTAAAATGTACTGAAGCAGATTTAATATAGTACATAACAAGCTTGAGCTAAATGGAATGCTGCCAAAACTGCATATTACTTTCCTTGGAAAAGGAGAGTCTGCTTTGAATTCTGTGATCAACCTGGTAAAAATGTCACTCATTATTATGTCAAAAAAATAACGTGCTTACTGCAAGACAACAGTGCAGCAAGAGGTGATTCTTGTTCACTTCCTCATGGGAGAGATGGTTTGTTTGGTAAACTGGGCATTGAATAAGTACTTGCAAAACCTAAGGTCTGTGATGAATCCTGCTTTTTTTTTTTTGTCTTTGTGATCCTGAGCATCTTATTCCTCTGCTGCTTTTCCTACTTGTTTTGGTGTCTTAGTTACAGAGGTAGAAAACTCATGGGAGCAGTGCCTATCTCTTATTTTCTGGAAAGCTAAGCCACACACATGGTTTGTTCTCTGTCTCTGTCAACTCAAATTTCAAAATCCCAGCCTGACTTGCCTCTCCGCAAACCTATTTATGCTTTCCCAGCTCTTTGTGATCCTGCCTGTTCCTCCCATCTGCTCTCCCCTGCTTCGAGGGCTGTAGGGATATTAGAGGACTATGTTTCTGATCTCAGGGAAAGAAATCATTCTGCACTACTCTGGCTTGTGTCACTGGCAAAGGACTTTGCTGTTTCCAGTACATATTTTGATGATTCTCTTCAATACATTTTTGTTTCCAGAGCTGAATAAGACAGAGCTTTTCTCAGTCACATAAATCAACAAGAAATCAGTGAAAGTCCATAGAAAGAGCACTCAGGTCTGGCCAGTCTGCTTCTAGTTTTCCCAAACTGAATATTTTGTTGTAGCCTAAATTGTAAAGCTGCACTGATTTATGACAGCACTGGAAAAGCACAACCCATTGCCAAGGATCTTTGAAATTAAATAATGTTTAATGAGGTGTGAGGCATTCAAATATTTTAAAATTCAGACTCTAACATTTCTATTGCATCACACAGTTCCAGAGAGGTTAAGGAGTTCAAACAAATTCTGTAGGATTTTTACTTGAAGGAAAGAGTAAATCTCCCTTTCTTGCTAACTACCATCTGAAAAAAGATGATTTGCAATAAATGCTTGATTTCCTAATTGAAAAATAAATCAACCTCTAAACTTATCTTTAAGGATTTTATTGCCTAAGCTTAGGTTTTCAAATCAATGTTAAAAAATATTATTAAACCCCCCAACAGGTATTTGCTCTTCCTTTGAAAAAAATAAGTGTTTTTAGAAGGAAACTAGGGATTGAATAACTTTTTAAAATGAGGCCTGT
This sequence comes from Petroica traversi, assembly GCA_025920805.1. Classification (NCBI taxonomy): domain Eukaryota; kingdom Metazoa; phylum Chordata; class Aves; order Passeriformes; family Petroicidae; genus Petroica; species Petroica traversi. Next base: position 10,562,066 of record JAHLSL010000021.1, on the reverse strand, counting down.
CATATCTTTACCATATCCCATATCTTTCCCAACATTCTCTTTAAAGAGAATATAAGCTAGGGGGTTGCGTTTGTTTATTTGTTTGGGGAAAAGAGGTCATTTTCTGCTGGAATTAATGGTAGATTAATGTTAAGAGTCAGAGAAGAGATAGGAACATTATTTACATGAGACCTCCTTATAAGTGCTGGTACGAGAGAACTTATTCTAAGGGATTTATATTAATGGCATGTCATATGCAGCAAGGAATAAAACACATAGTTAATGTGGGTAAAAGCACTGAAATAAAATGGAGAGAGGATTAGATCAAGCTTGCAATTACTTTTGTCTGACAATAGCTAATTTTGCAAAGTACTCGGGGAAAACAAGATTGGATCATAAGGATCTAAGCCATCTACAGTTAAATTGTTGCAAATGAACCTTTTTAGTTTCAGTAACTTTTAAAGGATTGATTTATATTTAATTGACATATGCATACCTATGAATAAATTCACAGATTCATGCATGATTAAAAACAGCCAAGACAAAATACAGCCAAGGCCACTTTACTTAAATGATATAAAATAAATTAATTTGAAAAAAGATCAAAAACCTGATTTGTAAAAAACATCTAAGATAATGTAAGTGGGTTTATTTTCCCTGAGAAAATGTAGCCAAGTATTTCTCAGTGAAGCTGAGAGGCAAAAAAAGCTTTAGCTAATAATGTTGCTCAATGCAGAGGGCTCTTGAATTCTAGATGTGATTTTAAAACTAAGGTTCAGAAGCTGATTAAGGACCAGAATCCCTGACTGAGTTTCTGATTAACATTTTGAACATGGAGTGAAATATTCAGTCTCTGCATAATTACAAAATAGAGACATCAAAGAAGAAAAATGCCTTTGAGTGATCTATTCTATCTCTTTGTGAAAGCAAGATTATATTTTTAAGCTGGAAGTTACAAGGGTTTTTCCAAATGTAATTTTGAGGGGTCCCATTGATAGAATGTAAACTGTTTCTCTTGGAAAAATATTCCATGACCTAAAGGGTCTCTCTGGAAAATTTTGCTATTGCATTGACATCCACAAATCTTTCTCCCTTTCTGTCTCAGGTGATCTCTTGTTGCACTTATGGCTTGACTTTACATTCATATTAAAATATCAATGGAAGAGTGAAAAAAGACCTGAAAACATAGAGAGTTTAAAAATATTTTAAAAGCCTAAACCTGCATAAAAAAAATGTACAGAAATTTTTAAAAACATTTGGCTCACAGGAAGGGACACATTATATTAGATGTGCAATAAATTCCTTATATTGAGTCAAAGGGTTTCTTCCTTCTTCCTTCCTTCCTTCCTGCCTGGCTTCCTGCCTTTGCAGATTTCCTATTTTGGTATAGGTTCAAAGTTACACATTCCAAACAGGGATCAAATTTAAATTATCACATATGTAGGCTGATATGAAAACTGTCCAATTGTGAAATTTTCTTCTACTCTGAAATATCTTCTTAATATTCTGCTAACCAATTTTCTGATTCTTCTTGAATTCAAATGTGTTGAGGAACTGCTTCTTACACAGTGAATAAATAGTATTATGCAATATTACTATTTTGTTTATGTAAAGAAATATTCTTAAGTAATTACATTTGGCCTATATTTTTTTCCTTTGGAGTTTATTAAGTGCATTTTTGTGTCACAGAGAAAGTGTTGCAAATCTTGTTATGCCACTCATGATGAGCAGACTCCCAGCTATTTTCTCAGACAATAATTTTGCCGCTTATTTTTGATCTGCCAACTTCAAGATTTTCTTAACAGTCTTCTCAAAAAGAAAACTGAAGATATAAATATCAACTGTTCTCACTGTGTTCTTTTGGCAGAGAGTTTTCATAAAGTCTGACACTTGGCTCTATTTGGTTTTTCATTCACAGTAGATGGTTGTGTAAGTTTGTTGACAACGACCAGGTAAAAGTGAGATCCTCTGAATGCACCTTGAAGATGTTAGTTTCTTTCCAATATTTCTGCAGCTTTCCAGTAGTACCAGTGGTCTCTGAGAGCAGTATGTGAAAACCAACCCAAAATACAAGTAAGTAGGTGTATTTACTGTATACTTTTACAAAATTTGAATTGTTTAGAGTTCAGGAAAACATAACATATATTAAGCATGCACATTACACAGGTAATGTTAACATACATTAAACAAGGACACTTTTTAATGCTTCTCAGAAAGCATTGATTATATTTCATAGGACAATGACTGTTTTAATTAGACACAGGACTGCTGACAGCACTATAAAATTAACAGGCATGTAGACATGTTCCACATGCAGTTAATTGGCGTTGATACCAGTGTAGCATTCCTTCTGGCAAAAGTGAGCTTGGAAGTTCTGTGCTTTACATAGACATAACCACAGAAGCTCCTGTTTCCCTCTGCTCTACCTGGGAGTCACACAGCTGTTAACTGACAGAAGGGAATTCTGCAGCATTGAGCATGAAAGGCTCCTTCAAGAGGAAAGAGGCAAACACCAGTAAGTTCTGTTTCATTTCCATGTACAAGTGCAGTCACTTGAAGGCAGAATCTGTTGTCCACATCAGTGACTAAAATGACACTTCATTTTCTAATAACTAATGTCATTTCCAAAGGATCCAACATAAATTCATCATAAGAGCAGCTCCATCCTAAGCAGGTGATAGTCATCCATATTAACTGGAGAATTTTCAGTGACGTGAGATTTTCTAAAATTTAAATGAGACATGAAATCTTTCAAATCAGGGGAAAAAAAATGCATATAATCATAGTGTAGACTGCTAGACTAATCCCTCTAGAGAAAACTTACATCAACTCCAGATGTTTACTTGCTTCTTGCTTGCATGGGAAAGAGTGATGGTATTTTGGAAGCATGGGAAATTTTATCTAAATTATGGAGGATATTTTTATAGTTTTTATTTTCCTAATAATAATAATGACAGTAGGATTCCCCTATTCTGCTCTTTGGGGAGTAAATGGAAACAACAATCCAAATGATACTTAAAATCTTATATTTCTTCATTCCTCACATAATAATCTGTTATGGGTGTGAAACAGAAGACCTATTGATCTGACTGAGTTCACAGAAATTTTCCTAACAGAATAATTCATTTCTTGAAGCAGAATGCCATTCTCTGCAAATATTTCAAGATGACACAGGCAAAATATTCCCTATCCCAGTTTCAGCACCAAGCAACAGGTAAGCTGCTTCTGCTATAAGCAAATGTAGTTTCTAACCAACAATGACAAGCCATTTTCACAAGTAACATCATTGTTAGGATTTTCTAGAACCTTGATATATTAAACTTCAGCTTTGCTGTGAGCATCTATCATCTGTTTACAGAATTTTGGAGAATGGACAAATGCATTTGTCTGACAGGAAGGGTTAAAATGGCTCATTCTTATATTCTATGAATCTGTGTTTTCAATAGGTATGCTATTCATTGCTATTTGTTTTGATTGGGTATGACAATGTGCAAAATAGTCAGGGATCAAAATTGCTAACTGCCTTTCTAATATCTAAATACTTATAAATATTTTGACATGAGGAGAAGAGATTTTAAAATGCTAAGCACTACAGCAAAATGGATTAGCCTTTAGTGAGGGGAGCTTCAAATTGCAAGTGCCAGGGGGTTAATGGAAAGCAGTGTGTCATATTTCCTGATTTACCCTTTCACTATCTTGTCCAAAACACCTGGGTAACGTGTTGCTCATACATTATAATTCAATAAGCATACTTTGAGTTTCAATCCTTATTCTTGTCAAAAGTTTCAAACAAATTGTACAGAAATTCTGGCTATGTGGAAAAGTGCTCTGCTTTGGTTAGTGCTGCAGCAATACACTATGGGCAGAATGAACATAAGGTAGAATTGATCAGACTTTTGGATAAATTCAGTCTAGTTGACGATCTAGAGATACTCTAACATTTTCTTAGTGAACTCATGGAAGCAAGTATATTAATTTTAAATGAATTTTTAATATTTATATCTTCAGTTTTCTGGGAACACAGAAACATTTCGTGTGAGACTAAGTTTGAAAAAAGTGGTAGCTTTATCATTTCCATTAACAGAGTTTACACATATGTGACAAAATACCTTGGTGATGTACACTTAGCTTGGATTTCACCCTCTCTTCCTGACACTCCCTGACTACAGTCTTCAGCTCTGATAGCAGACAAGCCATGAAAGATGACTTGCAAAGGATTTACCATACCTCTTGTTATCTTTGCAGATGGCTGTGGATGCTCTGCTGCCCTGGCTGAATCATGTCAGCCACCGCAGCACATTTATAGCCTTGTAAAACTGAAATACAATGAGCTGGAATTAAAGGGTTAAAATACATTTCTACATCTTAAGAAATATTTATTGGCTTCCTCCAGCTCTTGGGCAGTGGCAAAGCTTTCTGTCCCTCACCAAACTGCCGAATCTCAAGGATTTCTAAGGGTCGCATAATTTATAAGGGGATTAAATAATCAGTTCTGCTTTGTGTTGGCTAATGATACTACTTTCATGTCCTGGTTCCAGAGAGGACAGGTTAATTTTTTTTGCTGTAGCCCACAGAGGGCAAGGGTAGGATGAGAAGATTATTCTGTACCACCCCATGTCATTGCTGGGGGCAGGAAAAGGGACTCTCTTTGGGAGAGAGAGGCTCCTGCTGGTCCAGAAAACGTGATGGAGGGATCTACCCAGTGTTTTCTGTTTCAGGGAGCTTTTCTGTGTGAATATTTTATTTTCGTATACCTTTTGTTATTAATACTGTAGCTGTTACTCTCTGTTTTCTTATCTCATTGCTGTTTCCAGTAAATCGTTCTCAGCTCATGATCTTTGGTGCCTCCAGCAGGAGGGACAGGAGGGATTAGTGCATGGTTTTAGTGGGAGCACTATATTGGAGAATACCATTCCTAAGCCATCACATCTCCCCATCTTGTTCCCCAGGAATTTTTCTACCTCTCCACTCATCCCACTTCCCTCACACTTTGCTAGTGCCCCACTTTGCCACTGAACAGTGGTGTTCTCTTTCCAGCTATAACACTAAAGAAGGACTGGGAAGTGGAGCAAGGGAATGTTTTGATCTACATAAGTTTTCAAGATCAGATTCCTAGGAACATTCTTGCCAGAGAGACAGATGATGTTGCTACCACCAAGTGTCTTGTAAATTGTTGAAGAATTACTCTGAGTGAGATTACTTGCATTTCTATCTTCGCATACTGTATTGCTCATACCCTTTAATGCAAGATTTTTATCTGTCAGGTATTAGATATAGCATACAGAATTTATATCTATTATTTCTAGCTACTTTTTCACCTTTTTGTATTTTGATTGATTTTTAAAATTAATCAAGTCACTGTTTTACTTTCTGATCTTCTTTTCATTCTGCTCCTTTCTAAAATGAGTATCAGGATATTTTTCTTTGATGTTGCACTTTCTACTCTATCTCAATTTCCTCTGCAGCTCTTCCAAGAAAAAAAGAAATCAAACTATTTTTCTGATGATGAATTCACTAGAACTGCTGTGTCTTTTCAAAGAGTATTGAATGTACCTCTCAAAAGAAATGCCAAACTAACAGAGTTTTTCGAAGTGAATTTAATAGTAGACACAAAGAATGCTGACAGACTCAGTCCCAAAGAAATTAATGGGATTTGGTCATTAATTTTCTATAAGGACACTATTTTGTGCTGGCATGCAAGATGTTTTGATCCAATAACCATCAGTAGATGAAGCTGCATTATTTTTGTTCAAAATGAAACAGCAGTTCAAGGTTTCAGCTGCAACTCAAAAAAATATCTAAATCCAAAGGTTTTCTTTAATAATGAAATTTTTTCCTTTCAAAGTGCTCTTAATTTTTGTATTTTATTTTTATACAAAGTCTATGTTGATTATTTTTCTCTTGTAATTTTTTCCCCAATTATTAGTTTATTCTATCAGGAACCATCATGTTATTAATGCATTCCAATGTGACAGCATCCATATCACAATATTAACCCTTGAGCCATCCTATCCTATGTTCTGGTTCTTCTGCTATTATGTTTTCTCTGTATATAGCACTTTGAGAACTCTGGAGCTCACTTAAAGATTGCTAAACTAAGAGGAAAGGATAAAATTGGAACATGGAGGCACACATATTGAAAAGAAAACCAGAATGCCCTCAGGATCAGTGCCTCTAAACCTCTCCTGGTCTGTTATATTCAGGATAATTTATATATACATACATATATATATGTAATTTAAAAGTTGCATAGTATAATAGCTTTAGTTAATTTATTAAATTTAAACATGTCTTATCATGACTGGACATTAATTCTTTCTCAGAATCTTGTAGTGAACCCTTCCCTGAGTATTTATTGCATACAAATTTGGGGGCTATTGGCTGTAAGTTTCCACCATTAGGTACAGAATAAAACTCCCCTCATCAAACAGCTTTCCCATATCAATATTTCTGATTGGACTGGGAGGTAAATCCGTTTTTTTTGATATGGAAAGTGAGAACATATCACCCCATTGACCAATATGTGGTGAAGATATGTAGCTGCACCAGGGAGCCAGCCCTGATGATGGGGCAGACAGAAGTATGTACTCCAGGAAATTAAAGACATTAAGCACAACTAGACTGGATCTTGCATTTTTTCTACTTTCAGTAGAGGTCTGTTTTCTCTGCTATTTAGCTTATAGGAGTTCATAGAAAATATTCCATTTTAACCTTTACTCATTCCGTTATATTTACATTAATCACACTGAAAACTTTATCAGATATTTTTAAAAGACTTATATAATATTACCTGTATTTTATATATGTATATGTATATGTATATGTATATTTATGTGTGTGTGTGTAGAATATTTATTAAAACATAGCACTTTTTTTCTCAGGTATCTAGAGGAATTTTGGTAGAGAAAGTAGGGCTAGTATTTCTGCTTTGTATTCTTTTAAGCTTCATTTTTTCTTTTGTTTCACCTTCTTTTGTGTCTCTGGTACTCTTCATTACATAAAATTTAAAATGCACACTACATTTACTTTGTGATATACACCAATTTTTATTGGGTTTCTTATACCTTACTGTATTTATTTTATTGCTACATAGGAAAATCCTTGTTTATTTTTTTAAAGCACTTTTAAAGATTTTTCTGCCTCTTGCTTCATGGAATTTTGAAGGGCTTTTAAAATAAAAACAACAGATCTCACATTTCACTTTTAAAATTTTTTTCTTCACAGTTCTGGCAAGCCTGAGGTTGCCTTTTAAAGAATGGGGAATAGATTGAGGCTATGATTGAGAAGTTTTCATCCTTACCCTCTGGAGACATACAGAACTCACCAGATCACTCTGATCTTTTTCAGTAATATTGGAGAAAAGTAATTTTTTTGGAATATGATTACTAATCCTACAGAGACATACATAATTCACTACACAGAGGAAAGAGGTGGTGACCACAGCTTTTTTTGGAGCTGCTGAGAAACAAGATATACACCAAGATAAGTGTTTGAACTTCAGTCTTAAAAGCTAAAGTATCTATTGCATTGCATTAAATTTTTTTTTTTGTCAAACTGTAGTTCCCCATTTCTAATGAATGGCAGGTGACTGCCTAGATGGAAACCCTTTGGTTTCTGAAACCTCAAGAAATCTGTGATGAAAGAGGCCAGCTTCCATCCCTCCAAGTATGAGAGGGCTGTGCTCTGTCCTCCTCATCTTCCTCATGTACTTTCCAGTGTTCAGGGAGAAAATGAAGGTTAAAAGAAGCTATGAGTTTAAGGCTTAAAGTCAACATTTCATGTAGCTATTTCTCAGTGACTAGAATTAGTATGTGCTTCGTTTTATCCATTTTGATTAGGGCCTCTCAGAACCAGTGCCTTGGATATCTGAGGAAAGAACAATTCCTGAACAGCACAGACATCCAAGGCTCAACTCAGTGTAAGCAACAGTGAATCCTAAGCTGGTGTAACTGACAGAGATCAGCTGGCTTAAGATAACATGAATAATACTTTTAAACAAAAGCTGATATCTTCATGAGACCACGTGAGGCCTGTGCCAGTGTTTAAAGCAAAGGATAATAGGTACTGTGAATAAGTAAAACAGAAATAGAGATGGAATTATGGAATGGTTTCCATTGTGCTCAACTAAGAGAAAATGATTATTTGTGTAAACCACAGAAAATGTTTTTATAATTGCCTTTTATGATGATGCACATAGTTTGTGCTGGCCACAGTATTCAGTCTCTCACAAAGGTATCTTCTTTCTCACTTCTATTTCCCACCATGTTGAAAATCTACAGTGTAGGCAGAAATTCAGAAAATGAGATGTACATTATAACCCCATAGAGATTAAATTTATCCAGAAAAGTAATCACAGACCAGAACATTATTTATAGGTAGCTTTTCTGAGACCTCCATACAAGAAAATTTCACTATAGAAAGAAAAAAAATTTGCTTTAAATTAGAGCTCAGAGATAAGCATTATGTCCCAGTTCTAAAGGAAGGAGATGGGAAACTGTTATCATAGTAATTCTGAGGATTTGAATTAAAGAAAAAAAACCTCAGGATTTTTACTGAGACTACTAAATCGCTCTCTCCAGAGACAAAGGTTATCCAGGACTTGGTGGCTCTGATCGCAAGAGTTTTGAGCAGCATTGGGACTGCAGCTATACTAGTGAAGGACACAGGAAAGGGAAGTCCAAAATTAGGATTTTTCATGGTAGTTAAGGTGTGTGGCATCGGTTGAGAGGAGTCACAGCACAAGGTTTTGTAAGTGCTTTTTTCCATGTGTCACTAATTATTGCTGAGATTAAAAGGAAAAATCCCTCTTTACATGCATTCAGCAGCTGATCACTAGCAACGTCAGTGTCTGTCAAGACTTTTTTTCTTTATAAACACAGGGGAGCCCTGCTACAGTCATTGTTATATTAAATACAACACACCTTGTCTAAAAATGCATGTAACTGCACATTTACCTTTCAGGATTCACACATCTGTTGTACAGAATCAGGGCTTCAGTGAATATTTATTCAAAACTCCTCTGAAATCATGCAGCACTGGCACCTTGATTTGGTAAAAAATTTATGTGTGTCAAGGCTCTAGAGCTTCAAGGCATAAGTGTATGGGTGTAAGGTTAAGTTTGCATTGCTCCTGCAGGTCCCATGAAAAACCATCCTAGTGCCATTGGCAAGTGCAAGACATCAATCATCTGCTTCACATTGGGGCACAGGAGTAGGCATGAGTCTGTAAAGCTCAAACTGCAATTCTTCCCCTTTTGACAGCCCTAGTAAAAGTGTAGCTGGAATACTATATCCAGTTTTGGCATATTTTTCCACAAGACATGGGCCATTTAGGCAAGGCACAAAATAATGATCAGGGCTCTAAAAATTGTGAGTAAAGAAATGTTAGAAGAAATGAGATTGTTAATTTAGAGAACATGTCAGGAAGACAGAGTAACCAATTTCCAAATGTTGCTGCAGAATAAATGAAAGTGAAAAATAGTACTTTCCCTATGAAGGATGTTGGACATATAATAGTAAATTCAAAGAAAACAAAATATATGTTATAAACTAAAAAACTATTAAAACAACTAAATACTAAAATAAATTTACTAGGAAGGTTGTGGAATCTTCTGCCATTTAAAGTTTCAAAAGAAAAATTGGATAGATGTCCCTCTGGTGTTTATGTGGGGGAATAATTATGAATTAGCAATTTGCTTCCCAAAATGAAACGTAGGTTAGGAAGTAGAACTCAAGTAGAAAAGCTGTGAGATTTTATGCCAGGCTAAACTTCAACAGATGCAGTTTTGTCTGGTGGGGCTTTTAAGTGATCCGTAAACTTTTCTTTTAAGTTATCCTGCTGTGATGCCTGGGGAGAGAGAGGGAGCACCATGGTGACCATAAGGGACAGGTAGGGACTGGCAGTGCTGTTCAACAGTGGAGACAGGCTTAAGTTAGGGATAAAAAAACTGTGCAGTGAGTTTTTGCCTACAAAAAATGAGGGGCTATTGGATTAGGTTTCACCCCATAGTCACATCTAATTGTATGATGCCTGAACATTTTCTCTTAAAAAAAAGAAAAAAATTTAGTTCTGTGCAAGTAAATAATACTTCCTTCCATTTGGAATTGACAAGAAATACAACTCTATAGAATGCTGCTATTTATTACATTTTTTCTTTTATTATTTAGGTAAATATTTTAAAAGTAAGATATCAGCTCTTAAGCCTGCAAAAAATTACATGTTAAATTTCTTAAGTTTTATAGGGTATCTTTTCATTCCATATTATTAAAAAATAAATTCTACCAAGAAATAGGATTGCATAAATAAGGACTTTTCGCAAAAAAGTGGGTTTGTTTCATCTTTAAATCTAAGCTTTTAATACCTATAAATATGTCCACAAATACTAATAGCAAGGACAAGACACATTAAGTATGCTATCGGAGTAGTTTCCCAAAGCAATTTTGCTCTAGTTTGGCTCAAAGCCAAATGGAAATTTATCAAGTAGATTAAATGGAAAACCTAATGGCAGCATTTCAGACCTCAGTCTTAAATGAGAAATAAAGGTTCCAAAGAAAATTGGAAAGTTCATCTGTAAACGGTGGCTACTTAAACATGCAGCATGCCTACAGCAGCCCTTTAATGCAGCTATAATTAAGACATATGGAGGAAAATGGATTTTCACCCTTTCAGGAATAATCTAATATTCAGTTGACATTTTCAATAAATAACACTGGACTGTGTCAAGGAATAAGCAACGGGCAGATTTCTTCAATAAGATGATATACCAAAAGATTGTGAGATCAGATAAGCTCCTCCAAGTTGATTTTCTTTTCCCCCCCACATTTTAAGTCACTTCTAATTTCTTGCCATTTCTTTTCTCAAGAGCAATCTTTTTCAAGAGTATTTCTAAAGATTTTTTTTCTTCTGCTTCTGGTCTGTTCTCCACCATTCTTAGGTGAAGCCATTTGATAAAATTTATTATTTGCTTTGCAGTCATTTCTTTGACCGTTAAAAGTTTCCACCAGAATGTATTGTTCCCTGTAATGTGGGTATCTTTTGGGAATGATGGACTTTATGAGATACTCCCAGGAATGTCCTTGGGCATAACTCTTCCTCCCTTCCATATTTGCTCAGACCTGGCTTTGGACCCCAAACTGCCCAAACAGAAGACTCCAGTCCCCCTTGTCCTTCCACATTCCCAGAACTGGGTGCTGAAAATCTTGTTATGTTTCACTCCTGCAACCCAGAGAATTGAGCTTAATACTCTGCAGATTCAGGTTCCAAATTTTAACTGCCGACTGCCATCTTTATAAGTATCTTTTGCTCTCTGTTTTTTTCCTCTCTGTCTTTCTGATTCTTTCTTTATTGGAGCTGTCTTTTTTTAAATTTTTTTTTATTTTTTTTTGGCATCTGATTTCCTTTTATTGCATCCTATTAATATTCTGATTTTCCCATCAAGTCTGGGACAGTAAGGATCATCAAACTGCATCTGATCTTAAAAAAGCAGGGAGAAAACAGAAGTGATGAAGACAAATCTGATGGGTTGAAGCCACCTTAGTACCAGGATAGTGGAAATACAAAGAACGGGTGAAAACTTTTGAAGCAAAATACTAAAAATATGACTAACTGATGATGATGATTTTTATCAGAAATTCTCCCTGGAACCAAGTCAGCTAGTACTGAAATTAATTTTGCTCCAGTGGAAACAAGAATCGACTTGTTTTCAACCTTCCACAGAAAATTCACTGGAGGTTTGGTGGAAAATCATATATATTATATCCAAATTCTTTCAGAATCTTGATAATACTTAAGTACGTTCTTGTTTTATGTTATTCTAGCTGGTTTTTTGGGTGGGGTTTTTTTTGTTTGTTTGTTTGGTTTTTTTTTCTGTGTCTTTTGCAGTTTTTAGCATTGATGGCAAAGGAATTTGTCTAAAGCAAAGTCACTGTTGTTATTATTACAGGTTTTGACAATATTTGCAAAACAATATTTGGAAAACTTTATCTTATGTCTCATTTATATGTGTGTAGTGATGTATCTTGAAACGTCTGTGATATATGGATATACACCTGCATTGTCTGCTAATGCTCTGCACATGAAATATTTCTTCTCTATCATAAAAGGTCTGATTTCAAAAACTATAAATACGTCATAAACATTTCTATGGTATTATCTCTGAGATGCTGCTTTATTTTTATGTTCTGAGGCAGAACATCACACTTCCTTTGCTCTCTTGTGTTTGTATTGTGATCTGTCATTGATATTCTGTTGTGAATGAAGATGTTGCCTATGTAATACCAGTCAGAATGCAGGGTGTCAATAAAAGAAGTAAAATGCAAGTTGGCCATTCAGGGAGGAATATCTCAGAATCAGAGACTTGTTGTGAACTCACACAGGCAGTGAATTCTGAAGGTAAATTTTATGGCAAATTATATGGAGAAGTGTAGGTAATTTGAACATGCTGCAAATGCAGACAAATTGTTTCATGGATAGTGCATAAATTATATAAGAGGATCACTAATTTTTTTGATGGTGGAAGATGCTTTGATCCATACAAAAAAAAAAAAAAAGAAAAAGAAAAAGAAAAAGAAAAAAATAAGAATTGAATCTCCAGCTGCTGTGAAATGCCTTTTCTTCACTGATGTAATTTGAAAATACTTCCTTTGTATAGTGTGAAGTCATAGTTTAGAGAGGTTTTAGGTCCATTTTAAGGCTTCATGTTGCCATAGTGTATGTGCTTCTGGCTCAAAACAGGAATTTTAAGCATTTGAGGTTTAAATAAACAAAAAGTGTATTACCTAAATGTGTTTAATATAAGAAGTGCTGCACCCCATGAGATGAAGTCAGTCTCCATGAGAACGCTTTAAATTTCATAACAGTCCTGGTCATTTTTGGATGAGGTGTGAAGGTTTATTCAGACACACTGATGTATTCAGTAAGGGAGCAGTGACAAGTGATTGAAAGTGAGACATACAGGGGCTCCTCATCTCAGGTGATGTTTGAATATAGCTCCACAATGTTTTGCCACAAGTTAGAAGGTGTAAAAATTGGTCTGCCAATGAAAAATATATTCTTGATTATCTTGCAATTAATCTGGCCTAGATAAAGTGATAGGAATGATTTAGATAGAGCTTAGTGCAGATCAAGATGAAGAGAGGGTCAGAAAGAGGTTTGGAAACCCATATAGTTTTTTTTTTCCCTCAGGGAGAGGTATTATGTGTGTACCTCTAGTGCTTATGGACTAGTACCACCAGACAGATGAGAAGTTTTGGAGGATATGTGAAGGGAACATAAATTGAACAGGGAATAAAATACATGCAGAGGATCCAATTACGGGTTTTGATTCCCTAAATATACCATTGCTGTTGCAGAAATACAGAGGAATTGGCAAGGTTAATTGGTTCAGAGATTGAACAAAAGGTTTCTGCTTGAAATATGAATCTTTGGATCAGCTGGCTGGATGGCCAGACTGTAAAGTCATAAATTTTAATTACTCTTGCTCCTATGGAGTTTGTAGAAGACCTAATCCCAATTTCTTTATGCACCAAAATGTCTAATAACTTCTGTACAAGTGAGTGTGCAGAGAATGCACAATCAGACCTGGAATGATTATACAGAACTGGATATTGCTACTGTTTTCTGTGCTATGAATTGACTGTTGATTTAATTTAACCTGGAAAAATTATGTGACTGAATTGCTTAGCTCTGCAATTTGCTAGACTTATACACTGCACGATTTTCTTTCTGTTTCTTTCAGCTTGAATACTACCAGGCAGTTTTGTCAGGTTTCTTTGGGATGACTTTTCTCTAGGACTAGGTTAATAATTCATGCTAACAACAGAGGGGAAAAGAAGAGTAATTCTAGTTGTTTAACCATTATTTACAATAATATTGTAACTTTTCCTACACAATCAAAATATTTTATGCTAACAAGACTACTTTCTTACCTGTGCTATCACCGTTCCTCCTTGGATTGTTTCATCTCTGAACTTCTTGTCACGCACAGAGAAATTTGGTGCATTTTTAAAGAGTGGATATTGCAGCTAAATCACATAATGAATGGAGAGCTGGAGTTAGTGAGCTGTTAGGCTGCTCATCACCACCTGCAAAAGCAGCACAATGTGTTTTTCCTGGTAATCAGTCAGATGCGGAGGGGTCCATGCCTACTGCTCCCTGAAATATCTGCATTGAGTGGTCATCTACAATTCTCTGATTTTTGCTTGAGAATTTTTTGCATATTCATATCTCTTTCTTACCACTTGATCCCTTGGGCTTGCCATGGGGCTGTGGGGGCCAGTGGCTCTCACCACCCCAGTGAAGAGAAGGGCAACTCCACAGTTGTCCCTCTCATCTTTGCAGTCTCCGCAGAGGTCAGAACCAAGGCTGCACAGCAGGGCCACCCCAAACAGGGGTTGGGTGACAGAGAGATGAACACCCAAGAAAGGGGAATAATGCCATGCAAAACTCTGGGTCATCAGCAGCTGACAGCTCTTATCTTCCTCCCTGCCACCTGCCCTTGGAACTTCCTTGTGATAGAACCTACTGTTGAAACTGGGAACATTTTAGAGGGAATTAGGCAGAAATGGATATTGGGTCACACTTGGCACCCATGGTCTGCAGACCTTTGTCCATCTGCATGAGAAATACACTCACTGCAGTCAACACACCTGGGTTCTTTTACTTCTGTATATATAATATTGTAAAAGTGACATTCGCATATTAATGTACAGCAGCTTCCTCTCTGAATTTATGTGACATCTTTAGAATTTCTTATTTATTTTTTTACATTTTCCCCCTTTCTTTTTCAGGAACGTTCATATTTCAGGCAAAACTGAGCAGCATTGCCTTTCCTCAGGTTGCCAAGCAATCTCCTTGATACATACCTTTTTTCAGTTACTTATAACTCAGCCAGACTCTAGCTGTTTGTGATGAATTTCTCCATGCCAATTTCTGCCTCCAGCTGAATCTTTGCATCAAAATGTTTCAAGCTTTTCTGAGAATGATGCTAGGGGAAAATAGGTTGTTTTGTTCATATGATTCAGAAACTTTGCTTTGAGATACTAAAATACCTTTTATTTGAAGGAAAGGGAAGATATGAGCAAGAAGCAGAAAGACTGCAAAATATGATATATGTGTCTTTTTCTTTTCAAAAAAGCTACTGGACCAAAAATTTAGCACAGAGACCCAGATTTTGGAAGATAGAATCCTGGAAAAGTAAATTGGGCAATCAGGAAAATGTCCAAGGAGTGTGTATGTGAAGTTGGACCCAGGAATCAGTAGGGGTATAATGTGACAGATCAGGAAGGGACCCAAAACAAACAGACCTGTTATCCAAAGGCATATTTGGAACCAGGCATCTGGGGGAAGCAGGGTGTTTAGGCAAGGATACTGAGATAGGAGCAGCTTCTGGAGTCCTGGGAGGGGCTGGGAACATGGCAGCTGGGATTTAACAAAAACTCTTTCTTATGGGGTTTCACTCATTACTTTTCCATAGCACCCCAGTGCCATTCACTGTGCAGAAGGCAGCTCTCTGTGTTATTCTACTGTTAGGTAAAGGAGTCTTGTTTGCAGGGTACTAATCTCTCTACTTTATTTATGTATTTAATTTCATAAACTGGAAATAGTCACAAATGCCACGCAATTTTTGCAGAATCTTGCAGTCCAGATTTTCTGCAGTAAAAACAAGTGAATGAAACAAACAGTGAATACAAACTCTGCCTTCTAATGTCATCCAGAGCCTGAGGTAGCTTTGGAACTGGTGTTCAAAATGAAGGCGGTGCTAGAAATCAGTTTAAAGCAATTTTAAGATCCTAATTAAAATTCATTATATACAAGAACAAAAGAGAGGATGTCTTTTTTTTTTTTTTTTTTTAGAATTTTTTTTTGCTTCTTTTGCCTTCTTAGGGATGTTTTCCTCTTTCTTATTTTATTCTTTTGCATCTTATTTAAATATAGAGGCTGATTTACCTAGCTGAGATTTCATCTTTGGTAACAACACTGTGACCCATGACCAGAAGGGCAGCTAACAGCACTGACTTAAAGAACCTGACTCTGGCACCTGCCAGGTCTTGAAGGGACTGATAAGACTGTGTGATGTGTTTGCCTTTAACAGCAATTTTGCAAGTAAGAGCCTACAGCTCTAAGTTAAAATGTTTTTTTTTTTCCTTTTCTTTCTTGTCCTTCCTTCTACAAATAACACAATTATTTTATTTTTGTTCCCTAATAAAGTATAGTATTTCTGTAGATTGGTCAAGCACAAAATTTTCTTTCTAAATATTCTGTACAGTAAAAATAAGAGGATAAGAGATACTATTAAAAAGAAAACCCTTGGTAAACAAACACTCTAAAGCCTCTGTATTAATTACTTGAGCATTATTCAACAATCTATTGTTGTGCTATCATATGGCCATTTGATACATTTGACCATTTAGGCCCATTTAGTTCTTCAAAGAAACACGAGAAGAGAAGGAATAGCAGTAAGCTAAATCAATTGAATGGTGCTTTAAAAATTGGGGGTTTTCTTCCTAGCCTTGTTAATTGACCCTTTCAATTAATCCAGGGACAAAAAAAAACCCCTCCTTTTCATTTACTGCATAGTTTTTGGTTGCTGAATGTTTGAGTCCAAATCCAAAGAGTTGATCTGCACAAGAGCTGAGTGTGTCCAGTGCAATTGAAAGTGAGGTAAGATGCCATTTGAACATGTAAACACCCCATATAATATTCAATTGCTTTGAAAAATCATGACCTCTTTCACAATTTGCATTCTGTTCCTCTGTTCTATGTTTTCTCATTTGTAGGAATGGAGCTAATATTATTCCCTCTATCTCAGATTCATTCATCCTGGTAATAGCCAGTAACGAAGACAATAATTATTCAGAGCCAATTGTAATTTTCTGCAGCAGGTGAGATGGATCAGTGGGCCCCATTTTTTCTCAGAGGGTATGTCCTTATTTCAATAGCAGTCATCAGCATCACCTTCTTTGATAAACCTGGGCAGGCAAGTGACACATTAAATTGGTCTACAGCAGATATTTTATTCTGTGGATTTGCAGATACCCAAAATTTTCCAGAAGTACAGGTATGTGGACTGAATCAAAGCCTTTTGAAAAGAGAAAATTTCTCACCTTTACTTGCCCTTCATGGATGGATCAAAAATTGTTGACAGTCCTGCAGAGGTCTCTGGGCTGCAGGTTAAAAGCTACTTTATAGACACTGAACTTTCTGACTCAGCTTTCTGCAGACATGAATTTTTACTGCTGATATCTGCATTGTACAAATTCTGGAGATAAAAGGAGATTTTTTGGAGAGCTCTTCCTCCTGGACATTCACTAGGCTTTAATATC
Organism: Petroica traversi; assembly: GCA_025920805.1. Classification (NCBI taxonomy): domain Eukaryota; kingdom Metazoa; phylum Chordata; class Aves; order Passeriformes; family Petroicidae; genus Petroica; species Petroica traversi. The sequence continues at coordinate 10,544,766 of JAHLSL010000021.1, read as the reverse complement.
TTTATTTTTAAACCACATTTGGACTACTTTTATGTTCATTTAGTTCATCTTATGTTCATTTAGTTGTCCCATTAGAAACAGAAGACTGTAAAATGAATGGTGTGAATTCTACACAGTATAAAGGATCAACACCATAAATATACCTTGATATATATAAATATATATATATACACACACACACACACACACACACACACACACACACACACATATATATATATATAATGGAATAGCATTCATTCAAATATGGTCCCCAAATGATTGTCCTGCTACCTACACATACTAAAGGATAGACTACCAGGAAGAGATCCTAATACCATATTAGCTGGCATGGCAGTCCCACTTGACCATCAATTGCAACCTACCTAGAAAACACGAATGTGTTATAAATAATGCTAGAAGAGAACTAAAGAGAAACAGAAAAGCTATTGGTGCAACTAATTTGAGAAATGATTCAAAAAGCTTGTTAAACAGCTCTATTTTGCAGTCTCATTTTAAATTATTCATTGTGCTGGACTTGCAGAAAGAATGACAAAGCACATGGGATATGGTTTAATTATCCACAACTTTATTAACTTCATTCATCTGGGAGTTATCTGACAGTAATTTGTGCAGTATAGGTTATCATGCCATTTTCACTCTTTATGACCTTTATAGAGGGGGTTATCTTCAGCCTCATCCCTGTCTATACCCACTGGTACAGGCTCACCGCAGTTGCAAGCAAGTTTAGTGGCTGTTAATCCACACATTTTACTTTTGTCTGTCATCTTACACATCATACTGTCTGTTGCAACCTTAAAAAAATCAGTTTCAGACTCTTTTTTATGCACAGGACTTAGACTAAAATATGACAGTGTTACACTGTTCTGAAGTCTCAGCCCCACAACATACAGGTGTCAGATTGTAGAAACGAAACAAACAGCCTCCTGTACCTCAGCTGGGATTGTTCACCAAAATTTTTTACCTGTATCCAGTCACAATTCCACATATACCCTTACAATAAGCCCCAGGTCTCTGAAGAGGGTGCAGATAATAAAATTACTCACCCTGCTTAGTTCTCTTTCCTAATGTTGTGGAGACTGGAGAGGTTCATGTATGCCCTGTGCATGTTTCTCTGCTGCGTGCAGTGCAATTTTGCCTCAGTCCTAATCCAGACTGCACAAGCAATACTTGAGACTTCTCAGAACCAGAAGTAGCCATAATGAATGAGATGCCAATTTTCAGCCTCTTTCAGCAAAATATAATCCCTGAATGCCTCAGCTAGCATAAATAAAAATTAATGGAAGTGCCTTGTAGTATTCTCTTTACCTTCCCTGCTTTGTATTTGGTACCTCAAAGTCAAAAGACCATTCTACTCCTACACTTTAAGTCTCCAAACCTCCAGATGTCTAATTCTTGCCAAGACAGTTACTTTTTTTCTGTTGTAAACCACCCACAAATGCCACCTGGAATGTGATTGAGTGCAGTGAGAACACATTGTTATTCTGGCATACCTAAACTAACCGGGGACAACAGATGTTCTTTAAAGAATACTAGGATAATTCTTTTTACTTGACTAATTAACTGGCAATTTAAAATGGTTCTGTTTTCCATTTCCATTTCACTGTGCTCATATGCATTTCTGATTGAACTTTTGCTTCACTTGAGATTTTCTTTATGAGCAAGTAATTTGAAGGATCTGCTTAGCCTAACATCCCTTAACAAATTTTCCCCCGAAGTCCTGACACGGAATTGTGAAGCTTTCCATAGCGCACAGCAAAGCTCCCCCAAATAGTCAATACTGTCCTGAAGGAGCATTGAGAAAATTCATATTCACTCAAAATGCAGGCAACCTTAAAGCATTAGGCAGCTGAGAAATCTTTTTATTTTTATTCTTAGGTAATAGGTCTCAGATTTCCCTCTGACTCATTGGACTGAAACTTGCAGACAAACCTGGTAAATATGAGGGAACTTGCCTCTCTGCCAGCTGTCAGGGAGCTAATCATAAGTTGTTTGGATTTCCTCCAAACAGATATTTGCTATGTATGTGTTATTCTGTGCATGGAATGGAACACTTGAAGTGCTTGATACTTTATGTTTGAACTCCATGCATTTTGCTTGACTGTGATGGATTTACCATGAATACTAAAAGTGTTGTTTCTACTCAGTATGCAAGCAAGAAAAAAATGTAAACTGGAGAAATGGCTTCTAACAAAATATTTTATGAATTGGTAGGTTTTCACTTAGTAGAATAGAATAGAATAGACAATTTCTGTTGGAAGGAACCTACAATGATAATCTTAGCCAGCTGTCAGATTAATTCAGAACTGACCAAATGTTACGGCATATTTTTAAGAGCATTGTCCAAACACCTGTTAAACACTGACAGACCTAGGACATAGATCACCTCTTTAGGAAGCCCATTCCAGAATTTGACCACCCCCTTGGTACAAAAATGCAGCTCACAGATCTGACTATGTCTCCTTCAACCATTTCCAAGAGCTCAGCACCTCCCTCTCTATGTCCCCTCCTCAAGAAGTTTTAGAGAACCATAATATCACCCCTCAGCCTCCCTTTCTCCAAACTAGACAAACCCAGAGTTCTCAGCTGCTCCTTGCAGGACATTCTTTCAACCCTGTCAGCAGCTTTGTTGGCCTCCTCTGGACATGTTCAAGGACCTTCACATCCTTCTTAACTTGTGAGGCCCAGAAGTACACAGAGCACTCAGGGTGAGGCTGCACCAACACTGAATTGAGTAGGATAATCTCTTCTGACTGGCTGGGCATGCTGAGTTTGGTGCACCTCAGGATGGGATTTGCCCTCTGGGCTGCCTGGGCTCACACTCCTACTGAGGCTGCTGTCAGCCAGCACCTGCAGATCCCTCCAGCCAGTCCCCTACCAATTTATATCTGTGCCTGGCATTACTCTGTCCTAGGTGCAGCATCCAGCACTTTGCTTTGTTTAATTTCATCCCATTGTTCATTAGTTGACGCTCCAACCTATCTAGACCCCTCTCTATTTTCTCTGATCCCTCAAGAGAGTCAACAGCACCTTCAAGTTTGTCATCATCAGGTACATGAAGGCAAAAATCTAAGGATTATTTGGCAGGTAAAATTTGAAGAAATAAACCTTGTCACTCTAATTGAACACACACAAAAAATAGGTATATGTCACTTCTGTTATTTTCTTTCCCCAAAGCAGACTATTAATGATCCAGAGTATTTGAAGTTGCTAGGATAATTGCAGGTAATATATTAATATTGGAGATTCCTTTGAACACCTTGGTTCTAACCACACCAAAAAGCCATATGTAAGTATCAAATATGATATTATTGCTCAGCAGACTCTCTCAAAGGACTTTCAAATGTCAAGAAGTGAAAGTAGGGATTGTCTCTACATGATGCTTTAATGAGATGTTAAGAGAATTTAGGGATTTTAGACAATTTCTTTCTGTAATGAACAGAATCAATCATCAGTGATGCACAGCTGAATTTTACACTTTTCCTGGGCAATGGAGTCTCTCTAGGGATTGCCTAGATTTGTCCTCAAACATGTACAACTCCATGGAATCTAAAGTAATGCCTGGATACCTCTTTCTGAATTACTGAACATAACTGAGATGAGGAAACTACAAAACTGGTGAATACAAATTGAGAGCAACATTTTACCACCTAGTGAGCCTTAAGCATTTTCCTGTAGGCATTTCAGTATAATCAGTGTTTATGTAGCCTTTTGGAACACCACCAGATTTGACTTACAGCTCACTTGGACAACAAGCCTCTCAAATCTGGTTTCAAAGTATATTTTTTCTGAGTTTCAAAAAGACTATGGGATGTTGAAAATCTCCAAAGATGACTTGGCTGCATAATAGAGGTGGAGATATGTGATGTCCATGGCATCTCTTTGTCTAGAGCAGCAGTGCCCAATGAAAGTCCTGTTTATGAAATCCTCAGTGCACAGTAACTGGAAAAACACTGGGTACTTGACTGTATCAGGAAGAAATGGTCTGATTTAGAAGGACTGGCAGACATTCCCAAGCAGATATCTTATTTCAAGCATTTGAAGGAAAAAAGGGTAAAATAAAAAGGGAGGTTTAGCACTTAGTATTCATGAGTAGACTTGTGCAAATAATAGATATTTTGGTTCAGTGGTCTTTCAGAAATGTATATAAATAAAATTTCTTGAGGTCTACTGAACATATTAAGTCCCTATTTTCTCTTTACAATGCACTTACATATTTCTGTTTGACAAAACTGAAATGAGATATCTTGTTTTCTCAACTTCTAATCCCTCTATTTTCTGCGTGAGACTATTAATCAAATAAAATCAACAACAGTTTTATTGCTCCAAAACTATTTCTTCAGCATTTTTTTTCTTCAGAGTACACATTGAACAGCTCTGCTTATGAATATTTTGTGTATAGGCAAAGAGTGAATATTTAAAACACTGCTTTTATAAGGAAATTTTAAAAAATAACCAACAAAACTTACAGGTCCTGAAAAGGTAAGCAATGTATATTCAAACCACACACATGCTGAAGCATATTTCAGTTTTCAGCATTCTCTAGCATGTGTCAAAGTTCATAAGTAAGGACAGAATCAACAACTTTTCAATGAATTGATGATGCTTGGCTTTGAAAGATGTAGAAATAGACTAACTAGGAATAGTTGTTGTTATAGTGACTGTAGGAATGCAGATCTAACAGGAAAAAGTCGATTTTATAAGTGATAGCTGCAAATTATTTTTTTAGGATGAAATACCCAAGTTATTTAGTGACTGTAGAGGATGTTGTTTATACTGTAAAACAGTAAAAAAAGTGTAAATTTGTAGCATCTGCAGAACCAAAACATTTCTCTGTCTTAAAAAAAAAAAGTCAATTCTACTTGCCAGATCTATTGTTAAACAAAGGCATGATCTAACAGAAATGCTGGGCAACAGAAAAATCAGACTAATATAGCCACTCAGGTATTAGAGTATACAGAGCCTTTTGTCTGCAACAAGTACATATTTGAAATTTTTAACTGAAAAATTAATCAAAGATATAAGGTATTTCATGCTAGGATAATTAATTCTAAAATTCAGCCTGAAATAATTGGTGACCCTAGAGGCCTCGTCTAACCCTAGTGATTCCATGAGGTATGGAGAGAAAGGGCATGCTTCCATAAAGTGAACAAATTCCTCAGAAAAGCTATTTTGTACAGAGTACATTCATTAACAGTGGTGACCCACAAAAAACTGATAGCATTGATAAGAAAAATAAACAGGTCCAAAAAAATTAAATTTGGAAGGGACCTTTGGTGCATATCTGTCCACCTTCTCAAAACAGGGCCAATTTAAATTGGGGATGAGGTTGCTCAGGGCCCTTTCCAGCTAAATCTTGGAAGGACCACACCAGCTTGTGTCATCTTGTCCCAGATAGGACATGAATCTCCCAAAGATGAGAAAAGGAAGTTACTCGGAATAAAATTAAATCAGGACAACAAAATTCCCTTATTCAGTGCATGACTCAGCTGAAGTGATTTGGATTCTTTTTTGAGAGGTAAAGTATACCAGTGATGGCATGTAATCTCTAGGCTGGCATGTAAGCAAACGTGTCCCGGTGGGGATGATTCTGAGCACTGCAGTATCTCAGCCTTGATCACACTGCTCGCAGAGCACTAAAAGGAACACCCTCTTGCTGTTTCATGGTACAGGAGACACTTCCCTAAACTTTTGTTAATAGTATTGTAGCTCATGAAAAGTGCATCAAACACTTAGAATTTATTAGCCTGTAATTCTCTGTCTACACAGATAGAGACACATGCACAAAATAGGTCATCACTGTAGCTGTAGCTATTAATTGGACATTGGGATACCTTTCTGGCTAATTTAATTGTATCTGTGAGAACGTTTTTGTATAACCAGTATTTGGAAAGTTTATATTTAGTGGTTATATTTTATTTCATATATTTATATAAGACTTATTACAGTGCCAGGTATACAGATGAACTAGAGACCTTACTCTTTCCTCATTTGCTTAAATAATTGTCCTTTCTGGCTTTACTTTGTACTTTATACCAATTCCCCAGCCTCCCACTCATACTAAGAAGAATAACTAAAAAAAAATTGAATGAGTAAAAAGAATATACGAAGATCTCAAAGGCTAGAAGTCCAGCATTACAATGAGATATTCAAAGAGCACCTAAGCTTGTGTACAGCTATAAGAAAAAAGATAGAATCCCAAAATCCCTTAAAAATGATTAGTGGAGGTAGATGTTATAGAAGGTGAGTCAGAGCTTCTAAGTGAGGTATTAGTGATTATTCTTTACTCAGTGTTAGAATGGCTTCAGAAGTGGGTTGTGGGGACACGTTTCCTGAAATGAATGATACATTATCCGTTCTTCCATTACTATACACTGTCACTTCCTTCATTAATATTAATTTATTCCTACTCTCCTGACTGTACTAATATTTGCTCGGGTCTTTTATCTCCCCAGTTCTCTTCACTGGACTCTGTGCTCTGTATCATCATCAGTGACACCAGGGCAGCTCAAAGAGTAGATGTACTTCTGACTTTAAATGTTAGTCATTATTTTTGTATGTTATTGTCTTTGCTTTTTATTTAATGGCAGTCTGAATCCTGTGTTTATCCCCCTTCTGATTAGTACAGAATAAATGGAAAAGATAAGTGACAGCATTTGACTTTGCCTGTTGAAACAGTGACACAGGGTAGGACACAGGAATGGATAAACAGCTGTTTGAAATTAGACACTGTGTGTGTGGAAATGGAGATGTGTCAGCCAGGGAATAGAGCATAGTCAGGTCTCAGACCTCTGCTACCTTTAATGGGACCAACTTGCTTGTGGGAAGAGACTTGAGGAATATTAAGTGGCTCATAGAACAAATAAAAGCTTTTGGAGAACTGCTTTGAAAAATGAGTGCTTTCTGGCAAATGAAAGTATACCTCAGTTGCATAATACTGCTACGTCCAGCAGGATCAAAGCAAACACAATGAGGGCAGCAGTGGTATTGTACAAAAGACAGAAGATAAATGAAGTATTGATTTCAGAACCAGCAGAATGCCACAAGAGGGACATACAATATTTCTATGGGGCCAGATCCTCACTTGCTGTAATTTGGTATTGTGCCTTTGAAGTCAAGCTGATTTATGTCAGCTGTAGTTCTGGCCAGGTGTATTTATAATAGGGAGGCATAAATAAAAGTCATGCCCAGAGTGCTTGGTAGGAGTTGGTTTCCCAAAACTGAATGATGAATACACAGGCTTTACAGTTTATCTGTTCTTTCAACTTACTGCAGTACTCGTTTTCAGATGGTTTCTGATCTGTCTTTAGCCTTCCTGAATAGCCCTTTCCTTGCTTCCTGGAGTTCCATTTCATCCTGATGTTCTCCAACTTAAGAAATTATTTTCCCACAAAGGCATAAAAGCAATTCCTAATCTGTCCTCTGCAAGCTCTCCTGGTTCATGTCATTCTTTCCCCACAAAAAACAATTTATCCCCACAAAAAACAATCTTTGCACTGGGGTTTTCATTTTGGGGTTTCTTCCTACCTGGTAGAAGATGCCACCAAAAAGAGAGTGGCCAGTGTTGAAACAGCATAGGTCAGAGTCTGCCAGCATTACAGGATGTATCAGTCTTTTCTGCATGCTGAGAAAGAGATGGATCTTGGAAATAAATCACTTCCCTCTACTGGTTTTAAGAAGGGTAGCCCTGTGTGAATGCCAGCAGTGTGCTAACAGAACATCCCACAATAAACTGCTGCCCCATTGTAACAGAGTTCTGTGGGATACTCAGAAAACCATATATTTGTACTTTAAAAAAATAAAAAAAATAAAAGCCTATGCATGGTCTGGTCTGTGTTCAGTGTTTCATGTTTGCAGTGTGTGGCTTAGCTGAGGCAACCCAGAGTGCCTGAGAGTGCTTTGGTCTGAGTGACCTAAACCAGAACAGAGACAACACTCTCATTTTTATCTAAATGAGATAGATTTAGAGGGGATTGTAAAAATTCAAAGGAATGCATCTCTTTGAAATATTTCTATTAAATTTTCCCTGAGAAAATTTTGGACAATCACTTTGAGGTTTCTTTTTCTAGCAGGCATGGAAATGACATGAAATATACTGTTTAGATGCAATTTAATTTTGACTGCACTTAATACTTGATTTTCTCTTGATTTACTAATTGTGAGATGAAAATTAAACAGCAGGCTGCTAAGTGTTAAAGTGCATTTATGTCACTGTTCAAAATATTTAGGCATGCTGCATAGAATTCTCCAGGTTATGTGTGTAATAATTTTAGGTTATTTGTGAAAGAAATTTAAAAAACTATCCCAATAGATAGATTGGGATCTAAAATTAACTACTGAAATTCCACGATTTTTTTTTTGTTATAACCATTTGTGTTTTGCCAATTTGTGTTTAACTACATATCAACTTGAATAACAAATACTTCTTGAACAATGCAAACATGTTTTACTCAATCTCTTGATTGAAGGCGGTTCACACAAGTCTTCAAATTGGAGAAGATGAAAGGAAACAAAATCATAAGCCTTTTTATCTATGTATTTTTAAAAAAAATCTGTCCTGTTATTTTACTTTAAAGTACAATATGGGAAACTAACAGAGGAAAGTACCTAATCCAAACATAAAGATTCTATTACTGTGTAAAACAGACTCATAAATCTGAAAGCCTGTATTGATTAGTTAGCAAATATTTTCCCATAAAACCTGCAAGTCTTTTCACTTGTTTATAATGCATGTTGGTATAACTTAGCAATAGGGCCCACTGGGGCACACTGAGAAGAAAAGAGGGAAAAAAGCTCACTCCACTATTTTAGGGTAAAAAAAAAATCTCACAGCTCTGTAGCTGAATTCAGAACGATATTTAATGATGAATAAGTAATTGCTTGGGATGGGCAAAAAACTCTTGGACCAACATTTTCTTTTCTTTTATTTTCCTCCCTATTTTGCACATCAAAATGAAATGTGACCAGCTAAATTTCCTGGTTTTTCTCTGCTTAACCAGATAACTTTTGTAGAAGACTTCCTTTGTTTTTCATTTGTTTTTTTTTTTTTTTATTGAAGTGCAAACAACTCACATCCTCAGAGGTCATTTTCATTTTGCTTAAAATAAATTCTTAAAAAAATTTGTGATGCCAGAAGATTGAACATGCAAAATGCAGTATTTTCCAATGTTTCTCTAATTCCCTGAACTATGGAAGAAGGATAATCATACTCATTTGGGCATGATGTCTTCTTTCCTGGGGAAAATGGAAAAGTGGATAAATTCTGGCATGTATTTATCCACTTTTCCATACATAAATGACAAGGGGCAGAGTGCGAGCATGCAAATGAAATCTCACCTTTAATGAGAGGGCAGGAAAAATAACCTTGTTGTAGCCATTTACTCCAAGTCATACCTATGCATTTACTGAAGGAGGAGAAATCTTTCTTACAGGATGAACAGATTTAGCAGTAGAGTTTAGGAATTTCCACAGAACAGAGCTGACCATGAGCAAGGAATAAATTGGCGCAGCTGCTTCCTGGCAAAGTCTGTATCTGTCTCTTGGCCATTGCCTATGACTGACCAAACAAACTCCATTAAAATGAATCCTGAAGTTCGTTAAAAAGTCAATGGCAATGGAAATAGTAAAAGCAAGCCAAAGAGTTCACTCTTTCAATGAGGAATGGTTACTTTTCCAACTAGTCATTTAAAGAAACCAAATCATGCATATGTATGTGGAATAAATAAAAGAATTTGGGGATAAGATTTTCAGGTTTTAATTTTTTTTTTCTGTGAGAAAAACAGGTCTATTTTTAAGAATCACATCTCAGAATCATGAAACCCAGAAAATTTCAGCTTACTGCTTTTAATCATATGGGTAACTTACTCAAATGAAAGTTATTCCAAGTAATATTTTCATTTATTGATTTCTTACACCATTGTGACTAAACAGTGCAGAAATTGAGGTATTCCTAGTAAATCCTGAAGGAAGCAGTGCTTTCTTCTCTTCTGATCGAAAATCTATGAATAACCTTATGAGAAATACTGCTGTGTTAGTAAGAGTTTGACTAACTATTATGTCGCTGTAAAATGGCTTGAGAAGTGAGAAATACATCAGTGAGTCATGAGAATAGAAACTGTGGCTGCAGAAGAAGGGCTAAAAGAAGAGAAATGTTAGAATGTCAGTTCCTGAATGTGGTCCTGCCTGCAGCTTGCATCTGACATGCCTAAGGCAGTGCTCCCTGGGAGCTACTGCAGAATTGGCTGTGATGGTTCTGCTTCTGTCAGAAATTTGCATTCCACAGTGACAATTACATGAAAAGCTCATTTATTCTGCTCTGTGATCTCGCTGTGCTGCCTTTGGGAAAGGCTGTGGTACAGTGTGAATCCTGGCCAATAGTTAGTGCAGAGGTTAGCCTAGATTAGGCTAGAACCTATTCAATTGTGTCACTAGTCTTTCACTGAATCTGTCAAAGAGTCCAGAAGCATGACAAAGAAACTGATTTAATGTTTTTGCAATTTACTAGGAAAACAAATATTTTCATGTCTCTATTTAAAATTCAGAAAGCATACACATTTCTCTCTATAAGCACAGCTTGGAGTAATATTAATTTTTTTTTCTTTTAACTTGCATATTTCTCTCTAATTAATTCTTGTTGATCTGCCATTAGTTCTCTTACTCTGGAGTCTACAGCCTTCTGTCATCCTATATACACACAACTTCAATGCCTCATAAAAAAAAACATCTCATTGAGGTGAGAGCCTGGCAATCATTCACCTATGTCTTTGCAGCTTTAGGCTCCATTGCTCACTCTTTGTTTGTCATATTGATTTTGTATTTTTAGTCACCTGTTGGCCTTGAGTAGGATGAATGATTGTGTATTGTTTCAATTGCAGTAATGCCTCATGGCAATGAAAATTCAGTCAGAGAGCTGGGCCCTGTACAATTGTCCAGCTGGCTGGATAAACCCTGAAAGAACAGTCTGCCAGAAAAACAACAGTCAAAACAGGTAAATAGGACAAACTATCGTACACGAACAAATTGCAGAATAATTATTATAATAAAGAATAAATCAGTGTTGTCATAGTGAAGTGGTGCGAGGTTCAGAAGATAATGGTTTTAATGAATTTAAGGGGAGAAAATAAGCTAGATTTTAGCTTTATCACATTAAAGGAACACAGAACTACAAGGGATTTTCACAGTCTCTTTTCCTTGTCAAAGTCTTGTCAAAGTCTTCCTGCTGCCCCAGCCAAGCCATTGGCATTTTAACCCCTTTGATTATGTCAGATGCCTTTCTTTTAGTAAGTAAATTGGAAGTCACTGAAGAGGACTAAATTTATTTTTTTTTCTCTCTCCAGGAATGACAATATCTCCATTGAAGTCCTGCATGTGTACTTTGGTGTCTTCTAAACTGCATTATTGCTGTGTGCCGTGATTTTGAAGATGACTCCAAAATCCAATGTGCACCTTACAGCTGCCTGTGCCAGGTGGGCTTTAGAGCACAAGAAACACATTATACCAGGAGCTCTGTGGCTTCTCTGCTTTCCTTTTCACTTCAAGTTTGCCAGAAAGGAGGAGATGTCTTTCTGGTCTTAGCTGTGTGAGAAGACACTTTTTGTCCCCTGTGCAAGCTGCAGCTGTTGAGATAGCCTGCCAAGGGAGCAATCTTAATTGAACCATCTTGATACCATCTGACCACGCATCTGACTTTCACCTATGCAAGTGGCTTCCTCTGTTGGTCAGGTGTGTTCCACATCACATCAGTGTGCCTGAGAGCTGAGGGCTGCACTGAGATTGTGATGGCACAAGTAGTGTTGCTGTGTGGATATAATTACGTATGCACTCACCAAAAGAGAAATGCCAGGATATATGTATGATACTGCCTGGCTTCAGGGCACAGCTGAAGGACACACTTGCAGTGTCAACTGAGCAGAAGGATGAACAAACTGTCAAGCTGGTTCATGACAATTTTTGTTGTTACCCCCTACAGCTCCCAGTGAACATGAATAGCAGCTAATGGAGGGAATCAGGCTGCTGAGATAACTGAATATAATTCAGTTAACTCTGAATTTTCTAGCCTAATTATTTAGGCTAGAAAAGACCTCTAAGGTCATCAGGTCCAACTGTTATTCCAGCACAATAAAGTCCAACATTAAACCATGCCATATCTGTCCATATTTTAAAACACATCCAGGGATGTTGACTCAACCAGTTCCCTGGGCAGCTTATTCTAATTCTTTGCTCTTACAGCAAAATTATTTTCCTAATATTCAGTGTAAACATCCCCTGTTGTGGAGGCCGGTATGCCTGTGGACATTGTGAGGGCCTGCTGGTGACACAGCCATAGGACTGTGTCATCCTCCGCAGCCAGGGTGACCCCAGGCTCTCCCCCCCAAGTCACCCTGGGGCCTGTTTTACATTTATGTTAATCTCTGTACCCCAGCTGGCCCGTTGGCCTCCCTGTCCCTTTCCATAGGCAGTATGTTCTGGAAGCTTCCTTTGTATTTGATGCCCAGTTGGTCCATTCCCTTTAATCCCACCTCCTGTGTTGCCCTGTTGGCTCCCTAGCCCATCCATCCCAGTTGTACAACCCCCTTGCCTTTTCCTCATTGGTTGGTGTAAACCCCATCTTCCCTTTATTTAAGGTTTGTCCCCCCTTTGTTCTCCATCTTCTGCCCCACAGACTCTTCAGGTAATACACTGTGTCCCTGGAACCCAAACAGAAGATCCTTCCACTCCTTGCTGCTGGCTGTGTGTGCTTTCCTCATTGTGTGAATGCTCTGATTTGGTGCAAGTGGTGGTTTTATCTCTGGATACTGTCACTGCCCCAACCAGCCGGGCCTTCCACCTAAGGGGTCAGTGACACTGTCAAGACTAGAAGCTATTTCCTTTTGATTATCACTTGTTACTTGGAAAAAGAAAGTGACTTTGTCACATCCCCATCAGGCAGTTGCAGAGAGCAATAAGGTCCCCCCCGAGCATCCTCTTCTCCAGGCTAAACAACTCTGGCTCCCTCAGCCACTCCTCAAAAAACTTGCACTCCAGACCCTTTCCCAGCTCCACTGCCCTTCTCTGGACTCACTCCAGCACCTCAACATTTTTTGTTGTAGTGAGGGGTCTAAAAGTGAAGACAGGATTTGAGGTGTGGCCTCACCAGTGCTGAGGACAGGGGAACAATCACTGTCCTGCTCCTGCTCACTGCAGACTCAAGACTTCAGACAGCCAAGAGAAGCTGTGTCTCACAGACACTGGCCCTGCTTGTGTGAAGGTCTTTGCCCTTGGCAGTTGATCACAGCCTGCATTTGGATGGTTTTTGGGGAGTCTTTCCCGATGACCAAAACTGCAATTTAGGAAATTTCCTCATAGTGGATCAACCACCTCTTCCAGACCACTTTATGGGTGGAAAGCATGACCCTAAAATCTACTCTGGAACTACAGTGAGGAAGGGAAACTTGCAGTGCTTAACTTTTAAAATGTTTTTTTGCTTTCTTCATATGTCCCTGCTCTTTATCAAGCTGCTCTCCTGCTTGCAGGTGAATCATCTGAGATGTAGTTATGAGGTAGAGCCCTCTCTGAATTTTATGTTGCATTTTTCCATCAGTTTTGCTAGATTCCCAACAAAGACTGCCAGCTGGGGAATCTCAATTTGCCATTTACTTCCAATGTGTGCTTCATAGTTAGTTTAGCTGATAAAGATCCAAGCTTGGCCTGTAGAACACATCTAATAGGAAGAAACTTCTTAGAGGCTGCAGGTAATAGCAAACTTAGCTGCAAATAACTCAATATTGATACATGTCTACATTTTGGGAGGGTGGGAGTTAGTAAGTGAACTTCTGACTCTATAAACACAACTACACACATATTTGACACTGTTAGTTTCTAGTCTAGTTGGGCAAATCTGTCATAAGTTGTCACACTTTCTTATTCTTTAAATCAGAGTGATATTTTCTTAGTGTGAGGATTTCTGTGTCTTGCTTTCAGAAATCTACCTGACACCACATCTTAGTGGAAAGTTAGCTGTCATGTTCAGATCATTTTTTTGCAGCTGTCATTCCAAAGACATGTTAATGTCCCTGTCCAGTTAGAGTTAAAATATGTATCTAGTAATTGAAAAATAATGGATTTAGAAAAACATGTACATGGTTTTCTATATGTTCTGAAATTTAAAATGCCTAAAGCTGTCCTGATTTCAAGCTCATGAGTCATCTAAACTCAAATTGTAGAAATTCCAGGGGACATATTGTTAAATAATTCATGAGTGATGTAATTTTACTGTGTATCTCATTAGCAAAATGCTGCAAGAAAGAATTAGGGAAAAGAACCTAAAAGAATCCTGGTCCTATCTCTCTATTCCTTTTTTTTTTTTTCCTCCTAGAATTGTCATATCTAAAGAATTAATTTATAAGTGATAGGATAACAAGCTTGTGCTAAATTATGGCATGAAAACCTCTCTGTCAAGTGATGGGAAAAATTAAGAGAATCCTTTCTGCTTCAAGTCCTATACCCCAATAAATCTTGCACAGTCTTCTTTTGCAGGGTGAAGGTATGTCTGAATATGTATATCCCCTTAATTTAAAATTATATATGTATGGAAAGGCTGGGAGAGGTCTCTTTTGCACAAAAAAGTATCCTGTGCCTTCCATAAAAAAATATATATATATAAACAAAAAAGAAAAAAAAATTACCATTTGATCTCAAAGTTATTAAAGCCTTTTTATTAGCTCTAGCACTGTGTAATAGTTGAATAAGCAATCAGGTCATGCAAATAATAATCTTCTTTTATCTAGAGGTATTCATCTGTAATTAAGAATGTCAGTCACCTTATCTTGTAAACAGTCTGTTCTCAGTACACAAATATGGGATCTGGTGCAGATGTGTCTGTGTATGCCAGAGTACCAATATATCATTTTTGCAGCATCTAAAGCCTGCAATTTCACGCTTAGCACTTGGCATTGTAACCATGGTTATCTCCAGTTAGATGCAGAATATAGAGGCTTTGGCAGATGGGTTTTTTTACTTGGACCTCTGGCAGTCAAAAATCAGAAAATCCCCAGAATATATACACATAACATATGGTAGATATATTAGTATTATTTACTACCAAATGCATGAAGTTTGGACTTAATTGGAGTTTTTTCCTCAAACTCCTTTGCAAGCCAAGAGGACTGTTCAGCCATTTGTAAGAGAGAAATGGACATCTTTTTCTGTGAGAGTTTTACCTATGCAAAAAGTAGAAGCTAAGAGGCTGATATTTCTCCAAGTGTGAGGTTAAAGCTCCACATTTTCTGTAAGCGTGTATATTTTCAAAGACTTGGTTACCTTCTTAAAAATTTTACCTTAGGAGAATCTAGCCTGTTGTTTCAAAATTTTTAGAAAGTATTAGAAGTTTACAGCATTGATATTAGCCTAGAATTTTCTACATTTGTATGGGCAATGGCAATGTTTGTTGAGCATAATAAATTAAGCAGATGACCTGCATGACCAGGTTGAAGTAAATTACTCAGTTTCTGGGGAGTGTGTGTGATTGTATTTTTTGTTTCTGAAGACTGAGTGCTTACATGCATTGTCTTACAGTTTTAACTTCCTAAATGCATAGAATTTTCTGTAAACTTAATGTGTTCTGTGAAAAAGTGCAATAATTTCAATCTTTATCCTTAAAGAATTTTCTTTCTAATTTGCAGAAAATTTGTACAGGCTTCATTGGGCTGGATATTTTCATTAGGAGTCACCAGGTACCATGCTGTATATGTTTGCCATGCAGCAGCTAAAGAACATTCTTGTCAGGAGCAGAAAGGAGAAATAATACCCTTCCAAAGTAAAATTGGGTTATACTCTTAAATGACAATATCTACTGTAAAGGAAAATCTTGGGTGAGCATTAGCTCAACCTTTCAAACAAAACAATTTACTCCATATCTGTTATTTTTATTCATTTGTTGGAGCATTGACCTGGTAAGCGGAGGTTACTCTGAAAATTGTACTTAATAACTGCTACTGTTATTCACCATCCTCTATATTGAATGAGCGACTTACTGTGACAGCATACTCAGACTCACTGAGAAATGTTGGAAACATATTCCCAGAGTCAAGAGTCAATTCCAGGAGCATTTGAGATCCATGGCATCAGTCTGCCACTGAATTTTGTGGAGAAGGATGGTGAGCATGTCAGCATCCTAAACAGCTGGCAGTGTAGCGTGCATTTAAACTCTACAGGTCTGGGGAGACAGCACACAGCAGGGACAAGAGCCAAGCAGAAGCAGTGGCACTGGAACAGACATAGAAGGGCATTAGACTTGCTGGAGCTGACCCACTTCCAGTCATGCATGAAAAAATCCATAAACACTTTACTCGAGGCCAAAGACAAAGAGTGGTTGTGGTATCTGGAAGGGATATGTGGCACTAAGTTAAAAAAAGCCCAGA
Organism: Petroica traversi; assembly: GCA_025920805.1. NCBI lineage: Eukaryota > Metazoa > Chordata > Aves > Passeriformes > Petroicidae > Petroica > Petroica traversi. The sequence continues at coordinate 10,528,369 of JAHLSL010000021.1, read as the reverse complement.
TTTAAGAAACCAAGCAGAGTAATTTTACTGCTTCAGGGTTTTTCTTAGGGCTGGATAGTGAGGGACAGAGTTTGAATTTAATGCAGTGCCAGGAACAACAACTGGAAATGCCAACTACAGAAGACAGAGAGACAGGTACTCCTACATCTTAGTCAAGTGCAAAACCCCACAGGGAAATGGAGGATTATTTTCAGGTTTGAATACATTACTTTAAAATGTGGCACATCCAGCTCCACCATGTATTTGTGTTATTTGTGTTATGGTACCAAAGCTAAATGCTGCTTTTCATAACAATTCATTTATGCTGAACACATCAAAAAGCTGGTGCCTTCTTCAAGAGCTTACAGAATTAGGACAAGATGTAACAATAGATCTCACAAAATAAGGAGAGAACAACAAGGGGGAAAGGAAGGTTCCCAAACACAACCCAAAGAAAGTCTTCAGGATTCCACAACGATGATGTTTTGGTCATTCATGGAGTAAGGGCCATGAAAAGAAAGAGGAGATGTATAAATTAGATATTAGGAAGGAATTTATTATTTTCATGGTGGGGAGACACTAGAACAAGTTGCCTAAAAAAGCTGTGGATGTCCCATGCCTGGAAGTGTTCAAGGACAGGTTGTGGTTCAAGACCCAATGTGCTGTTTAGTATCTGCTTATCCTTGAAATGTGAAAAAAAAGTCTGTTTCTCTTATTCTGAAAATTTAAAAGATGTTGGGTTTTCATTACAAAATTCAGTAGGTTTTGAAGCAAGCAAAAAATATTACACATTGTGACTGGAGTCAAATATCCTGTGTGTCCTGGAGCCAAACTCTCAAACTTTGGTTTGGATTAAGGTAACACTTTGTGAAACTTTATTGTGAACCAGCTCTGGACTATTCTTTTCTGTTTAAATACTGAAATTGGTTACACCTACCTCTTTCATGCAGCCTGTCTGAAATGGTAAAGAGGGTCTTGACACTTTCAGATGAATTTTGCTTTGAATTTTTGAATTTGTCTGAACTTAAATTTCAAAGCAAAACTCAGAGTTTGTGAGATCAAATAAATGAAAAGCCAAAAGACTGCATGAAACCCTGCAACTGAAATATAATAACTGAGTCCTTGCACAGATTTGCTTACTATCTAAAAATAGTTTAATCTCATGTCTATTCAGAATCTCCTGTGATAGCAGAAGAAGCAATAAAAAAAAACCCCAAGGGACACGTGAGAAGGTAAGTCAGAGGCTTGGAAGAAAGACAAGGAAAAAGAGACACTGTAACTGTGATGTGAACTTTGTCCCTCCTTGAAATGACATTTAAGTGCAGTGGCTGTGGTGCTTTCTGTAAATGGATTATCATGCACCCTTCTAAAGCTGTGTGCTTGCCCTCTGTGACTGACTGAGGTATATGTGCTATCCAGGTAACAGGATAGAGTTTTCTTTTTTTTTTTTTGCTTTAAAGAAACAAAACAAAACAAAACAAGAACAAAAATTATTATGTAAATATGGTGGAACAAAAACAACAAAAAAGTGAAGGAGAAATGTTTACTTATTTTAATAATAATAGCAGTCTTCCATAGGCAGTTCAGTACTGAAGCTGATGTTGTTTGAAATAGCTTCATTTCCCTGTGAATCTGAGGCAGCTACCATCAAATAATTTATCTTTTTTTTCTGCTGGGTAATCCTTCAGCTGTTGTTATTTACATAGCAGCCTAAATTACATTTTCTGCCTTGCAACGGAGGAGACAGGTCACCTGCCTTAAGGGGCTGCAGCCTGAATCCAGCATGCACCAGGAAAGAAAATAAAGGGAAAGTACAGAATAAAACTCCACTTTTTTGATAGTGAAATCCTGATACATGAAATCCTTCCTTTATTTTTTTTTTAAAGCTGGATTTCTTTAATCTCAGTTATTAGATCTTTCAATACATTTTAATTGTGTATGCAATCCCTCTTTTTTTTTTTTTTCCCATTTTGCTCCAGATTTGGCCAATACTTAGGCTCTGATTGAACTTTCAGCTAGCTGATTGTTGTCATGCTTGAACCTGGGCAGTGTGTAGCTATTTGCAGGGTCAAGACCTTTTTTCAGACATTCATCTTTTTCATTCTTCTATTACAATAATTTGAACTGGTATCTCAATATTTTTAAAACAACTATCTAATATTTTCTGTCTAGCACTATTGACTAATTCCCACTTCTCTTTTGACTGACTGATCTCTTAAGTTTAAAAAGAACAACCTCTCATTTGTTATCATTTTACTATGAGTATAACCTGCTGATTAAACATGTTCATAGCTTTTATAAAGTTTGTTCTTCTGGACAGACTTCTGTGTTTTGTTTGTTTGGTTTTTTAAAATTACGAATAAAATGTCAGAAAACATACTCTAAATGAGATTTAAGCCAGATTTTTATTTTACTTAATTTTTTTGTCTGTTGTGTTTTTCAGCTCTGCCACTTCTGTAACTCAGGGCACTTTCTGATGTTCTGCTGCACTTGCAAATCATCAATGGCTTTACTAACTGGCCAGCAATGATAACAAATCTCTGACAGACAACCAGAGAATGTATTTTTAGTTCTTGCACACAAAATTCTGTACAGAAGAACTGGACCATACATTTGTAGCTATTGGTAATTGTAGGATGAGAAATCCCATATTTGTTAGCAGTTTGTACAGTCAGATGTGAAATATCTTAGGACTTAGGTGTTCAGGTGCAGCGCAAATAATAAAATGTCCAATTTTTTTTAAGATTTCAAAAAACCATTAAAATGTAGGAAATATTTTCTGAAAACCATATGTGACTGTATAGATCCTTGACAAACATGCCAAACTGATATTCATCCTTAGCTACAGACTAATCTCAGATTCATATACAAAGTGTTTAGTGTTTTTCAAATGTTACAATCCGTGAGAAGTTTGAGCACAAAGCAATGTGATGGACAAAATCTCCAGATAATTTTTGGTTTCACTGTCTATACTGAAAATATATAAGCCAAAGACATTTCTTCTGGTAAAGCAGCAATCATAACTTAGGATTTATGGTATTAGGACCAGCTGGGAAATTTAGTAAATGTAGCCAAAATTTTAAGTCTGCTATCTTAGACCTAGATCCTTATTGTTATTGTAATCCTTTTACTGTAACAATCAATCAAATAATATTTTTCCCCCCCACACAATCATATTTCTATCAGATTAATATGTATTTTCAAGGTGCAGTTCTGATAATTAATTTTTTATTTATATCTAAAGAATTCCTGACTGTCATTAAATATAAAAAATAGCACCAAAAGGTGATAAAGGTACACGATGAAATATTGTTCATTGTTACAGGCTAGGGGGCACATAACCCAGAGAACCACAGTTCCTGTGAGGGGCAGGTCTGTCTTGGGCCAGGCAGCTTGGGGGTCTGTGTAGCACTCCTGCACTGAGCAATACATCCCTACAGTTCAGTGGTACTAAATGTAATACTCCCATACTAGTAGCAGCCAGCACCTCTGGGTCCCAGGAAGGTTTTGGTTCTTTTCTTTTTTTCTTTCTTTTTTTTTTTTTTTTTTGTAAATGAAAGCCTGCAGAATTTATAGGCATTGATTTATTTTGTGTGTGAGTGTATATATGTGTATGTGTGTATTCTATGAAGTGAAAGTAGTCTGGAAAATGAAAGATGATTGAAAAATAGAAATTTCCAGTCATTCTGCTTTAAACTGTTCAGATTCTACTGAGATGTCTCTTGTTCTCAGTTATATTCTTAAAACCAAGCCTTTGAAGGAGCTTGGCTGCTATATGGGTATCGTTGTGTTACTTTCTTCGGAAAACCTCACATGCCAAAGTCTGTAAACTTAAGCAGACCAAGGACAAGTGAAAGGTCAATCCTGCAGAAGTAAAAAGAGTAACAATGGATGTAGTAGTTATTTCTGTAAGAAACAGTAAGGTCCTGACTTTACCTGAGTGTAATTGGTGGAGGATGAAAGCAGAATAGTAAGAGATGAGCAGATTCAACTTGTTTCCCTAATTTAGAATTCTTCAAACATTTCATTTTTTATTTTTTGCTTAATTTCTGAAAGTAGCAAATAGGCAAATGGATTCTGGAAAAGAGGAGAGCTGAATAGCTCTGCTGCATTTTTACAGAATATCCAAAGCTGGAAATCTCTTCACAGCTGTGCACTGTGCATTTTACCAAATATATTAACTCACACAACTAGTGAATGGTTACCCCACACAGAATACTATGTGAAAATAAAAATTTGAAGCAATGTGATATATAGACAAAGCCTTCAGACAATTTTCTGTACCACTAGCTTGGATTAACTTTCCTACCAGCACATTAACCTCTGAACCTGTGAACAGGGCCTAATGAAGGCAAGCAAATGTTTCGAGAAAAAAGTAATTTTGCCTTGTAGGTGGGAGATTAAAACAATAGACAATGAACATCACATCCTCCAGATGGAACAGGTAAAATCTCTTTCAGGACTTAAGGACTGAGTTTCTTCCTGAGACCAGCCTCACCAGTGTTTAATCCCAGGTGTCATGAGATTGGGTGTGATGCTCACTGCAGGTCCCTTCCAGCTCAAGTTATTTTGAATTTATGAGTGTGGTAGATGAATGAACCATGTAACTAATGGGGAAATAGTATTAAGATTCACCACTAATCTACAAAACTGATGTTTTCTGAAGGTCATGCAAAACAAATGAAGCAAACATCAAAACAGATCTCCAATGTCTCGAGCCTCACTTTGAGACAAGACCATTTTATAATTTCTCAAACTTTACTGATGAATTGAATATTTGATAGCTACTTATTTTTTTCTTCTTCCATGTTTTTATCAAACTGCACTGCTAATTATTAGTTAAGGGCATCTGGACTTGATGTAGATACTATTTGCAAAATAAGTGGAAGTGTTAAAATTTGATGTGGGGCAGCAGTGCCAGAGCACCTTGAACAAAACAAATGGTGCAAACTAAGATGCTGAGCTGTATATTTGCCTGTTGTTGAAAGCTGCAATGGAAAACTTGGAAACACATGTTAGTATATAAACAACTTTGATAGTTTAGGGAGAAAAATTAACTCAAAGATTAATATGAACTTTTTTTTTCTATATTAAACATTGGAAGTGAACCATATATGCAAATCCTATTTATTTAAATCCTCAGAGCTCTTTCTAAATTATATAATCAATGCCTCTAGGTTACCCATTCTCGCTAACTCTGATGCTAAGCTCTTATACATCAGAGTGACATGCTATTAAATACTTTTCTAGTTGAATATATTTGTATCTATGAGCATGTTTAGGATAACAACACTTTTCCAGTTCTGCAGAAGTTAATAATTTCAGATATTGATGTACAATACATTGCAAAAAGATTGCAGTGCTTAATTACATGCTTGTGAGGATGTAGATGCAAAAGGATAAAGGTCTTATCTTAGTGTATCTATTTCCCCACAGGGAAAGAGACTGTACTGTTCTCCAGTACAAGCACATTCACAGATGTATTAGAGTTGTGCTCACACTGAGAAAGGCAGTAGCATAAATATTTCAGTAGAAAAATACATTCCTAACAGAAATAATGCTGGTACAACCTCTGTGTGTGTACGCCAGACTCCACTGACAACGGCTTTTTCCTGATTCCCTTGATAACAACATCAATAATTGTGAAATCCTTTGGAACTAATGTGGCATGTGAGTGTAATTCTGAAGGACAATCACCTCACTGGCTGAGGATAATCTGCAACAAGGTGACTGGGGCAAATGTCTGCATTAACAGCAATGCAAGTAGATGCTGTGGATAGAAATGAACGTATTATCCCTGGTCCTGATTATTATGTCACTCAGATATATACTAACTTCCAGTTTCAATGAGCTATTTTAAAGGTTATCAAACCATCATGAATGTTTTCTGCTGAATCCATAATCTCCTTTAGAAGGCATATTTGTGAAGACTTCCAAGTTTTTAGTTGTGCTCTATTTCTTGTTCTGAAACTCCAGATAAATGATCTAGAGAATATTTATGCTATTTTAGTGATGGGAAAAAAAATTAGAAAGAGCGATACCTTGCAGTATTTTAAAATTATTTTAGATTTTTTTATTCATTACTGATTTTACTTTCAGAGGAAAAGAAATCCCAGTGTTTTCAATCCTTCTCATAGTTGTTTGTATGTTTTTGTGCTAATTACAATAATTCCTCTTTAAGTCCAGTTTTATTTCACATTATTCCATCTATTTGGACAGTGTAAGCGCAAGGTATTTCAGATACTGCAACTCTGAAATACCTACTGGTACTGTGACTTTGACTGCAATGTTTTCTGTTCTACTCCATTTGCCCAAGAACTCATCTTTTTGAAATGTGATTTCCTATTAAATGGACATCTCTAGTGGGCTAGAAACTAAGTCCATCATTTCCTAAACTGCTATTGCTAATATAAAACAGTAAGTGCAAAAGTAATTCAAGTTTCTTTTCCAATTTTTGAGAGTGTCTATATCTCTGGGAATCACTATTCTGACAAGACTCCTTGAACTTGAAAGGATAGCAGTAGGCTGGTTATGAAACTTGCACATCTTCTTCTGATGTACATTAGCCATAGATTGTACTTACACTTAACAGCAATTTCAGCTAATTACACTTGCTGTAGGCAAAATGTTCCACTGTGGTCAAAGACCCTGCTGACACACACATCTCCTGGCAAAGGTGTCTGGGAGTGACTTGAGACTGAATGAATGTATCTTCTGCCTCACCTCAGGAATCCTTTGAATTTATGCTGAGAGAGATACAAATGACTCACATATTCTATTGCTTGACTCTTGTGCTGTTCCATAAATTACTTGCTCAGAGAGTAAGTACAGGCAGAAATCTGACTACAATTTTCCAACATTATTTGAATTATGGTTATTGGGTCAGTCTGTTTAGAAATGTCATGGGAGATTTCTAATCATTCCATACAAGGCTCTGAAGTTTCCCCATGAGTCTTCTTTTTTTGTATAATCGGCTGAAAAGTGTGACATGGGTGGACACAGGTTAAATGCTACAACTGTGAGTAATTCAAAATTCAGCATTAAGAGATTCTGGATTATGAGAGAGAGATAGAAAACTTGGAATATGAGACCAGACCTGAGTTTGGTGACAATATTAGTGAAAAGCTCTCTATTCATGTTAGATGCTTTGGTAACTACAGAATAAGCCTAAACAATGATTACATGTTTCTTACCTAAGGCAGATACTTTTAACAGAAGTGGAAGTCCATTAACACAAATCTAACAATTACTAATTACTAATTACCACTGGAATTCAGGTTACACCTTGAAAGAAACACTGATATTCAGCAAGAAAAGGAATGAATGATTTGCCACTAACTTCTTCAGTTGAAATTCCTGAAGTCAGGGAGTTCTCCAGATGAAATACAATTCAAACATGCCAACTTCCTAAAAAAAAAAAGAAATCTGTTTCATAGTTGCTTATGTCAGGGCTGGAACTGAAAGTTGAGTGCAACTGCAATCATGTCGAGATGGAACACAGCAACCCAGTTTTACCAAGTGCACTCAGTGCATGTAGGACACATCCTAAAGGACTTCTTCCCTTTCCAGTGTTATACCTGCCTGCATGGTGTCCTTCCTAAACACTGCCAGTTTGTCAAGTATCAGAGAGAAAAGGTGGGTGAGGTCAGACAATTTGAGCTTTACCCAGATGCAAATCTGGCAGAGCAGCATACACTGCAGCTGATGAGGTGCACAGAATCTTACCTTGCCTCTCCTGAAGAAGAGATGACTTCACTTAGGTTTTATTTTGAAGTTTATGTATCATTTTGGAAGGCAGAGACGCACAGTTCATAAAGGAACAAATAAAGGAAAACTGAATTGAAAGTATTAGGGAGTTGGGATACAGGTTTCAGTGGATTTAGAAAAGGTTGAAGACCTAGGGACGTGGCATTAGTGATGGTGGGAAGACAGCATTCCTTTTCCAATGACAGCAGTTTAATAGAAATGCTCTTTCCATGGAGGTCTCATTGCTGGGAACAGGAAGAGAGAGAGGGAGTTACTGAAGAAGGCAATGAGATTGGGAGTCTTAAATCTCATGCTGTGAAGCAATAACTAGATTTCCTTAGGTTCTGCAGGTGGTGGGCAAATGGCATTGCAGCAAAACCGTGGCAAGAGGGCAGATTAGGAACAGCCCTTCAAGGGGAAGCAATTGAGGAAGGATTCATGAGAAGGTTTTTTTCAAATAATTTATGATCTGAGTATCCCAAGGTACCAAAATCTGATTAAACTGCAAATCTCTCACTGGTATATCTCACCATGTATCCAGGACATCTCTTATGTTTTCCCTTGCTGTCAACTTGTGAGTTTATTACTGCAGACACATTTAAGGAAAATTGGACAATATTAATTCTTTTATGTGTTTAGACCTGTAAAGCCTTTGCTCACAACTATTAGCTTTTCAGTTTGTCTCCTTCCATATATTTTTCCTTCATCCCTGTATTATAATTTCCCCCAGAAGCATTGCCAAATTTTTACTGCTTTGCTATGATCTTATAAATCTGATTGTTCTTTATTTTCTATGCTTCTGCTCTGGCAATAACATATTTTTTCCTGATGTGAGGTGAGCCTCAATGTTTCTCTTTTTTTTTCCTTTTTCCTGGTTTTACTTCTTCTTTGGTAAATGGGTTGTAAAAAAAACCTGTAATTTTCATTTTAGATGCCAGGAGTGAGATGACAAAGAAGGGTTTCTGCATACTACTGCTCTGCCTGGAAGCTAAAGAAAAAAATAATCCTTTTGTACGCTATGTGAAACAGGTGAAAGTCTTTTGCAACGAGAAGGATGTGAAAACTTTGTGAAAATGATGCTGTTTAATAATTTCCCATGGCATAGGTTAGCTCCTACATGTGTGTGCTGGTTGAATTATACATTTTCCAGGGTATCACCAGCTACAAAATCATTCTGAAGCATATTGTGTTAATAGAAAATGTATAGTTTGTTGCTGAATTTATTAGTAATGCATGCCACAGTCCATGGTTGTGTGCTGCATATCACAAAATACAGAGAGGCAGGCCACAATCTGTTCAGAGACTGCTTTTTTCTAAGATGCAGGCATTTAAAAGAGCAGTAAAGGGCATATTATTATGCCGACTTTCAGGCATATTAAGTCTATTTGGAGAAATATGATGCAGATATACTGCTAGCAATCCACAAAGAGGCTAAAGGCAAGCCACGGTAGACAATGTGGATTTTAAAATATGGAGATAAAATCTGATTCTGTGAATATGTGGAGTCTAGGAGGAAAGCTTGTTAGGTTGAATTAAAAAAAATGAAGAAATTCTTGCACCCATTTTGGACTTTGAGGGACAAAGTCATTACTATACCTTCCAGATATCTGCCTGATCAGAAAATGGAATTTCTCATTTAGTACAGGAAACACTACATATGTTTAGTTCCTGACAAAACCTTTACCTATGGGCACCTTATTTTTATTAATTCTTGCTGTTTTTTGCCAACATCAGAAAATATATTGACAAAAATGAAAGTTATATGCTATGAAAGGTAATTAATTTCCCCCAAAATACCATTGACCCCATATGTGTTCTTTATCAATCAAAAGAGAAATATAAATTCTTTATGAAACAGAAGAAACCTCAGCTTTTTTTTTTTTAAGGTTAAAATTATGTTAGTTGATTGTGGCTTTTTTGTTGTTGTTGTTTTGTTTATTTGTTGTGTTTTTTTTTTTTAATGGTTTTAATTGTGAGGCCCTCATTCCCTGAGGGACTGGTCTGCAGTTGCATCAGGAGGCATTCAGGTTGGATATTAGAAAAAGGTTCTTCCTCCAGAGGGTGTTTGGGCACTGGAACAGGCTCCCCAGGGAAGTGGTCACAGCACCAAGCCTGGAGAGATCAAAAAGTGTTTGGACAACGCTGTCAGGCACATGGTGTGATTTTTGAGATGTCCTGTGCAGGACTAGTATTTGCACTTTGGTGATCTTAGTGGGTCCCTTCCTACTCAGAATAGTCTCTTATTTTGTGGTATTCAAAATTAAAAACATGGGTAAATTAATTAAATAAATTCTCAATAACTCTAACTTTAAAAATGTTGTCAGTAAAATTGAGTTGTTTGACATTAAGAAAAAAAAGTTTATATACTGATTAGAGACTTTTTTCACTGACTTGGTGAATTTTTCTGAAGTAAAACCTGGAGAGTAATACCTACCATGAAGAAAATTTCTATGTAAGGTGAAAGAAGATGAGAGGTGCTCTTAAATCACAAAAACAAACAAACAAAGAAATTGAGATTGAGAGCTGGGCAAGAACCAAATGAGCTAGGAAATCAAAAGAAAATATAGCTTCATAAGGGCTCTTCAGATTTCACAGTGTCAAAAGCTGAATGCTTCATAACCTATGAGGAATATGACAGTGAAAAAAAAGGCCTTCCCTCCTTCTTTCCACTATACAAACTACTTGGATTATATAGAAAATACTTCATCTATTTATTACATAATGAAAATGCTTTAACAAAAACCAACTGAACAAAAAAATCTACCTGATGAAAAAAAAAATACTACTTACTTAGCAAAAGATGGAATAAAAGCAAAGGAAATCTTGGACTGAACATGAGAGTCACTGCCTCAGACCTTCTTGGGATGGGGTTTGGTTTATGCCTGTTTCCTGGAACAGAACCCACAGTGGACTTGACTTCAAAGTATCAGCCCAGCTCTGGAATGGTTTCTGACACTTTGAAATAGCTATCACAGCACATCATAAGCAAGGCTTTTTTGCTGTCAGGACCACACTGGAAAAATAAGTGTTTTATAGATTCTGCTGCTTCATAAAAAGAAGCACCTGAGCGGGGATGTAATTAAATGTTTGGCATCTCAAACATTATGTGCAAATTTAATCTGAACAGGTAAATCAGCTCAGCATCAGTAACAGTGTAGAGGGTATGCAGTATGAGAATATACACAAAAATTATAAAAACCAGAAAGTACACCCTTTTGCAAGCACTGAATAATAATCAACAAAATGGACTCTACAAGGACAGGTTACTGACACAAAACTAAAGCAACCGTAAAACATACACACCCCCCCAGAAAAGCAACAGAATGCAGATTAGAGATATTGCTTCTGCTTTCCTATTCCCAAACTTCCCAGGAACTACTATTTCATAAAGCAGTTCTTCAGCTCTTTCCACATGATTAAATTTTGATTATTTCACTACAGCAGGATAATTGTATGCAGATCTGCAAGAATTTAACATTGTTATCTCCTTTTAAATCTTTAATACACTTAACTTGTTTTCCTTTAACAAGCACCACCCCACCCTCCCCCCCAAACTATGCATTTGGATCTTTATTTTTGAAATGTGTTATTGCTTACTTTGGCAACAGAAATTAAAAGTTTTGCTGGAAGGCTTGACAGATTACTAAAATGAATCCCCCTATGGGTTTTTAGATCTTTTGGAGAGCGCAAATTCAATTAAAATTTTGTGATACCATTTGTTTATACAATTTATATGACAGTATCAAAGCCTTGGATCTGGTCTTTCTAGTATAAGCTTTAAGCTTACAGAAATGCTTACTGAATATATTTTCTTCATAAATCTGTCTGATCTGTTGACTTGATTTTTGTGTCACCCAAAGGAGGAACAGGAAGTCAGGACGCGAACTCCACATTTCAAGGCATCAGTCCAGGGACTGGTACTGCTTCTGCGTAGTTCCAGTGAAACTAAAGTTGAGCTTCAACTATTCCCCTCATATATACCCAGATAACCATTCCGTTCCCTACGTGTATCTCCCTACCTTTCCACTACATTAAAAAGGAAAGGTAACAAGGAACTTGTCACTATCTACAACATCCTGTAAAATGGGATGCCACACCTCATCCTCTTCTTCCAGTCAAGATGAGAGACCAACTCCTTTGGCATCATGTATTTAAGAATCTTATTCAACTAACAGAGAAAGGTAGAGCCCTCATTCACTCACTTGAGACCACACAACTACTTGTGATTCTATGTGCAGGGAAGCAGGATATTGCACAAGACAAGGCTAGAGGAGAAACGGAGCTGGAAAGAAATTACTATTTTTTTCTTATTAAAAATACAGAATGTGGAGGACATTTTTCCTAACATGATGGATGATGATGCATGGTAAACAAATTATTTTGGCAGAGTTGAAGTCAAATATTTGATTTGACTTCAAATATTCTATGATCTAAACTGCTACCCTGATCTGAGTTTTTCTGGAACAGTTCTACATAGCAGGAATCTCCTTTATAGATGATAAAAAGACATATATTATAAAAGGTATCAGCTGCACATGGTTAACACTGGAAACACTCATGTGTTTTCTATTATTATGATGCCTTATGGGGCAGTGAATATATCATGTTATTTAAAGTACATATTGAGGGCAAGAATATGGACTGCCAGAATAAGAATCAGGTGTAGATGCTGTATGAAGGTAATCTTTTGGTCTGTGCTCAGGTGCTCTACTAAGTGAAGCCAACTCCATTATGAGAGTCATGGAATTGTCTCCTGTGTTTTAACTTCCAAACATTCATTTTGCCCCACAGCTGAAATTACTGCAAGTCTCAGGTGGTGTAAAGGTGTAAAAGAATTACATGAATGATGTTTGCAATCATGGCCAGAAAAGGAATGACTTTTGGAACATACCTATTGTTTTTCAGATAGGATTCAGTTAGTTAGAATAGGAGAAAATATCAATAATTATCTCTCCTCTATGATCATAACTATTCAAATTAAATGGCTTATCATCTGTGCATAATCTAGCAAGCAACTAATCTTCACATTCTTGAAGGCAGTACGCATTTTGAAATATGACTTTCTTGTGCTGCACAATAATCAGAGGGAGATATTTTTTCCTTCCTGTTGTATTCCTAGAAATGAGGAAAGAAGGACACTAAAGTAAATAATTTTCTGGCTGGTTTCACTCAAAATCTTCCATGGAATCTGCTGATAGCTTGAAAAGAATTTAATAAAAAGTTGGAAAAGGAGAGATAGAGTAGGATAAGTGATAAGAACCAAGGTGATGAGAATCTCTGAAAGATCGATTTAGTGAAGTACACTGAGGTTCAACAGAATCTTTTGAATTAGACTACTCTCAAACCACTTCAGCTGAATGTGGACCCTGGAGTGCAATTTGTAGTGGTACCAAATTGATAGAAATTGTTTTTCTATAAAGCACCTTGGTGTGTTAGCTTTGATTAATCAGAGGCAATTATCCCAGCTAATGGAGCATAGCTACAGACACAGAGAACGCAGCCACAGCAAAGTTCACAGGCCTCTTGCACCTAAAGCTCCACAGGAATGTGCTCCATAGGCAGGCCAATTGGTGCATGCTGTTGTTGGTATCTTTTCTAAGCACCACAATTACCATGTGTTTGCTTCAATACCAGATGAGCTTGGTCACAAACAACTCAGCACTTAGGAATTTTGAAATAACTTGAATATCAAGGATTGGAACAGGCTGCCCAGGGAAGTGGTTGAGTCACATCCCTGGAGGCATTTTAAATACATGTAAATATGATGCTACTAGTGGCATAATTTAGTAGTGAACTTGTCAGTGTTGGGTTAACAGTTGGATTTGTTGATCTTAGGGGTCAGTTCTGTGATTCTGTGGTTGTGTGACCAGCTTTATGTAAAAATTAAAGCAACAAGATGTATAGGTGGAGGCAGCAAATTCTTATAGCTCCTCTCTCGGTATGACTGTGAGTCAGACTCTACATTAGCTGTTTCAAGGCCAAAAGGGTGACCTAAATTTTTATTGCCTGTGTTCAAGAGAACTATTACATCACTTAAAATGCAGGCTGAAAAAGTTCCCCTGAGCTGTGCTTGCAACCACTCTCTGCACGTTCAAAACCAGCCACTGAAATACAGGACATAACGTAATCACTGTTTTTTGGAAGTATTATCGTCTTTTTTCATCTTTTCCCAGGTCACACCATAAACATTTAATTTAATGGGCAGCAGTAGTGAAATTTTTTTCATAACTTTTCCAAATATTACAGCTAAACCCTCCAAAAACAAATGAACAACTGTTTCCTTATAGAAGCTACCACAGCAGCTCACCTTGAAGACCCATTCCTTTATTTTCTTAAGTGCTGTTGGAAACAATCCAAATACACTGGAAATTATGCTTTCAATTTTGCAGTGAGGAAATGGGACATGGAATATAGGTCAGAAAATGCTTTCAGAGCTGCAGAACTGATCCCTGGTTTACACTACAATCCAGAATCCTCAGGGAGAAGGCTGTGCTCATCATGGGGTGGTGTGAGCTCTTCCAAATGGTGACACAGTTGCAGCGGCTACTTAGAGGAAATACTTATCTTGGAGGATGAACCTCAAACTCTGAGCATCAAGGCAAGTTGCTGTCAACCACAGGGAGGAAGACCTGCGCAACGCTGAGCACAAGAGCAACCAGTGTCACATTGTGATGCCACTCCTTGCCTATTGCGCAGTAAAAATAGGGAAAAGGGAGGGAAGGGTATACCTTCACTCCCTCTCACTTCCCCCAGTGCTTCATCTCTAAAATTAGGAGCTGGACTTAAATTAGGGAGTGCAGTGTTCTTGCCTGTGGTGCTGTCCTTCCATCTGTCCAGCAACAGACCATAAACCAATCTGCCCTGTCCTCTACAGAGAAGGTTTCATGAGAAAAGGAAAGCCTCATGCATTTCAGCTCTGCAGGGACAGACGGGGATTTTCAGGCAAAATGAGTAGGACAATTTTTGGTTTGATTTGTTTTCCATGTGATGATATTGCTTTAAGGCTAATCTCTATTGTATCATGAATTGTATATCCTTGTGGCAGTGATGGCCACAGTGACTGTCACAGTAAACTGTGCAAAATGAAGTATCCTGAAGCAACGGCTGAGCAGAAAGATGTTGAGGTTTCATTGCTTATTGAAAGGTATTGCCATTTCTTTAGAAAATTTATTCCTTCAAGACCCTAATTTTCAACATTTCATTAGGAATACTGCAAAAAACCTCTTCCTTTAAAAGGAAAAGCAACAGAATGTCATCATTTTGTCAGGTTTGCAAGTTTCATTTTTCTTTTAAAAAGCAGTTCTAGATGAGTATATTTTTTAAATTGTAGAGACAGCAAAAATGAGAAAAGTTTGGCAACCAAAAAAACCCTGGGGTCCAGCTCAGCCTGCCACATTAGCTATCGCTTAGCAATGTGCATTATGCAAATACAGCAAAGAGCCTTTTAAAACCTGATTATAGACCTGACCTACTGATTAAGCAGGGCCATCTTAATGTTGTGCATGAAAGGAATGTCCTGTGTTGAGACTAAGATAGTGAGGAATGGGAGAAGATACTCTGGGTTTAATTTTCTAGTGCTAATCCCAAAAATAAATAGATTTGTGGGAAAAAAATAAAGAAAAATGAAATTCAGAGCTGATGACCTGTACAGTCTTTTCTTTAAGAACAGCTGTCCCTAAGTAACTGATAAAGATAATATGCAAAATTAAAAACTTTACTTTTTTTTCTATCTACGTTATTTAATCTAAAATTTTACCTGTAAGGAAAATTTAATATTTCTTTCTAGACAGGGATACCAAGATTTTTTATTTTTTTAAAGTGTTATCTTTCATTACATTTATCTTTTACATTTATAGTATGATGAGTTAAGAAAATGCAGACAATATGAAAATATAGGCATGCGATATTAATAAAATGTTTTTACAGGTAGCTTTTTCCACTTTAGAGAGCTTCTTACTGCTGTTGTATTGCTCTGTTTTTGATGTAGGATGAGAATTGGTTGAGATGGAATTCTGTTTGAAGCTGGGGCTGTTGAGATAGATATCTTCATTGGATTGCATAAGCTTTCAGATCTGAAACTAGTCTGCTGATGTAAGCAGTTGATCAAATTAAAATGCCTTCTTGGACAATAAGGAAACAAATAAAATAGCTTTATCTGCTTATTAAAAAAAAAATCCTGTGCAAAAAGAAAAAAGCAAGAAAAAAGAGAGGAAAGATAGAAAAGTGATGGCACTCTTGTGAAGAGAATTTTCTTATCATAAAAATTTTGTGAGCTAATAGAAGAATTAAGACAGGTGAACTGGCTCTTTAAAAATCCACATGACACTAGTTACAGAGTGAAAGTGGATAAGCAATTTACACAGTGTAATTTACTCTTTGAACATTAGTTTTACATTGAGGCAATATCCATGATTGGGCTGCAAATACTTTGGTTAGACTTACTGCATTTGAGGACAGATCTTTTATAAGCTGATCACAAATAATCCTGCTGCAGGTCTATATGTCTCCTAGCTTTGAAACAGGATCTTTAATGTTTGTTTCACATCACAGCTTTTGAATATCTTGACAAAGTTTAACCTGAAAGGAAAAAATGACTGCAAGCCACAAGGATCTAAATTCTCTGGGTTAAATCTTTTTAGGAATGGTAGTGCACACAAAGGATTAAAGATTTCTACTAAGTCTATATCCCTTTTACTGTTCTGATCCCCCTTAATTTTGTCCTCTGTGATACCATTAGCAAAACTGCGACCCAAAAAGGTTTTGATTTGCTTTACTTCTAGAGTTTTAAGTAAGTATCTCTAGTAGTTTTTATACTCAGAGCAGTTTTTGTAGTCAGATGCAATGCACACAGCTCAAATTAATGCACAGAGCCTCATTCTGAATTTGTTAAAGGAAATGTTGAGAAAATGAATCCAAGAAAAATATTACAATTCTACAGGTTTCTCTGCTATGTTTTAAAGACTTGCTAGGTTAAGAAAAATTTACAGAATGAGATTCGAATGGCAAGACATTGAAAACTGAGTAAGGCAAATTTGAGTATTGACAGCAAAGTAACTCAAAGAATGTCCCCTGTCAGGCACTGACAGCTGATGCATGTTCAGTACATAGAGAGTACTCCCAGTTCCATCAGACTGTCTCCATAATGTCATTGCTCATAATACTGTATGCTCTCATTTTGGTCTGAGACACAAGCAATGGCTTTGTTCTGTGAAAAACAAATATTCCCTATGCTTTGTGTCTTCAGAACAACAGCATACAGGTCAAAATAAGGATGGGCTAAGTGAAAGCTGAAATAAATTGTCTAGGATTTCATTTTTCTAAGCCACAAGATAAATAATGATCAGGCAATCCACATGTGCTTGCCCTCTTGTTTTTGCTGCTAATAATCATACTTGTGGCACTAAACAATTTATATAGCCAGTAATATATCAGCCCAGCAAACAAATGTGAATCAGTGAGCCAGCTGAAAATTCTGTCTGAAATACCCTTCCTCCACAAAGTCATCAGAGCACAACCCATCAAAATAAAGGTCAGTGCAACCCCAATTTGAACATTGCTAGTAATCTTTGATTGGGTTTGACTCTGAGTCTCATTTAGCAATGTAAGCCACTGAAATGATCTCTGTATTTCCAAATAATTTCTAATTTGTTCCACTGCAGTCCTTAAAAAGGAAGACAATAATTTCTGCTTCTTTGTCCATGATTTCTGCTTCCTCCAAACAGTGTCCAAATTTGCTTTTCAGCTTTGCAGAAGCAGAGAGAAGTTCATTAGCATTATTACTGTACTACTATGAGTGATTGTAATTATTATGCCTATTACCTCTATTTCTGAATTTTTTAAGTTATTCTCAGATACACCACAACAGTGGTATGGAAAATATCAGGGAATCTGCAAGACCATTGCTCCCAAATATTAGCTTTTTCTTTACTAAAACCATTAGAAAATGCTAAAATTTGGAGGTTTATAAAGTTTTTTTCCATTTTTCTGGCGACAACTAAGAAAAATGGGACTGAACATCTACAGTATGTGGTTTTAGCTTAAGGGCCAGTAAAATTGATAAAAAGGTAAGAGTAGGAAATGGCATGAGCTGAAGAGAAAGAAAAAGACAATAAAGATAAACAGATTTGGTAGGAAGCCAGCCTCCTTTTGCTAGTTCACAAAAAAATGGAAGCTACCTTTAGCTAAAGATCTTTCTTGAGTGGATCACAGGGCACATAGGTGCTCACTGTGCTCCAGTTTGTTTGATTAAATATTCATAGAGCAGCTAAGGGCAAAGTTTTCCTCTGGTTTAAAAAATAGGAACATTGCCATTGCCTCCAATAGGATTTCTTATGGCATGGTTTGCCGAAATGAATGCAATGTATATTCCTCTGTGCAACATGAATATTCACATGCTTCAAGCCCATTTGCAGCTCTGTTTTCCATCCATCTGATGATTCAGTTGACTCCACGTTGTTATCTACTGACATTTAAAATTCTTTATAGTATCTCAGGCAACCAAACAAAGCTTGTACATATGTCACAGGACTTAATTGGAGCAGTTCCTCCTGGATTGGCAACAGCTGGCCAGGTTGTTTGCCCTAGGGCAACTCAAATAACACTGGATAACTAAATTAAGGCAAATGCTTCACCTCAGATTTTCTGGCCGTAGACTTCCAGTCTTCCTCTGTTAAGGCTGTTAGCTGTATAAGTCACAAAAATTAGTGAGGAGTTAATTTTGTTCACAAGGAAATGTGCAAGGCTCATCAAATCTTTAAGCACGCATGTGGTGGTGATGGATCCATCTCCTTTTATCGTCATTATTAGCTCTTCCAAAGTGAACAGATTCTAAAGTCCATGAGTCTGTCTCTTCTACTGCTAAATTAAAATGCATTTGAACCACCTTATGGAGCAAAAACAGAAGGGACACTCTTGCTCTTTTGACATTCGTTCTGTAACCCAAATTACCTTTCCTTTCTCTTGCAGGGACCACAAACTGATCATTCAGTTATGAAAGCATTTTGGCAATAGTGAGAGCTCCTTTTTTTGATGTCTGTCAGTAACAGTAAGGACACATCCTTTGCTGGTGTAACTTGACATATTCCAAATGAAATCACCAAGTACATTAGCTCATCACTTTTACCCTTGAACTGAAAGAAAGAGAAATAGAAAGAGTCTTTGCTTTTAGTGGGTAGCTGAAGCAGATAATATCCTTGGAAAGAAAACACAAACTTCAGGCTTTGTGCTTCTTGGAATTCCATGTTTTCCTTAGCAGCTCAGCTTAAAGGAAAAAGCAGGTTGGTAAGCATCTCTTGCATAGTTTGGTCAACAGCAATGAAAACCTGAAATCATTGATTAACACAGAGTGTGAGTCTTTCTTCCCATCTGAATTATAATGTGGTTTGACAATTAAAGACAGGTTTGTGGCTAAGCCTAAATTCATGGTTTAATACAGATTAAATATAAAACTGAAACATGTTTCAGCTATTTATAAAAGCAAACCTCTGAGTTCCTACCCTGTGCTCTCAGATTCCTACAAAAGGTGAGTAGCTGGAAGGAATATAAAGGGGTAGAGTGATTGACTTATAGGGATTTATTCAAAGAGCTGAATGTTGATAACTTGGCTTGACAACAAGGCAGGATAAGGTAATAGTTTTCAAGTACTTGAACAGGATAACCATGAAAATATGCTAGGAATTATTAAGGCTGACAGAAAAGATATCAAAATCACTATGCCAGACAGTAAGAAATAGCACTGCTTCCAGAGCATAAACACCTTTATAGAGCTTAAACAGTTACAGATTATTGCAGAGTTATTTAAATCTTTAAATACATACTTAAGTTCTTATTTTTTAATTATTTATTATTATTATTACTATTACTATTATTACTATCTGACAGAATTCATGAATTTTACCTTGTAGAAAGAGAAACTTTGAGCAAGAATATAAATATACCTCAGTTTTTACATCAGGCTGTCTTGATTTACTGCAGTGTCTCTGCAAACCTATGAAGTAGTGCTTGTAATTCAAGGCTGCTCATTGTAATACATTACAAACATTTTACTTTTCTGCCTTCAGTATGTGTGAAATGGTTAATTAATGAGAACTCAGAATAAATCCTGGAATTTTTGTATATATATTTAGTTACTTTTGTTAAGCTTGGCTTAAGTCCTGTAGGATCCAGTCTCATGGTTACTTCATGAATTTCCCAAGGTCGGGTTTGTCTGCATGGGTATTAAAGTTTAATGTTTTTGTCCAGTTTAAATGTGGCTGCCTGACTAGCCAGATAATCTGATAATTTTAAAGTAACAAAAATTTGTAGTTTTCTTTGCTAATGAACCTGTGACAGTTGTTTTGTGGACTAGATAATTTACTGCAATATGAACACATGCTTCAGACTGTAACACTTGGCCAAAGATTATTTCCGTCTTGATGGAATAGGACCAATTTGTACAGAGAGTCATTGATCAAAATATTAAATATTTGAATCTATTAGGGCATTTGAAAATTTGGGATTGAAAATCTTAGCTAATACTGCTCTCCAATACCATTCTCATGATCTCAGTGTGGTGATCTCAGCAGGGTGATGCATGTTTTGATTTACATAATTCCATAATTCTTACCTGATTTACATCTCTAAAAATGCACTTACCATGGCGAGGCTGTCCTGGAATTACTGAAGAAAAAATTGTGACTAGTATTTCTCATAAAATGGAATAAATGGCCAATGGCTCATGAAAGTGTTAAGTGGACTCTTGAATATTCTCTGCTGTATTGTTATATGAAGACTGTGGAAGTAATTCTGACCCTAGCTGACATTAGTGTTTGCTTTGTTAATAGATTCAGGCACTACACTAATCTTTACTTACTTGGAGAATCCATTTCATGACATCCTTTTAGGTCTGCCATTTGTATGGTATAACAGTTTTTAACTCTAAACTAAGAAATTTTGTGACTCAAGATATCTGATATGACATGCCTATAAGGAAATCTCCTTTGCCTGACACATAAGTCAGTCTTTTACTTTGATAAGATACTGAGAATTCTAACGTTGACATCTGAGACTAGCGTTTTACACTATGGTTTGTTACCTGAGAGACTCCATTCCAGCTGCAGATATTTTTATTCACAGGATCGTAGTACCATGGAACAGTTCAGAATGGAATAGACCCTTAAAAATCATCTGATCTAACCCCTCTTGTGGACAGGGACATCTTTCACTCGATCAGGTTGCTCAAAACCCCATCCAAACTGCCCTTAAATACTTCCAGGGATGAGGCATCCACCAGGTATTGGGAAGCCTGATCCTGTATCTCACCATCCTCCTAATGAAATAATTCATCCTTATATCTATTTAAAGCTATCCTCTTCTAGTTTAAGGTTGTTACCCCTTGTCCTATTACTACAGATCATAGCAACACATCTATTTTTGTCTTTCTTATAAACCCCTGATTGCATTTTTGTGCCAAAGTTTTGGTAGCAGTTGGGCTGCAGGTATTAAAAAGCTGGTAGAAGCTTCCCCCATATAAGACAAAGCCAGTTCCAGACATCTCTAATATGGATTGCCAAGGCCAAGCAAGTCAGTGACATTGGCAGTGCCTCTGGGATTTGTATTTAAGAAGAAGGGAAAATCTTTTTCACAACAGCAGCAGGATGAGAGGGATGAGAACATGTGAGAGAAGCACTTCTGCAGACACCAAGGCCAGTGAAGAAGGAGGGGCAGGAGGTGCTCCAGGCACTGGGGCAGAGATTCCCCAGCATTCTGTGGTGAAGACCATGCAGAGGTGGACTATGCCTCTGTAGCTGGAGCAGATATTCATCAGCAGTTAGTGGAGAATTTCACATCAAAGCAGGTGGATGAGCCCTGAAAGAAGTAGCCACATGGAAAATCTGTACTGCAGAAGGCTTCTGACAGTGTCTGTGGGCCCATGAAGAGGCATATATTTTTGACCATGACAGTAACTACTGAGCACTCTATCCTAAACTTAACTTTGGAACTTTTTCTAATGTTTTCTTCCCATGTCTGGTTGAGAGGGCAAGTGATAGAGAGGTTTGGTAGGGCACCTGTAGGCTGCGCAAGGTCAAACCACCAGAGGCTCCTTAAAGTATTGAAAGGCCACAGGAAGATCTCCCTGGAGCCCTGTCCAACTCCCAGTCTTTCTGGTTGTTTCATACCTCTGATCAGCTTTTGTGGCTTTCCCCCAGACCTGCTCTAACAGGTCAGTGTCTGAGCTATATTGGTGGCCCCAGAGGTGGATGCAGCTCTCCAGCTGGGACCTCATGAGAGGTGAAGGGCAGAATCCCTCCCTTGACCTGCTGGTCACACTGCTTCTATGCAACTCAGGAAAAAACTGGCTCTCTGTGCTGCAAGTTCACATTACCAGTTCATATCTAATGTCTCATTCCAGAGTTGGGGAGACCAGGACAGAGGATCTTCTGGTGCAGCCCTTAAAGGGCCCCAGCAGGGTGTTTGTTTCTTGGAGCTCCTTCCTGAGGATTCCCACCTGCCACTGTGCCCCTGTGCTTCTCTGGGCTTGTTGAGATGGCTCATTCCTTGGTTGATGGCTGCTGTCGTGGTCCTGGAAGTACTTAGGGCAGGGTATCTTTTGGGCTCTTCCCACCTCCCCCTCTGTTTTTTTGTGCTCATTGGTGAGTGTACAGATGAGCTTTAATCACCTAAAAATCTCATGTTATACAATGATTATCCCTATAAGAGTGTTTTGTTTAGTCTCTAGGACAGACAACAGAAGAAGGAATGTAAAGACTGGGCATTGTCTGGACAAGCAGACACCTAAGGTCTAGTTTTGCTTTCCTCTGTGATCTTGGTACATTCAATCAGTCTTCTCAGTTTCTAAAAGGAATATGAGAAAATATACTGAAATTCCAGATTAGGTCTCAAGATAAACACATAAAAATCTGGATGATAATCAAATACCAGAACTATGGAGTTAAGATAAGTTCCAACAGTCAAAGTACTGCTCAAGTCAAGATCAAGTTCCAATACCAAATTTTCTGAAGTTTGTTTTTGATATTGTGATAGCCTGCAGAATTTAATATTTTTTTTGGTGTTTGTTAGGGGTTTTAATAGAATTTTTAGCTAACAAGGAGTTTTAGCTGTGCCTCAGGAAACTATTTATAGCAAGAGAGAAACACATTCAACAATCAAAAAAATATTGTCTTTCCTCTTGCTTGCCTTGCAATTATAAATGTTTTTTCTCTTTCTTGCAAAGAACAAAGTACAAAGTTCTGCAAGCTTAAAGCATGCAACACAAAGAGTCAAGGGACCTGCAAGATACTATTAATTGAGGTGTATAACCTCACTCTTCCTATGTCCATTTATTTCCTTAAATAACAGGCTTGCCTTACAAGGAAGTGAAAAAAGATGCTACAGCTAACCCCAACAACACAACTTGTTCTGTAGCTAAATTACTCAACATCAATCATTTAACATCCTGCTGTGGAGTTCAGTCTAGGTATAATTGTGTTTTTTCTCTTGCTTTCAGTAAAAGAGAATTCCATTGTTTGGTTAATACACTTGAGAAAAACATTGTGATCACTCTAAATAAAAAAGACCCCAAACCCTCCTCCACTGAAATCTGTTATGAAGCAGCATCGTCTCTGGACACAAAATTACTATCCACAATGATTTACCCTTGAAGATGTATTTCTCAGTACATGCACTAATGCTTTTAAAATGTGGTTTACCTAGGCATTGTATAGAAGTATTTAATTTCAAGTGATTCTTTGTTCTTGCTTGTCCCAGGGAAGGGACTGCTATTAGTTTCAAATATGCTTTTTCCTCATGAAAAACATTCAAACCATTTTATAATTAGTAATTTCATTTTTTTTTTTCAAATTTCTGTTTAATCAGAATGCTGGTATCTACATTTTTAGGAAATGAAAATATTCTCTTTGCTGTAGTCAAAGGCAAGGTACAGTCAAACTTCCTCTATCAGTTTTTCAGCAGTAGACTTCTGAAGATGCATTGTTAAAAAGAGAAGAAAAAGGGAAAGGGAAGAAAAAAGAGAAAAATATTTCTTCTTTATGGCTTTCAACTTTTAATGGTCTGTGTTAAGAGTGCTGGTGAGGACAGTGTTATAAACTCTGGAGGAGATAGTTGCAGTCCAGAATATATTTGTACATTTGTTCATTAAAGATGAAACTTAGGTAACCAGCTCAGTTATGGCATTCCAAAGAGCATGTCATAAGAGGTAATAAATTTAAATGAGTAAACCAGTTGAGAAACCACTTTGAGGAGACCTCCTTAATATAAATTCTCAATTGTAAAGTGTCCGTCCCACCTCTTCCTGGCAAAGACATATGATCCATGTTAGTTGCAACAGGATTGTTAAAGTTCCACATTGAGGAGATACTGTTTATCCCCAAAGTGACTACCACTTGTAGTTAGCTTTTATAACACTCAGAACAGGTTTTTACCTGCTTCTTGTATAATCACAGCAGCTAGCTGTAGCAATGGGGCAAAGGCCCTCTCTCCTGCCTGCCTACCTCCACTTCTCTGAAAAATTAACTGTCTTAAAACTAGACCTAAACTGAAAGAGGGAAAGTTTTGATCAGATATGAGAGAGAAATTCTTTACTGTGAGAGTGGTGAGGCATTGGAAGAGGGTGCCAGAGCAGTTGTGGATATCCCATCTCTGGAATTGTTCGAAGCCAAGTGGGATGGTGCACTGGATAGTGCCTGTGGGCGCAGCAATGGGTTTGGAATTAGATACTCTTTGAGATCCCTTCCAATTCAAGCCATTCTGTGAATCTATGATAATACAAGTTCAGCTAGCATCAGATACCCAAAGAAGAATTTTCTAACCTCTTAAATGCTCGCTGTGTTTCTGGAAGGCATCTTTAGGTACTATTTTTGGAGAGTCATTTATGTCTTTCTGTGGTATAGGGGAGGGAATAGAGGAGGTCAGGAATAGGTAAATCTATAAACCTGTAGCTTGGTATCAGCTCACATTAATTACAAGGCTGCTTTTATAAGCCATTCTACTGAGACATTTTATCACTTTGAAGGCAAATGAAACATTCCGCATATTTTTTTGAGCCAGCTAAGATAAAAGAAATACCTAAGTCTATCACTATCCAGCTCAGGACATTTCCATCTCGGCTAAACTCTGAATATTATCACCGAAAAGCTTATTCTTTCTTGGGTTGCATTTTTCTAATTGATTTTACTGTATTTCACATCTATGTATTTTTCAGTTCTTTTCAAGTTTTCTCATTTTCTTTTCCTATTATCCCTTCATTCATCAGGTCTCTTTGTATTCTCACATATAGTTCAGAGTTGTAAAGACACTTTTCTCCAGATCTTTGCTCTTCCATTAGCATACAGTCCAGTGGTACTGAGAGAGCCTGTTCTTATTATTTCATACTGCTCATTGCCATGAGACTAATTTCTTCTCTCATGGAACTTCAAACAGTCCATCAACAATCCTGTGTTTATATTACATCAAATGTTGAGGATTTGTTATAAACAAGAATTAAAACCTCAAAGCGTTCATTACAAGGATTATTTTGTGACAGTTGTACTCAGACTTTAAGTTAGTATGTAATCTCAAATGGCACAACAGGCCACATTCAAAGCTGATTTTATTTTGAGTACAATTCTGCTGAGCTAAATTGAGCTGAACTTGTTTATTCAGGAACTCAATCTAATCTGAAGTTGAAATGTGAACATGAAAATGCATCAGATAAAGCACTGCTGTCCTGTTAACGAAGTTTGATGGCAACACTTCATTTAATGTTCTAGATACACACCACAGACTTTGCCAAAGGCAAATCTAATTAGCTGTGTGAAGAATTCCTATAGATCTGTTCTCTGTTACAGAAATGTAATAAATGAGAGTAGATCTATGTCAATTTGCTATATTAACTTTTAAGCTGGCTCCAGAATGATGCATTCAAAAGTTAAAAAAAAACAAACCAACAGCTGTGGATGTCTGTAGAATGATAAATGCCTCATTTTCTGTACCAGGTCATTACTGAGATCTTTATTAACTATGCTGTATATTTGAATTGAGTGTGTTTTATGCATATTTAAGTCTGGAAAATACAGAAAAGAAAAGAGACTATATATAAGCTTTGTAGACAGCACAAAGTTCATTTGGTCATATCTGATTACCCTATGCAATTAATTAAAACTAAATACTGGCTCATATTCATCACTTATCAGAAGTTTATTTGAATAACAAAAGGGATAAAATGCAAAACTGCATCATGAAACAGAATAGACATTCAATCTGGCAAATACAAGTATTCATTAGGGCCATATTAGGTCATGGCTGCTTGAAGGATATTTAAAATGAATAAGAATTTGAATGAATAGTAAAGTATTTTTGGAAACTGATGTCATAAATTAAGACAACAGTTCTAAATAAACAAAACCACAAGTTCCACAGACCTTAGTGAAAACTAGTTTCAGCCATTTTGAATTCTTTTCTGGAGATAACCTTTTAATGAATGAATATTTTCCAAATAATTTTTAAGAAGCAGGCACACAACAGTGGCAAATTTCCATGAAATGTGTGTCTGTGTGTGTGTCTATTGATTTAAAAAATGAATGGACTGGACTCACAACACTGCTTGAAGCATATCTCGGGCAGATTCAGGTCTGGAGGAGGTCAAAACATGAAGTGTTCTGGCATTAATCCATTCTGTAGAAATGGCCAAAGTGGTTAGTGATTAAGTGTATATTGAACAGATGTTTACA
This sequence comes from Petroica traversi, assembly GCA_025920805.1. NCBI lineage: Eukaryota > Metazoa > Chordata > Aves > Passeriformes > Petroicidae > Petroica > Petroica traversi. The sequence goes on along the minus strand of JAHLSL010000021.1, from coordinate 10,501,940 downwards.
AAGAGAGAAAAATAAAACTTGTGTCTTTGATGGACTTGAATGCAATTTTTTATTCTACCTGCCTGAAAAAATGATACCTTGCTGGTTGTAAATGTCGGGAATTTTACGGAAACAGAGAAATTACCACTGCATAATTTGAGCTTCATGAATGTTCCCCTAAAGAAATACTAGCTTTTTTATTTAAAATAATGGCTTGGGTTGGAAGGGACCTTTGATATCTCTTGGTTCCAATTTCCCTGCCGTAGGCAGGGTGTCCATTATCAAGTCTTCAGGGCTCCACCCAACCTGACCTTGAACATTTCCAGTGATGGGGCATCACTGGAAATGATACTTCCTGGGACAATCTGTTCCATTGCCTTACCATCCTCTGAGTAAAGAATTTCTCCCTCACCCTCATATTTTATCTAATCTAATTAAAATCCCAGAGTAAGCTGTCCATTGCTCCTTGTCCTGTTGCTATCTGACCACACAGAAAGTCCACCTCCCCCCTTTTTATAAGCCCCCTTCAGGTACTAGAAAGCCTAAATGAGGCTTCCCTGGTAGATACAAAGATAAGTGGTAAAATGCATTGTTAGAACCAGGTAATTTTGGTGTCTGTCTGTATATCTGGATGCACGAACACATTTGTCTGCCTCCATCCATCCATCCATCCATCCATCTACCTACCTATCTCTCTCTCTCTCTCTCTCTCTCTCTCTCTCTCTCTCTCTCTCTCT
>JAHLSL010000021.1:10436392-10501214 GCA_025920805.1 Petroica traversi | reverse complement strand
CTCTCTCTCTCTCTCTCTCTCTCTCTCTCTCTCTCTCTCTCTCTCTCCCCCTTGTTTCATTACAGGAACTTCAGGAAGAGTTATTCCTAGTTATTTCCTTGTCCAAAACAGAGCAGAAGATTGGCTTTTTATCTTCCCTTGTGTAGTTCTCCGTACCAGGAAAAGATCTGCAAACTGTGTCCGCAGTAGCCCAGGGTTGAAGTTACCTCTTCATATTTGGCCGGTATAACTCTTCAGCTAAAATGGAATCTTTTCTCCTCTAAAATGATCCAAGCTGATTCCTCTGCTCTGTCTACTAGACAGAGTATTCTTTTTTCATCTCACCTATAATGAATAAACTTCTTCTGAATTTATTAGTGTACAGAGATACCTCTTCTTCATAGTGTTCCGTTTACCTTGCAAAACTGTAGGTGTGTAGGTATTTACTGCTCCCTTTCTTTAAAGATTCTTAAATAAAATTGTTTTAGTCAAATAATTCTTCTTCCTTAAGCTGCCTTGCATTCCAGGTACACTGCTTCCCCAAAACTTTTGTTTTATCTCAGTAGAATATTTCATATTCCTCAACTGTGTGCTTGTGTACATGAATTTTCCCAGCATTTCTAATTTTCTGAAAAACATGTACTTTGAATTGTATGCATTTAAAAGCAGGGATTTATAATCATCTTATTATACATAGGCATTCATCCCTTTTTGTGTGCTTAAAAAACACAACAGTGAAATTGTGAAAGGAGGCATTAGTAACACAGCTCTGTCTTCTGCTAGAGATAAAAAAACGGTTTCCATATGAGGCATAGCACACTATTGCAATTATTTGATTTTTTAGCTGCTTTGTCTTAAACCTTTCTTCTATTATAGCAAAAGTAAATTAGTTTATTTGAATATACTAATTTGCTTTAATTACTAGAAATAAAGTATTAGTGATTTGCACAAAATAATACTGCAGGCACTAGTTGCCAATTTAATTTTGGTTAAGAAATTAATGTTGTGTACGAACTGTGGGAGAAAATATATTTGAGAATTTAGTTTTTCAATCCACTTGTTACATGATCACACACACACACACACATGATCCCCTAAGACATCAATAAATTTAAATTAAATGTTTTTCTTATTGATATCCTGCTGACTTTTAGCTTCTGTTAATCCCAAATGAAATGTCAAAATACAGCTAAGTCTCTGTAGTTTGATCTAATGCCAAACAATCAAAGTTCAAAAATTATATTATAAAAATGTGGTTTTGTTTAAATCTTATCACTCAAAGACATTTAACTAAGTACGGAAAAGGCCTTCACATGCTGCCACAGATATTATGATTATCTAGGGTTTCTGTATATAATGTCAGTAGATGACCATTTTATGTAATTTAGAAAGATCCTAATTTGTAAATGAAAATAATGTAGTTCATCTGGAATGATCTATCTAATATTTTTTTCCTTGAAGTTATAAATCACAAATTATGAAGAACTGAATGAAACGGTATATTGAAGAAGATGAGTAAATTTATAAAGGAAATTAAGAGTACATATTATTTTGGGGAGTCGTATTATTTTTTCCATACATTTTGCCCTTGTTAAACGCTAAAAAAATCTTACTTATGACCAAATTTCTATTAAAGCACTAATGAATTTTTCTGATCTATGATGAATGAAAAACATTGGAAGAGAGATGCTCATTAGATACATTTTATGGTATCATAAAAATTTCAATTGAAGTGGATTTTGAAATAATAACAGGCAAGAAATAACTGGGAAATAAATTGTACATAAATTGTACATAATTTTAAATAGTTGACAAAGCAAAGGAAGAAGTTCTGCTTTGTTATGCATTATTTAATACCAAAGTGTGGGACAGCAAATCTCCCCATGATTTTTGAGAGAATGCTCCTTGTGAAAAAGCAACTCATGGACCAGACTTTCACCAGGATGCTCATGTTTTTCCACACTTCCTGCCTTGAGGAAAATGTCTACAGATTTGCTATTGGGAAATCCTTTCCATACGGGGATAAAAAAGAAAGTGGAAAGCCCTGGAAACGCTTGCTTGTGGTTTCTGAATCTCCCACAGAGTGACTGGAGCAGTTGCAGAAATGTCCATAAATTCCAGATGTTTCAGTGTGTGAATATGCTATTCCTACTGTTTAGGGAGAACCTGGGGATGGCACAGCTAATCTGACACATATAGGATATGTTGAACTCTTGAGCATGAGGACATTGAGGGTATTGGTCAAAGGCTTCCACAGTGCCTTGATCTTTTCTCTTTTCCTCAGAAAGAGTGTTTCCTTTCTTAGTACTTTTGTGAATGTGGTTTTCTTCAACACCTTGAAACTTTATACGTAAGTAAGTCCTTTTGTGATAGTTTCTGACTACTTGTTTCCCACTTAAACTGAGGAATGAAAGATAAAAGAATAATTGCGTGGAACAAAACCAAAATACTTAAAAATATCCTGTAAAGTACTCCTTGTACCCAGTGGTAGAAAACAATCTCAAAGCAAAATTTCTATGTCCTCTTCAAACCTTTTGATTGTTAATTTTAATATAAAAGTAATTCTAAGGAGGATTATTTAAAATATTTCCCCACACGATCTTTTACATCTGAACCAAGTTTGCACTAAAACTCCATGTATAATTATGTTTAACTAAAGGCTCAAAAGCACTCACATTTGATGAACCTATGTTCTGCAGCTGAGGTAGATAGGCATGGCTTAGCCAGATTTAGTTTAGAAAACTATGTCATCAAGCTGTTGAGTAAAATGGCAATGACTAGCTGCAGATCTGCCATAACATTGGAAATGAAGGACAAAGCTATATCTATACTGGCAAGCAAGGTCAGACATGAACCTGAGTACCAGACTGACATACTTTTGCTTGTCCTGACATTAGTGGGATTTCTTGCTTAAATTTTTTGAGTCCTTTGTAAGGAAATAATTAACCTGTTACTTTATAACTTTTAGTTATTTTAATTTTTTTTTTATTATTATACCTAGTTTTTGCCCTTAGGAAAATTGTATCTACTAAGTCTAATGATTTTTCAAAGTATGTGCCTGTAGCAAATTAAGCTATAAACAGGCTTATATACATTTCAAGTCTGGATGAAACTTTTAAGATGTAACACTTTCCCATCCTTCACAGAAAGTGGATGTGAAATTTAAGGAATCAGAATTTCAAAAAATTGTGCTCAGAAGGCTAAGATTAGAACATTTCTGTATATTCATCGTGGTTGGTGAATTGCTCTCCTGAGACTAGATGTGCTGCTTCAAGTACTGACTTAACTAAAAAATGTGGTTATATATCACACATTTATTTTAGTGATAGTGCTGAGAAGTAGTGAGGCTAGTTAAAATTCTACTACAGTTCACAGAGAAGAAATAGCTTTGAGTATCCTCAGTATTCCCACTTCCTGCAATAAATGGATTGAAAACATTGAGAAGCTGTAAATTAGTCACACAGTCACTTATTATTGCTGAAGTACGTTATTAATTTCAGAAGAATAATTTTCAGAACAAAACACTGCATTGTTTATCCTGATTTTGTATCTATAGAAAAAGGAAGTGATAGGTAATTTAGTAATTTCCACTGCTTAATTTAAAAAGAAGTTTCAACTCAAGCCAAAGAGCTATCCTTGTACAAATGGATAAGTTAAAATGGAGAGCCATATATTTTGAACACTTTCTTTAAGAAAATATTATTTTCTTTCCAGCAACAAATCAGATGTTACCTGTCTGAAAGCATTATATATATACAATAATTTTCAGGTAATGCCCGCTTCGAGGCTCATTTCTTGCACCATTCTGACAAACTTTAAAGTTGGTCATCTTGCCAGTTTGGACTAAACACAGTAGAAAAATAACTTTTTGTGATCATTATGTTCTGAAATATCAGAACTATATCCTTGTCATAAAGTCAAATGGTCATAGAGTCAGCCTGTTTGATTTTCTTCCAGACTCATGATTAATATATTTTTGGTCAGTTTTTTAAAACTGAACAATATAGAATTACTATTCCTATTCAGGCTCCTCTATAGCCTTAGGTTTTTTTGTCTTATTTAAAGGATGTTTACTAAAATTGAGTGCAGAAATAGATTATAGTAGTCCTTTGATTTGGAAATGAAAATATCAGTGCCATCTTTTTGTACTGTAAAGGAGCCTACAGCATGCTGAGAGCACAATCAACAGATAGCACTTGGCCTTTGAGCAGGGTCGAGCCTTGTCTCCTTTCTGCATATGAATTCCTACCATTTTTATTTAAAGATTATTTATAAATCTCTCAAGGAATATCACTACAGATATTATAGATCACTTTCAGATCTAGTGAGATTTGGAGCCTCTACTATTCAGTAACACAAGCCAGGGAAGAAAGGCAGTGGGTGACTTGAGTAGCACAAGGCTACCTATCATTCCCTAAGTGACATTTCCAAGATTGTGAAGAATGTGTGGTGAGGAAAAGCTCAGCACAGCTCAGCTATTTCCTTCTCCTCAGACCAGGTCCTTTCTTTATATTTCTAGGGTTAATGTAGCAGTAATTACCTGAGGGATGATGTTTGCATTGCAAATATCTTTAGGGCTCTTTCTCCTTCTGTTCTTCATGTCAGTCCGAAAGACGGAGAATGACCAAACCAATTCAACTCAGCTACGTTGAGATGCAAAGACTAATGTTTGCTGACTACTAAATGCATGCTGTTAGCAAGACATCCATCCTCTAATAACTCAGTATCAAACATTTATGGCTTCAGCAAGAACTACACTTGATCTTGGAGGTTTCAATTAACGAGCCCTAAATGCCTTCTATTTCCAATACTTTCACTCTTTTCCTTCTTACTCATGCTTTTCTTGTCCCCTCCCTGATGTGTCCATGCACATTCCTAACAACATCCCATCATTTTGACTGAAGCAGTTTTGAATTTATCTGGACCTGAATAGTGACAGCATTTCAAATAAGAAAAACAGAGAGGAGAGGATGCATCAAGAAACACACTCCTGAATTACATCAGGTTTTCAACAGATGAGAAAATGGACAGAAGAATGAAGCATGAAATTTGATGTTATCGAATGGAAGGAAATATTTTGGTTTTATTGTCAGTTCCTCATGCTACTTAGCAGAAGAGAAAGACATCTAAAAATAAACTGATGTATTAGAGTTATAGAAAATGTGTAAGAAAGAATGACTTGCACCAAGCTTGTTCTAGAAAAATAAATAAATAAATAAGGCCATTAAAGAAGATGGGTGCAGTCATCAGAAAACCTCTGACATTAACTTTTATGAAGCACTTAAAATTCTCACTGCAGCTCCAGATTTGCATGTGAACTATGACCAATCATTCAGTCTGCAAACAATATGAGATAAATTTACAATTTAGCTTGTGTTCTGTATGGCTCAATACAAATGAATCAAACAATGTGCAATAAATTTCATGGACTGTTAAGTTTTAACTCTGGTGATGTAAATCACAGGTGGGATTGTATCACAGAGAGAGTGCTCTTGGGTTGAGGAAGCAGTAAAGTAGAGAACCAGACCTTGTTTTGACTAGACAGGATCAGTAGAGTGAAAAACACAATAGAGACATAAAGAATTGTGGTAAAAAAAAAAAAGCCTATTGCCTTAAAGAAACTTGCATAAATAACAGCAGTGAAATCACCTGTTTAACCCAACTGGAGAGAGAGTGCACAGCTTCATCAGTGGGCTCCATTTAATGGCTGAAAACTTTAGAGAAAATCTCTGTAGTAACAGTCCACAAATACAGCTACTATGATTTCTTTCAAGCTGTTCTGTCAGCTGAAAACAAAAGCATTTTATTTTCTGGTCTTAAAATACTTATGGATTTAAATTTCATGGCAATATTTGATCTGTATTTTACTCATGATCAGAAGACCAGTCTTATTATGAAGCAAAATAGTCATAGATTTCCACTTTATGAAGCTGAACTCTCATGATGTAGATGAACTCTCCTGTTTGCTTATATTGACACAAGATTCTGAATACACATTCCACAGTAAATTTGGTGTTTCCAATCAGCTACTGGTTCTGTGGATATCCTTTGTGTGAATTCCATCATGACTTTTCTTCTCAACATAATATTTTCTACATACATGTACATAAAGTATCCATCTTAATATCTTGGTTTGGATTTATTTAGTCTTCTTTCCACTTTAGATTTGTCTTCTAGGAAGTATGTTTATGAAAGAGTCCATCCTTGACACATATATAATTTTGGATGATGAAAATAAAGTAAATACCACTATCACAAGCACCATATAAAGAGCCTTTGCACATAGCATCTGGTGGTGGTTTGGGTTTATTTTTCTGTTTTAAGGTCACTAGATCTTTATAATTAAGTACTGAGCTAGAAAATGAAAGTTTGGTAGTTTTTTCAATAGTTTTGATTAGTGAAAATGTAAGCTTCAGTATTTATGGTTCCAGATTGACATGAACTAGTAAAATCTAGTAAAATTTTACACTTTACATGAGTATTTTTGACCAGTAATGTACAATACTTCTGTCCCAAAGCCTTGGTGTGGGAAATATGTAATTTTTAATCTACTTAGGCTGCACAAAAAGATTAGTTGTACAGAGCTAAAAGGTTACTTCTTTGTATGATTAAGCTTTTGAGAGGGAGAGGATAAGTGATTCATTTACATCTAATTAGTGACACAAGACTTGTGGAGACCAGTCATGAAAGACTGGTGGTAGCTTCAAAAGCAAGAGGTTCACAGTCACCCAGTCCTTGCAAAGAAACTGTGACTCTTAGAAGATGAAGGTGGTTGTGAAATACCTTAACCCAAAGGTTAAATTTTTGTCTTTTCCTTCTTATCTCTGAGGAAAGTAACTTTCCTTCATCTGGAGGACTAATGGCCCCATGAGCACATTAAAAAGAAAGCATAGCAATGGAAAGAAGTGACTCAAAATGATAACTAAGTTTCAGGAGGATATCAAGTTCCCTTCTGATTACACTGAACCAGTAGTTGTTAAGAAAAAAGTTCAAACATTTCAGAAAGAGAGAATAAAATTAATTTTAGGCGACAAAGCCGTAGAAAAATTGTAAGAACAATGAAAGGAAAGAGGGGGGGGAAGGGCATAAAAAGAAAGTAAAAAGAGAGAAGATGAATGTATTTAAATATTTATAACCAAAGTCTTACAAAATCTCTTTCTTTTGTCACCCAGCAATAAATTCACTGACCACTATCTTTGTACAAAGACACATCAGCAGCTGTGCCTCTCCGCCTATCATTAGAGACCCCTCTCTGATGTTCTCAGAAGCAACTCATTTAGCCTGCCTTGAGCAAATGTCTTATTAATAATCTGCTTTGTTTTTGTGGGTTGGTTCATTAAGTTCATGCATCCATGAAGTTGCTGTTGCTGCAGATAATGTGCAAAGCATTTATAAACTTAGGCTTTTCAAACTCCTGAAACATTTATTAATTCAGGAAAATGTTACGTGCTCCTAAAATCTTCAGCAAAGGCACTTAATTAGTCTATTGTTTTTTTCTCTTTCACAACATGCATATAGACTTTCTGAATTTTCTATTTGAAATCAATTCTCTCTGTGAAGACATCTTATTTAGCAAATGTGTCTCTCTGCCCTTTCCCCACCTATTTTTATTTGCACCATAATTCCTTGTGGATGGAAGCTAAGCCACCAGGGTGCTGGGCATGGCTGTGCAAGTCCCTTCTTCCTTTGTCTGAACTGCATGCAGAAAATAGCAGTAAATATATATCCAAAATTTTAAAATGCTTTTTTATTTTCTGCACTGCCAAATTGAATCAAAATGTTTTGTTTGCTTCTGAAATGTTCCATCTGACACAAAATAAAACACTAGTTTTCTAAGCTGTGGGGACATCCTGGGAAAGTGCTTTCAGTCCCTCCTACAGAGTCTGTCACACTTCAGATAAATTGTTAGATATTTGTTAGTGCATTAGCTAGAATCCATCAACAAGGAAAATGGCCTAACTGCCAGGCTGGAATAATTTTTTCAGTCTGGCATAATGACTATTAAAGTATTTTTATGCAGAGAGAAATGTACAAGCAAAGACTATGAAAGATCTGCATCATAATATCTAAACAGCTAGAGATTAAGACATTCATGCATGAAGTAAAGGGTATCCGTTCAAATTTTGGTCCTGTATCAAATGGAGGCTTTGAACTTTTTTTTCCATATGAATTTCTATTCAACAAACTATCTGATTTCTAGAACTGGACTACTTACTATCTTTTTAGTTGGCACCCTTCCAGTTTCTAAATGTTGAATGTATTTGTACATGCTCATGGTGAGGTTGGAATTTTCTATAAGTCCATGTGAACAGCCTAATATCTGGGGCACATTTTTCTATGTTTCTTCTTTAAATACAGCTTTCAAAATATTTCCCTTGTTTAAATTATTGTACAAATTCCACCTGAATTGAAGAGAGTTTTCTGGTATGGAAAAGTAATTTTGGGCCAGACTTAGTGTTCAAAAACAAACAAACAAAAATGAAATATCAGATGCAGTGGTAAGAGGTGTTCAGAAATAGGTAGTAGGAATGTTGTTATGAGGCAAGACAAAAAATATTTGAGGTAAAGAGAACCTCAGGTAGACCAAATTAAAAAAAATCCTTCATGTTACAGCTATAGCTATACAATATAGCACTTATGAATTTAACCTGAATGGGTATTGTATTTGAAGAAAAGTCAGATATCATCAACTCTCAATCTTAGATAGATATGTTCTGTTAATGTTCGCTGAACAAGAGGTGGTTAACTTATTTCTGCCAGGAGAAATTTTTACTTCCTTGTGCTCCTGGAAGATTGTGTCTGAGCTCTTCCTCAGTAACATATGACAGGCACAGTAGCAACAATTTATCTCTCTCACACTGCCCCCAGAAAGAGCATGCTAGCCTGTTTTTTTTTCACTATTTAGCTTATTCAATTATTAGAATATTATTTTATTTGATTCATAATATAATATTCCATTACTCAATTTTTATCATATTCAATTTTCCACCGTATTTGTAATGTAAGTCTAAAGAGACAAGACAGCACAAAAATCCCTATATTGGACTGAATATACATATAGCGGAGATTATCTTCAAACTTCACATTACTTTTCTGTCTTAGCAATTCGTCTTCTTGTCCCTTCTAAATGGGAATTTTACATAGAATCTCAAAGTTGTCTGAGTTATGTAAAGATTTAGAGTCGCAGTGCTACTGATTTTAAATGCAATTTCAACTCCTAAATCACTTAAGAGATTTTCATAAAAAAGTTACCTTTTTCCTCCATGTATTTGTGAGTGGTATTTTACTACAAAAGAAAAGAGAAAATAGAAAATTAATGAGGCTTGTAGTTTAAAATAAAAAAAATAAAGTCCTTCAACACCTGAGAATTTGTATGGCAGTGCTGGATCTCATTATTTCAGCCATTCTTGCTATTTTCGCTTTTCAATCCTCATGTTCATTTAATGCAGAAAGAGTATGAGAAAAAAAGAGTTGTGTTCTGATTTTCTAATTTACCAGTTCACCAGTGCAGGCTTCATAGACTCACTGCCTTCAAAGTAGTGGAGTGGAATTCAGTATATATTGTATCTTCTTTTAAAAGGAATATAAACAGCAGGAAAACTGTATTTTGCTGGTTTCTGATGCTTGAATTTCAAAATCCTGCACACTAGGATAGATGGCATCAGTCCATGCAAGCAGCTTCCTATGTACTGTTTCAGAAGAAATATATGGTATGGGAAAACTCCTTCTGCATTTAAAACTAGGTAAAGTGGTTTTTACAAAGGGTATGAAGGAATGCAAGTATTGATAAGCAACTACAGAGAAACATCTTGCAACAAGCCTTGGGGTAATCGGGCTGGCTCTGCATAACTGTGTGGCCAGCTCAGCTGAGCCAGCTGTGTCTTTGTGCAGGTTTTAAATTTTTTTTTGGCTGGACTCAATGACCTTTAAGGTCTTTTCCAAAAGAAATGGTTTTATATTCTTTGATATCTGAGGTATGTGCCATCTCCATTCTGTCTCTGGGGAGAAAAGAGTCAGGCTTGGTTGACCTCTGTTGCGCAACATTTTTTTTTGGTTCTGTGTTTCTGAAAACTAGATGTGCTTATTTTGAAATGAGGTTGCACTTCTGAGAAATCTAAAGATTTCTATAGAAACTTCTATGGAAATATTTTTTATCTTGCCCAGACTGCTCCTAGGGTTCTAGTACTGGAAAGCTATTTCTTTTTCTTCGTGCAGCTTTAGTTCTTAGAGAAAAATGGAACTCCATAAAATAAGCTTCTGTTTTCAGGATGGAATGAAGGATGCTCACCAGACCAAAGCATCCACTTTGAAGGAAAAATCAATCAAAAGGAAAACATTACATAGTAATTTTTTCCATTCTTTTCCAGAAATTTGAAAATCAGTGCTGGATCTCAGTATTTCAGGCATTTGGATTTTTGCATCTGATTCACAAGATGATAATGAATATTGTTAGTGGCGATCTTTTTCAAGTGACTGCTATCTTCTGGAAAAGTTTTGGCTTTCTGAAATAGTATGGTGTAGATACCTGTATAAGTTTGTGATCTAAAGGAACATCCAAGTACTGTGCTATGAAGCTCTTCAAAAAGAAAATTGTTAAATGAACATTTGGAGTTCTTAATCATCTGCAGTGACCTTGGCAATAATCACAATTAATTGTAAGGTTTTACTTCAATTTTACTTTCAATGAAAATATAGGTGAAAGGACTAGACTGATATAATTACAACAAATATTTTCAGTGTGACAACAGAGTGGTAATAATATTCTTCTTCCATAAAGAAGAATACTACAGGAAACAAAGAGATATTCATCATTACTAATGGAGAGGAGTGAGGTCTAATACATTGTGACATGACCTACCTAATGGTGCTTCAGTGATTTCAAATCAGATTTACCAGAAGAATGTTATACTATAAAACATTATATTTGCACAAAGTTAGCAAATGCCAGTTAGTATTACAAAGATTTTTGTATCTCCACTGCCTTTCTAAGGAGTAAGGAAAGAAACAATGCCATTATTTTCAAAACACCATTTAAAAAATGGGAAAAGTGTGCATTCTCCTTTTTCTACCCCAGGAAAACTGAAGCAAGCAGTGCTTAGTTTATTTGCTTAGAAACTTGCTCTGACTTCAGAAAATTACTCCATTCATTTTAGTACTTACCAGTTGCAGTAGCAGTGCCTGTTTCAACAGATCCAGGTGATTTTGTACTGTTTATTGAAATCTTCCCTATGACCTCAATGCCCAGTCTCTTAAGCCTCAAAAATATTTATTTTAAAATTCTTCAGGTACAGTGGTGGGGCTTTTTTTTGTTTTGTTTTTGTTTTTTTTGTGTTTTGTTTTGTTTTCTTTTGTTTTGTTTTGATTTTTCTCAGTAACATCAATTTCAATGATGGTTGCTTTAGCAGAGAGTTAATAATAATATTGTGTTACTCTGCAGTTCACTGCTTTGGCCTTCCTTGCACTGGTTTATCTACCCTAAGACCAAATTATTACCCTGCAATAAAATGAAAAGCCACTATTATTGCTTAATGTGAGTAAACTTAGAATTATTATTATTAGTGTACTTGGTAAGGTTAAATCATGAGGTCTTTGATGCTAACTTCAAAAATTACATCTCCGATTTAACTAGAATAAATGAGATGGTTGCTTCTCTCTAATTAAAGGCAAAAGTGTATCTATAGTACTTGGCAATTATCTGTCACTTAACATTGTATTATAGCAACATTTATTGCATTCATTTTCTTATAATTACAATTACCTTACATTTACTGAGGGCCCAGCCTTCAGAAAGCTAAGCAGGCTGAAGAAATGAATCATGCTTTTTTTGAAACCTAAGGGAGCCTATGTACCAAACCAAAGGTGAATTTCAGTTTACAGAGAATTAGGATGATACTGCCAGCAGCTATAACCATCCTCTAGGGCCCTGTTTGCAGGGACAGATCTCCAGATGCTTTCCTAAAACTGAAGTGATTCCCTTTGGTTGAATTCTGGGCTGTTAGTGTAGTGAAAAAACTGCATTTCCACTTCTCATCTCTTTTTCAGGCAGTGGCAAACAGAAACTGGTGACTAGAGAAGAGAAAGGGAACTCCAGCTGATTTTACTCTTGCAGGGAGTGAAAGCAGCAGGCAAGGACAAGGGACCAGTTGAGCTGAAGGTTTAAGAGAAAGGAAAAGGAGTACCTTGGACTGAACAATGAATGCTATTCTAACTAAACAGAACAATTTCTGAAATTTTAAATTTTTTTTGGGAGGCAAGCCTTGTTTCTTCTTTCTTCTTTCCTGACTTTTCTGTATTTGTGTTGTTTCTATTTTGTCTTTAACCATTAGCACAGTCATACTTTGCTTGCATGAATAATCCCTGGAAAACATATCTAAAACATAAAAGCCTGAATAATTATTATAAGATTGAAAAAGAAAAATTAATAGGGTCTTTGATTGCATAATGTAGAGTTCATGCTGTGTTAGATGCTTTAATCAGTGGAGACAAAAAAAATAATGCAATCTAACTATGACTGTGCAAATTGTGAATATTAACAACCCATAAAACAAGAGTTTTAGATTTTGAGTTCTTTAAAAAACCTGTGAAAATTTCTAAGTCCTTTTTCCCAAAGACATTCAGAATAAAAGACAATTAGTATGAATTATTCTGTTCTTATATGCAGTGGGAAGGCAATGTTTATGAAAGGTGAAATGACTGCTTCTGTTTGTAGATTGAATACAGACAGAAGCAGTGAATACAAACTACTACATGAGTGAGCAAATCAGAAAAACATTTTTCTACTGTTCAAATAAAAAGAGTGGGTCACTTTGTCTATGTAAGGTCATAGCATTTTGTAGCATACCTTCAAAACATTCAGAGTACATCACAGTAGACTTTTTAGTCTCACAAATGTGTCCCTACTTGTTATTGCTGTAATTTATTCGACAGATCTGCCGTCTCATTAAGATCTCTGCCTATGCCATTGATATCAAAGGAAACTTTTATTTTACTGGGCACAGGTCAAAGTTTGACCACTCAACATGTCCTTGAGCCAAAAAAAAACTTACCAGGAGGTTGATGTTGAGAGCATTGTTTTGATTGCATAATGATGCCAACCGACAAGACAGGAAAAGTCTTTGGGCTGCACTGAAATGGAAATTTTAAACTGCTAATACTTCATCCAACCTACTGTGCTGAACAGTCATAAAATGAACCTTCAAAGGGACTGAATTGCTGTCCATAAAGCAAAAGGAAGCAAGAGGCTGTTATTCCATTTCTATAATATAGTAATTTCTATAACGTAGTTATGTCTATAATATAGTTATTTCTACGTTATTGCAGCAGTAATGAAAACCAGTATCTTAACACTGAGATGCTGCATTTTGGGAATCACTCACAGATGTTGTTCTAAACCAGCACTTTCTGTGAAGCAGTGAAATGCAATCTTTACAAAATGAAATTATTCAGCAAGGTGATGAAAAATTTACTCCCTGAGTATGTTTATCCATCAGTACAGTAGAAAATGTGAAGTAAACCCAAAGTCTTCCAAAAGATTAAAGTACTGGCAGTTAATCTTTAAATTTAAATTCTGTAGAAGCATATTTACTGCATCCTCAGTAGCTGTCTGTGGCTTGAGATGTCATAGCATTTTTTGGGGTCTGTTTTTAGCAGATGAATTTTCCTGGAGGAGTAAAATCCCAGTAGAAAAGCTACAGGAGTATATTCCCTTAAATTCCATGAAAAATATTAATATTAAGCTAAAAAGTTTTAAAAATATGAGCATCTCCTAAACAATTTAAAGGAGTTCATAAAATACATTTTTCTTTTTAAATTATTTTCTTAATTCTATAAATAAGTTTGAGTTAAAAATTTCAGTAGAATATTTCCCGTAGAATATACAAATTTTAGGATTGACCTAGGAATATGTTGCTTTTATTCTTTTTCTCCTACCTTATGCAGTAACTGAGGATGTGGAGAAATTGCTCACAAAACAGTGAATGTGATTCTCTTCACTCACATGTTACGAGGAATTTAAGAAAAAATCTGAATCTAGTTTTAAATTCAGGAATTAATTGTTAAGTTAATTTTATCAATACTGTGAATAAACCACTCCATTATGGTGAGTCAATTTTTGTATTTATTGGTCAGATGGAAGTTATACAAAATGTGTTTATAAGCACAGTTGCAAGGGTCTGCACCCCACAGTTTTCAGTTCACTTGTAAAATTTGTCTTCATACATTATACGGCAGTCTCACTGGGGGATTATTTTCTGATGTTTTGTTAACTATTATTATTTATATATTTTAATTTTATTATAGAGTTTCAAAGTTGCTCCCATAATCTTGCTAAAATTCTTCATCCATTAATAGTAAATTTTTCTTACTGAGAAAGATAATAAGAATAGATAGGAAGATATAAAATTTTAATAGTCTTTTCAAGGCTTAATGATGCAAATCAGCCAGTGCATCTGTGCATATTAATTCTAAGCAATCCTACAGTTATGAAAACAAAAAACCTGTTTTTCTAAAACAATGCTAAATGCAATTAACTGAACATTTTAAGGGAAATAACACTCTTACTTATTTTATTAAACATTTCATAACAATGCTAAGGTATTCAATGGTGTAAGCATCTGGTGTTTACGCTTCTTCTATGGTACCACAGGTGACTAATTATTTTCCAGGTGTCATGGAGAAAAAAATTGGTTAATCACCCAGTCAATTTAGCTTAATGTTCAGCAACTGAGAGCTGCTGCTTGAAGTTTTGTGCACGTAAGCATATGCACGTGGATGTGAGTCTGTACATGTATCCATGTTCTGGACCTTATCCTGCTTCTTTTTAAAAGATGGAGAGGTGCAGGTTTGGGCAGTGAAGTTGCACTGATACAAATCCAGACCAAAGACTTTGTGGCACAGAAAAGAACTTAGAATCACAGAAATGTTTAGGTTGGAAAAGACCTATAAGACTTCAGTCATTAACCTGAAAGTGCCAAGTTCACCACTAAGCCATTTCCCTAAGCATCACGTTTACAGGTCTTCTAAATTCCTCTGTGGCTGGTGACTCAGCCAGTTCTCTGGCTTGAACCAGTTCCAGTGCTTTGCTGAAGTATTTTTTCCTAACAACCAGTCTAAACCTTCCCTCATCCAGCCTGGGGCCGTTTTCTCTTGTCCTATCTTAAGGGTATAGGGGATGAAGGAGCAGATTAAAGAAAAATGAAGTTCTTTACTGACACTGATCAGAGAGGCAAAAAAAAAAAAGATTGCAACAAGTTGAATCTCTTCTGTAATCCATAATTGCCTAAAATATGCTGCAATAAAGACTTAGGATAAGAATAAGGTTTTGGGGAGCTGGATGATCTAGCCTAACAATATTTATCTCAACAAAGGCCAGTGCAGCAACTTCCCTTTATAATTAATGCGTCATTACTGCTGTACGTGGGGAGGGCAGCTGAATACCAAAAGCCATAATTAACACTTCTCTGCATTTTTTTTTCTCAATATTTGATTTTTTACACAGTTCATTTACTCATTTGGATCTCCCACAGATTCCGACCATTCTACTGTTTAACAGAGCAGGTAGATTCATGGGGGGCTTAGAAAACTGAATTTTCTAAGGCTGATCTCTAAAGGAGAGTTATTCTTTGGAAATGAAGTCTTTTTTTCCTCACCTGATGTCAGGACCCAGGATTCATCCCTCTGCCTATCATTTATACGGGTATATTTATGCAAATGCACGTGCTTAATTTAAGAATAATTTTTGAAATTTTTTCTGACACCTCCAGTCCCCCATAAAACCTCCAACTATAGAGAAATATTTTAAAAACTGTATAGGAAAAAAAAAAAGTTTTCTAGAGTTCCAGGTTAATGAAGGATGTGAAAAAGAATTCTTAAAAAAGAATTGAAAAAGTGGTAATAAGCCAGAGAACAGAAGAGGGTGAAGCAGGGCGATGTAGAGTACAAAGATAGCTGCAGTGTGTAAATTGGCTTGACACTGATCTTCATTCCCCGAGAAATGAAAATTTCCCTTCCTCCTCAGCGGATCCCTATGCTTTCTGTCTCTCATGCCCCCTCATTTTTGCAACCCCACACCTGAGCCCCTCTTATGCAGGGGCTGTGGGCTGTGGGATGTTATGCATCCACACCATGTTCATTTAATGGCTCTTCTCCAACTTCAGCCTGGGTCTATAATGTAATCCTGTGTGGGAACACAGCCACTTGAGAAACAAAAACTGGGGGAAATTTTTCTATGAAGGATGACAAATGCAGAATGTTTCCCATTCAATCCTTTTATATTAATAACTGGAGTCTATGGCTTCTTTTTTCATACTAAAGTATGACATATTGAAGTATCACTGACAAGTGCAGTGATTCAACTGCCCACTAGTTTTCTTTCCCCTTCCCTTCCCTTCCCTTCCCTTCCCTTCCCTTCCCTTCCCTTCCCTTCCCTTCCTTCCCGAAAACTTCCCTTCCCTTCCCTTCCCTTCCCTTCCCTTCCCTTCCCTTCCCTTCCCATATATCTGTCTGCCCATGGTAGTAGAAATTCTGAATACAGACCCCTGTTGAAAGAGGACAAGGCAGAAATCATATTTGCAATACTTTTAAATGAAAATACTCTTAACAGATCTGGATGTAACAATTCTTTTCCATAGTCTGACGTTATCTTAGCATGTTGGAATTCAAGACATATTATGATATTAGCCTTTTCCTTTTGCTCTCTCAAAAATGCCTTAATGACCTTTAAAACTGTCATAATCAAGCCATGATTCTATTGTCAACATTCTGGACTAAAACTTGCTCTTTGGAATTTAGCTATTAGGCAATATAGTCACGTTTCTTTCAACTGTGCTGTGAACACAGAATAAATGGCTTGTGATGTTTAGCACTCTTGGTTAAAATCCCATTTTTACGGTTCAAGAAAAGTGCTATGACCCATGCACTGCAACTACTGATTTATCTGCACGGCAGCTTGGGTACCAAACCAGTTTTAAAATGCTTCTGAAAACATCAAATGCGTTATGACTTAAACACAAACAACAATAAAATAACATTGCTGAGTTTCTGGCAAGTGTAAAAATTCAGTGAAGTTCTTAGTAAAACTGAATGCAAACAAAACAGTGTATGTCTTCTTAAAGGCACCTTTCTTGAGAGAGAATTTGTCACCTATATGAAAGAATTATCATACCCTAATATAAGAGGACAAGTTTAGGCACTCAGATATATGAAAATGTCAAAGGCAATTAAATATTTAAATGACTTTTTCCCCTAAAACATCCTGGAAAGCTTCCCTAGTGAGTTCACACTATGGAAGGAGCTAGGAACAGATTTACACTTTTGGCTACCTCACTACAACCAATCCAACCTACATCAGGCTGACTGGAAACACTGGCATGGAGTCACACAACATGGACTGGTTCCCAGTTCCAGCCTGGTTTTGGATACCCGTGCAACTCTTGCTTTGAATTCTTTTCAAAATTACGGAGTGTAAGAAGCTAAGCTGTCACACCTGGAGAGCTGCTGCTCTGAAAATTTCTGCTGTGTGCCTCAATATGGTACTCCTCATCCTGGACTTCTAAAATTTTCTGCTGTATAAACTATAGTCAGGGAGATCTGAACATTTTTTCAGGAATAAATATAAAATTAAAGCAGATGTAAGCCCTCTGCCACCACTGCTGGCACAGGACTCTTCCCTATTAATTTGGTACAGCCAAATTCACAGACTTTCCTTTGCTCCATCACAACCTGTGTCTTTCTTTATGCAGCACAAAATACATTGCCAAAGATACAGATTTTATTACTGAAAGATCATTTGGGAAGTGAAAACTATTTACTGTTAGATATATGAAAAGGCTAATTTAGAGCTGTCTGGGATATCTTTAACAGGAGACAACTTTACAAAAACTGCAGCAAATTTACCTAGATTATATAACCCACGTTTCTAGAATCTAAATCCAAGTATGTGAGCTAGAAGAACTTTTCTTTAAAGCTGTGCTTTTAAACAGCGACCAAACAACATTTTTCTATTGCTAGGGTAGTTCCTCTCTTCCATTCCTCCCCTCATGAGCTTCAGGGTTTACCTTCCTCAACAGCAATTCACTCTTCAAAAAGGATGGTGTGGTCAGCTGTGCTTAAACCCATGGCAAGTCCCTGACAGCTCAGTGAATATACTGAGGAGCTGCTCTGTCTCTGCTCCTGTACCCAGGAGGCTTCAAAGGAGACAGTGCTTTGACCTTGCCCATATGCTGGCCAGCAGATCTGGCTAGTTGGGCAGGCATTCCTCCAGGAATAGAGAGATTCTGCACTGCCCAGGTTCAAGGTCATGTCCAGGAAGCTAAAACTATCCTCCAGTGTTATAGAGATGTGACAAAAACACATTCCCAGTGAATACTGCAGAACTCTATTTTAAAACAACACAGAGTTGATAAATCAAAAGTATCTATCCCACTGTGCTGTTTTGAGGAGGAATTTTGATATTCAAAATGCTGCTGGAACAAGGTGAGAAACCTGAACAGTAATTTTTGAAGGCTTTATTTTACAGGTATATTTAACCAGCAGCTTTATTAAAATATTAACAATAGTATTTTACAATAATTTTTGCAGTGTATTCTACATAATACATAATTCAAATATTTTGGAAGGGACTTCCAGAGATCATCTACTTCAACCACCTGATCAGACAAATTCTAGGTGGGGCAAATTTGAGAATAATTGTTAGATTATTTTGTAGTGTTTACTGTCCTCATTAACTTTTTTTTCATGACAGAGATATGTCTGTAAGAATTAATATTAATGCTGCTGGGCTGTTTGTAAATCTTAGAAAAGTATTTGTCAGTGTATGCCATTGTGGGAGTTGTGTCCAAAAACTAATAGAAGCAGGAAAAATAGTTGACATCTGGTGAAAAAAAAAAAAAAAGATTTATTTGTCTACACAACAATAATACTATAGGATTTTTTGGTAACCAGCTGTGACTTTTTTTTCTGGTCAGCAGCCCTGGTGAAGCAGTTGTCTTATAGAACACATGGTCTGAAATGAATCAGATCTAAAGGAACTAAGACATATATATCCAAACCCCTTCTGCATCTTCCTTATTCTTCAAAGAACCTGGCAAACCTTTCCCTCGTTCTTTATCACTAAAAAGGTTGCACACCCAAGGGGAGAATGTTTTCATCTCCAGGTGATTTTTGGGTCCTTTAGTGTGACTTCTGAGCAGTCTCTTTGACAGTACTGAAAGATATTTCTCCTGGGCATAGCAGAGTCATACCCTGAGTCAGCACCAGCTTTCTTCAGCTTATTTGTCTTGTGTTGCTTTCCTAATTACTTCATCTACACTTGGCATATTCTGCAGGTGTCTCAGGAGGAAGCCTACATGGGTCAGACCGCTAGGCTCTTTTAAACTGTTACCTGAGGTAGGGTTGAGACACCTCCTTATATCACTCATGCTTGTTTCCTTTCAGAACATTGAAAGGTCACCTGTACTTCAAGTTCTCAATTAACTAGAAATCAGGCAGGAAAAATCCCCAGAGCACATTACCTTATTTTTCTTTTTAAGTATTGCTGATTAAAAAAAAAAAAAAAAAGGAAAAAGAGAAAAAAAGTCTTAAATTTTCATTGGGTGTGTTTAGCTCTTGGGTATAAAATGTATTTTTTAAAAAAGAATAGTGGAGTCATTGCAAATAAGCCTATGAAAATGGATTTTTCTTCACCGAGGTTTGAAAAACTATTTTGATAATCACATATTTTCCTTTGTTATCACAACTCATTAAAAAGAAGATCACTTTATAGGAAGACAATTTTAGAGGCTCTTAAATCATCTCAGATGTCTTGATGTTCTCTTTTTTATTAATTTGAATTTGTCAGACCAAAACAGTTACCTTGATAACTGCACATGTTGCCTGTACAGCACCCACACTGTGACTTGACAAAAGAACGTCACTGGAGGACCCCAGTCAAATGATTTTCAGATATCTACTTCTTTGGAGACAAAAAAAAACTTGCCAGGTAGGGGTTTTCTTTTTGGCCTTAACTTTACAAACCTTAAACAACAAACCCTAGGACAAAGTGCTGCTGGAAATTTTAGTTTTCCGGGTGCCTCTTTAGTCAGGTACTTAACACTTACTGTGGATGTTGAATGTCACCATGTATATGATCCTTTGTGAATCTTGTCACAGATTGTCTTCCTGTCACGGGTCTTCTGGTGAAGATTTTCAGGCTATCAAGGCTGCAATCCTCGAGTTTTAACAGGAATTCAACTCCTTTAATCTCCACTGACTTAAATCTCAGTCTTCCATCTGTTAAGTGTTGTGAAGACATTGCTTTCTCACACAGAGGAGTTTATAAAGTCAGTGACACTGTAATTTTAAGATGTTTTCAGATTCTTGTGGTAATGGGAGCTATATTTGTTAATAAGGAAATGAACTGCCTATATTGGAAAAAAGCAACATATCTTACCAAGAAGACCACAATAGTTCTTTAAAAATCAATAAAATGCTTGTTTTGGAGCTTGCATGCATTGCAGCATACACTTCAAATTGACCCAGTGATCTCTTGCACTAGGAAAAAGTGTATCATGTCACATAAAATCAAATGTACTTTGACAGTGTCATATGGAAATCCTACTGAACCATATATGTGAGATTTTGCCTTTGGGCACCACAGAAATAAAACTCATGTTCAGTTTCCAAGAACACATGTGTCCATCACTAGTTCCTTTAAATCACATTAAAATTTAAAGATATATGAACCACTCTAATTACATAAAAAAGAGCTGTAATTGAGAGATTAGTAAAGGGAATTTGAGCTTTGCCTCTTCCTCTCTTGTCCAGCTTGTGAGAACTATTTTTCCTCCTTGACTGACAATAAGTCAGACTAACTAATAATAAGGTGCTGTGTTAACTTTACTTGAATTTTTTCATCCTAACACAAAAAATAGTGATGTCCTCTTCCCTATCCCCAGCACTTTTCAGTACTGTTTAAACATTTTTCCAGGTTCAGGTCTTCTGGATATCACCCAAGTAGGGTATAAAGGTCAGTAGGCCAGTAAAGTACAGTCCAGATGAGTCTCTTCATTAGAGTTTAAGTGCTGCTTAGAAGTTGCTTCAAGGATATTTTCTCTACTCCCAAACAGAATATGATGGCTAAATGTCTCTCTAAGGTCCTCCTGGCAATGAAAACAAGGCAAGAAACAAATTTGGCCTTGTTCCATCCATTGCAAAGGATCCTGGTGTCACATACCACTGTTTTTCCCTCCAGTTTTGGAAGTAAATTTCTTTAGGGCAGGTTTTGTCAAAGACCAGCTTACTTTAATATAATGGTTTACATACTCTTCTCCAGGAACAGACCTGAAATGCTGAGCCCACTGACCACGCTGTTACAACTGCCTTGTTTAAAATCAATTCCATACCAAAATATTTTGGAATAATGCGTTTCAGAACAGTTTCTTTCACACTATTCTTGTAGAAGCTGCCAGACAGAGTCCAATCCATCTTTGAGTTTATCAGAAACCACAGGGAATCCATAGTTTTTGATACCCAAGCAGTTGCCATGTGTTTGTTATTTTGCTGCCTGCTCTGCAGGGGTACTTACCATGAGGTGAAACAGGCATTTATCTTCAAGGAATGTAGCATTTTGTTACCTATTTTCTTCTGCAGCCTAACTTCAAAACAGCTCTCCCAGCCTTTGTGCGCCCAGCCAGTGCTATAGGATAGTGTACACACTTCTTTTACAAGTGATCTCTTTTATGACAGAACTCAAACCAATAATAGCACTCCAAATACTGACTCTGTGACAATTTCTTTCAAAAATCCACAGGGCAACACGTTCATAAGGCAAAGCAGGCATTACTCAAGAGCAGTGACATTTATTCTAAGACACAGTTTGTGACTGGGTCTCAGGAAACAAAAGGTATTGTGTTATGTTATAAATGGGGTATGGGAGAAAACACCTTAAGAGCAATGTGGGATTTGCTGTCTTCTTCTATTTTATATTGGACATCTGTTTTTTCTTTTTCTTTGCATTTAAACTTCTACATCAGCTTTGATTTTCTTGAATGAGTGATTAAAATCTTTGGTGAAAGTTCAAACTTGTTTTTCTGCAGAGAACAGATAGAGAAAGCAGTATTTTAGTCTGATCACTGATTTAGACTTCATTGTACTAATCATCATGTGAACTGCTGATCCATATGGCTAATTATAGCAGCAAATCTTTATTCCCTTTTGCTCAGAAAAGTTAATAAAAAACCTACTTTCTTATCAGAAAGGTAGTAAAAAAACCTTGTGGGCTTTTTGCTCACTTTGCATTAATTTCCTTTCTCTTTCCTAAGCAAGAATGAAATTAACATCAGTTCTTTAAATGAAAATTGACTTGTGTTGTGTTTTTTGTTCTTGTTGCTTAGCAGCAGCAATACAGGCACATGGGTGGGTCTGTTTCCAGGACACTTCTGCTGGGATTTGAGTTCTTCAGGGCATTTTCCGCATTAACGAGATAATCAGATGTTCTTTTTTTTAAAAAAAAAAAGCAAAAGACAAACTAAGATCCTGAAGCTAAGTCTCTGTTTTACTTATTTTAACTGTAAAGTGGTTAAAGGCAAGGACAGATAAATATCTTTGAGGTGATGCCTGCCAAGCAAGACAAATTCATATCCTTTGGTGTCAATGCATTTTTCAATTCAATAATTGCATATCATTTTCTTTTGTGCCTTGTTTTATGCCAACAAGAAAAATTCAATAACTTGAAATAATTGGAGCATCTGACAAGTTCAGGGATTAAAGATGTGACTTTTTTTCAGAATATATACCATTAAGGGGGTGAAGTAATAAGTGATTAACAGCTCTAGTTGCTATAAAAGTCTAAACCCCTGAAAGAGTGGAGAATTCAGACCAACTATCTGGTCTTTGCCTGTGTGCTAAAAGGGTATGTCTACATTGATGACATGAAATCAATATCCTTTCTCTATGATTTCTGGATTTTGAGACATATTTATATGCAGCATCTGGCTGCTGGAGATCACAGCAGCTTTGCTTACACCCCTTTGTCTCCAGCTCAGTTGTTTTAGTGGATTTAGCAGAGGAAGAAACTTCAGATTCTCTGTGTATCTGTATTGGATATACAACTGTGGCTTCACTGAAAACAAAGAATATGCAGGAAAAGATACTTAGGTAATTAACCAGCTGAGTTTGCTGCAGTAGGAATGGTTGTATGCAGACCCTCAACCAGAAGTATATTAATTTTGGATATAATAAAACTATTTTTGTTTCTGTAGGGACATAAATATTTAAATTATTTTAATGGGCCATTTTGTTAAATAGGCCATTTCTGTCCATTTAAAAATTAATTTCAAATATTATAAATTTTTTACATTTTTCCAAACTTTAAAAAACCTCACTTTTTAAAAAGATTTTTAAAAAGTGGCTGTCATAGGATGAGATGCTTTTCCAGTCATATCAGTTGTGGTCATTAAAGAGGCCATGTTGGCTAGGTTTAGAAGATATGAAGTAGATACCGAATGGGCTACTCAGTTCTTCAATTTTTAACAAGTTTTTCTTTCTGAGACCTTCTAAATCACTTCTGTTTTTCCCAGTATTAAAGCATGAGTTTAAATTCCACTGACTGAACTAGGCTGAAGGTTTTTATGGACAAAAAAAATTCCTTATTGCCATCCTTGTGCTTCCAAAATTATGTGATACTAAGCATCTGTCAAAATGAACTAATATTGTTTGTCTAAATATTTAAATCACTAGGAAAAATATTTCAGATTTGTAAATGAAAAAAGGTAGTACACTGGAGAGTGATATTATGCTGTGGTTATAACTTTGTCTGGAAAAAAATCAATACAAATGGCATGAACCTATAGGAAGTGGAATAAGAAATACATTTAAGGTTGGATGGTGTTTATTTACCTGTCAGGCCTGTATATTCATATGGATTATTTGTTATGCTAAGGATTTTATGGGGTAGCTCACTCAAGTCTACACTAATGGATAATCTTTGGCAGGGAGAGCAAGCAAATGTGCTTTATTTACCATTAGTGCTATTATAAATATTTTAGACAGCTGAATACTGGTTTCTTTTGGAGTAAATTTCCTAACTTTATTTCAGCCTTATTTTAACCCCTGAAAAACTACTTCCTTACCTAACTCTGATGAACAGATATTATTTCTCTGAGCAAAACATTTTTACTTGGAACTTTTTTACATATAAGTTAACCCTGTTATCCATACCTGACTTTTGTAAAGATGCTCTGTAAGTGCAAGTCAGTTACATTCTAGGACAAAAAAATGGTGATCTATGTCAAATTTTTCTGCCCATTCATTACTTTTTTCTTGACTGTTAGATTATGCACTGTTTCTGTGTTGCTGTTAGCTCTTTTTCAAAATCACGAACTTTCCCAACTAGTAACTTTCTTAGCTGAGCTTGTTTGGAATAATTTAAAGGTAATAAATTCTAATTGACTTCTGCACAAAGATATCTTCCTTCCTGTATCAAAATATGGCCTGCTGATCACTGCAGTATTTGGTTAAATCAAGAAAAAGGCCTTTTGTAGTTACTTTTAATTGGAATGTGTAATGAAGTCTTCCTTCAGCTCCAGTTCAAATACAAGCTGAATGCTTCCCATGGTCAAGGCTCCTGCATTGCAGAAGTCAGTCCTAGATATGAGCTCAGGAATCTGAGAAATTCACAAGTGTGGCCGATTAATCTGGCAAGAGCAATCACTGGCATCAGTTATAAAAGTCTCTGCTTTCATCACTCATGCTTTTAACCTTCAATCTATCGGGTGCCATGCTGAGTCCTGCTATCACACCATTATTTTGTTTGTAAAGAGGAAATCAGGAAGAAAAGTGAGGCAAGGATTCTTTTATAAGAAAAACACAATTATTTTGAGCGAAAATTAAATGCACTACTCCCAGCTGACTTTCCTATTAAACATTAATTGGCTAAAACTACTTGCAAGTAAATAGTTGTTCTCAGTACTCAAAGGATTATTTTATAAGGTCAATCCTTTTGTTAGATGGCCATGTAAAGACTGCAGACTGGGTAATTTTTTTAAAGCACTATATTATTGAATTTCAATCTATACCTTAAACATCTTGTTTCTCACCAGCCTCTAGGAGAGATCCACCTTGAGAGAAACACCCTCTCCATTCATGCCCACCAAAACAAGGTCCTTATGCAGAATTCACATGTGGTTTTTGCACTTTCCCACAGATGCTACTATTTCCTAGAAATTTGATTTTATATAATTTTATTTATTCTTCTCTAAATCATGGCATGGGAGATTCTTCAGAGCCAGATTAAAAACATACTATTTAAAATGGAATGTTTTAAAGAAGCAAGAGGAGATTTCTTAATCCATTTTAATTAAATGGATAATGATATTGTCTGGGACAATGTCTTTAGGTATGGAATGTATGCTGAAGTATGAAACACCTGGGTTTTATGAGAAGCTCTTTTGTTTTGTTGCTGTTTTTTTTTTTTTTTTGATGTCATAGTAGAACATTCATTATGGCCAGAGT
The DNA here is from genome assembly GCA_025920805.1 of Petroica traversi. Lineage (NCBI taxonomy): Eukaryota > Metazoa > Chordata > Aves > Passeriformes > Petroicidae > Petroica > Petroica traversi. Next base: position 10,475,750 of record JAHLSL010000021.1, on the reverse strand, counting down.
AATATCAATTTAATTCAGAAAAATTGAGTAACAGCAACAATTTTTTATTTGGTGACCACACATGAAATCTCTTGTGGTTTGACAGTGACAGTTACTGATCTAGAAAATTGCTTTTTTGTGCAAGACGAAAGAAGAGTATTTTATTTTTAACACAAATACTTAATTCTGTCCTAATGTCTATAACTGAGAAATTACAGTAATGATTTCAATTCAGGGCCCTTTTTCTGCTCCATTTTTTTCAAATATTATATCTCAGCAGATTTTATAAAATATGTTATAGTCTGTAAAAACATTTTATGGTCAGTGGTCGCTGAATCATTCAATATTTCCCATTACACAGGGTCTACTTATCTCCTTTGACAACTCTTCATTGTGATAAAATATATGAGAATAAACACATACAGTGAATGTCTATCCTAATTTGTCAGCTTTAGATGAATCCTGTTCACTATCAGTTTTTCTGTAATTAAAGTGGGCACACTGTTATTGGAAGTAATGGCATAGCTGGTAATTTTTATTGATTAACAACATACATTAGAAAGAGATAAATGACCAATCTAATTGTTTGTGGATTATTGTTTCCTGTGCAGTCATTACACTGGGTCACACTGAAATAAGGGATACATTTCTCAAAGAGAATAAATATTGCTTTTTATTAGCTGAGCCAAATGTTTGTGAATGCTGGTAGAAAAACAAATGGATGCACGTCTTCCTGGGAACACAGAGAATGACTCAATGGCAGGGATCTGGTGTAGTCCCAAGAATACTGAGACATATCAGGAGACATTTCTCAGTAAATGGATGAGTAACAGAACCAAAGAATCATTTGGTTGAATGGGACTCCTTGTATCATCTGTTCCAGCCCTTGACTCAAGCAGAGGAACTGCAGTGTTTGTCAGGTTACTCAGGTTGCTGCCTTTCCAACATCTCCAGCAATGAAGGTTCTGACATCTCTTCGGGCAACATGCCGTAGTATACCCTACTGCCCTCATGGTGACTTTTGTTTCTCAATATTTAGTAGGAATTTATTTTGTGATACCTCTCCAAATGGATTTTGAGCTGTTCTCCATAACTATCCAATATGTAGTTGAAGGCATCAGTAAAATTACTGACCTTTTCTTACAACTAAACAAATGCAACTTCCCTAGTGCCTTCTCTTACATCCTGTGCCCCAGTACACTGACCAATCTGGTAGCAATCCACAGGGCAATCACCTGTTTGTCTACTTTTTATTGGAATGGCTCCAAACTGGACAAGTGCTCCAGATACAGACTGAAAAATGTATACAGAAGGGAGTTATCATTTTGTTTTAGTGCTGTTCATATTGTTATTAATGCTTGCTCTCTTTTTCACTTTACATTTTCTTTAGCACCTAACAGGATTATTTTGCTTCTTTTCAGTAACGATAATGGTGAACCCAGGCCCTCTCTCTGTGCTGGTTTTGACTGAGATAGAGTTAATTTTCTTCACAGTAGTTTTTATGGGGTTATATTTTGCATATGTGGTGGAAAGTGTTGATACCACTGAGACACTTTAGTTATTATTAGTTATTATATATAACTAATAATTTAGTTATTTATTACTTAGTTAGTGTGAGCAGCACTCACAGACAGTTTAGAGCCCTTTCTGCTCCTCACACCACCCCACCAGTGTGAGGATCTCCCTTTGGAAATTTGGGGTCAGCTTTCCCAGCCATGTGCCCTCCCAACTCTTTGTGCATACCCATCCATCCTCAGTGAGGCTGGGACAGCTGACCTCAACCCTCCAAAGGAATATCCCTCATCGTGTGGCATCAGGTTTGGCATTTAAAGCTGGGGGAAGAAGAAAGGGGCGATTTTTTGAGTAATAGCACTGTGTGATGGAGCTTTTCTAGGGATGGTTGAACATCTGCCTGCCTGTGGGAGGCAGTGAACAAATTCATTGTTTTGTTGGGCTTGCATGCACAGCTTATGCTTCACTTATTAAATTGTCCTTACCTCAGCTCATGAGTTTTCTCATTTTTTCTCTTCTTCTCTCCCCTATCCCACTGTGAGGGGAGTGAGTGAGAGGCTGGGTGGTGCTTAGTTGCCAGGTGGGATTAAATTATGACACTATCCAAAGTAATTCAGCTTCTATCTTTATTTCCAAACTAAAATTAATCCTGGTGAGAGTGTTGTTTAATTCTTTTATCATAAGTACACCTGTACACCCCTAGCAACAGTATGTTAGAGAATGTATCATTCAGTTACCACAATGGAATTAATTTTGCAAAGTTTAGAAGTAGTTCTCAAAACTCTCTATTTTCTTTGCTTCTGCAAAAGATTTAGATTCCAGGTGTTCTGTGAGTCACGATGAGAACTTTAGGATGCTGGAACCAAAATTCAAAATTTTTGGGTCAGATTCCATCTGAGCAGGAACTTAAGTTTTGAAGAAACTTCCTTTCAGGTACTGTATAACAGGATCTTAGGACACAGAGTTTATGTGAAAGCAGATATTTGTTACCTTGAAGAAACTGAGTTGTGGCCAGTTGCTATGCACATGCTAGAAACAATGAATTGTGAATCCACCAATGGTCAGCTGAAGAGGAAAAAGAAATAATGCCAACAATGAAGAAATCTGAAGTAATTCCTCATCTCCTTGTTATCTACAGAGAAACACACAGCTTCTGAAAATTTATGGAAAAGAAGGGATGAGAATGCCACTAGATAAAAGAAAAAAAGAAGTAGAAAAAATGGGTTGAAATACTTCTCTGTGATATGGATAAGGGAAGTTTAAGTAAGAAAATTTAAAATTCTTTTCTTATTTGAAAAAAAAGGTTCACAAGGTGCCTGAACGTACCAGTGAGCAAGTTTGGTGTGTACTGGTTTCTCTTTTTCTAATGTTAGACCTATGTACATTTTGTACAATCAATTAAAAATTCATTTAGCCAGAGGAGAGGCAGAAGCACCCTGACCTCATAGTGTGCTGGCTGGGATAGCTAAGAGATGCAACATGAGGTCAAAGCTTTGTTCAGTTTGAAGTCTCAGCCTTTGGACTGTGCTAAGATGATTCTGCATTTTTTTTTTCATTGAAATATTCTACTGCAAACCTGAGAGACATTATTGTTCATTAAAAATTCTTCAAGCTAATTTTTTTTTTGACAACAATTTTAGTCCAGATAAATCGCTGTTTTCTAACTGAAAAATATTTTTAGAAAAAACACCCTCATTCATTTTAACTACAAAATTTATTTCAGAAATGATCTTAACTTTAAGACTGGTTTTGCAGTAATTTCAGGGGAGTAAAGTTACACCTACCATGGAATTTCATCAGCACAGATGAAAACCTGAGCAGGAGGCATAATGAATAAGTACAGCAGCATTTTATAGCTCAGACAAGCTGTATGCCAGAGGAGTGGAGGTATTCATACTCCTGAATTCAGCACTTGACTAGGGCTGGAGTTATGGATTGTGGCAATGGCAACATACTTTAACACTGTTTTTTTCCTAAGGGTTTCTGTGTTCAAGAATATAAATCTCTGGGGGAATCAGTCATGCTGGAGATTTTGCTGTATCAGAAGTATCAGACAATTTTTATTCCTTCATATGACCTCAACTGAAACAAGAGAGGACTTTCTTCCACTCTTAGGCTTGTAATCTCTAGCATAAGAACTGCAGGACTACATAATAATAGTAATAATAATAATAATAATAAATTTACACATTGACATATTTCATATTCTGTGAGAATATACATAGTATTTTCTTTGGGTTAAGTGTCACAAAATTAACATCTATTTTAAGCTTTGATAGATATGTCAAATAGAAGTAGTTTAAAATATTGAAATCTATCCATGTCAACTGAAAATTTACCTGCAAATTCTCTTTTATTTTTTGTCTACAAAGACATGAAAATTAACTTGTTTCAATTTTTTTTATGTCCAGAAGTATTAGTCTATTTAATCTCTTATCCTTTGGGTTTCTTTCAAATATCTTTCTATTAAGTTGAAACTAATACAGAAGAATTTAGTTTGTGTTGCCTATATGATCATTAAAGCCAAGATTTTTTAATGATAATAACAAAGACTGGTTGATTCAGTCCACTGTTTTACAAAAAAAAACCAAAAAAAAAAAAACCAAAGAAAGATCTTGCTGATCATTTCTGGTTCAGCTTTCTTTCATTAGTGGCATTATGTTTTGTAATTCTTCTCTTTTATACTGGAGAACTAAAGTTAAAAGAAAAGCAAATAAAAAATGTGATGTTCTGAATACATAGGTACTTCTCTTTTATCCAGTTTACTATGCCAGGAGTGTGCAATATGTTACATTACATGTAGGATCCAGCTCTCCGGTCTTCTCTGTTCAGTTGTTCAGCCGAGCAAAACCAAGGAGAGCAAAATGCTATATTCCAAATCAGTATTTTACAGAGTCATCAAAAGTGAGTAGGAAGGGACTAATGTAGGTCACATAATCCTGCCTATTATTTTAAGCAGGACAGTTACTTTAGAAGAGTTTAGCAGTGGTTTTGTCTAGCCAAACCTCAAACTCCAAACAAGTTCCTTAATGTCTGAATAAAAGCTCTCAAGCTGTTTTTTTTTGTGACTGCTGCCTTAATTATACCTCACAACATTCCAGGTTCGGCCTCACCAACACTAAACAGTGAAGACTTAAAATTCCCTTCAGACTTCTATCCACACGTTGGTCATACCCAATATCTGACACATATTTTGCAATAAGTGAGAACTGCTAAGTAAAACTCTTCTTGGCCCTGTCACTCGACATGACAACCACTCCTGAAAATCTAGTATGAAATTTTCTGAGTGCACTCCATCTCATTTCCAGATCATCAGCGAAAGTATAGAAAACAGATGCACATATAGCATTCAAGTAACATTGCGTCTGTTCTCTTTCAGTTATAATAGTTACCATTTAAACTTCCAGTCCATAAAGCAGCAACCAAGTTATCTCCAGAGTAGTTAACATGCTTGCTTCTGTTTCCCAAAACAATAATTTTTTTTTCATGTGTTTTGCAGCTAACTTTGCCTGATGCCTAATGTTTATGAACATCCTCTCAGCCTCTGTAAGTTCACTAATCCTCGGTAGGAAGGAATAGGGTTTCCACTATCAAAATATTTCAGGGTATTTTCATATTGAATGGGTAATTAAGAGGTTTCCTGAGCTGAACAGTAGTTTGAAAAGCAGAGAGGTTTCCCAGACCAAGGCCACTGTTGTCAGTGTTCACAGACTCGTAGAATAGGTTGGGTTGGAAGATCACTGTAAAGATCACTTAGTCCAACACTCTGGCAATGAGCAGGGACATCTTCAAATAGATCAGATAGTCCAAAACCCCAGGCAACTTGACCTGGAATGTTTCCAGGGATGGGGAATCTACCACCTTTCTGGTCGAACTATGCCAGAATTTTGGCACCTCCATCGTAAAAAAATATGTTCTTTATATTCAGTTTGAATCTTCCCTCTTTTACTTTAAAACCATTACCTTTTGCTACAGTCCCTCCTAAAGAGTATGTTCCCATCATTCCCCTAATATCCCCTTTTGGTAAGGAAATGCTGATATGTCTCCACAGACACAAACCCAGTTCTCTCAGGCTTTCCTCATAGGATATATTCTTCATCCCTCTCATCTTTTTTGTGAGTCTCCTTTAGATCTGCACCAACAAGTCCTTGTCTTTCCTGTACTGAAGACTCCAGAGCTGAATGCAGTACTCTAGGTGGGGTTTTATGGGAGTGGAGTAGGGGCAGAAAATCATCTCCCTCAACCTGCTGGACACATTTCCTTTGCTGCAGCTCAGGATGCAGTTGGTTTTTGGGCTGTGAGACCAGAAAACTGGCCATTGCTGCAGACTCAAATTTTCAAAATTAGGAAGACACTCTAGATCAAGACCAGACCATTTGCTGTGTTAACTTAATGCATCTATCAAAGAGAAAAAATATCTGTAAAAGAAGCAAATTTATGCCTTGGATGTAGGATAGGTGTAAGTGCAGCAAGTAAAATAAAACAAAGAATTTTATGGCAGCAATACGTTCATGGATCCAATTTCTAGAAAAGTGCCACTGTTATCAGTAGAAGCACTTGTCTAGAAATCCTTACACGCTACCACAAACATGCTGCTCTTTTAACCTTTAGTATTTTTATAAAATCTATATTTATAATGTAAAATCATATCTGTTCCTTATTTGATCATGTGGTAAGAAACCAGTTCTGGTGTTTTCTCTGAGGCCAGATTGTCCTCTTTAAAACAAGGTAGGAGTGAATGCCAAATATGCATCTTAGTACAACAGCATATGCTAATCAGTGGAGCTCAGGATGTAATTACATATATTGTTTTATCCTATATTATGTCCTTCTCTCTTCTTGCATTTTGTATTTCAGTGGATCTCAAAATCAAACATATAGATCAATTTCTGGTATTCCCTGTTGACATTTTATTCCTAGGACCCAAATCAGCTCTGTTACCTAATTATTATATTTCTCTGCATTAGCCTTAAATGACTGCTGTCAAATATGGTTTTAATGAGAAGTATTTCATGCAATTTCTTTAACTTAACCTTATAGCCTAATCCAAAACATGAAAAATAATTTGCAGCAAATTTAATCAAAGATGAAGAGTGATAAACTATTCAGGAACCCCCTGACTCATAATCTAGTTATGTCCTTAATTAGGTAAGGCATCTCTAGTGTAGGAATGAAAATCAGTAGTACTTGTTGTTCTCAGTGCAGGGTATAAATATTTAGCACATTGGGGAGTCATAGAGCAACTGAGGTAGATTGGCACCTCTGGGGATCATTTTGTCCAACCTCTGTTCAGAGCTGGGTCAGTTAAAGCAGGCTGGTCAGCTGGAGTTTGAGTATTTCCAAGGAGAGTCTACTATTGAACTGAGAAGCCTCTTGCAGTGTTAGGCCACCATCACATTGTAAGCCCCCTTATTTTAATGTGGAATTTCCCATAATCTGTTACCGCTTGCCCTGTTACTGGGTACCACTGAGAAGAGGCTCTCTATCTTCTTGACTCCTGGCAACTAGGCTTTTTTATAGACATTAATGATATCTCCCCTGTGTCTCCTATATTTTTGTATCCTGTGAAAACTGATGTGGTGTGTTATTAGATGAACAGAGGCACAAGACAAATAGTCTTCCTCACAGCAAATACAGTATTTAATTCATAAATATCTTGCATACAATGCACATTCACTTACACAAACAACACCGTGGAAATTCTGGCAGCCAAAGTAGAGCATATTTCTGGTTTAAAACTGAGATTGCCCGACTTGTTTAGGTGGACCTTGTAGCTCTGCCATTTCCACTATGTCCTCCCTCCTATTTCTTTTATCTCTATCACTGACTTCACCATCATGGGCACTCATGCCTTTCCTGTTCCTACACAGGCAGGTGGCACTGCTTGTTTCAGAAAGTGGTACAAGACCTGGAACAACTCTGACTCTCCTTTGTTCACCTTAGTACCTCAACTCTAAGACATGGCATTGCTTTCATCTTCACCCTACATTTGTTTAATGAATGGCAATACTAAAGACACAGAACAGCACTTGAGCAGTACCAGTGTGTTTTAGTCGATCCATCCCATAAAAGACACCTTGGCTTGTGTATGTGGTGCTATTATAATGATTATAATAACATGGTTTTGAAGTTTAAATATCTAAAAAGATAAGGCTGTGTGAAAGGTTGCTCCCAAGCTAATTGCCTTCTCTTTTCAGTAGCAGTTAATTAGCTTTGACAGGGCACTGTGTTTAGGAGACTCCAATAATTCTAGTTCTGGATCTAGCTGAGGAATGTGTGAATGATATAGACATACTCTATATATGTGTATTCTCTAAATTACTTTCCACCATTCCCTTAAAAAATCCCAACTTTCACTTGCAGAATAGACTTAGGCTCTGTGCCTAGTGTGGAAGAATGCTGGAAGTGAGGTGAATCCTGAGGTGAGGATGATGACATCTGTACAGGTTGTTTTGGATCACTAGACAGGTTCTGCTGTTATGTGCCCTGTAGCATCTCTAGGATAAATTTGCTTTCTTACCTCTGGGCCTGTTTTACAACCAGTGGTGCCTGTTTGCTGGTGTTACACACAATCCTGTATTACACATCCGATATTAAGAGGTTGCTTGTACCTATTGTTATCAACAATTCTCAGACAAGGTTTCTGTGCATACAGAAACATCTCTTGCCAATTTGCTCAAAATAAATGGAAGGGATACCATCAGCTTCAGGGACTCTTTGTTTCTAGAAACATTTTAAGCCTCAGAAATGTTTTGAAGACTTATTTTTTTAATTACAGTGTGATTGAAAACAAAACCACAAAATAATTGTGGGGCATCAATATAGTAGGCACTATTCAAATTTATTGGGAAATGAGAGTCCTTGTCCCACAGGATTATTCTCTCTGATGCTGATCTGGCAGAAAAAGCCATCTCTCTCAGCCCTGGATGGGAAATGTTGATACTTCAGCTTTCTGTCACAGTCAATTCAAGTGGAGCCCAATGCAGATACACACATCTGTGTAAACTGTTCTTTGTTTTGCTTTCTAGGATAATTAAGTAAAAGCCTAGTAGATGAGCACAATTACTCAAAATTAATCACTTTCAAGGCTAGTTAAATCATGACAGATTAATTGCTTATATCTACTGCTACATTAGGATTTATTTTATCAGCAGAAATACCCAAGTAGCTCTCCTGTTCTGGTAAATCATTCCTCTTTTTATGAGAAAATTGTAAATATTTGTTTATTATCATCAATGATACTTTTCATCAATTTTTAAAAACAAGGTGGCTTTAATTACATTTTGTATGGATGGTATTTGGCTACACTTATCCTCAAAAAGTTTTCAAACCTTGAAAGTGTTCAAGGCCAGGTTGGATGGGTCTTTGAGCACCCTGGTCCACTGAGAGGTGTCCTTGCCCGAGGTCTCTAAGGTCCCTTCCAACACAAACCATTCTATGCTTCTATGATTATTTTGATGTCACTTAGCTGCTTTCTGAAAATGTAGGCAAAACAGTCTGAGATCAGTGTTGAGCATACTCTGTGTCAGAGGATAGGACTCAGTTTGTAGAGGTAGTTCAGGAATTTAAATACATTATGATCTTCTATGATATAAGGAAGAAATTTTTTTACAGTGACTGTGGTGAAAAACCACTGTAACTTTCCCAGAGAGATGGTGGATATCCCCTCCCTGGGAACATTTGAGGTCAGGATGGGCTCTGAGCAATCTGATCTAGTTAAAAATGCTTCTACTCATTGCAGGGAGTTTGAACTAGATTTCCTTTATAGGCCCCCTTCCACCAAAACTTGTTTATTATTCTATGATTCTGTGATTCTATTTCAAACAAGTTTGGTTTGTTTATTATCACTGGTGATGAGATTTCACATTTCAAGAAAGTATCTTTTGTGTATTACTAACATGTGAAAGATCTGTTACTTATTTGCTTTAAGCCATGCAAAATTTTTCTCTGTAAAGAGTGCTTAGAGTTTGTCAAGGTTTGAAGTCACCTTAAGTTTAGCCCTCCAAATTTTAAGCTTATGAATTTTTCTAGTTGTATCATTCTGTAATCACTGGAAAGGAAATGAGAATGGCATTGTCAAAAGATGATTGATTCCACCTAGGAATTAATACTGTGATCACATTGATTAATTTTTCTTAATGGCTAAAGTTAAGTGAGATGAATACAAGCACTTCTTGCTAGTACCAAAGACTGCAAAACAGAAAGACTACTGTCTCTCAAACAGATCTTGTGAGGTTGGATAAGAAATCTGATATTCTTTGTCACTGGCATTATATGGTAGCTTTTCCTGTCTTTTTAACTTAGTAAGGTAAGTCCTCTCCTTACTAAGTCCCCAATAGGCAGTCCTCTCCCTATTGACTTTAAACATGCCAAGGACCTCTTAGTTTTGATGTCTTGCTTTAAAATAGCTTGTGTTAAATGAATGTAATTTACGAAGTCTATTTAGATATTATTGAGGTTTTGGGTTCAGGGCAATTATTGCTAGAAAACTCTTTTAACTAGAATAAATGTCTGAATCTGTATTTTTCAAGATAGGACTTTAAAGTTTATGATTTAAATTTACAATTTTCCATATTTTAGTGTTAAAAAGCCCCACATCTCTCTAACACATGGAATGATCATAACTATTAGAAAAACTAATTTGAATGGGTGCCAGACCCTCTGCATTTTACTGCTATTGTTTCAAGAATGTATTACTGCAGTGTTGAAAACAGATTTGCTAAAAAAAAAGGAACCAACATATTGATAATCTTGAATTTTATTTTCAGGTTCAAATAGAAGTCACCAACAAAAAAAAAAGCTTAGTTCCAGTGTTAGGGGATAGGTGGGAAAAGTACAATGCTGAAGAATAAGAAAAGGATACCTTAAATATATATAAAAAATTCTCAGTTGAAAGTAACAGGGTGCTGACCTAGAAGTGATTGAGATTAATGGCAAGTGGTTCTGCTATTGTATTGATCAGTACCTGTGGCTATTTAGTAGATGATAAAACACATAACATTGATTAAGGTTACTGGCAAACTGTTTTAGATGTCAAAGCTCCAACACTTTTCTTAAAGCTCAAAAGAATGTTTTTAATTATGTGTATATAGTGGAATATATTCATAAACACATACATAGAAATAAATAGTTATGCCTGTATAATAAAATGTTTAAGAACTACTAGCAAAGGCATTGGTTTAGTAGTACAAAACCATTTAAATTTAATATTTGTCCTTTACCACTATTTCCATAAGCTGTCATGTAACTAGTAGATCATACGGTGAATAAAATTAGCAAAATATTATATACATGGAAAACCAAACATTTTAGCTCTTATTGTATAGAGAATTATCAAAAGAAAGGATATTGAAATGTCTGTAACCTGAGAGATCTGTTTCACACTTAGAATCTTCCTGTGGGGAAAAATATAGATCTGAACTCATTAGTGGCACAGTAGAAATTGCTGAAATGTTAAAAAGATTTAAGAGAAAATGAATGAAATAGGAAGAAGACATAAAAAATAAACATCTTCATCATGTAAAGAACTAATTATCGTAAGACTGGTTACTTTGGCAAATTGTCACTGGGATTGTAAGACATAATTCAACTTCCAGAAAGCACAGCAATTACCTCAGAAATGAATGTCAACCTTGTAGAATCTACCAGAAAGAAAAAATAGTGCTGGCATAGAAACATGTTGTAAATTCCCTAGGCTTTGTTTTGTTCTGGTTTCCAGAGTCACAGAATTGTCTGTTCTATTTCTTGGAACAAATAGACTCGATGATGTCTTGGGCAGAGCAATAACTACCATACCCTGAGTTCATTCACAGACTCTATCAAAATGTGCAATTAAGTGAAAACTTCAGAGGGAGGGGGTATATCTCATATGCAGAAGCTGTTCCCCAGTATAAAATGGGGAACTGCAACCTTCTTAATAGGGTCGCTTGTGTTCAGGTGTCTTTTACCATCCACAGAGGTCCTGCAAGCAGGAAATACAGCTTCAGTGTTCAAAGCAATTATTTATTGTCTCACATAAATAGCTGATAGAAAATTCATGCTACTACAGCTAGCATTAATTTGCTCCCTGGCCCTGATGAGACACCAGATGAGTCTCTGCTGGTCAAGCAGTCATCAGTCAGCTGTAAAAGTGCTGCCTCCACTTGGAGAGAGCTGATCCTCAGTCTTGCTAAATGCCCATCTACTGATTCTCTGTGTTTTTTCTTAGAACTTTATTGCTCAAAAAAACTTGTCAGTTGTTTTTCCAGTTTTGTTGGGGTTTTTTGATTGGTTTTGTTTGCTTCTTCATTTATTTTGTAATTGGTAACTATTATTATCTCAACAACTTTACTTCTCTGTATGCTTTTGTTTTTCTTATCTTGCTTGGCTTCAATCTCTGTCACAGGTCAGCAGCAATTTTCTCTGACAGAAAGCCACCCAGCTGTGCTATACAAAATTGGGGGTTTGACCACAGAGAGATAAACACTTTGGCCATGGGTTACAGGTTCTTATATATTTGTGCTTCCCTATCTGGTAACTTCATCAAGGTCATTTGGGTTGAAGATACATATATATTCCTGAAATTATCTCAGTGCTTTTTTAGCTTCCTGATCTCTAAATCCTTTGCCTTACAGTCAGCCTGGCAAAATTCCAGAAAAACATCTACAACACTATTTTGCAATAAGTGTAATCTAAATCACAGATGGATGCATAAAAATGTGATAAAAGATGTTGTGTTTCTTTGTATGCTTCTTTTTTCTTCATGGAGGGCATAAAAATGATAGATCTCAAAATTAAAATGTCGGTATCTACTCTTCTTATATAATTTTACTTCTCCTGTGTTTACCCATTGAATGAATCTTTCTTCAAAAGCATTAGGAACTTTTTAGCTTAATCGGTTCTGTCCACTGGAGTGGATAGAAATCAAGAAGTTATTTTTTATTCTGTGGAATGGCCACTGGGCTGTTTGACAAATTCCCAATATGTGAATGCCAAGAAGAGGGAAGAAATCATGAAAAAATAGTACTTTTTGATCATAAAAGATAGCAGTGAGGACCAAGGAAAAAAAGAACAAGTAATTTAGGTTGTATTTATGTTACACTATTTATATCTGAACTATTGCCCCAAAGTCCGTACATTTTCTGTGTGAGAGATTGTTTTATACAGGAGAGATTAATTCAGCCCTGTGGCAGCCATCTCAGCTGGATAATAATCAGATGGATTATTCAGGTGAAGTCCCCAATGATGGGAACATCACACTCATTTAAAAAAAAGGTGAAAATGTGGACTGTGAAAACTACCGTTCAGTCAGTCTCACCTCTGTACTTGGTATGATCACAGACCCACTACTCCTGAACACTCTTTCAAGATACGTGGAAGATGGAGGTGATTAGACAGTGATCGGTGATCTTGAACAAGGGCAAGTCATGCCTGACAGATCCAGCAATGGAGTGACTAGTGGATAAGGGCAGAGCAACTGATGTAATTTACCTTGATTTCTCTAAGGCCTTTGATGTGGTCCCATACAACATTATTACTTGTAGATTGGAGTTGACAGATATGAGGTTGATGGACAGACTGTTTGATGGATAAGGAAGTGACTGGATGACCACATCCAAAGGGTTATGGTTAATAACTCAATGTCCAAGTGGCAGGCAGCAATAAGGACCTCCATCAGAGGTCCACACTGCGAGCAAAGCTGTTCAATCTTTGTTGATGGAACAAATAGTGGGACTGAGTGCACCCACAGCCAGTTTGTGGGTGACACCAAACTCAGTGGTGCAGTTGACACACTTGAGAGAAAGGATTCCATCCAGAGGTACAGGCTTCAGTGGAATAACTTTTTGAAGCTCAACAAGACAAGTCTGCCCTTGAGTTGGGCAATCCCTGATATCAGTATAGACTATGGGACAAATGGACAGAGAGTAGTCCTGAAGAGAAAGGCCTGGGGATACTTCAATGAAAAATTGTACTTGAGCCAGCTCTGTGCACTTTCAATCCAGAAAGACAACCACATCCCGGGTTATGTGCAGAGGAGCATGGCCAGTTTGTAAAAGGAGGTGATTCTTCCCCTCTCTCACACTCTTGTGAGACTCCACCTGGAGATTCAGCTCAGGGGCTGGTAGTTCAAGAAAGGCACGAAAAGGTCAGAGGGGGCCCATGGGAGGGCCATGAAAATGATCAGAGGTCTGAATAACATTTATATGCGGAAAGGCTGAGAGGGTTATTCTGCCTGGACAAGATAATGCTCCAGGAAGACCTTATTGTGGTCTTTTAGTATTTTAAGTGGGCTAATCAAAAAGAAGAGAGCCTTTTTGCCAGGGCCTGTAGTGACAGGACAAGGAACAATGGTTTAAAACTGAAAGAGGTTAGGTTTAAATTGTGTACATGGAAGAAATATTTTAATGATGAGTGGGGTGAGAAAATGGGTCAGGTTGGCCAGAGAGGTTGGGCAACATCAACTTCCCCACCTTTTGAAGCGCACAAGACCAGTTGGATGGGACTTTGAGCAACCTCATCTAGATCTAGTGGGAGATTAAAGTATTAAAGTAGAGGCTGAACTATGTGATCTTTAAAGGTCCTTTCCAATCAAAAAAATTCTATGATTTTAAAAATACTGCTTTCTATTTGCTTAATATAATTGAACTAAGTACTTCACTTGAAGACCTTCAATAGGGATGTCTAAAGTCAGGTGAATTGGATCCTATCCATGGTGTTTTTAATGACTAAATGAACACATTCAATGTTGAAAAAAGAGATTAACAAGGGAGTAGAAGAAAGCACTATCTATGGAATTCCTTTCAGTACTTGAAAGTGCTGTTCAGGGAAGTGGAGACTTGGCATGGGTAATTGTTTTAGTATTTAAATTATGTTTCAAGAGAAATTTTGGGAAAAGTGTTCTCTTTAAATGTAAAAAGGTTGCTGAAACAATATGGCAAGACCATAATGATTTTATTGTAAAAAATAGAAATATGGGAGACTGAGTAGCACTTTGTTAACATTTAAAAATATTACGGTAAATATTAAACAGATTTTTAGTGATTTTTTTTCCCTGCATGATAAAATACTACATAATACTTTAAAATGGAATAGTGCTTTCTTCCACTGGAAGAACACAGGTTGTGTTTCCATGAAATGAAGAAACTTTCACAACAAAAAATTAAAAACACCAAACTGATTGGAAAGTCTAGAAATTGGAACTCAATATTTGAAGCCTTCAGTTGTAATGACATATACTGTTCCTACCTGTCAGACTGCAGAAGGTATATTTGAGAGACCATATGACATGTGGATGAGATTAAGAGGTATTGTCAAATCTTATGTTTGTAAATCTGAAACTCATCTTCGACTAAAACAATTTTTTTTCAAAACAGTTGTCCTGGGTTGGCCATATGACCTGTTTGTATCCCCAATCATCCTCTTACTTATGCTGGACATTAAGTTCTGCAGTTTTAAGTTGGTCCCAGAAAGACAGAGAAAGTAAAGGTGGAGGGAAAAAAAAACAAAAAATCACTCACCGTCTGTCTGCAGGATGCTTTTACTCCTACGAACCAAGGCCGAGAGAGAGCGGAGAGACTACATTCCAGCGGACAGCGTTATCTCTTTTCTTTTTCTTTTTTCTTCTACTTTTTACTCTCGCTGGTGTGGGTGCTGGAAGAGCTCCCAGCGGAGGGTTTCCTCGGATTTTTCCTGGCCTTTTACAGGGAAACACTTTGTTTCTTTTACTAGGTATTTTTTTTTCCTTTTTTCCTCTTCCTAGGACTGGTTGGCATCGCGTGGGCCCAAGACACCAGGGAACCCCCGGGGGGTCCCCCCCTCGCCGACTTCTACAGCCGGGCCGGCAATCGGCCCCCCCCACTGGAGAACTGAACCGGACTCAGACGGACTCTGAATCTACCATCTCTTCAGAGGAAGGAGAGGTTTCATTGTTTTCATATTATCCAAATCTTTCCTATATTTGTGAATATCCTATTTGTTAAATAAATAGTTTTTTCCGCTTTTCTCTAAGGAAATTCTTCCCGGACCTGTAGGGGGAGGGGTGATTGGAATTGACTCTTCCTAGAGGAGACCCCCCAGAAGTTTCCTCCTAAATATTTGCCCTAAACCAGGACACAGTGATGATAAAAGAATACAGGAAAAAGTAGCCTTCAATGATTTATTTGAAATTATTAAACCTCTAACAATGGAAACTGAAATCACAGAAATAACAATCCTTATTTATGTCAGGATGAAGTTATAAGTGCCTTGCTAAAAGTAAGTAACATATTGAAATAGAGATATCGTCTAAGACAATTCAGAGGATTTTCTATCTTTACTAAAATATAATAATATTTTGCACCTGTCATACATTCTGTACATAAATAAAATAAAAAAATCCCAATTTTTAGCTTTTATTAGAAAGAACTTAAGGTTATAAGAGAGCCATTTGTCAGAACCTAGAGTTCAGTGTCTTAAACTGCTTAAAGAAAATAACAACAACAACAAAAACCCAAATAAAAATATTGCCATATGAAGCAAGAAAAAGATTACATTTAAACATGCAAGTTACTAAGAACCTTGATTGCTGAGCTAGAACTGAAAAAAATTGTGACCTGTTAAAAATATGGCATCAAAATATTTTTAACCAGTGAAGAAGCAAATAGTAATCCTAAGCCTATGAGAACATTTCAGATATTGTAAGGTAAACTTCTCAGACATTTCAGAAACTTACTGTACGTTTAGTTGTATATTGGTCAAAGTATTCTATATTGTTTAAGATAGCATACAAGATTTTGTGCAGATAAACATCAAGTTGTTGAAAATGTATTGTTCTGGTTTTTGCCTAGCTTTACATTTCCTGGGCTGAGAAGTGACGCAGAAAAATCAAACGCTATAGAACTCATACCTGACAAAACTCTTTCTTGTGTTTGCCTTGTGTGGCCCGTAGTGCATCTAGAAATGTACCAACTGTCCTATTCTTTCTGGACTTGAGTCCTCAGGGGGTGAGTGAAATTATCTTCTCTCCTGCTCTTATTAGCCTTATCTTTATTTCCTATCTTGATTAGTTTAGTGTGTATAGACAGATTACGGTATTATCTGTGCTGCCAAGTCTTGGAGCTCAGACTTAGCATTTATCAAACTTCCTGACTTTCTGCATTGCCTGTTTTTTAGTTCAACCTCGGTCTTTCGTATGGGGTGATCTGGAGTTCACAGATCTGGGTCAAGGCCTGAGGCTTCACAATAGGCAGCAGGAATGTGGCCATGGGCAGCAGGTGTTATGGGCTCTCTCTGGAACAGGCAGAGCATCAAAACAAGGTGAAACTAGGTGTGACATTGGCCCTGGGCTGAGAGTGGGAATTGCATACAAAAATGGCAAGAAGTGCTCCTTTTCCTTAGCTGTAGAAGAGCAAGGGATCCAGTACATCCCCAAGAGAAAGATGTTGAAAACAGACTGTTTCTACCAATTAAAGACAACATCTTTTTCCAGAATTTATACTCCTTGCCTCCTCATACTGTTCTCCAGTTCGATCAAGGACAGCAATTTGACAACAGATTTAGAGTTTACTTTTTGAACAAGTACAGTTAAGAGGAGAAATCAGATTAGAGATATTTTAGGTGCTTGTCAGTTCCTGGATATGGAAACTCTACTAAAGTACACTTATCCATCCATAATTTATTTTAAAGAAATCATTTTGATTTCCTCTACTTCTCTGATTTCAAGTGGGGTACTTTTGCCCCAGTATTTAATTTTTTAATTCTCATAGCACATTTATGTCAACCTATTTACCTAATATGTTATTAGAAGTGCTATATAGTAGAAAAATGAAAGAGTAAAATTCTCAGGTTTTGAACAGCTCTAAATATAGTTTCTGATACATTTCTTATATTTTAACATAGATTTTATATAGAAATCCAGTTTTCTGTGAACATACTTTGTTAAACAGTGACATATTTATATATTTGATTTGAAGACTAATTAGAGAAAACTTACATAAAAAAATCCACTGGGGCTGACATTGTATCTGTCATCATCTGTGATCATGTAAAGATCCTCACAGCTTTGTCAGTTTTTCTCAACTTTTCTTATCATAGAAATACAGAAGCATTTAGGTTGGAAAAGACATTTAAGATCATTGAATCCAAGTGTTAAACCCATGCTACAAAGCCCACCTCTAAACTGTGTCCCTAAGTGGCACATATACATGTCTTTCAAATATTTTCAGGCATGGTGACTCAGATATTTTAAACATATCCTGACTGGTATCCACATGTTGCGTCATTGCTTTATTAACTTACAGATGACAACATTCGTTACTCGTGTTCCAGGACTCAGTTGAAACAAGGCCATAGGAATGAGAATACTGAAAGCCAGATCTGTGATGAAATGCTGTGTTTAAAAGGGAAGACAATATAAGCGGGCACAACAAATTTGTATGTTCAAATCACTTCTGGCTGTTAAAATATTGCGTATATTCTTGCAACTTATATTCTTAAATCCTTGTTTGCTTTTCTTGAGCGTCCTTTCTTTCCTGCATGGGAGAAGTGTACTAAAATTAAACAAATACATGGCCCAAGAGTGATTATGTATAAGCAGTTTTTCTTAATTTCAGTGCTGGTTGTTTATGAAATATGCATGAGGCACAACATTTGCATCTGCAGATGCACACACATTGCAGATCCTGCATCTGTTGGTTAAAATCAAAACAAACCAACAGTAACAAGAATTATCAAGGAAACAGCAAATGAAAAACTTCTCCTTCAGAATCTCTTCAGTTAAATCTTGGGGGAATATTCAGAGCAATGTGCTCTTGGTATTGTGGTTGGTTTTGTTCTTTCCATTTTCCTGGTCTTTCTGAAACAACCACTGGAAATGAAGCTTTTGTAGCACCCTGTGACAAACAGTTGTGTTCATTGTGTGTTGAAACATTTCCTAGTTGTCTCATCCCCATGACTTTAACTTCTTCAGTGGCTTTGAGACTTTGATGCCTTTGGTTACTGACACAAGCAGAGTTGCTGAATTTGTGATGCAAGTTATGATGTTTTATTTTCTAATTTGATGAAGTTTGTAGAAAAAAGAAACCCCCAAGGATATTTGTAATCAAAGCATGCAGATGCATGCCTCCAGGTCTTTCACAATCTGCAGCATTCCTTGTTTGCTAGCATAATACCATGATTACATGGTACTGAATGTCAAGTCACAAAAGACAGGCATTTCTCTCTGCAATATCTGGGCTACTTGCATTAGGAGGCTGATAGATAAGAAGAAATGAAGTTCCAGATACTCTGTGGACATCTAGGACAAGCTGCATTGTAAAATTTTATTGATAATTAAAGTAGTAATAGAGCTTAATGAGAATATAAAAATTGTATGGTTATTTTTCAGAGTTCAGTTTTTGATCCTATTTTAGCAATCTGAGGTTGAAAATGTATTTTACACATTTAATTACATAATTTGTTTAAACAATTTTCAGGGTGCCTAGAGGTTTTCATAAGGATGTTTCCTACTTCTGCAAAAATTCAATTTCCTTTCTGTTATTAAAGAAATTCTAATAAGATTAGGTTAAGCAGAAAGTGAAGATTTCAGATGTTATTTCTCTGGCAAGATGAAAGAGAGAGAGTCCTTTTTTCAAAGGAAGTCAGAGGGAAAAAAAAGGCAGCAGTTTTTTCAAATTTTGCTGTGTCCCACAATCTTTTTCCGACTCCTTCTGTCCACTGAAGAATGTTTTTCACCCAAAGGGTCTCATTCTGAACACATTCAAAATAGATGCCACTAGAGTCAGAGACCAAATGATTAAATAATTAAAAATGATTGTGGCTTTGGTGAGATGGTATGTTTCTAAGAGGATTTTAATATTTCTGAAATAACTAGAAGCAAATTGTTTCTTATATTTAATGATTGTAGTGTCAGTAATTGTGCCTTAGTCCTTTCTCACCTGATAGACTTTGGGTAATGTAAGTTAACTATGGGGAGATCATGGAGCATGCAAGCAGTCCTCTGTATATTGATAAAGTTTGTGAAATGATTACAAGTATCTAATGCTACTGAGGCAATCTAAGTGTGATATAGCCAGGCTTTTTTGCATCTGATCAAAAATCTGGACAAAATATTATGACTAGCTGTAACTAATTTTATATGTGGAAGAACATGAGAAGTCAGACAATCCAGTTGTAACAGAAATTTTTTCTGTTCCTAAAACTCATGGGTTAAGAGTTGTAGTAGTCTGAGCTTTCAAAAAAAAAACCCTGTAGAAAACATGCCGACTACCCACTGAAGGACAAGATCTCTTAGCAGCAGTTAAAGCTCCTGTGGAAGACTGGGAAATCCAAAAGTAATTTTATTTATCTTTTGCAATAACTCTCTTGATATAAGAATGTTTCACATTAGAATTAAAGGCAAATAAGCTCTTACCTTTATTTAGTTTTAAAATAATAATAACAAGTCAACAAGGTCTAGGAGGTCTACTAATAATTTGAATAATATTGTGATGGAAACCCTTGTCCTCACATCTTCAATAAGCAAAATCATAAATCTTGATGGAGTTACGGTTGTATCAGATTATCTTTACAATTTGTCAAGTATTTTCTGTCTTTAATATGTTGAAAAAGCCACACACAAGTAGAAGGGACTATTTGAACAAGTAACTGTTCAGAAGCCCAGAAGATAAGGGGCTAACTTGTGCATGTCACACAGCGATAACAGGACAGATATGGAACCAACCCCAGACTGTTGGTGAGAACAGGCTGTGCAAACAGGCAAGAAAGAACCAGATGTAACTGGAGATGGGAGCTATATTGAGGTAGGGAAACACTTTTCTGGACAAACAAATCTCTTGGAGAAAAGCACAAACCACAGCAGTGCAATTGCAAGAATGAGGTCAAGAAGCAGGTACAGACTGATGGCCAACTGGCCCAATAGGGGGTGATCAAGACCGCCGAAAACCCCCAAAGCCCTTCAGCTGATTTCCAGAATAGCCTAGAGGATTGAAGTGTACATGATAACTAATTAGCATAGAAAGTGAAAAACTTAGCCCCGGGGTGGGGAAAACTTAGGTATAGAAAGGTACTCTCACTGAGCCCAGGAGGTGCACCCCCATGACCCTGGACACCACATCAGCTGGGTCAGTGCTGGAGCCAAGACTGATGATCATTCTTCCGTTGTTGTTGCTATGTTGAAGTCTGAAAAATAACCCTTATATTTTAGTGATAACATTTGATGAAAGGTTATCTTTTTCTCTTGTCATCTTTCATCTTTAGGTTAAGGGTCCAGACATGTGAACTCACCAGTTTCCACTTCTTTGGCCAGATGTCAACCATTTCTGACCTTTTGCTTCTGAAAAGGTATGTTAAAATTTCTCAGGAATATGTTGATGACGCTGTTTAGTAGGTTTTCTGTTACATCTTTTTTTTTTTTTACCTGCAGCCAAAATTAATTATTAAATGAATTAATTTCCTGGCCAAATCCTTGTTTTCAATTATTTCCTTTAAAGTATAAAATATGGCTCTATAAACTGCTCTAGAAAGAACAAAGCACACTTTTAGTGCTGATAATATGTTGGAGTTTTCAAATGTTAGTGAAAATGAGCTTTGATATTTGTGGCCTGAAGTTAAAACTCTATTAAAAGCCCTTATCATTTTAAAAAATGAAAACATGTTATTCTGAAGGAATGGCATGTAATATTTAAAGAAGTTAAAATTTTTCATTTTTTCTTTTTTTTGTGGTATATTCTATTTTTACTCAGTATTTTTTTTTTCAGCATTAGTACATTTGAAATGGTAGCAGTCTATCATATTAAATTCTGTCACAATCATGCATTTTATCATCATACTGAAGTAACAGACTTTATTCCTCCAGAACAGGAAGGAATCCCTGGACAATCAATGGAAATGTCTTATCACTTGCTGCATTTTAAGGTTCCATTTATAAATACATCAAACATATCTTTCCAGAACAAATCACACACTGCTCCCTTTGCAATGAGGCAGTTGGAAGCCTGTTGTATTGAACATGAGAATGAGGATTAATTTGAAGAATTGCTGTTCTCATAATGCTAATTTTAGTAGAGATTTCTTTTACTAAAGTATAATAATCTATGATTGCCCATGCCACGTATTTTTCCTCATGACTTGGTTTTGTAAGTAATAAAAACCTAAAATAGAATTTTTTTGCAAGATATTCTGGAGAAAGACATAGCAAAAATGTCAAACATCAGAAAGAAATTAAAAGCACCAAGTATTTATTGTTTGGTTCAGGAATAATGAAGTTAAGACAAAAAATCACCATAGTTTGTTGTCCTTCTGCATGATCTTTGACAGCATAGATTTGGCAACAGTGTGTAAACAACTACAAGACAAGACCAGAGCAGATCAGGCTTGAGGAGAGTAACTAAAAGGTCTTCTCAATGTCTCACATTACTTCTCTGAAACAAATCCATCAGCTCAGGAAAGATGCAATCTCTACCTACTTCCTAAATTTGCAAAAAATTTGCAAAAATCATTGCAGTCCTTAGAAGATTAGCATATAGGTCAGACACATAGATTCTTCCTGTGATATATTAGTTAACATACTATGGCACGTTGTTTCTTTTCCTCCTCATGTCTGATTTTGAAAAAGAGTTTAAATAAATTAATATATTCAGAAAATGCTAAGTTTCAAAATTATCAGCTTTTACCATGGATAACATCTTCCTAATTTCATTTAACGACATGGACCTAATTGTCACAAGGATTGGCCATAGACAACAGACACCAAGAAACAAGGTCCTTTAATGTTGAATGACAAGTAGAAAACAGGATTCAGTAAAGATTCTGTAAGCAAAGACCTCCTCCCTAATGTGAACTCAATCTCCTTCTAAACAAACATCAAAATGTTTGTACATCCAGGAAACAGAGAATTGACAGGACACTTCAGAGCTGCTTTTATGAGAGTTTAAAACATTACCAAGGACTTTCTTTCTGCATGCAGCCAAATGCCCAGTCCAACCCACACCTACATTATCGCAGTGGCAAGGCTGCAGGGTTCAAAGGAAGAAAAAGTAAGGAAACGTAAAAGCAGAGTTTGCAGCACATCATTGCTGAGCATTCTATGAATGATACAGAAGGCTTGCATATATGGATATTTCTCATATATTAGATAATGTCACCAGAATGGCAGGAAGAAAGTTTTAGCTCTCTGAGGCATTTTTAACTCTCCTCTTTCCATCAGGTGTCTTCTAACTCTTGTTTCTGCCTCTTATTTGCCAGACTTGTGCAGGTGTTCACCCCGGACTGCAAGAATAGCTTTCAATTTGGATCAGGCATAATTGCTTTAAGTTGATGTCACTTTCTTAGCCTGCCTTTGCTACAGGTCACAGAAGATAAGATGGACTCACAACTGGACACAATCTCTCCACTTGCCCTAAGCCTGTGCAATCCCCAGGTTTTATATTTCTTGAACCTGATATAAGACTCTGTTAAGTATCCATTGATTTTTGCATAATCCTGAAGTTCCAGAGTCTGACCATCTACAACATTTATTAATTAGCATGAGCTAAAGTTTCAGCAAGGAAGACACCATTTACATTCCAGAGAATGAACACGCAATTCATGGAATTAACTGGGCAAGGTTTATGGGGAAAAGTAGCATATTTTACTTCATTTTAATAAACGCTGTTTTTTCTGCTTACATATTTTGCCCTGCTTTCACCACCAGACCAAGTGGAATTCAGGGTCTATTTTTCAAGTCAGATAGGAATCACAAGCTCAAATCAGGCCCTTGACCTCTATTTAGGAAATTAGTGTTTTTATAACAGGGAATAAATTCTTTCATTTTCTTGGTGGCGCATGAATGTTTCTGAAATGGGGAAGAGTGTTATTGGAATTTGTCCTTTCTTTGTTCAGCCTACAGCCCATTCTTCAAGCCTTTGTCATTTGATTATCTTGATCAAGGTGATTAAGGGCTTTATATTTTGCGTCCAATTTTCTGTCCTTGTGAATGCTGACATGGAGGAATAAAGAACAGAGAACTTCAAAGGAACTCCTGCAACCCAAATTCAAACTCCTACTTACACCAGAGACAGAAAAAGAGTGACAGTGAGCATTTCTGAATCTTTTTAGGGTTTCTTTTGGTGCTTCTCAGAAATGTGGGTATTTTCAGACTACAAGTAGAGGAAGTTAGATTGCTCTGGCTTTGCTCATTCAATATCCACTATTTTATGATGATAGAGATTATTAAAGAAAGCTGTGATGTGTCAATGCACAGCAAAATTGCATTGAACCCAAGGATAAATGTGCGCAAACCGTGCATCTCCTTTTTCCATTCTAGCATTTATATATTATTTATGTCTGCACTGAGAAAATGAAAAAGATATTAATACAGTCTTTTTTAATGTCACTTAGCAGCATTTCAGCATCTACTTTCCTGCTACAGGCTACTAACAGCAAGCTTTTATAAATTCTCATTCAGAAAAGAACAATAACTGATGACCTTTTGATCTTGTAATAACATATTATCATTATGCTGTGTTGTGATCAAATATAAAGGTAAAATTTAAATGTAAAGTAGCCTTGAACTTTCCCAGGAAGAAATAACAACAGAAGCCATACTTATGTGTCTATCCTCAGATTTTTGTCTTTTGGGCAGAGCAAGAACCTGAGAAAGAAAGCATGTTTCCTTTTAAATTTATTTCACTGTAAAAATCACTTTCCAATTTGTTGAGGGCTGACTGTGTAGTCCTCTATAAGCAAATTCTAACTATTTTTCTTAGGAAACAATAGTGTTCCAGGCTAAATACAATGCTGTGCTGAAATATTTCCCTCTTTTTCCAGATATGATTTTGACCAAGCCACCAAGTTGTCTAAGTCTGCTACACAAAAATACCCAACAACATGGATAATTAGGAATTTAAGCTTTGGGCAAAAATGAATTGTGGTGGCTGAACTGGGAAAAAATTTCAGTTTACTAATGATAAGATCAACTGTAAAGACATATGAGTGACTAGGTAATTTCGAAAGATCCATATATGCTTCTCGTTTTCTTTATTATTCTCTTTTCCCCCTTGGTACCTGTTATCCACAGAGTGGATAGCAATTAAAAGTCCACCAGGATAATTCCATCAAATGTCTTAAATGACATTGATTATGCAAAGCTACTCTGACAGCACAAAAAAACCAGGAAAGTCTCTTTCAAGGTGTCCAAGTATCTCAGCTGAACCCCTAGCTCACAAATGTACAAAGTGAAGCTTCCAAAAAAAGCAGAGGGAGAATAGCTTATTTCAGTTTCCTTTACAATACTGTCTTATGTAAATTTTCAGAGAACTGTGCATTCAAATAATTGAAATGTGTAGCCAGCTACTTTCAAAAATATTTTAATTGTTTTACTATGAAAACTTCATAGTCTTGGGTACATGACCACAGAACAAAGAATTAGTTAAATAATTTTGCTAAATGATTTGCATTAGGTCTCTGGATTTGAGACTTTTTATGAATGTAGCCAATTTTATGGAAGAATCCCCCCCAGGAAGCCTCTGATGGCCCTTTATTTTTCCTTCTTCAATGTCCAATATTCTATGAACAAGCTTCCTCATAGTGGAAGATGGGAAATACTTAATATGCTGTAAAACATTTGATATGTGCACAAGACCATGGATTTTGTTATCTCTAAGAGGTGAATTCTACTCTCAGCATTCTTTCTTCATTTTTAATTCCTCTGTAATTGTAGAGAGCATTTCTGAGCAATGACAGTGGTTCTTACATTACTACTCAGTGCTTACTAGGAAAGCACAGCAGATAAAACTAACAGATTGCATACAATATAAATATTGAAGCAATTTCTTAGAAGTTGCAGAGTCTGGTCTTTATTTCTTGTCATAAATTATTCTATACAAAATAAACTGTGTGTGCAATGATGTTAATCCCCTCCCAAAAATGCTATAAAAGGTATGTCAATGTTTTGAAGTTTCCTACATACTACTAAAATACTGAAATTTAAATCAACCAGACTTCCTTCTCATCAGGAGAAATCTGTCACCATCATAATTTGTATGCCACTTTCTTTCTCCCCAACCTGTGTATCTGTCTCACTTTTTCCCTCAAGTTCAAGGACAAATTTCCCCTTTATCCCTGTTTTGTCTATTATCCTATGGGTTCCTGAGATCCTGTTCTGGTATCTTTGAAGTCTGTTTATCACAAAGGAACCTGTTTGTTTTGAGTGACTGAGATATTAAAACCTTTTTTACTGGTTCTGCAGATAAAACATCTTTCACTTAGAGTTGTCTAAGTGGATTTGTGGCTGGTCATGATGACATGGTTTAAATTCGATTTTTCACATCATAATTTGGGCATATCCAATGCACACACTAGGATATATGACTAAAAGTCACAGGAACTGACTGCAGAGGACAGAGGCAAGTAAAATATCCTCCATCCATCTCCATTTCATCTCTTCTTTGGAAGTTTGATTCTTAAGCATGACTTTTTTTCATCAGCTTCAACTTCCTCAGGAACCATGCATAAAACTCCTGCCCAAATATCATGTAAATTGTTTTTTGTTCGTATGAAACTCTCCGTGACAGCAGAGCACTCTCTCTGGAACAGAATGACAGATTCTTTTCTTTTCATATAACATGACTAATTCTTTGGTAGTCCAATACTTTGACCTCCCATGAGAGTAAAATATCTTCTCTAATGTCAGGAGGTCATGTTTTTCACAAGTAACCTTGGAGTAATGTGTTCCTCCATTTTTCAAATGCAAGAGCATGAGGAAACTCTAAATGTATCGTTTCTGGAGAGCAGATACTCCATGTTTCATTATAACCCGTTTCACTTCGAATACCTCAAACCACCAGTCACTTTTGAAAATGTAGCCTCCAAAATGAAGTCTCTAAAAAATCACATCAGAAAATGTAAAGATACCTCACTGGAAAGAGTCTACTGTAACAAAAAAATCTCTACTACTCTGTGATAATGAGCACACAAAGTTGGAAGTTCTGCTGTGACAGCCACACACTGCTAGGAATTCTCAGTCGAGGTTTTATACTAGTTTAATTCTCGTATTTTTCCTGACATTTTAAGGAGTTCTACTTTACTTTCAATTGCTGAACAGCTATAGCCAAATCCCCTAAAGAGAGGAACAATCCTGTGCAAGAGTTTTCTGCTGAGGTTAACTGCACTAATTATCACCATTCTCAGGTACCAGCACTCACATGGCAGAGAACAATGCACATATAAAACAGCAGGGAAACTCACAAAATAATGTTCTTGATTACTTTGATAAGCCTAGTTGTCTCTACTGTCTTGACTCAGAGTCATTAAAAGAACAAATTCCTGCAGTGGTGCAATTGTTTCTGATGAGAAAGAGCTGTACTGTTTGAAGTTCAAAAAGATAGATAGATAGATAGATAGATAGATAGATAGATAGATAGCTAGACAGATAGATAGATAGACAGATAGATAGATAGATAGATAAAACACAGGAATTTAAAAAATATTTCAGTCCCAGTGCTTGGAATTTGCTCTCCTCCTCAGATCAAATATGTCTTCCTTAATATTCTGAAAGATAAGAAATAATAGCCAAATGGGCAAAGATGCATATAAATATATACATATGTTTATATATGGCAAATAATGATATTATAGCCAAGGACTTCAACAATAAATGATTCTGAAAAGCACAAGGATCTTTAAAATTTAAACTGTAAAGGGACATATTCCCATCAGTCTTCTGATGAACTGGAGAAGAAATACATGTTTATCAATGCTACCAGTAATTATCTAGAGAAAGGAAGTGATACCCTTTGTCATGCCAGGCTGCTTAACTTAAAATATACAATTTCTGAGGTGCTGTCAAGTACAGTTAACTAATAAGATCTCATCTGGAATGCAGTGACAGTGTGCTGACAATCTCCAAGTCTGTGCAAGATCAAGGCAACTTAGAACATTGCACCAGTTATCTGTTGGATATATAACAGGCCCCTACAACTGTCATGCTTGCAGAAAGAGAAGTGAGAATGAGGAGAGACATGTGGTACCATGGTCTTTGGTGCTCTGAACTAGGAGTGTATCACAGAAAATGCTGAAGATGCAGAATCACTGCTACCTTCATCCTTCACGAGGTGCTTTGTATTTGGCTGGCTTAACAGGGTCTCTCTAGGTGTGCTGGCTCAGGCCAGTTAGAGAGCAGACAGGAAACAGAGTAATGTTACCTGGTATAGAAGAACCTGAATATGAATGCAGACTGGCGTGACATGAATCATTCTTTACACAGCAAATAAATAGCAAGAGCAAGTAATGAACCCAGCGTGTTTCCTAGCAGTCATCTGGCAGCGTGATAGGAAACTGTTGTAAATATTTACAGTTATAGTCTTTGGCAGTGAAATCATGGTAAGCATTGCTAGCAATTTTCAGTTTAGTGGGTCAGCCAGTTGCAGTTATTAATCTGGAAATACTGACAAAAATGATAAAAGAAAAAAATGTTGTCTTGATGAAATACTAAAAGTTCAGCATTATCTAATAATCAAAAGGTTTTAGTCTTGGTTTGACTTTATTAATAATTTCATTTGTCACAGAAAAATATGATATTTTTAGGGTTTTTTATTGACTAAAATATAAAAATAGGCATTAGAAACACTGGGGAAAAAATATTTTCTCTTTTATGGCCCACCAGAGGAAAAAAAAACACTGCAATTTGATCATAACCATATAAAGATGAATTTAAAATTCCATTGCCTTGAACAACCTGAACTATAAATGGCCCAACCACAAATAATTTTTAATTATTCTACTCCTAGAATTATCTTAAATTATTCTAAATTTTTTTTGCAAAATGCTGCAAATACCATAAGAAATTCTCCTTCACTGACCAGGTATAATAACTTAGGAAGATTAAAAATTTTGAATGTATTCAACAAGAGAAAAAATTGTATTAATTGTGGTCTACAATATTAAGGAAACCAATCCCTTTTGAAAAGCCAGCAAAAAATTATCCTTTAATTTTTGATCAAATCTGTTCTTAGAAAGCTCCCTGAAAGTAGATGTCCCTTTTAAGACTGGATATTGATCAGAAGTATATTGACTGAGGAAGAATATAGGAAGGAAGTTGAGCACACTGCAATGTTGTGTTACAAGTGCCAGCTTAAAACAAGCAGTGCATTTCTTCTTGGCAATAGCATAGCAAAGATAAAGCAGCCTGCTTGGGAAAACCTGTCCATGAACTGTCTCACATCTGAGACTACAAAAGAGCAAGCATCTGTGGGAACATTACTAAATTTCTTTATTAACTCTGTGGGAGAATTTGAGGCAGACACAGACTGAAGAGTGATTATAAAAAGAGTATAAGAGTTTGAGCTATTTGGTTTTTATATTGTTAAGATATTTGAAAAACAATGGGCCAGAGATACCAAGTAGACAAATTCAGCTGAACTCTAGTAACTAAATCTAATTGATAAATGTCTAGATGTTAGATTTTCAACTTTGATGCTTTATCCTCTTCAGAATAAGTTGCAATATTCTGTGGCATTCTTTATCAGCCACAATTAACCTTAGTACCAGATCTCAGACTGGATCTGGTAACTCCAGAAAAAAAAAAACAAAACCAAAATCATACGCCTAAAATCCATACCTCAAAGAAACCCTAGCAGAGAGGAACAAACTAAAATTGTGATACACAGAATTTCAAGGTCACGAGGTTACACTCTTGCCTTTAGAAGTAGCATTCATCGGTTAAGCTGACTGTACATTCCCCATTTAGCTGTTAGTACCTGTGCTGGGGTCCAGGTGGCTGCATTTAGAGCATCACTGAAATGGCAAAGTCAATCCACAAATTTCAGCAGAGACATGCCTCTTTCTGCATCTTCTCTGGACTGATGGTAATCAAAGTTCATGCATAACACCTTGTTGAGCTGGGCTGCTCATTGTGAAACCTTCCAGGAAGGTAGACAGTGATGGCTTAGAAAGTATGTCTTCCCATGATCTTTTACTTTATTTTACATAGTCCAGTTTTTAATGTTTCTTATTGTATAGCCCTGCTTGCATTTCATGCCATAAGTTGCTTTTATTAATGAGTTAGAAACCTGAGCTTTGGATATGACTCACCTCAGGTATAAAGCATTTGGGGCACCCTAATTTTAGATGAATAAACTTAAAAGGTTA
Organism: Petroica traversi; assembly: GCA_025920805.1. Taxonomy (NCBI): domain Eukaryota; kingdom Metazoa; phylum Chordata; class Aves; order Passeriformes; family Petroicidae; genus Petroica; species Petroica traversi. The sequence continues at coordinate 10,446,179 of JAHLSL010000021.1, read as the reverse complement.
TTGCAAATGAATGCATGTCTATTCTTCCTTGATACTCTTCTGTGATATGCAGGTGATGCTTCCTCAAGCTCCACTTTTGGATTTTTCTGTTTTATGTGGTAAAACTGGAATGAGGCCCAAGAAAACTAATAAAATCACTCAGGAGTGAAAATCAATGTAAATTTTGTGACATAGGCTGTAATTTTCAACAGGGAGTAAAGTTCATGATCTTGACATAACTGAAAATAGTAAGGAGTGGATCTCTGAAGAGGAGTTAAACATCATGGTACCTAACTTAAAGAAGCTGTTTCAGAAGCTAGAATATAGACTCCAGTCCTTGAGGAGAGACAAGTCAAAGAATAAAATTCAGGTAAGTGATGACTGGATCCATGTCAGTGGGTGGTTGATAATACTGGGAAAATACTGAAGTGAGGAGACAGACATACATATCTTGACTTAAGGGATGTTTGATGCCTAACATTGTCACAGATGAGTGAAGGAGGAAGTGGTTGTGGTGATCTTACATTTTTGTTTGGTCCTGACACTTAGCTCTTGGCCTTGTGTAAGGCAATGGAGAGCAACCGTCTGTGGGTTTCTACTCTGAGTAGTCTATTTAAAACAGAAACCAAAACTGAAGTCTTCTATATCTGTAGTTGGATATAAAAAGCAACCACTCTCATACACTTTTCTTCTATATGTGTGTGGAAGCAGGAATGCTCAGTGTACTTGTTAGTTCAGATACTAGAAGTGAGTTTGACAGACAGGATTGATGTTGAGTTTGCCAGACTCTTGAAGAGGCATCACATAATTGAGAGGAGAGATCTAGATTGGGTTGGAAGGGACCACCAAAAGTCATCTACTCCAACCCCATTGAAATGAGACGGGACATCCTCAACTAGATCAGGTTTCCCAGAACCTCATCCAACCTGACCCTGAGTGTGTTCAGGCATGAGGTATCCACTACTTCTCTGGTCAAAAAGCTGTTGTTTTACTATTCTTATTGTAAAAAAACTTCTTTAAATCTAATATGAATCAGCCCTTCTTCAGCTTAAAGCCATACCCCTTGGCTTATCTCAACTGACCCTGCTAAAATGTTTGTCCCTATCTTTTGTAAAACTTCCTTTAGGCACCAAAAGGGAACATTAAGGTCTCCCCAGAGTCTTCTCTTTCCCAGGCCGAACAATCCCAATTCTCCCAACCTTTCTTCACATGAGAGGTGCTTCAGCCCCCGGATCATCTTCTTGGCCCTCATCTGGACCACTCCAACATGCCCTTCCTGTGCTGAGGGCTGGACATGGTACTCAAGGTGGGGGTCTCATGAAGGTGCAGTAGAGGGGAAGAATCACCTCACTCAAATCATTGGTCATACTTCTTTGATGCAGCCAGGAATTTCACTAAAATTCATATTAACTCTTAACCTATACCAAAAACCAATAAAGTCTTAGAAAAAAATGCTGAGTCTTTATAGTCATTTACAGAAAAAACAGACATTTCAGCCATAGAAACATTGCAGACAAAGGCTCTAATAAATTTCTGGTAACTTTGTTCTAGCCATTATTGCCACTTGTTAAATGTATTGTCTTTGCACAGGCATGAACCTTCTGTGGAATGATGCAGTAACAAGACAAGCAAACTTACAGCTCCACTGCTGCAAAAAAAAATTGCAAAGATATATTCTATGCACCATGAGAAGTTGGCAAAAATTTATAATAATTACTTAAAAAGAAAAAAGGAAGTTGAAACAGATGGGTAACAATCAAAAGGAAAAAAATAATTCCTCAGCCACCTACATGAAAATGAAAGCATAATGTCCATGTATTTAAAGGACAATCATGTATCTGACATCTTATCTTCAAGTAATATAAAAAATTAATTACATTTAGATAACTGTAACTTATTCCCCTTTCCTGTACTCTTACCTCAAGTATATAGAACTATAGGTTCCAGGTGATATTGTTAATGTATAAAAACTCCAAAAATGGGCTCTTGTTCACACTAAAAACATATTTAGCTCAGTATCATGACTCTCTGACAATGGTCCACAGTGGAGATCTAGGAAAAAATGCAAGCACAAGTATGCTGTAATAGCTCCCTAGACTATCTGTCTAGTCTCAAACAAATTGCAGTTCTGGGACTTTCTCACTCAATGGGGATCTTTTCATACTTAATAGTCTGCTACAGATCTCTTCCCATGATTTAAGTTATGCCATTCTCTAGTCTCACTGGATTTTTACCACATACTCTTGGGCAAGGAGCTCCACAGATTAATTACATGAAAACCAACTTTCTTCTCTTTCTTTTGAATCAGCATCTTAAGCAGTTTTTACCACACCTTAGTTCTTGTATTCAATCAACTATTTGCCTTCTTTGTATCATTTGGGATTTTATAGATAATGTCCAACAAGTGCAAATATAGTACTTCACATGAATAGAACCATTTGGGTGCCAGCCTATAGTATGATGGGTCTTGATGTCATACACTTCATGACATTGCAGAAATATATAGAGAAATTATGTGCAATAGAAATAAATCAACTGGAAAAACTGGTTGGTCTATCTGGTCTGAATAAATTAGCAGTCTTAAATAATATATCTATAGATAACTGGTAATCTGATTTTACAAGCACAAGTCACACCCTGCTGGAAGCAAAGAATGTCTGTTATTGCTTTCAGAGCATTTTTTTTGTTGTGAGTTTTCAAATTTACTTGTAATGATAAAAGTGTGCTACAGCTATGGTGATGAACTAAACTAGCACTCTAAGTATTTTTTCTGGCATATTGTGTAGAAAAAAAAATCATCATAATATTTTTATTTGTCTTTATTAATGGCTCTATGCATTCATTATGACCACAGACAATTTTTGCTACTCTCCTTTTTATGAACTTCTTGTGAAACTCATGATTAGAGTGATGATGACAGATATTAGAGAATTATGCTGAGTATACCTCAAGGGATATTTTTACGGGTTTCAAAATTGTATTAAACATTTTTATGTTGCTTCACTCCTCAAAAACAGTGGGAGCTAAAATTCTATTGAATCCTTGAAGATTATTGGAAAGAGATGCGGACTTAAGACCTAACCCAATAATTTTACAAGGGAATGGAATGTATTAATGGTAATGTTACTCTGGTAAACATTTCTGATATTGACCACATTATGTCTAGCAGATCAATATTTTTCAGCCACTTAATTATCTGGGTGATTGCATTTGTCAATTTGAACATAAATAAATATCTTACCTGATCAAATACCTTATGGAGCTTGAGAGAATTGCTTCACAAAATAAAATGTTCTAGTCTTGAGAATTTACCATGTTTCCTGCAGCACTGATGACTTGACATTTTTTATGCAAACTGATTTAATTTTTAAAAAATTTCTATTTCAGAAGTGACTTTAAGGAGCAGTTAACTGTACCGTAAGAGAATCACCCAAAATGGTGTTATTTTTGTTCTTGGCTTATTTGCAAATTCTCTTGAATTTAAACACACAATAAAAACACAAAATCTGGATAAAAGCAGGGTTTTCTCTGCAGGTGATGTCATTCTAAAGAAACTAGAAAATGATAAATTAAAGTAATCAAATAGACAAAAAAAAAAAAGTAAAAAAAAAAGAAGAGCACCAGATCTTTTTTTGCAGTAATGCACAGAAATTTTAGCAAAACACTTGCTATTTTTTTAACTAATTAAAGTAAATGACATATCACCAGAAATGAAGGAAAATTTCTTTATTGATATTTACAATCTTATTACAGGTCTAGATATTTACATTATAACTGATCCTATGGGAAAATAATCCCAGACTCAAGGGTTTTCTAAATTTTTGGTGTTTAAACAGAGAAGGAGACCACTGAGGCTGTCATCACTGTACTGCTACAAAAAGCAAACTCTCCTGGCTTTCAGAAGTAACTGGTTTCCATCATAGCCTATTTTGTTTTATTACAGGAATACATTTCACATTCAAATCTTAGAGCGATGCCTACCAAAGCAGTACATAGTTAACAGAAGTGCAAAATGCAACAGGGAAATTTATAAGCTCTTTTCAGAGAACAAAAAACAAGAAATCACCAGAAGATGTTCTCTTTATGCAAAATTGGAAATACTTGAGAAATTCCCCTGATACTGCCATATTTGCAAAATGGAATGATGCTTTCTACTTCAAGTATTCCTTTCTTCTGCATGTGTGCTGGACGTGGTAGAAGCACCAGGCACAAGGTGGACCTAGGGAAGAATGACATTTCAAGACTTATGAGCCTCTGCACTTGCAGAAGAACTGTAATACTACAGCAATAGCACTGCTGATACATAACCATCACACCATAGCACATGTATCATTAGAAATGCTCATGTTTTGATGCAATTGTGCGATTTACAAAGTAATGAGATACAGAAATGTTTGTTTTTTTCTGTTTACTGCATTTGAAGTTGTGGTCAGACTGCTCTGACCACTTTTGCAGTCTGTTTTAAAAGGGAAAGGTTGGAAATTGTTGAGAGAAGAGTTACTGGAGCTTTGTAGTCTGCTCTGGGAAATGTTAACATGTAAAAACAGTCAGCTAATTGATTTATTGAAAAAGGTAGTTACATATTAAACTATAATAAGAATCACTGTACATTGAGGGCACAAAACATTGGATATTTTTCTAATGGCACTATCACTCTTGTCTACAAAAAGACAAGATAAAATGCCTTTTGTATGATATTTTAAAGTCAAGGTGAAAAGCTGCAGCTGAAAATATTTACTTGACTTACATCCTGTAACAGAGTGAACTTCAGGCTGCTATGAAGAAAAAGTATCTTAATATGGACAAAAAGACTTTATTAATCTTTCTAACATGCAAAAAAAACTGGACCTGGGAGGAGAGCAGACTAATTTGAACAGAACATTCCCTCTTTTAAAATTAGAAAGCCCTGAATTTTTTCAAATGACTGAAGAGTTTGACTGGATTGCTTTATACCAAACTGCACTTGTGAATTGTCCCATTCTTCCTTTCCCTATTCTCCCACCATCAGGAGATACCGAAATTGCTTAGTAAGGCTAAATATAAAATCGGTTTGGCTTTTTTTTTTTTCTTTTTTTTTTTTCTTCCTGCTGGGACTTTCCACAGACACACAGACTTTCCACAGACACAACTTATCCTATTCTGCAATAAAACAAAACACAGAGACTTTTGAAATATCACGTGCCTTGAACACAAAGCAATGTTTATTTCACTCAACAAAGACAAAATTAGGACATCTCTTGCAATATTTATTTTTTAAGTTGAAAAAACCCAAAATATTAAAATTCATTTCAGTTGAAAGAAAGTATTAATGAAAAGAAAAAATTGTTGGGGAAGATGAAATAGGAAAGCCTTATAGATATGATTACCTTGCAAAAGATGCTGAAAATATGGAAACTATAATCGAAATTGAGATGAAGACAAGGTTTGAGTTAAAGAGTAACTAAGAAACAATGGTATAGCTGGCTGAAGGTAATCCTCCTTCTTGACAGAACAATACCCTTTGCCTAGGCAGGTCCAAAGGTCAGAACAAACCATACCTGCCTGGTAGGAGATTCTCAAAAGCAGTTTTTTAAGGTTTAAAATATAACCCCGTATGGTAATGTAATGATTCTTATAGGTTGCATGCAAATATTGTAGAGTTTGTAGCTTGTTTCAGATTGGTTAAAGAGAATTAGAATATTCAACAGAGAAGATGATTTATTGAATTGTAAACGGCAAATCACTCTCTTTTCACTTTCTTTTTTTGCCTCTTTTTCTCTCTCTCTCTCTGGCCTGCTTTGAGCTGCGTCTTGCAGCCCAGCAAGCCTCTCACACCCATGCTCTTTCACAATAAATTCCCATGCTCTAAACTCATCTTTAGAGATCTCTCGCTTCTATTTTACCCTCATAACCAAATTCCACAGTTAAATCCTACAGAAAATGTAAACTGTAGTTAAAAATAACTCATCTAGCTATTTCTCTGAAGGGAACAGACATATCAATTCAAGATTAAATACTTTTTTTTAAGGATATGGAAAAATTTGTTCCAGCCTTACCTGTATAGGATTCTTCTGACTTGCTTAACAATTTCTACACAGGTTGAAAATTTATTGGCAGGGAAATATGACAGCTGAGAATTAGTGGTTCTTTTCAAAACACTCACGGTTTTGATTTTTTTTTTTTTTATCGGAACCCAGTGGGCATTAATATAACATAATTTCTGACATTTTTTCTTAGTCATTTCCCTGCCTGGCTAAGATAGCTTTGTGAATTGAAAGAGAACAGAAAAAAAATACTTTGTTTCTCTTTGTGAAGGTCTAGTTGTTGTAGCAGACTTTATATCCTGCTTTTTTCTAAGAATATGTGCTTGTATTTTGGAATAACATATACTGAGTTGAATATTTTACCTTCCTTTTGTCTCTTCACTACATATGGAATGTAGATCTGTGAGTACTACTTACAGTTAGAAATGCAAGAAGCCTTTAAAAATTTTTTTTTGAGTGTGTTTTGGGGGTGACAGTCAAAGGATCCTTAAAGAGTAACAACTACAGATATTTCACACTTTGCTTTGCTTCATTTGATCAGATGTACTGGCCTCAATAGCCACAGTATCACTAAGGAAAAGGAAATCAGAACCCACTTTAAGTAAAAAGATTTTTTTTAAATACAATACATTCAACTGTCTTAAAATGCAATGAATTCTACTGTTTCATTTTTTTTACTATCAGCTGACTCATTGATTTGTGATCTGTTTTACTGCAAACTGTGATTCTTAACAGTTGCCTGAAGTGTTGCTCTCTCTTTTAAGAGAGAGTTCAAGTATCTCATGGTGCTGGATATTGCTAAGTACTATCAGTTTTCTTTCAGGGTAACCTTCAAATACAAATGGATTGTTTGCTGGAGTTATCATTATTTAGAGTATTTAGTATTTAGAAAGCTTGAAAATACTCTGCTTATTAAAATGTAACAGTAGCTGCTGCTTCAGTTAAGCAAAGATATTAATAAGTTTTGAACACTGTGAACTGACAGAATATTGAATGTTCAAACCTACTATCGAGGGAGTAATGCTCCCTATATTTTTTCATAGTAAGCCCTAGGCTTGCAGCACTGAAATAGAGTGCAGGTGAAAATATATTTATGATTGACATGGAAGGTGTCCGTTTAGGTCATTTTGCCTCAGACAACTGAGAGGACAGTCATGTTTCTTATGCAGAACAATCCACCTTTTTATTACAGGAGGGGAAAGAGATGTAACAAGCTGTCACATTCATCAGTAAAAGTCACTCAGACACAACTGCTTTGTTCCTTTCTGAATGGAGTCATGGAGTCACAGCATAATTTCATGTTTGTGCCTTCTTTGGGAGTGTTAAATATTGAATAGCTTCTCTACTATAATTGGTTTGTGTATGAGTGTTAAAAAGCTTCACCTAAACTGTATTTATTGGAGGTGAAATGAAAACAGGAGAGCAGGCACTTGGGTAGACTTTATTGTTAGGTTCAATCCAGAGTTATGGGTAAATAGTCTGGAAGGAAACCTGTTAAGGTGTGACGGCTCTTATGCCATTCTCAAAAGGTATATTAGTTGTTTGAACAGCTCATGTTCCCTCTGCTAAATGACATATCCCAATATGAGTGTTGTGCACCCCCATCAAACCATTTAATTTAAAATACTATGTGAGTCAAGGTGGATGAAATTTATTATAATGGATTCTGAAAACTTTCTAATGCCTTATGCAAAGCCTTTGAACATTCAAATGTTTGAAAATTCACACACAGTTGCACCCAAATTCCATGTATGTGCATGTATAATTCAACATCTTATTTTGGGCAAACAGAGGGTAGTGTGCACATTTTGCAAAATGTAGTCCTGTGCTATTTTTGTTTTTTTAAACTTCAGCTTCCCAGAAATGAGTGTATGTTTCTTGACAGAAAGTCAGCAAGCTGTCAGACAGCGTACACTTTATGAGAGCAATATGGTTTCATTTTGCAGAAACATTCCTGAGAATTTTAAGGAGCTGTCAGAAGGAATTCACTTTGTTACTGTTAACATTAAAGTCAGAACTGAAGTCACATAAAATAAGTCCAGGAAATAATAAAAAAATCCCAACAATACTCCTGTCTTTCATTTTGACAGCAGTGTATGAACACAGTATATTGCTTGTGTTTTGCTTTTGCAGTTTAGACTCTTTTAGGAAATTTGCAAATTTTCGGGCAGACTGAGTGTTGTTCTTGAAATTTAGCATCGAGCACGGCCTGGATTCTGTTTCAGAGACAGAGCAGGCTCTCCTCCCGGGCCCTCAGACCCAGCCAGGAGCGTCTCGGGCGGTTGTTCAGCACCACGGACAGCAGCCATTCCTTCAGGACAGCGTCCAGCGTCCAGCTCCCTCCCCTGGGAAATCCGGGCCCGCGTGGGGTGTGGCAGTCACACATCGGAGCCTCTACAGCTGGATACACGTTTTCCTGTCGCTGGCATATCTAACTTTCTATTTCCAGCAGGTGGAGAAGCTTCAAAAGTCAAAGAACATGCCAGGCTATTTTCCCATGCGAGCCAAGGATATGCATCTTCTTTATCTCCAGGCAAAATGCAAAACCAACAAATAACTTTTCAGCAATTAATTTTGATTGAGGAAATAAGCGCTTCTGCCTTGGCCAGTTTCTGGTGCATAACGATCAGGTGGGTTAAGGCCTTTAGGCATCTCCTGAGTCTTTGCATTCAGCCTTGACCGATTGTTAAAAAATGAATAATATGGCTAGACTCGAACCTTCAAGCCAGTGGAACACTGTCCTCAGGCTGAAACCCAGTGTGAAACTGATAATTTATTTTAATCCACTCACATGCTAGTCTTATTAAAAGGAAGACAGATTTTGTGCATTGTTTTTTTACTCAAGGAATTGATCACTGGCAGATGTTTTTCTGAACTGGTGCTTTACTACAGGTCTTCCAGTTTACTATTAAAAATGTTGTTTAACATAGTGTTTCATTATTTTCATAGTTATCAAGATCTATTAGGCTAAAGAATAGTGATCTAGAAATATACAGTATGAATGCAATTCTAAAATTACCAGAAATATGTCCTTGATGCTAAAAAGGAAATATAAATGCTTTTTATAATTACAAAAGCTGGAAATAAACCAGAGTGTAAAGGAAAAAAGTGTTTAAAACAATTCTATTTCAAATTTTATATAGCAAAATAATCCAATAAATTTATATTTACCACTATAAAATTCTACACTTGCCCATATCCATATTCAAGAAAACTTTTTTTAAGTCTGAATGTCATTTTATCCACAGTGATACCCTCTGTTTCATATGATTAATCACCCTTCCTGGAGATAGAGGTAAAAAATGAACTTTAATGTCAAAGTCACCTAATGATACCAGCATGTGCTTTAACACCAAAACTTTTTCTGTCCCAGATGAAGGCTATTTTGCTGCTCTTGTTTAGATGCTTTTTCATGCCAAAATGAACATGATTAAGTGGCACAAAACACCAACAGTTCACTGGACAAGATTGTGAATATTTAAGCTTCAATTATTATAAACAAACTTGAATAACCAAATGCAAAAAATATTTTCTGATACAGTGTCATGAAAAAAAACCTGCAAGCATTTGGAAAAAAACAAATTAACATTAATAATTAAACTGAATTAAATTCCATCTTGAAAAATGAGAACATGTTTGGGTAGATACAGAATATTTGGTGATGCACTGTGCTTGAGAAAACTGTGCATCTAATGAGCAAAGTGATGGATCAAGTTTTGTCTAAAAGTCGTATTACATAATGTCCTGGGTTAGCCATATGGCCTGTTTGTATCCCCAATCGTCCC
>JAHLSL010000021.1:10397121-10436382 GCA_025920805.1 Petroica traversi | reverse complement strand
AGACCTCCCAGAGGTTTCCTCCTAAATATTTGCCCTAAACCAGGACACATAAGAAGTGCTCTTGTCTCTAGTTGCAAAGCCTTTGGACTTTGAGCTGTGTGTCAGCTGTACTGGCAATGCTAATTTTGTCACCAGCACAAGGCTGCTGTGATGTCTCTAATGGTACCTCAGTCACAGTATTGGATATTGGCTGAAGTTGTTGATGAACAATGGAAGATGCAAAGAGAAAAAGTCAAAGGCTTAACAGGAGTTTTTTCCCCATCACAATTTAGTATTTTTAACTATCATCAAGGTATTATTTGAAAAAGATTGTTCAATTTTTTTGGTGTTGGAAATACAATAATTTATTAAGTGTGTAAAAGATTTATTTTGATAGGTTTTGCACCCACTTCTAGACATATGACAATAACTAAATCCCACCAGGAAAAATCTCTCCATTCTGGGCTGCAATACATGGTTTACTGGAAATCCTCAGATGTTTCAAACTGGTTCAAAGTCCACATCATTGCAATTCTATTCAAATAGCTTTGTACTTCCAGAAAAAAAAAAATTACAATGATATCTAATTTCAAAGATGAGGCATTAGAAGAAAACACGTCTACAAAACTATTCTGAGATCATCTCATTTATAAAGCATTTTCAGACTTTGAAAAATTTATTACTAGTATGTGGATAAGAAGAGATGCACTAAATAGTATTTTGGGACTGTTTTTAAAAGCACTAGTTATATGACAGTTTAATAAATTACATATTAATTCCAGAATATACGACCCACGAAAATATATGGACATGATAAAAAAATTATGAAGACCATAATAGTGTTTCCATAAACCAAAAGGTTGAATTATCTGTGCAGAGCTATATATCCCTTGTACGCATGTAGAATTTAAAAGCTACAAACATGTTTTAAAATTCTTTAAAAACTATTGAGGATACAATAATTCATTATTTCATGATGAATGCTAGCAATAGGTTTAGTATTTGATTTCAAAATTCCTTAATATTTTGCTTCTTATATCAGTCTGGTTGTTCCCAAAGTGCCTTTAATTTAATACAAAGTTTATTAACTAACCAAATACTCATGGGATGCAAGGAAGCTCTAGATTTTCAATATTTTGTTGCAGATATTTACCTTTATAGTGTAAACTCTTTGGAGTTAATGTAGAAAATTACTTTCTGGTAGGAAAATAATTTATTTTTATACACGACAGTGTTAAATATTAACTAAAAGGGCAATTAAAACAAGTGAAACCAGTTGCTATATCACATTTTTATTCATGTCCTGAGCCTGAAAAGTGATAAAACTATAGATTTAGCATGCATAACTTTATCTGGGGTTTAAAAACAGGCTGTCATAAGGACATAGTCTCTTAGATGGATGCTGCATGCAATGAAGTGCACTGTGATATAATCTAGAATGAAATGACCTTCATTTTTTCTGCCAGACATTTAGTGAATATTTTAACAGTTTGGTCTCAGCCTTCCTCAGCTGTAGCAACTTTGTTTAATAGCATTCTTCCCTTCTTCATCCTGTTGGAGTTGTCAGCAAACATCCTGAATATTTCTGCATATTTAGGGTCTGTCTGACATGGAGTGAATTTCCCTCACAGCAGCTCTCAGTGCTGTACACTGGTAGCTAGAAAGGTGTTGATGACACACCAGTGTTTTGGCAATTGCTGAGCAGCTCTGGCACAGCATCAGTTCTGTCTTTCCCACATTTCCCCCATCACCAACAGGCTGAGGGTGAGCTAGATCTTGGGAGGAGACATAACTTTGCTTCCAAATGCATGACCCTTATTAGTAGACATTGGATCCCATGTTAAAAATTAGATGATTTTGAGAAGAAGAAGGGGGAGTTTGTTTCAGCTGATGGAAGAAGGTGGATAGAAGAAGGGAAAGGGCAAATAAGATACAAAATAAAGGTGCTGGAACAGACAGTTTGTTCTTCAATACAACTGCATGAATCATGATGATCTCATGCAGGAGTGAGGATGGGGATTAGACTCCAAAGGACAGTGGATTTCAGCATGCAAAAAAGTTGGAAGAGAAAATTTAAATTTGACATGCAATTACATATCATGTCACAGACTGTAGTTCATTTGAGGAGTGTGAGAAATCACAACATGACATGAAATCAAACTAAGGCCATGAGAGAAATTATTTTAGTTAGTCTGGTATATAAACAAATACAAATTTGTAAGAATGTGTCATAAAGAAGGAAATTACCCATCTGAGTCAAAATGCTTATCTATTATGGGCATAATTTTTGATGCTTCAAGGATCTCTTCACAGAATTATATTCATTTTTACATGGCTCCATATCTATTATTCTCAATGCATTAAGACCCTAGAATCACTAGTGTCCAGATGCACCTGTTGTGTATGAAAAAGTCTAATTGTTTTTAATCAGTTGAATGATAAATTGATTATGAAATTTTAAACAGGTGTGTCTTCAATAAATGTAATTACAGAGATGCCTTGAGAAAAAGTAATGCATTTTCAGTAAGGTATACTCTGCTTCTGTGTTAGCCAAAAACCATTCTGTTTCTGTCCAAATTTTCAGAAAGTAACTGCAAAGCTAAGTGATGTCACCTGAGAAACATTCTGGAACATTCTTTGGCTCCATGTTTGAAGAGACAGAGGAAGGAGACTGTGTTTCCTGATGGAAACTATTAGAGGAAGAGTAGCATTGAGAGTGGGCTACTAGCAGAGATAAGAAAAAACAAACCCAAAATGTTTCCCCCCCCCACCAAACCCAACAGCAAAGAAAATGTACACCAAATCTCTTCACCATACTTACATCAGGAAGGAAAATAGTCAAAGTCAAAAGAACTATTTATAAGCTGGAAAAAAGAAAAGTTAGAACAGAATGAGTTTGTTAAACGATGTGGAAACAAAGACGAGTATAGGAGTACTTCAGAGTAGCATGGTCTTTTCTTGTAACATGAGCAGAAATTAACCTTTATTCTGTTGTTATTCCTTTCTTAATTTTTGTAAATTATATTGATATGATTATTGTTAGCAATAAATTAAGTGCACTGAAAAGAAGAGGAAGAGGTATTCCAGAATAATGGTTTAATTGTGAGGTATTCAGATCTCAGAATCAAGGAGTCACAGAATTGGTAGGGTTAGAAGGGCTCTCTGGAGATCATTTAGCCCAATCCTCTGCCAAGGCAGGGTCACCTGGAGCAGGTGACACAGAAAGACCACATGGGTTTTGAATGTCTCCAGAGAGGGAGACTCCACAACCTCCCTGGGCAGCCTGATACAGAGCTCTGTCACCCTCAGAGTAAAGTCCTTCCGCATGTTGAGATAAAACTACTTTTGATTTACTTTATGGCCCTTCTCTTTCTGTTACTGAGCACCACTGAAAACACTGTGGCACCACGCTCTTGGTACTTGCCTATGAGATATTTATGTGCATTGATGAGATCCCCTCAGTCTTGTCTTCTCCAGACTAAACAGGCTCAGCTTCTGCAGTCTCCCCTCATAAGAGAGATGCTCCAGACCTCACATCTCTTTGTGGTCCTCTGCTGGTTCCTTGTCTTTCTTGCACACGGGAGTACAAAATTTGACGCAGTTTCAAAATTAGTTTTGGTGTTTGTTTCTAGTTTTGATTCTTACAGAATCTTTTAAAGTCCACTCCTTCTAACAAATGGAACATGGGGAATCTTTTCAAACAAAAGAATGAAGTATAATGTAGAGGAACACAGTACATTTTGTGTGGTAGCACAGGACAATCTATTAGAAGAGTATGGGAAGTTCAAAGTAGGAATTTGACAATACTTCTACAGCTAGACTATCATGGGGGGGATTCTGTCTTCTCACAAAATATGGGAAATGGCATTTTAACTTATGCTCTACAGGGCTGACAAATAGAAATAAGTTTTCTTGAAACTGCATTTTGTATGGATATTTGGATAGCGGGGATAATTGGATAACTAGATCTGGGTGCTAAGTGAAACAAGCATGTGTATGGACATGGATTTGAAACAACTCCCCTCTGCTGTGACACAAAACACGCAATACCCTGGGGAATGTTAAGGGTAGAAAGGAAAGAAGGGGCTGCAGTATTTATCACCTTCCCACAGACTTATCCATGAGCACAGCCAGATCAAATTTGCAAATCCCACAAGCTGTAAGTGGGATCTGAGATTCTAACTTCTGGGTCACCTGAAGTGGCAGTTTTAGGTTCTGCAGTGTGACAGTGGATGCCAGGTATAAAAAAAAAAACAGATGTAAAGGAACTTCTCTAAAGCGGAGGAGTGGAAAGAGTAAATTAAACTAAAACACTTGTCCAGGAAGCCTTGAAAATAAATCAGTTTTATTTGTTTTTCAACAGTAAAATAGTGTGAATGACTCTATGAAAATCAGTGAAAGAGTCAAGTGCAGGGGGTGATTGATATAAATATTTAAATGTAAATCTGTAATTCGAAAAGGGGAATTTTATAGTTTCACTATTGACCTCCTATTCTGGAAACACCCTCAAGCATGAGCAATTCCTAGGCATATGATGACTTTGTCAGAATCAGCTTTACCTTCTTTAAGTCTGCTCCTTCTCTTCTGAATAACAAGAATATTCTACCTGACCTTCTGCACAAAGTTAACTTCTTACTGTGGCACGAAAGCTACACGTATTCTTACCTGATGTGCATTTTCTAAAGCTGGTGAAATGTATGGATTTTGCTCCTAGAATCACATTATCCTGCCTAAGGATCCTGTTTGTCTTTGCAAAAGTACAAAGAGCTGAATGTTTCTCTGGAATATGGTTTGACTGCCTGATTTTGATGATGTGATGCTGCAGCAAGACTGAAATGCCGTATTTCAGATGGACTAATGCCAAATAGAAAACCAAGTCTGTTGCAGTGGTACAACCCTCTGAATAGATGTGGACAGTCTTCTGGAGTGTCCCTTGAAGGATTACTCCCCCATAATGCTGAAGGAATTGCTCCAGAATTCACCATGGAGGCACTAAAGCTCATAAATTATCTAGATGTATGGCAAATCCAATTTCTAGTCCTGCCTCGAGTCTGTACACTAATGCTGGTAGATCTAACCAGTCAGACTTGCAATTACAGCTTCAATTCTAGTGCTACAATTATATTCTGAATATCAGGAAACAAATTTATTTTTCCCATGATAAGACCTTTATTGTAATACTGATGTTGAGGACTGCAGGTTTCAGTTGAGGGTAATACAGACTGGATTGTATTTTGTGAAGTATTTTATTTCATTCATATTTTATACAGTGATGTTTACAAGGTTTGATTTGAAAGCTAAAATTGATTTGAATGGAAGAAATATTGCTTAAAATTTTACCTGATTCCATATCTTTTACCTGATACCTGTGGTATTCTATTAAATTTCAAGGCATAGACATCTAATTATTGCTTTTGGCATTCTGGTTTATATTCTTATATCTTTACATTCTTACAGTTACTAATTGTTGTTCACAAAATAGTAGAAGAGAAGGCACAATTATTCCACTGTACCTCAATTACCCCATTAATAAAGTCAAGGCTATGATTTCCTGATTGATGATTCTATGTCAAAGTGAAATTTTAAAAAATAAATCTTGATATAGCAGTTCATGCCAGATAAGAATCTGATCTTGACTAATAAAAAATACTCAATTTAGAAATGGAAGGAATAAAAGTGCAGGTAATTCTTAAATTAATTTTCACTCTTTCTCAGACAACTTTTTATAGAAAATAATAGGAAAAATTATAGAAAATATAGGAAAAATTATGATTTACCATCCCAGCTTGGATTAATATCATTATATTAATTTTCCTTTTTTATACAAATAGTTTGAAAAGGACTATCATTTCAAGTAATTTTCCAGTGTAAATGAAAGAAAAAGGTCATGGTTCATAGATACATATTAATTTGGTTAACAAAAAGCAATTTACTTTTCCTTAATTAAACTCAACCACTGCAGCCTTTGTTTTAAATTGATAAAAGGATTACAAAATTATCTTTTCAAGTTTGTATAGCGGTTAATGTTTGAATAAAAATGCATTTTGCCTGAACTCAAGTTTGATTAAACAATTATGAAGAGAAATACTCTTCAAAAAAATTAAAGTAATCTTTATGTTTTTTCTTCTTTGGGTTCTAAATTCTAAGGTTTGTGTGATTATGGGAAAACTAAATTGAAATACACAGGTAGAGCCTTTCGCTCAAATTAAACAGGTCCATTAATTAAATACATAGCTATTTTTTATTATGAAGTTTAAAAAAATCTCCATTCTAAGATCCAGACAGTCTGACTCAATGCTGAGGGTATATCTCACAAATTTCAGGGGAAAAATGTTTACAAAAGAACAGCTGTCCATTTGAAGATCCCCTTCTCTATCCACTGACAAATGAATGAGGTGAGTAAGCTATAATGAGAATTATATTAGTAAACTACAATGTATTGAAATCTTTTTCTGGCCCTAGATCTGGGATGTCTCCATGAGTACACTGTTATGATATCCAATGACTCTGAAAAGAAAGCCCTCTTATATATCCTAAAAAAAATATTGAATGTGTCACACACACAATGCATAAGTTTGAGGCTGAACCAGCAAAAAGCAGCCTTGGAAGGCCCAGGAAATTTTTATCTTAATCTTTGGAAAGAAGTGGTTAAAGAAATTGTGTTTCCAGTAACCAGGTTTTTGAAATTGAAATCTAGGATAATATAGAGTAAGAATAAGAAAAAAGAGTTCTCAAACTTGGCAAAATAAGAGTGATTGTTTTTATTATTTACCTATTAATCTTAAGCAGAAAGGAAAAAAGGAAGAAGATATGTCAGCAGAAAGAAAATGAAATAATAAAAGCGTGATAGCGTGATTCCCTTAATAACAATTTTTTATTTTTATTTATTTTTTTTCAAAAACAACTAGAATAGTCCTTGCTTCTTAAAAGATTTGATATGTTATACCTAGTGAAATTTTTACCTACATAGTCAAAGAAAGGAAGTTAGTAAAAGTTGCGCAAAATGACATGGAAGTGAGAATAGGGGAAAAAACTAGAATGAATTGTGCTGCAATAATGCCAAGGTGCTCTGGGTGCCAGTGGCTTCCTGGACTCAGGGGCCAGGAGCAGTAGGGCTGCCCCTGAGCAGCCTGGAGAGGATTCCTTGGCTGTGGGCAGGGTGGTGGAGACCTGGAGAGGCCAGGCAGATGCAATCAGATTTGGTTGGCTTTGATAAATTGAAAATCACCATCTGGTGGTCATTACTAGAATATTTTCAAGGCAGACATATTGAGAATGAATCTCAAGGAGCTTAATTGGCTTTGTCTTTCAAAATTATGATTACAATTGCAGTTTTTAAACACATCAGGGATATAAACAGAAAAGACACATTACCTGGTTTTGGTGTAGATTTTAATATGAAGGAGTATATGTAGGTGGAAACCAAAGGATTCTGGAACAGTCTCCAAATACTGCTCCAGAAGAAGTACCAAGAGAAGAAATCCAGATGTCAGGCTGCACTAACTGAACTTCTGAACTAAGTGATAATGGAGGCTAGAAACCTGGGAAGGGTGGAACAAATATTGAAGATGTCTGTTTGTGGTGTTCTGAATATATTAAAAACCTAAGTAATAAAGTGTTAGTAAAGAGAGGGACATTAAACAAAAGCTTTTAAATGTTGTGGTTCTAGCGCCTAAATCTGTGAGAGAAGTTAGAGGATGATTTCTAAGATTAGAAGATTGACTCATAAGCCTGACCTTAGATGTCCTTTTTCTTTTGAACTATGTGAAAACTAGAAGGTTTCTGGCACTGGAGTGACAATATCAAAGCAAGGTTTGGAATACCTCTGACAGGCAGTTGGAAATATCAGAAAAAGGATATGTTTGAATGGTCCAAGGAAATTTAGAGCTGCACTTGGGATGTTTCTATCTCCTCATAAGTAGCAAGGCAGAAAACTTCTCTAAAAAGTAGGAAGAGACCATCTAAGCCCTTCTAAGGCTGAGAGTTTGAGCTGACAGCTTTCCAATGTCATCAGATGTGTTGCCAGCTGTCTATAACTGCTGTGTTCTACAATTAAACTCAATTTGATACGAGTGAGTTAATTTGCCTGTTCTTAGGAAGTGAAGATCTTTTGCTGATATTTCTTAGGTGTCTTTTTTACCTCAAGGTCCATAGGTAAAATTTAGGCTTCTCAATAACTAGGATAGTAGATATAACAACAACACTCTTGGTTATACATAATGCATTGCTCAAATCATCCAAGAAAGTCTCTTCAGAAACATGCCTGATTATATCTCAAATAAAATGTACTGAACACTTTGCTGTTTGTCTGCCTGTTGGGACACTCGAGAGTTCACTGCGACTTTGCTGTCTACCTTGAATCCATGCTCCATTCATTGAGTTAATCTTTAATCCTTTTACTTAAAGACCCTAAAGAGAATGAGATTAAACATGGATTCTATTAAATGGAAATCCATCTGTAAAAAACAAAGGCATGCTTGTACTGTTTCATGTTGGTGGTTGTTTATTTTTACTAACTGCCCATGGGATTAGCTAATCAACAGTGATATGATTTGCAGTTCTGGTTTAAGATTGTAGTTTTATGTATGTGGCAGCCACTGATTTCATAGAAGGAATAAAAATATAAACCTATTTCTAGACTGTATTGCAGCAGCATATGTAGACTGTCTTTCATGTAATGATAAAAGCAAAAAAAAAGAAAACTTTTATTTTGGTTAAATAAAAGATATTTTTTTTTCTTCTGCTAGAGAAAACCCATGAAACCTTTTCTGAAAGTCATATGCTTATTCACATGAAGGCTGTTGCCATTCATTAGGGGAAAAAAAACTAAAAAAACCCAAATCCCCAAAACCCACATTTATTGTCCTGCTCTTCTGTATGTGCTATTCTTATTCCTTCATGCTGCAATGCTACTGATGACTCTTACTGTAAGCTAGGGAAATAATTTGTATGCTACTCACATAACTTTCCTTAGGAAATGTGTGTATCTTATCCCTTTAAAGGCCAGAGCAAAGTTCTGAAATAGCTGATAGTCTCATTATAGTAACCTACTCTTAAGAACTAGATGTGATATGTAAGATTAGAAATATTACCACTATAATCATTTTGCTATATTCTACCATGGCTAAACTGAATTTACATGAGAAAAGTCTTTTGATTCTCCTGTTACTGTAATAATTTTAAAATGTTTTCTCTTTCTTTGACAGTAGGCTAAGTGACTTAAGGATTCAGAAGAAAGATTTTCAGAAAAAAAAAAAGTATATTAACATTGTCCCAAGATTTTATTTATACAGTATGAGAATCTCAGTCCACATAATTTTTCATGTTACTAAGAGAAGCATTTGGAGGTGAAAGCCCAATGAAGTGAGTGGCAAAACCCTTGAACAATACCACAAGTTAAATAGAGTTCAAAAATGGGTGGTAAGGAAAAAAGATCAGAAAAAATAAGTCGTTTTAAATTTGCATTATTGATATAACCTTTACAGTTGTAAGAGCACCTGAAGGCTTGTTGTATATTCAGTTGGCATAATTGTGCCTTAAACTTAAGGCAAGTAGTTAAATACAGTCTCTCAAAAGCGATAAATGTTTCACTGAATAAGTTTTTTTATTTTTCTCTGAGTTTTACCAGTGCAGAAAAATATCCTGAAGTCTGTGCGAACCAGTGAGATTAAATATCCTAGCAAAGTCTGTAAAGCTTTATCAGCATTTATGAGTAGTCCTTGCATGAAAAATCTGCACATCCTGAATGGATGGACATCACCATTATTAACCCAGAAGATGAAAGAACAAGGTCGTTAAGTGCATTTATGGGAGATGCTGAAGCAAGAAAGTGGTGAGTACCAATTACAACAGAGAGTAGGTTACAGTGAGATCTGAAATTAGAAATATAGGGAGGGAATGATAAACATGGCTGGTTGAAGAGGGAGTTAACTGGAGAAAATGGAACAGAAAATAGAAATATGTTTTAGACACAGTATAAAATCTTTAAATAGCGTAAATTGTCACACTTACACTGATATTGATTTACCATATTATCTTAACTCACAGTGCTTTAGTGCCTACTAAAGTATGTATTAACTGATGCAGTTTCTGCTGTTGGCAGCTGTTGACAGTGATTATGATACACCATGCACCCATATGCTGAACTTATAAAAGCAGAAAAAGTAATTATATTAAAAGAAAATTTTCAATAAGAGTTACATTTGCTGTAATTAAAACAAGCTTTCAAAAAATTACTGGAAAGAAAGCAAGGGTATGCGTCATAGACTTTGTTCAGAAAAAATAAATTAACCAAAGAGAGAGACAGGGGTTTTTGACTTGACATGCAAAAAACTTTTTGTATCAAATACTTCCTGCACAGGTTTGGTTTTTTTATATTAAACATTGTTAATGTTTATCTACTACTCAAAGTAGTAGATTAATTATGGATAGAAAAATTAAATTCTTGAGGTGATTCTCTTTCCTACATATTCTTGTTTCTTTGGAAAAAAAAAAACTCAAGTGACCATTTTGATAGTGTTGTATGTATTTCTTTTGAGCAGTACTGTTCTAATTCTGGTTCATTTTCACAAATAAATATGCCCTCAAGATTTGCCAGAGGAAACTTTCCCCCACATTTTCTCCAAGAACAAAAGGCAATGTTTGTTAGATCCTGTCTTACAATTTATTAGAACACAAATAAAAACACTAAATCTATTTAAGGTAAATTTTTTTCTCAGACAGTATTAATAAGAGATATGATTTAGGGGAACTCGAGGATCTGCTGTCTCTTTGTGGTTCATTCTGTTTAATTTCCTCCAGCTTCCACAATTGATATGTTATGGATACAAAAATAGTATCAAGAATGGATGAGTATTTCTATTTTCTTCTATTGTAAGTGGATTATTTATTGGGAAGAAGTGGATTATTTATTTGTAAGACTGAATACATATAAAATATAAAGACTGTCAGTAGAGCAAGCAGACCTTTAAGCTGAAATATGTCAGTCGTGCTTCTCTAAAAAACAGACAAATGAGCTAAAATATGCCATGTCCCAGTTCACAAGGGAAGCTGAAACAAACAGGTTGTCTTCTCACTCCTGTAAACAAATCTGTTCAGTTGATACTTGAATTTATGAAAATCTATATGCTGGGAGTAGTTGGGATTTGGTCACAGAAGGTGGACAGGAAAATATATTAGAGGAAAATAGCTACATGCTATCTAAAAATAAGACAAAAACCTTATGAAAAAAAACCCCAGAATCTATAGAAATTTATAAAACTTGGCAGAGAAACAGAATATTCTGCTTATGAATTTATCTTTTTAGAAGAGAAAGACATTCATTGCTTCAAGAAATTCAACCAATTCTGAAATTGTGTTTGAAGCACATTGAAATGAAAGACACGACTGTAAAACTGATTCATGTAAATCAGGTTCCTAGCTGCTATAAATATTTTGGAAAAGACTTGAGAATGCATGCTTTAAGTTGTAAACATTTTCTGAACTTAAGTATTTTTTATGACTGTAAAGCAAATAGTAGCAGTAACCAAAGAGTGACTCAAGAGCAGTCTTGTTGGGTATGACACCTTTATCAGACCTGTCATTGAGAAGTTGTCTCCACGTCTTTCAGAAAACTGACAGAATTTTGCTCAGACAAAATTCATATACAAAATGTCAACTTGAAAAGCTTTTCTCTGAAGACCAGAAACATGGATAAGGATGTGCCTATGCAGGTTATATTGAATATGACATTTTTTGAATATGATCTCAAGCTATAAGATCAAATGGAGACCCGAGAAAGATGGTTTGTAAGGTTGTTATGGAGAAAGCAGAACTCAAACGGGTCAGCAGGAATGGAAAAGATAATTTTATTCTGCAAGATAAAAAGATTTTATAGATCACTGTGAATGTAACACAAGGTCTTTCTTAAAGGTATCTCTGAATAACTAAAAGAAAAATCCACCAAAGTAGGCTGGACTGTGTCACCATATGAATCCCTTAGTTTTGCACATTTTCTTCTTCATGTTGGTGCTTGTTTTTTTAACATTTTCAAAAGATTGGCTCCATTTCATAAAACCCTAATGAGTTACTTGTTTGAACTAGATTTTCTCCCTTCTTTTCAAGGTTAGGACCTGGTAAATCTTTAATGGACAGACAAGAGGCTGATCTTAAAGACAATTTTACCTGCATAGTGATATTATGATTATTAATAATTAATTTTATATAATATTATTTAGTAAGATTATTAGTCTTCTTAAAATAGTTAAGCAGCTTTGGCTTTGTTAGCTTCCAAGTGAGTGAAAAAAAAGAATTATCTATGAGCTGTGTATAATTTTGAAGCAGTCTATTGATTTTAAAATTATGAATATCTATTTTGAAATATAGAAATGTTCATAATGTAAGCTTTTGAGAATCATTCTGGAAGCAATAATAATTTTAACATTGTTTCCAATTCTTCTATTAGGGATTACAAAATATAAAGATTTCAACTGTTTGAGAAAGCTAGAAAGTTTGCAATATTTATCTTATTAAAAAACAATTGCTTTGAAATATACTGCATTCTTTTGAAATAAAATTAAAGAAAAATGCTAGTGACTTTCAAGATGCTTTTGCAAAGTTCACAAAATAGAAGGAAAACACAATGTGACATTTCAACTGATGGAGTTAGCAACTGCTATGTGGACTGTGTGCTTAATAAGTTGTTAAAATTGCAAACCAAAAACGGTAAACCCTAAGACATCTGAACTTTAATAGAAAAAAAAAATCCTTTACCTTGCATGGTTTAGACAATGTAATCAATGGAAACATAGTTGTGATTAAAATATGACAGCATGATTCATAAAGCACAGTACTTTATGGAGCAATTGATGATTTATTACAAAGGTGTCTTTTATGTATGATTATATGACAATTGGTAGGAGTTAAGATGAACATGGTAACCATATCTCACTGTTAAAAATTTGAACAGAAGGTGCATAACATAGACATTTGAAAGGCCCATAACTTCATCAGATTTGCTTGATTGATGAATACAGAAATAATTAAACCCATGATTCAAAGTATGGAGGAGACGTAGTTCCTTAAAAAAAACTACTATGGAAAATATTTTTAAAATCCAGGAGTCCGCACCCCTAGAATAAGAAGATTCCATCTATTCATCTGGAAAAGAAGGAATCTGTTTCTTGAAATACATTATTTTGAAAATCTGACTAAGGCTACCACCGACCAATAAAACCAGGCTGGAACATAATTGTGTTTTTAGGAAGAATATTTTTTAATTGTCTAGCTAAGATTTCCTTGAATTTCACCTTAACCTGTAAGTTATTTTAAAATTGTGAGCCATCATCTCCATTATCTGTAATGATATTTTTAAAAATGGCTTCATTTTAATATTTACACTGAAAGCCAAGATTACTGGAAACAGAAATTCAAAAATCAACATGTAGATAAGTTTGATAAATTTGTGAGAGGCATATTAATAAATGATCAAAGGAGGTAAGGATGCAAGAAGAAAATTTTCACAGCTTCTGAAACAGATCACTTTATCTATAATTTTGCAGTCATATAATTGAAAGGAGAGTGAATTATTGCAATCAAGATGATGAATATTTTTTTCTGATCACTAATTATGTGTAGTTGAACAAGAGCGGGAATTGACGCAGTATATCTCAGAGGAAATTGTGTCTGATTACAAGTTATTTATTTAGTTGGATGTGTTTCAATATAAAAATATTTTTTTCTTGTGGGGAATTTTTAAATGTTACTATAAACTCTGAAGGTGCCCAGACATAGGATGACAAGAATCAGACACAAGTTACTACACCAGAAATTCTGTTTAGATCTATAGATAATAGATATTTATAGGGAAACCTACAACTTCTCTGGGCAAACTGTTCCAGTGTCTCCTCTCCTCTCCTCTCCTCTCCTCTCCTCTCCTCTCCTCTCCTCTCCCCTCAACAGTGTTGCTTAGAACAAAAATTATAGTGATTTATGCAAACTTATATGGCATATAGTGTGTCCTGGTGTCCTGGGTTAGCCATATGACCTGTTTGTATCCCCAATCGTCCCCTTGCTTATGCTGGACATTAAGTTCTGCAGCTTTAAGTTGGTCCAAGGGAGACAGTGAAAGTGAAGGTGGAGGAAGAAAAACACTTGCCGTTTGTCTGCAGGATACTACGAACCAAGGTCAAGAGAGCAGAGAGGCTGCATTCCAGCAGACAGCGTTATCTCTTTTTCTTTTTTTTTTTTTTTTTACTCACTCTGTTGTGGGGGTGCTGGCTAGCTCACAGCGGAGGGCTTTTCCTCGGATTTTCCCCGGCTTTTTTGCAGGGAGAGACTTTGTTTCTTTTGCTGGGAATTTTTTCTTTTTTTTCCTCTTCCTGGGACTGGTTGGCATCGCGTGGGCCCAGGACACCAGGGAACCCCCGGGGGGCCCCCCCCCATCCTCGCCGACTTCTACAGCCGGGCCCGGCAATCGTCCCCCCACTGGAGAACTGAACCGGACTCAGACGGACTCTGAATCTACCATCTCTCCAGAGGAAGGAGAGGTTTCATTGTTTTCATATTATCCAATTTTTCCCTATACTTGTAAATATTCTATGTGTTAAATAAATAGTTTTTTCCACTTTTCTCTAAGGAAATTCTTCCCGGACCGGTAGGGGGAGGGGCGATTGGAATCGGCTCTTCCTAGAGGAGACCCCCCAGAGGTTTCCTCCTAAATATTTGCCCTAAACCAGGACACCTGGTTTCAGAATCTTGGTCTGTGCAGGGATAGAAGAGCCAATTAATTTGCCTAAATAAAGGCACCAATTAACACCTGTTATGTTCCAGAGCATCATGTCTGACCTGTAGCTGCTGTGCTGTGCAAAGTAGTCAAAGATCATTTGTGGATTATAGATTGTGTTTGCTGGTGCTGTGCAGAGTCTCTGGTACCACTGTGTGTTTCAAGTAGCACCAGGTGCTGATGTTTTAGCAACTGAAGTAAGTCTATATTATAGAAATCACACTGAGGATCACAGCTGATATGAAAAGTTGTTAATTCTTACATAAATTATATAATGAAAATGACATTTACATGAACTTTACTTCATATGGGTAGAAGGGGACATGATAAAGGTAGTCAGCAAAACATTTCAGTTAGAGCCACTTTGTAGATATATTTGTTTCAAAAAAAGTTTGTGCTTTGTAAAAGACACTAATGTAAGGAATCCTTTTCCAGAAATTGCATGATGTAAAAGGATTTTGGAAAGCTATGTTTTAGTAGGTTCATGATCTTATACTATGGTACTCATTGCTGTTACAAATATCCTTCTCTGTAGGAGGTTGTCCTTATATGCCCATGAAGAAAGTACAACATTGTAGCTCAATTAGGTGGAAAACTCCTAAGAAAAACTGTTGAAGAAATGTGCTTCTAATTTCAACTATTAAATTCAGGGGAAAAAAAAATAGGTAGTAAGAATAACTGATGTAGACAGGATCTTTTTCTGGTCATTAGAGAAAGGGATACATAAGAGAATTTGATGTTTGAAAGGAATGAGAATTAGTCTACATGACAGGTACTGGGTTTTGACAAGGGATTCTACACCCTTTAATCTGCAAATCAAATTTTCACACTCAATTAATAGCTGAAAATGTGACCTTTATTAAATATATAGCAATCTCTTAATTATTAATTACGTAATTCTGATGCCATCATAATACTTTTAAAATAGTAATGCATAATTATCCATTTGCATAATAGAATTAGAGTATGGATGTGTTTTAAGAATAATAGTAAAGAAAGAGTTTGGCCAGCTCTCTGACACTAGGCTTATTCCATTAATGTAGGACAACTAAGGTCAACATCAATTTAAAAGTGAAGGTAGAAGAGCAGTCTAGTCTCTGGGTAACTGCTTATGCCTTACTTTCTGTGGTGCAGAATGCAATAACAATATGGGGAAAGCACTCTAATAAAATCTAAATGTTTTATTTATACATAATCTGGTTTTAATAGATGATAAGGATTACCTGTAAAGTCATATGTGTGCCTGGTTATTTTTGTTACTACTTTCTTACTTTGGGATCATCTGATCTCTGCTATGTGAAAGACAGAGAGAATAATGTCATTTTGAACCACAAAGAGAAGAATTTTATGTTCTCAGTAGGAAGACTAGACGGGGTAAAAAAATAAAAATTTTGCCTAAGACCATCCCATTTTAAAAAAATTAGTATCAAGAGAGCATCTAGCAGATTGGCTTTGATATTTGCTTATTTGTTTCTGTTTCCTTTCCCATTTAAAACAACATACTAAACGCACTTCGGTGTGAGCTAACCTGCTCATTGTGACACTGTAATAAATGAATCCCCTTAGCCTTCCTGCTCACCTTCCTGTGGGTTAATTTGTAAGCATAATTTAGGTCAAAAAGTACTGACCTCAAGCTCATTCAGTAATCCACTCTCTTTTTTAAACAATTTGTAAAAAATAAGCCCCCTGTAAAACACAAAAAGCTCCATACATAATAGATTTATTAAGAGCAAATATTTGAATACGTAGATATGCTTGCTTCCACTAGCACAAGACCTACAGAGTATTAAGGTATAAGCAAACAGTGTGCCAGACAATAAATAGTTGTGTAGTATCTCTTTCATAAATATTTGATCAGAGAAGTGGAACCAACATTTTTCACAGTTCTGTGCTGTTTTCAGTCCTTGGTGTATGTATACAGATATGCACATAGGGCCATATTTAATAGGTATTGGGTTTGTAGACCCTCCCTCAACTCTAAAGGTTTGAGTCAAAGCTGTGTTGACAAGAAACTGAAACAATCCTACAGTAACATGAATCAGGGGTTCCAATCATCCCTGTGTGCAAGACAGGTCTTTATAAAACATGATTTGCTGTTTCAGACCTGCTCTTCATCTCTGCAAAATGATTTCAAAGGCATTCTTCCATAGAATTAGAGGAGAACCTAAAAGTATATGTATTTATGCTGAAGTACAAAAAATACACTGCTTTGGGCTATGCTTGTAGTGAAAGTTGTAAGTCTTTCCATCCTCCATCACCAAGAATTTCTTTGTGGTCAACCTGAAGCTGGCACATCCTATTCAGAGATGTAAAGGTCAAAGGGAAAATTATGACCACCCAACCCCTCATTCTAAGAACAAAACAGCAAGGTAAATAAGAAGAGTGAGGTTTAATTTTGATGTGGATTTTTTTGGAAGTGGGTAACTGGAACCCCAAAATATAAAGGCCTATCAGAGCATGTAGTCAAGCGAGTCAAATTTGCTTTTTGCCGTTGGTTGTTCTGGAATTTTTGTGTTTTAATCCTCTACCTAATAATTGGCAAAATTTTTAGAAATCTAACCTTACATCAAAAAAATCAAGGTGTGTTTTGACAAAAAGTTCTTTTCCTTGGTCTCAATATATCTTTTAACATACCATTCAGCATGTTCCTCAATTTCAATGGTTATTCTTCACAAAAAAGAGAATGCACTGATTTCAAGACTGAACATTTAATATATTTCTTTTCCTTTTGACAATTTACTCCACTTTCTTATAATTTTTTTTGCCATTGCCAGACATTCTTTTTCAAAATTTTCTGATCTCAAGGATAGACAAAGTCAATAATTCTAAAAAGCCTACCTGCTTGGAGTTCTACTATCATATTTGTTGGGAAGCATAAATAAGGAAACCATAATTATATGGCTTATAATTAATTAAATTATATAAATTATACCCTTATAATAATGACACCTTCATCTGTCAAAAATTTTCACAAACGTATTGATTTTCTTCAGTTCACAAAATAACATCCAGAGCTGACTAGCAAATTGTTTTCCATTTATGTTGTATGACATCTGCAGAACCATTTATTTTGTAACAACACGGTCCTTGGAATGATAAGTTGCTTGTGCTGTAACTAAAATTTTGCAAAAGAAAGATTGTAATGTGTGCAAAAATTAGAGAAACAACTTAGAATTACTTTTTGCAAAAACTGCTTTCTGGCAGCTTTCTGTCACTTCTATGTAAAATACTGTCATCCTGTTATGTTCAATTTTAGTTCACCTGGCACAATATGTGTTAAATCAATGTTGTCCTGAAGTGTCAGCTCACTTAATTTTGAAGTTGTGAGGCTACTTCAATTAGTTACAGCAGCATGGTTTAAAGAGACTTGACTGATGTTTTACAGCTCTGAATTGTTCAGGTTTGCATTTAAATATGCCCCTTTCTCCTTCTTGGCTTGACTGCTTAAAATGGTCTTTGTAAATTGTAGATACACTCCAATGTGTCTATTACTTGTGAAAAAGACAGCAACAGTCTAGATTTCATCAGCTACCTTTAACCTCACCTTAGCCTGTCCATTTAAGTTTATTTTATGAAAGAGTGCTCCTGGACTGCCTCTTATAATACAGCCTCATGCTCCTGATGAGCAGAAGCAAGCTGGTATGAAATGTGGTCCGTGACTCAGTCACCTGGCATTGTTGAGGCACTGTTGTATGTGCATTGGTTTGCATTAAAGCTCATATGTCAGCTGGTGTTCAAAGGGAGATGCTTCTGAATTTTTTACTCATAAATGCATAAGCAACAGGCAATCACACAAAGCATTGACCTCAACAAAACTGGCAACGTTCATAAACAAAGAACTACTGTTGTCATCCATTATCTATTAAATATTCTTTATTATCCTCAATTGCTTTTTCACAATTCCCAATTTTTATTCTCTTTTGATGGGATCTGACCAGCACTAGGGAAAAACCAGCTTTGTTCTGGCTTATGTGACAGTCCATGGGCACTTACACTAAAGCTGGCAGAGATCTGTGAAAAGCAGGTCCACGTGAAAGACTTGGGAGAAGAGGGTTTTAGTATGGTTAAGAGACCTTTGTCCAGTCACCTGTGGTGAGCAGAGGATTTCTGAGAGAAATTATACAATAATAATTTTAATCTCAAAACTTATCTCAGCTATGTTTCTTGGCCCTGCTGCTGTAGCACTTAGCATGAGTTATTTGAACTTAGCATAGCTTTTGGCATGAGCTGATGAACTTTGACTTTTTGCTGTAACAGAAGTAGATGAAATATGGTACAAACCTGTTGCAAATAACAGATTCATTTTGGTGAGGTTAAGGAAATATTCAGACAAAGAGTACACTCAGTCTGCTGGACATCAACATGCCCAGAAGTTACCTGAACAGGAAGACTGGGAGTGCTAACAGAGGCTGCAAAAAATCCTGGTAAAATGTGCAATTTTGGAAAGCAAGAATCCATGGCAAGCTATTCTGTACTCAAATATACACCTAAAGGCACCTAAGAATAGTGGATGTAAGCACAAAGAAGACATTGTTAAGGAACCCAGTGACACTGCCCAGGGTCCAGGGCTGTGTCTCTAACCTCCAGGAAAAGCAGGTCCCCACAGCTCTGGGCCATACGCTGCAGCATTGGCACCACTGCAGTGACCCACAAGATATCCCTCTTGGCTGCACTGTCTCACAGGCTGGAAAAGTCACACAGTTAGTAAAACGTCATATCTGTGATGTGTTTTGGTATATAAACCCATTTAAACACATTATCATCTGGTCTTAAAACTTCTTCACAGAAAGACAGCTCTCTCTTTTTGTTTGGAAGAACAGATTAGTTTGGTAGAAGTTTCTGGGAGCAGCCCAGCCATGTTTATAACCAGCAAACACATCTTTGTTCTTGTGTTATCATTGTCCTCTAACTGAAATGTTCCTCTCCCTGAAAAGAGATAATTCCATTCTCTTTGAATCTTGGTGAGAAAACCATTTTCTCTGCTAGCACTTAGAAAGGCCCAGTAGTTTTGCCCTCATTTTGTGGCAGACAATTCATCTCCCTCCTGGAAATATTCCTGCTAATGCTTTCCTAATGGCCTCCCAGTTAGAATTAACCTCTCTGGATATTAGCAACAAAAATAGTAGTCCTGTATTCCAGTATCCTGTATAATGGTATTCATGCTTTTTTCTATTTGAAATAGATGCCCTGATACAGCCTTGGGACTTTTTTTCATGTTCACATCACACAGGCAGATTTTTGTTCAGTGTTGAGCTTAAGGTTTATAACACATCCTTGTTGACCTTTAGAGAGACATAGTTTTTATTTTGCACTACTAAATGTCATTTTATTCCCATTTTTTAATGTCACCTGGTTCTTGCTGTCTGACCCTTATATGTTTAGACAGTATTTTCAAACTCTGAGCCATTGACAAATTTTGTAAGTTGACAATTTTATCTCAGAGTCACTTACGAAAAGAATCTTAAGGACAAACACCAAGATATGAAAATGATCTCACTCCAGTTATCTTCCATTTAGTCCATGTTTCATGATCTTGTTTTTAGCTTGGAATATGAAACTAACAGAAATGTGATCATCATGTTAAAATATGAAAATGGAACTGTGAAGTTTTGATATAGTTCTTCATATGTCTTTTCTAGTAGCTTTATGTCTCAGTTGTAACTAGCTGTGTATTTTTAATGTATTTTTCATTTATTTGAAATTAAATACATTTTGATAGGTGAAGCCTTTTCAGATAAACAGGGTTGAAATTCTGATTTTCTTTTATAGCTTTTTATAATAGCAAGGGGAAAAAGGGATAAAAAGAGAAAAAAGAAAGACATCTGAAATTGAAAGCAGTTATTAAAGTGGATCACTGTATTGTGAAAATAAAATTGTTTTGTGAGTGCAGCTTTTTTTTCCTCTGCAAAATAACAACAGTAATTCTCCATTTGTTTTAAGTGTCAATACAAGTCCAGGGAGACAATGTCATGTAAAACTGATGGAAAATTATTTCAATGCAAATATGCCATGAGATATTACAGTGTCCAGACAGTGTTAAAAGGATGTCAGTAAAAAAAACCCAAAACAACAATATAGAAATCCAATAATATGTCAATTTAAAGGGTTCCAATGTAGGGATTTTGAGATTATGTTACATTGGCAAGATAATAGAATGGTATCAATTCAAATTAAGCTTTTAAATAAAAAGCAGAAAATTAAATCAACATCATATTAAGAAACATAATGTAAAACAGCAATAAAATTAAGGTTGTATTCATCATTCCTTAAACAACCCACTGTCTATGAACTAAGTAGATAATTAAGAACAATTATTTCTTTGGATGTATACTAAGCAAAGTATTTGGAGCCTGCTGAGAGTTAAGCTACACAAATCCAGTTTCTGTAGTAACACCTCCCAGGAGCTGTCCTGACAAGATACTTGTGCTTCCTAAATGGAATGTGGAAAGAAGTCTGTTCAGTGAAATCCAACCCAGGAGGAAGCTATAATGACTATATCAAAACTGAACCCATAAAATAATATGTCAGTCTGGGCTGCTTCTGGCCCATTTCCTCCTAATCACATCTAATATTCTATGTCAGCCTTCTGGAAAAAGAAAGAATATCAAACTTTCTTTTCTGTTTGGAAAGCCTCCTTCCCTTCCATGCTACAGGGAGGCTCCTGCACTGCGAGCTCTCCCTATGTCAGCAGCAAGTCTGTTAAACAAGAGATGCTGTGCCATGGTTTTTGCTGCACTGCCCGTAACAGTCCCTCTGACAGACCTTACAGATTTGTTTGCTTGGACACAGGCAGATTGGAGAATTTATTTATTTTTCATCGCTGATTGTGTTTCTGCTTCTTCTTCCCCTTTCTTTTTAATGCCTTTTTACAGGACACTTTATATCAGATGTTGCAATGTGATGCTGCGACTTCCAGCTTATCCTTGCTCACCTTTATATCTGGATAAATATGCAATCAGTGTCTCCCTGTAATTCAAGCCAAGTGTTATCTTCAGTAACTTTTTTTTAGTATTAAAGGAACAGGAGAAATCTTTGCTGCATATAAAAAACTTCATCTAAAAAGAATAAAGGCCACAGTATTACCAAATCTTTGTATTAGTAACTTCACAGTATACTATCTTTGAATCCAGGACAGAACTAAACTTTGTTTCAGGTTTCTAAGGTATTAATTTTTGTGCATGAAGAAAGAGCATAGGCAAAAATGTTTCTGAACATGTCAAATTTCTTTAAAAGTCAGTGTTCTACTAGTTAATTCTTTTGTAAGAGTGAATTAAAAACCAACAAAACAAAGTGCCTACCTTGCGCTCATTTGATAAGAACAAAAGACAATTATCAAATTAATTACACCTCTCCCTTGAAAGTAAGCAATTTATTATAACATGTTAAAACCATAAATAAAAACTTTTCTGAGCCTTCTTGGAAATGAATCAATATAAAGATTAGCATTCAATTGTTACATAACAACAAACTCCAAAATATTGGCAAATTTCAAAATCATTATGACTGTTGAAAACGAGCTGAAACAACTACGAGATAACTGAGGATATTAAACAGAACAAATTTCTCCTACAGTTAAAGTTAAACTATACAATGAAGGAAAATATAGTTATGCAGGTTAGAGGCTGTTGTGAAAAATTTCTGTTTAATATTTTCCTTTCTATTTTTAGAATTATTTTTTAATTTGATAATTTAAAAAAAATAATCAAAGTAGAGAAAATAAATACAACATCACTGAAATCTACTAATTTTAATAGCAGATGTTGAAAGTTTACCTATAACTTGTTTATAATCAAATATTTTAGCTTGGATCTACTGTTTTTAAGGAAAGAACTAATTTTCTTTTCTCAGCAATGTAGTGCTTCAAAAGAAGCACCAGAAGTTTTAGAAAAAAACATTTTTATGAATCAATTAATCTTCATTATGAAGTACAGACTATTACTTGAAATCTGTTTCTTCTAAGTTAATATGAATACCAAGGAGGAATGTGTAAAAAGCTTTTTGATGTCTTTTGTGTCAGATATTAGTCTCAGGAGTCAGAGAAGAATGGGACATGCATGGCAAGTTAGGCATTTTCT
Source organism: Petroica traversi (assembly GCA_025920805.1). Lineage (NCBI taxonomy): Eukaryota > Metazoa > Chordata > Aves > Passeriformes > Petroicidae > Petroica > Petroica traversi. The sequence goes on along the minus strand of JAHLSL010000021.1, from coordinate 10,413,567 downwards.
CCACAGGCAAATTATCCCAAATTAGTTTTGTGAGATGCTAGTGCTGGGCAAAGATGTCTGAAAGTGATGTTGCATTAGCACTTATTATAGGAATGGATCACAGTTTCTTCTAGTTGCTGGCACCATTCCCCTTAGATTTGAGTTTTCTTGTATTTATTGCATCAGTGTATTGCTTTTGCATTCATTAATTAACTTTGCTGTTAAAATTTTTTCAGCATATGTTTGAAATAATTAATGTTAATTGCTGCATGAACTTTGAGTGATCCACCAGGAATGAGTTAGGTCCAAAAAGAACATTTTCCATCTGAGAATACAGTCATTAAAATACATTAATCTACTAATCCTTATACCTTTGTGCTGTTTCCCCTTTCTTCTGCCAAGAAAACAACAATAAAAAATTGTGCCAGAATAGCTGTTGATCTTGATTTTATAGAGAAGAATTCAGGAGAATGCATTTTAAAACTTGAGGTTGGAATTTCCCTAAGGTTAAATAATGTTAATATTTGTAGAAACTAAGAAAAAACAGTGCTTTTATTTTTAAAAATATGGAATGTTGTGTTAATAATCAGCTGAAAAATATGGGGGCTCCTACTTAATTTGCCCTAGTGTGATACTGTACAGTGTATAGTAGATGTCCAAAACTTTACTTCCTAGTGCAAGCAACAAGAAAGGACTGGGAAGGATTGGAATCATGAATCAAGGGCCTTCGGGCTGAAACAAACTTGTGTGTCCTGCCTGCAACTGTTGTTAAGGGCTGTGTCCAGTCTCAGCCACCAGCTCTCCCAATGTTGATGGGACATTGGAGCTCATCCTTGGAGAACCTCTCACTGAACAGTTCTGCTGGGCCATGCCCTTGGAGGTTCAGGGGGAGAGAAAAGCCATGAAGGATGCTTGGAAAAGAGCACAGTTCCCTGCAGTGATGGAGCGGCCTCTGGAGTCCTCTCTGTGTTTTGGCTTGGTAGCTCCAAACTCCTGTCTGGAGCACAACAGCATCCTGAGGGCATTGCCAGCTCTGCAACGGGGTGTGAGACAGGAAACTAATGGTAAAATTACACCCTCCTCATCCTCTGACCTATGTGTCAGAATTTTTTCCAAAGTGTGTAAAGGATTTTGTGTTTCTTATGTCCTGTTAATGGTTGTCTGCAGATTATACTACCAAGGAATATGTGCAAGGTTTTAATATCCAAAAGTCTAAACCTCAGGGGAAAAAAAAAAAAGCCTGATAATTTGTAAGTTTTTTGGGTTTTAGCAGATCCTATCTGAAATTTTATAATAAACTCAGCAGTTAAATGTCATGTGCAGTCACAATGAAATCAGCTGGGAGCAAATGACAGCAATGTTTACTCAGAACTATTTTCAGACTTAAGCTTTTCCCTGAATTATTAAAAGAAACAATGTTTCCCTGAATCCACAATGGCAAATTTGCATTCCCTTTAGGTCAGGTCCTGGTGTGAACTTTACCAGGCTAGGCATTTCAGGAAACCAGGGACATGGTTAAGTGCTAATGTGACAGTGTTGGGTTAAGACTTGGACTCAGTGACCTTAAATGTCTTTTCCAATCTAAAGAATTCTGTGATTCTATGATTCAATTCACACAGATGATCACTGAGCAATTTCCAAATTTGACCATAACAACTTATAGAAATGATTGATATCAGAGTCTGGAGGCTACACTGATCAATAAGTCCAAGCATTCCTACCAGATACCTTTTTCTGATGACAATTTACATGAAAATGTTAATTTCTGAATGTGTTTTATCTTAAAACTGTATTAGATTTTTCACAAAACCAATAGGACAGTGAAGAAATATTTTGATATTCTTGAGTTTACAGAATAATTATAGTCAGATAATAAGGTATATACACTAAGTCAGAACTTTAGACGGACACAAAGTTTATAACATTTAAAAAAATCTTTAAAAAAAACTTTAGTTCAGAAACAATTTTCAAGTTTTTTTTTTCTATACCGATTTAAATCCTTTAAGGCAGATTTCAAATAAACTATGACATTTCAAAGTGAAAGGTATCTCAGACACGGGTAATTTGGGTATAATTTCATAAGTCTGTTCCTATGGCATATTTTGGGGAAAAAGAAAAAATGAGTATACATTGCAAATACATAGTAAAACAAACAAACAAAAATGTGCTTTAAGGTCGACTTAAGCTTAGTACATAATGAAACCACCAAATGCCCTGAAAGAAAATACGGTCCATAGAACACACCATAGGAGCAAGCCATAAGAAAGGCTGGGTTTTTTAATGTTTTGACATGTAAATATCTGGTTTAAAGTCATTAAGAACACCTAGAATCATCTGACAACAGAGAACATAACACTTCAACTTCATAAGAAGACTGTGTTTTCAATAAGGCACAGGTAAAATGCTGAGGGTTTTTTGTTCTTTTTCTTAACTAGAGTATTATTTTAGCTTTATAAGTCAATCTTAGAAGAAAAAAAGTAAATATTAAGCACACATGTAGTGGTTTTTTTTAACTGCAATTAACTTAAAGTTACTTGGGTGATTGTTTGCTATTCTTTCAGTTGTATCCATAGGAATGACTCAGACAATACTGATGCAAACAGTTGTGACAAACACAAAATTTACTTTCTCAAGCAGTATGTTCTGACTGTCTAAAACCAATGAAATAGGAATGAATTTAACCCCTACTCCAGTCACTACAGCTGAAATGCAAACATAGGCTCACCTGCCTCTGGGATTTGAGGCATAATGTAAAAAACGCATTGGTTAAGAATTAAATGAATGTTTGCTCCGTGGTTATGCAGGATTGCTGTAGGTTGTGTTGGCCTTACATGTCCCTATCCAATCCCGATACACACATTCTTTTTAATACATTTTGTCCTTTTTGCCTACCTACCACATGCACATCTATTAATCCCCAAGAAATCAAATATTTCAGGAGTATAATGGTGTATCTTTCAATAGTGCATTACAAACAAACCAAAAAAAAAAAAACAAAAAAAACCACCCCAAGCCCAAACAAACAAAAAGCACTACCACCACAACAAAAAAAAAAATTCAAAAAAACCCCCAAATCAAGCCAAAAAAACCCTCCAAAAAACCAAAACAACAAAACCTTAGAAACAGCCCCTGTCCCCCAGCTAAAAACCTAATGATGCATCTCTTTTCTTTTCAATTAGAATCCCAGTGAAATGTCTACCATCAGTTCACTCTCAAGGAGAATTTTGTCAAATTTTTAAAGGTTTTTATTATTGACCTTCTTTAAGCTTGGGACATTGCCATAATATTCTATTTTGCTTTCATTTATTTCTGATACTGTTAAGCATTGGTAAAAGCTTTTTACAACTTGTGTTCCAAATTTAATGAAAATCAAATTTGAAACTTGTCTGGATATCTCCAGAGGGCTCTTCCAGCCCCAATTTTTCTGTGAAATTATCTTCATCATTAACATAAAATACACACAAAAAAGCCCTTCTATGCAGGTTTTTGTTTGTTTGATTGGGTTTTTAAAATTAATATAAAAATTGTGCATTTAACTGAAATCGTGTTTGATATGGGAAAAAACATTCTAAAAACATTCAGGTAAATATACCTTGATTTTTTATTTTTTTTAATTTGTGTTTAGTTCTATTGTCTGTGTTTGTCTTGATAAATCAGTTTCTCACTAGTCAAAGCATGGATGCGCCCAACCAAATATATATTCTTGCAACTGAACTCCAAAAGAAATATGATATAATTGATTCTCTTTTTGTGTTCTGGGCGTTTTGTTCCTCCTTTTGAACTTATCCTACGCTATTAAACAGTCAAAAGAAAACTTAGGGGAATAATTTATTTTACTCTCAATAGTGCACATTGAACCTGGAGGCATTTTGGTGTCTCATAAATTGTACCCAGTACAATGGAATGGCAGTAGGTCACTATCCTCTCACAAGAAACTCTAAAGGAAATGAGGTGATTGTAACATCAAGTGGGCAATCAGTAAATCTTACAGTGATGCTACAAATATTAAAGTTAAAATGTTACAGTGGGGTCTTGTCTGCCCTCAAGGTGACAAAGAGGTTGTAGCCACTGGGTGAAGCACTTTGAAACATGAGTAAATTACTTCATGATCACATCCAAGTGTGCTTGCTCTCTTTAGCTTGTTTTTCTGCAGCTTTGTGTTTTAGCTCTCTCAGATAACCTATTGTTTATGACTTGGTTTCTTCCTCAGAAAACAGACTGGTAAAAACTTCTGAACCTGCTGGATTTAACGACTTCCTCCCTAAAAAACCCCACTAAAAGAAGGATGGCTTTTCAACATTTTTTTTAAGTGGCATATTTTACTTAATAATTTTTAAAAAATCTAGATGCTCCTTAAATGTTTCAAATTGTCAAATGTAAATTTTGATCAAAATCAGTATTTTTATTTTTATTTTTAATGTTGAAGAGAAGCAGATGTGGACTTTTTTAATTCTTAAGGAATTTATAATGTTACTACACTGATACTTTGGAATCAGCAAGGAAGTTTATTCTCTGGAAGGTCTGGACAGCAACACATATGAGGTAGAATCAGACATAAATTTTTAGAAGAACATACCATATTACCTAATAAATCAAATAAAACTGACTCATACATGCTGGGATATGATTTCTCACAAGAGCAGAAATCAAAAGCAGGTGGATGTTTGCATTGCTCTGAAAACTATAGAGTAGTTAGAGAACCAATCAGTAAGTCCTTTGCTGTAGAATAAAATAATCCAAACAATCAGCTATTCATGAAGTACAGAGTGAATTATTGTGGAAATAACTAATGCTACATACAGAGAGAAAAGATTTCAGGGATATGGCTAAGCATCTCAATCATTTTCCTATATCTTCATTCCATTTTGATAGATTTCTGACAGGGATTCTCAACAAAACAGAGCCTGTGAAGTCACAGGCTTCTTATTTGGTTTTCTTTTTAGGAGGCATTTTTCTGCAGGTAGTCTTCTGATATGAAAACGTCACTATTTTTGGTGGCTTGTGGAACAGCAAAGGCTGTAGAAATGTTTGATGCTAAAACAGAAAGAAGGGAAGGTAGTAATGAGAAAGTCAGAGGACCTTGAAAATTATTTAATATCTGTACAACTGTAATAGAAGAGAAAGATTGTAGATATTTATGGGAATGACGCAGCAATAGAAAAGGCTTAGCAAAGCCAACATGCCAGAGTTTACAAAGGTGCTCAGATGACCAGAATACAACAGGCCTAAGTTAATCAATATTGGTGTGATTCACTTTTTCTTGAGTAATTAATGAACAAGTCAGTTTTTACTCTGAAAGGTCTTTTCTAGTGCTTTCTTACAAAAGCATTTGGAAAATACAGTGATATTTCACTACCTTTGTTATCTATTCTCATAACCCACCTATGAAAAATCATATGATTAAAAAACAGAGTAGGAAATATTGATATTAATAATGTCATTCAGAAATATGTCAGAAAGAACAATTTACTTTTCATTAGAAACTATGAACTGTGTAATTTGAAAAAGCAAGGGTAGGCTATGCAAACATCCTATTTTTTGCAGCCCTCATAATATTGTTAAGATTCATGGCAAACACATCTAGCCAATAAGAGTGTCAATTTTTATATTTTCCACAATTTAATGTATGAGTACTTTTTATTACAGTTTTAATGATTACATGATTTAATATATATGGGCTCTTCTTTGTAAAGCATTTGCTTGTCTATTTCATTTTTAATATAATTTGCTCATATAATGTAAAAGATATAACTATTATGTCAAAGCATTAATGTCATGAGTAGAATAATGCCAATTTTTACTAAAATTTTATTAGTGCACATTTATTTTAATTTATATTATGCTTTACAGAAAGACCTCAGGAATACTAATATCTGTACCTAATCTTTACATTACATCTGTGTATATTAGAGTGTTTCAGATGTGAATCAGAGAAGTCACTCAGCTTGATTTAAAAAATATCTTCTGGCTTGAAAAAAACAGCCTGTTTAAACTTAGAAATTTGTTCTATATTAAATTGTAGCAACAATTCAGGGAAATTAAAAGGATGCTTCAAATAAGGTTGTTGAAAAGAAAAAAAGAGTTAAAGAGTGAATTTTCCAGTCCTTGCATGGTAGACTTCTAATTCCTTGTGCCAAAGTGTTGGTACCAGCATCATTCATCATGTTTGATATTGATAAATTTATCTCATGTATGGAAAGATTACATGTAATTGACAAAAAGGATAAGGCTTTTGTGTTAACTAACAGTGAGTCAGTAATTGATAAAGTATTTATTGAAATTAAAATTTTCCTGATATATTTTTTTTTCTTTCCAACTATGGACAATGTCTTCAGTAAAAAATATTTAGTATACTGATTATTTGGACAGGGTGGACTCACAGACAAGTCTGGGCAGTGGTGGCAGGATCTAAGCTTTGGTCCAGGAGTGAGGATTTCGACCACTCCCCTCCCTGGGATGGGGAAATGAAGGAGTTCTGGTCCAGCCTGGACCAGGTAGGAGGAGGAGAAACATCCAGATTTGGAGCTGCCCTGTGGGGGTTATCTCTAAGGAGAGATCTAGCAATGGCAAAGAGTTAGTTTTGTAGGGGACGAAAAGTACTTGTTTTATCAAATTGCCTGGTGTGTATTTTGCTTTAAGTATATTCTTTTACAAATAAGAGCCAGAGAAGTCTCTCAATTAAGAAGTTATATGGTGTTTTTAATTTTTTTCAGAGGGACAGAACAACTGTTGTAAAGTCAGATTTTAAAGTCAGTTTTTTGTGAAATACAACTGAAATTATTGTCAATATAATAATAATGTATGTTTTATAAAATATATAATAAATAGAAAATATAAATGATATTATATAACAATGTACAATTGTTCATTTATAAATATATATGGTATCTAATTATAAAGATGATTACTCAAAAGAAAGTATTAATATAAAATATATAATAATACTGGTTTTTGAAATTCACCAGTGAACATTCAGATTTCACTCTTCATATGTACAATTTAGGAATATTTGGGTGTGCAATGGAAGAATAAAGGAAAGACAACTGAAGATATGTTTTAAAATTTAGAGAAACCTTCATGAAATGTGCCTTGTTTTCTCTTATTTAACATTTAAAGTATATATTTGATCTTATTTGAATATTAGCCATGTACATGAGTGCACTAAGATGGATTATTTGAAGAGTGACTATTAAACATCTGCGTATTTTTAGAAAAGTGAAAAAAGCTCTCTTAATTAGTTTGTGCATGAAAAATTCCCCAAGACTGCTCTGTTTAATTATATTATTTACTATTAAAACTTTCAAAACAAGGCCTCACATTACTGATATATTCAGCATATATTGGATGTTTCAAACACCTTCACTGGAATAACTAGATAGGAATTTCTAACCAGATAGAAATTATTCAAAACAACAAAACCCCTAAACCTAACAAAAAACAAACCAACAGGTTTGTCATCTATGCCTTGAAATTTGAATTTGAGGACCTATATTATGTTGCTACAAATTTTCTGGAAAATCAGTTATCATCATAAAACTATGTTATTTGAACAGAGTGTATTATTGTTTGCATTTGCATTTCAAATTATCAACATTTAGACTTAAAACAATTCAGTTCAGGTAATTTCACTCAATATCTCTTATTACCTAATGAAGCACAGAAAATTCCGAAAATGAAATATTTGAATATATGATATAAATAAAAATACTGTAAATTAAAATAAGCATGAGAACAATTGGTCATTTTATCTTCCTTGTTCTTAAACATCTCTGTAAATGCAGAAATCATGCTGCATTTTTTTCTTGTGGCTCTGTGTACTTTTGACTAAGTCTGCATTTCAGATCTGATCTGTGGTTTGCCCAGTCTGTGCAGTCAGAAAACTGATCTATTCAAAGTTAGTTTGTTTTGAAGTACAGGATATTTAGTACTATATTGCAGTTTATATTTTCTCCTGAAAACTATAGTGATTGCAAATGTTAAATTCCTTGGTAAATGTTGCTTCTCCTGCAACATAAGGAAAGATTGATGACTTCCCTTTTGCTTTTCTGCACCAAATGCCATTAAATATATTTCAAACTGCTGAGTATTTTCCAATTCCTTGCAACGTTATTGCCAGACTGGCTGAGGTGTTATTTTATCCCCTTTGTATTTTCTTCAAATCATGAACTGTGAGTTAGATTTAAGTCAGGTACCATGAGCAGAGCCCACATTTTTCTGGTTTTATTTCTTCATGACTTTCTGCCTCTTCTTTCAGCTCTTACAAAAAGACGGTTTATGATTCTATACAATACTGCCTAAGAGTCCCATTCAGCAATAGGGCAGAGATTACATACACACACTGATAGCTAACGAGTTTTCAGTCCAAGTTAACTAACTCTTAACTAAAATTGTCATGCAAAAGTAGGCAGGACTGGTTTTGTAGAATTGTTGACGTTGTTGTGTTTTTTTTGGTTTTGATTTTGTTTTAAGTTTGTTTGGTTTTTTTCTGCTACTTTGTAGTCTTAAATCTGGAGCTTGCTGAGTGAACTCTCATCAGAGAACAGGTATAAACAAGTTCTTTACAGTGTGAAATTTCTTTACTATTTATTTTTTCAGGATGGTTAGAATAAAAAGATTAATTAATATAATGCTGTGGCAGAGGCAGATATATTTTTTGATGTTATATAATAATCTGTTTCTGGAGAGTCTTCTGAAGAAAAAGTGTTCTCTCTACTGATTCAGTTGAATAATAGAATCATTTAGATTGGAAAAGACCTCCAAGAACATCAAATGCAACCATTAACCTGACACTGCCAAGTCCAGCACAAAACCTGTTCCCAACATTGCCACATCTACACAAATACCTCTAGGAATGGTGACTCAATCGCATCTTGTTCCACTTCCCTATAATTCTTTTGAGAATAAATTTTTCCCAATGGCACTAAGATAATCTGCAGAATTAAGAACTCTCCTTCTTACTTAACTTCTGGTATAAATCAGTTTACTTTTTCAGCAAGGCTGGAGAGTATTCCCACTCCTGAGTCCCCATAGCTTATGGCTGTGTCATTTTACAGAAGAATATGATGTCAATCTCCTTCCCACAGAATAAACTTGAATTTCATTGTAAAGACAACATCTAGTCTATAATTTCTTGAATAACACTCTAACAAAAAAGAAAAAATAGGGTAATCTTTCTGCATATTTTGTAAGTATGCACTAGGAAATCGCTGTGCCAGCTCAGGGGTGTTTGTGTTAACCCTGCAGGAGCATTCACATTAGTATTATTTTCTATGGGTTGAGATTCCCCTCCAAATGCTACCAGAAGCCTGGGGGAGTTCAGATGTGAAGCGCTCCGCAAGTTTTTAGTTTGATATTTCTGTTCATGCTTTGTCAGAGAATGGCTATCTCAACAAAGCCTTACTTTATATTGTACAAATTTTTGCTAAACCTTCTCTGTTAGGTTTACTTAACTGTACCCTCTTCTTTAAGTAATTTCAGTGAAATTTTAGCTTCACTACCACTTTTCATCCTCTGCTCTAACCATCGTGACTTCTCATTTAGTATCTTCTCTTGCACTATTTATTTCTGGCTAAATAAACTCTACTGGTCCCAAAACCACAATAGAAGTGATTTGAAAGCATGTTGAATGAATACACTTAATACTCTTGTTGTTTATTACTATAATGCTTTTGTCTTTTCTATTTTTCTCTGTAGTGGCGCTACTGCCTGGTGATTTTGCATCATACAATGAGTGTATTTGACTCTTGTCTCTCTTTCTATTATCAGAAAATTATTAAAAGGGTTTGTTTTTTCTTTTCAGTATGTATATTTCTGTTACACTAAATTCTGATGCCTTCTTATACTTCCTGGTTTACATTTTTAGCCTGTAGCTCACTCAGGTTCCCATTATATGTTGTTCTGTCCACAATGACAACCTCTCAGGAGTAATGAAATGAGAAGCAGGGAGGTTCATTAAAAAAGAAGAGGAGGATAGTCCAAGAGTCATAAAATGAAATGAGAAAATCTGATTTATCTGGGTCTTTCAAAGTGGCATAACTTTCAGCAACCCTAACAGTTGGATAAGAAGCAGTTACCCCCATTTAGGTATTTTATGACTCTCCTAAATTGTTGTGGATACAAATATTTGTTTTTCACTAACTAATAGAGGAACCATAACAGGTCCATCTTGCTAAAATATACTAGTTCTCTGGCAATATTTTTTTTTCTGAAAGTTATGCTGTTGTAGAGCTTACTTCTCTCTATATTTTATCTAAGGTTCCCTGAGATTCAATGTCTGCATTTATTTCTGCTTGACAGGTTAGGACGAAATCATTCCAATATATTATTTGTTTACTCTTGAGTGAGCTCCAGTTTGAGCTTGGCTCAAACAATGCAATGACAGTAAGGCCTCAGCTAATTCTCCCTTTATGTCTCGTTGGCAGTCACCATAAGCTACTGTAAGTTCAATTTAATGAAAAATCATTGCTGCATCAAGTTCCATTCCTGCCCTAAAAGAACTGAAACCCCTTTGGTTCAATGCAACAGAATAAGAAATGCTAATAATATAATGCTATCTGAGGGGAGAAAGGATCCATACTTACTGTTTCATGTTTTGCCCAGGGTGTCACAGTGATTCTTCTGGAACTACTTTCCTTTGGCATAACCTTTCACTCTCACTCTTGAAAATTCTAAATTGTTCATTTTCCTGAGCTGCAGAGAATGGTTCACCAGAGATTTAAGAATGATCAGACCAGCCCCTTGGAAATTTTCAGGATGACTATTATAAGACTTACAATAGGGAAAAATAATGTTTAAGACTGAAAAGCAGAGGGGAAATCACAGCTACACCAACATAAAGATCCACAATATAAAGTTTTCCTGAATTTCCAGTGTCCCACTTGGCCCAAGTGAGTCCTGGCTGTGGACATGCAGTAGCTCTTACCATCCCTCAGTAAAAACAGAGACCAAGTACTGACTTGGAGTAGCCCATGGCTTTTGCCATCTGACAGTGGCCCAAAGAATCAGTACTTGGTGTAAACAGCATAAATAACAGCAGAAGATTAGTTAAAATGACATTTATTACACATCTGGAAGGAGGCTTCATTTCATCAATAAAGTTCTAGTGCTGCTAAAGGTTATAACTCTTGCTGATATGTTAACAACCTACTGTATACCTGTATAAAGAAATAAAAAAAAAATCTACATTTTATAATATTTGGAAACTAGTCTACATAAATTTGAGCCTTTACACCAGTTTTCTACACTCCTTTATTTTGCCTTCATCTCCCTTTTGCCAGTGGAGTTAGATGCAGAAATTATTTGTCAGCATTAATCTACGTAAATAATTAAGGCTGAAGGAATAATGGCTGAGAGGAAACACGATTTCTTTGAATAATTTTTCTCTTTCTCATTCTGACAAGATAAAGAACTGTAAAAAAAGAAGAAACTCATAGTTTCATTCACGTTTTTCCAACTTTTCTCTCGAAATTTTCTTCACTTGACTCACCTTTAGGGACATGTATAAGAATCTTAACAGAAGTTCCTGACAGTGATTTTCTCTGTAAATCAGCAGTACTTTTTCAACTGAAACTTGAGTCTCTTAGCATACCTTGAAGTCTGGACAAGTTCCACACACTAATACACCAATACAGCAATTCTAGGGTTATCCTAGATATTTGTCTCTAAAATGTGACCAAACATATGTAATGAAGACTCCAAAGTTATTATTTTGAAATTAAATGCAAATGTTATATAGAAGATTTTTATAAAATTCCATGTGAAATTTCAAAGGAATAGAATTAGCAATAGCTCATGAAAAATGAAGGAAAAAAAACCCCAAAATGGACAAATTACAAGATACTGAAATACATTCACATCCTGGTTTTCAAGATAATTTAGCTGAGCAAAGGCTGTGGATGCTAAAAATGCTGATTGCTGTCCAAACAAAGGGTTCCAAGTAGTCACTATCCATCATGGAAACTCATATTTATGGACTTCTTTACTACAGTTTATGGATCTGGCACACCCTTTAGTAAGCAGCTTTTAGATGAAATAGACAATTACAGTATATTTTTAACCTTTGTAGGTTGCTGATCACTGATATTTTATTCTGTTTTAGCTCAGATGTTTCTGCTGTTGTGTGTCTTAAAAGATTATTTCAGTGAAATAATTTCAGGGAAATCACCCTCTAAGTAAGCCTGTGAAAATAGAGCTGCAACCTACTCTGTGCACAAACTTGGTAATGTTTTCAAAGTGATCGGTTTGCATTTATATTATTTAATCTATTCATTCAGGACTGAAGCACTCAAATTCTTAATAGAAAAATAAATTAAATAAACATTGAAATCTAGATCCACTGAAAAGAAAATGTTTGCAGTGTCTTTTTATCCTGTTAGAATTTCAAATGAGGAGGTAAAGGCAGGAAAACTGTAAAAAAGGCCAGCCTGCATTTGCATTAGCAATTTAATTTGGGTCAGCAAAGAGTTTAGAAAGGAAACTCTCAATTCTTTCCACTTTGCCCATATCATTTTCATCACAGAGTCCTCTTGAGGTGTGGATTCCTTTTGGATGAAACTTCACCAAGGGAGCTGCATCAAGGTGGAGTCCAGCTGTTACTGGAAGTCTGTCCTGAGAATGGTCCAGAGCTACTCCAGAATAAATGCTGTGCACAGGAGTAATGAAACTTGTGCAGTGTGGATTTCAGGCCCTGAGCTATGAGTCTTCTGCTTTAGTGGCCTGTTTCTACCACACCACAGAAAGTTGTAAATATAGATGTATTTTCATGTTTTCAATGCTAACTTTTATCTAACAGAAAACTGCTGTACACTATCAATCCTTGCCTTGACACGTTGTATAAGCCTGGATCAGTCTGGAACCTGTAATATCAGATTACTGATGTTTGAAACTTAAGAGAGAAAAACAAGATAAATATTAATCATGCGCGTCCATTGCTCAAACCCACCTAATTCTATTTGTCAGAAATAGCTTGAGGTCACAGATAACAGGAATATTGAAGTTTCTATTAGTTCTGAATTCCTGCTGAAATAAGAAAACCCACAATTCTAACTTTTCCTGCAGTATTCCTGCATATATGCTTTCAGCAAGGATATTGCAGTTTGAAAATTGCCTTATCCAGCCTTGTAAGAAACAGCAATTTGCATAGGTGTTTGATGTGCAGCAGTCTTTGGGAAATAGGTTTCAGATGGTTTGCATGTAAGTCAGATGGATTTTCATTTTTATTTCATATTTTGAAAAGCTTGTGAAGAAGGGAAGGGAAAAAGGAAGAAAAAAATATACAAACCATTACAGATTGTTTGTTTTCAATTATGTCTATAATAGCATACCAGAAAGAGGTATGGTGAGATAATTTTTTTTTTTTTTCTTGAAGCACAAATGGGAAAAAAAAGGGAAAAATCTTTTATTTGTGAAATAAATCTGATCGCAAAGGATGTATGGGAAATTACTTTCTTTCATGGAAACTATAAAATAAGTAATTTCAAATATAGTTTCTCTACTGAGTATTTTCTCATTTTTTTCCTTTTTGGCCTTGAAGCATATTTTGCCAATAACACCAGTTTGTGTTTGAAAAATGAAACCTCTTCTTCTGCAATAATTACTGTATAGAATCTGGGAGAAATAGATGCTCTGCTGAATATGCCAGAAGACACAGTCTTGCACAATGTTTCTTTTACCTCCTTTTCCATACAGTTAGATCATGTACTATCCACAATCATTTAATATTATTATATCTAGACCAAGTCAGGCAAAACCACTGATGTCAGCAGCTGTTGTAACACTGAGTTATAACATCATTAGTCTGACAAGAGCTTGGTGGTAGATTAGCATAATATAGGATGGTACTGAACCAGTCGTACATATTAATCAAAACACATCACCTACTATGATAAAATAGTTCAAGAAGCCATAGAAGATTAAATATATCTAAAATTATACAAAAAGCAAGGAGAAAAATTATGTAAATAAGTGTGTTTATGCATATGACAGAGAAACACAGAGAACAAATATCTGGCTGTTTTATGACTTGTTCCTTCATCGTCTGTGTAGACACGGTTCCTGTTGTGTGGCTACTTCAAAGAGTCAGGCAGCAGAATTCAATACAAAAGCCTTTGACAATACAAAATAAAGCAGGCAGATTGAAGTATTCTGGGTAAATTTTTAGCTGGCACAGAAACTACGGAGCTATCTCAATCTCCCTCTGCTCCTGAAGATGAGATATTTTGTACTGTGAAAGCCAGAGATGAAGGATGAAGCCACAATGTATTGTAGCATTCTGGCTACTCTGTACTGTGCCAAGAACAAGAGAGCTTGCCCTTTCACAGGTGCTTTTCACTGCCCTGAACTCACTAATTTCTGTGTTAGCATTTAGAGACCACAGGAGGGCTACACCTTTGCACGACATTGTGTTTAGGTGAGATTGTTTTAAATTTACAGGGAGAGCTCCTCTCTTTTATTGGAGAGAGTGAAGTTTTTAGGTGCAAAGTGTATCAAGTGTTCAGATGTTTAATGGAGGACATATTAAACAGAGAATTTAGACTCAATATGAATAATTTCTTCTAGCTCTTGCTCTGCCACTCTTCAACTATAAGATCTTTTCACATTCCTCAATTATTTTTTGTAAATTCCTATACTACAAATATAAATGATGCTTAAAGTTGCTTAGCCCTCCGTATTCCAGCCACATAAACGCACATATGAGTACCCTGAAATGGGATAAGTAATTAAGAAATCTTTATTGCGTCACTCTGACCTTCTAATATCTGTCAGGCAAACCTGAAAAGTTCCTTTAGGCTGCAGAGCTGCTGCTCAAAATAGAGTAGACATTCAGGCAAATTTTTGAGGACTGTGAAAGATTTGAAATATAGAACTTCTTCAAGGGTCTAGTGCAAAAGGTGAAAAAGACAACATCATTTCAAGGACTGAGACAGAATATTCAACTCTTATTCTTTGGGCAATTAAGATTTTTAAAAGAACCTGGAGAGGAAAAAATCCAGCAATTGGATAACTGTTTTCCTTGCCTACTCTCTGGAAAAAGAATTATCAGTGTAAAGAGTGCACTGAAACTATATCTTTGGTTATGTAAGGACAAGCTCTGTAAATAAGTACTCCAAACAAAGAAAATACCCCACTCATGTTACTGCTTCAAATCACAAAGTCTTCTAAGGTCACCAAAGTGTAGTACATCTTGAGAAGGGAGATATTTGCCTGTTATCCAGACACTGGAATCTAACAGATATATAGATTATGTGAGGCTCTCTTTCGGAGTTTATCACTATCTGATAAGATTGGACTTTACAAATATCAACAAAAATGATATTTAATGTGCCAAATAAAGAAAATCGGGCTACTGAGGGTAGTGAGGTGCATTTTTTCACTAAAAGTCCAGGCGTTGTTGCAGAAGCAACTTAATGTCAAACAGAGAAAACTTTAAAATTATATACTCAGTGAGCATCATCAGATCACAAAAAATATTTGATCCAGTTTCCTGAGAAAGTTCAGAATTATATCATTGCCATCTAAAATTAAATTGTTGTTACATGTATTTATATGCACATTAAAAATGTTGTTTAGCAACTTAGAATGTATTCTCCTTGAAAAAACAGCTGAAACAGGGAGTGACTGGGATAAAACAGGTAGAGAATGCAGTAAAGAGGTAAAATGTTGCAGAATTCTTACTGAGTGCAGTTTGGGTTTGTTTTTTTTTTTTGTTTTGGTTGGTTTTCTTTTTTTTTTTTTGCAGTGTACTATATTAATTTTATTACTTATCTGTACATGCAATAACAATATCTTTTTTAAAAGATAAATCTCGATTACACTCTTAAAAGGTTTTTGGAATATTTTTCAATCTCTTTATTTTGCCCTGTTTTGTGTGCCAGATTAGAACTGCATTAATTTGAGTTTTTTCAGGTTCATATACAGCCTCTGCTTAAATCCTTAGGAATTTTGAAACAAGAGCTGATCAAAGGTAATCTCTCCAAATCTCTGTGTAGGGGGACAGAAAGCTCTAGACAAGCGTCCACTCAGTGACTACTGACACTGTCACTGTCAAGGTCACAGGTGCATCAAGACATCCTGACATAGCCCTACATTAACTCTCCAAACATCATCTGAATCTCACTATGGACAGAACTAGGAGAATTAGCAAGTACTTAGATTTCCTCAGATTCAGATAGGAATATTTTGGGTACCAGTGTAGTTCTTGTTATTGGTCCAAACTGGAGTTCCTTAGTTTAAAGAAATTACAAGTGAAAAATGCAGAAAGTTAAGGAATCTACAGACTTCTATACTATGTATCTAGCACAACATATAGCTTTAGATTTATAATTAATCTTGCATAACAGAAAATAGGGCTGGAAGATGTTTCTAAAGACCACTTAGTTGATCTCTGGGTCGAAAGATCACTAATCTCACAGTTGATTGCTGATGTCCTGGTTTAGGGCAAATATTTAGGAGGAAACCTCTGGGGGGTCT
>JAHLSL010000021.1:10333537-10396721 GCA_025920805.1 Petroica traversi | reverse complement strand
TGTCCTGGTTTAGGGCAAATATTTAGGAGGAAACCTCTGGGGGGTCTCCTCTAGGAAGAGCCGATTCCAATCGCCCCTCCCCCTACCGGTCCGGGAAGAATTTCCTTAGAGAAAAGTGGAAAAAACTATTTATTTAACACATAGAATATTTACAAGTATAGGGAAAAATTGGATAATATGAAAACAATGAAACCTCTCCTTCCTCTGAAGAGATGGTAGATTCAGAGTCCGTCTGAGTCCGGTTCAGTTCTCCAGTGGGGGGACGATTGCCGGGCCCGGCTGTAGAAGTCGGCGAGGATGGGGGGGGGCCCCCCGGGGGTTCCCTGGTGTCCTGGGCCCACGCGATGCCAACCAGTCCCAGGAAGAGGAAAAAAAAGAAAAAATTCCCAGCAAAAGAAACAAAGTCTCTCCCGGCAAAAAGCCGGGGAAAATCCGAGGAAAAGCCCTCCGCTGTGAGCTAGCCAGCACCCCCACAACAGAGTCAGTAAAAAAAAAAGAAAAAGAGATAACGCTGTCTGCTGGAATGCAGCCTCTCTGCTCTCTTGACCTTGGTTCGTAGTATCCTGCAGACAAACGGCGAGTGTTTTTCTTCCTCCACCTTCACTTTTACTGTCTCCCTTGGACCAACTTAAAGCTGCAGAACTTAATGTCCAGCATAAGCAAGGGGACGATTGGGGATACAAACAGGTCATATGGCTAACCCAGGACAGCTGATCAGCTGTCAAATACAATCAAAAATTTCCTGATTTATGAGAGACCTGTTCTTAAAAAAAGCCCAATGATGAAAATTCTGCTATTTTCTTATGTGATATATTTCAGTATTTGAGCATCATTAAATTTTTTTTTTTTTCCAGGATCAAAGTTAAATCTCCCCTGCTGCAATTTATCTAATTAGTCTTTGCAGTATAGCAAAAAACCACAGGGAAACAGTTTACTACTTTCCTCTTTGCAGAAACTTTTCACATATTTGAAGGTTGTTAACAAATGTCCTTTCAGGCTTCTCTGGAGTATAGGAACCCAACTGTTTCAGTATCTTTAATAGGTCATATTTTATAGACCCTCCAATGAGCCGTATTTTCTGAAATAATATCTTGAGGACATGGTAAGCCTATTTTTTTAATTGGAAACTCAGAAGACAGTGGGATTAGTTCAGTCATCCACTCAAAGGTAATTACCTGATATTAGATGTACATTTTCTACTGTTTTGCAGATATAAGCAGGAGTAATCCTCAACAGACTCCATCTAAGATATTTTCTCTTTTTCACATGAAGTAACCTGTTACACCACAGTGATAATGATTCCATTCTCATCTGGCACTTATTTTATTCTGTTCTTGTTGTAAGAATAGAAAACCAAGTGGAAGGTTACAGTTACCATGAGAAGCTATGCTCACTAAACACCCCAAGAAAAAGGGCAAAACTTGATACAAGAAAGTTTATTTCACTTCCTTATCATTTGTCACATCTTGGCACTGGAACTAATGACGAGTCAAAGAGTCACTTTTATATCTGCAAATTGCAAAACTAGAATTCTTTAAATAAATTATAATTTTCTCTTGGTTATTTTTTTTCTGTTTGTTTTCTTGTTTTATTTTGATTTTTTTTAAATGGGAATTTGATAATGCCTTCTTTTGTAACACATACCTGTGAATATTACTTTTTTCACCCAGGTCATGCACGGAACCGGGCAACTTGAATTTTGCTGGCTGATTAAACCAAGATTTATTCTGACATATGGCAGCCCTCCTCAAGCTGAAGGAGACCACTCATGAACTTTGCATCTTTGGAGGACTGGCAGAAGGTGGAGTCTTGGAACAGTTTAACACTTCTAGAAAGAAGAGCAGCAGCTGATGGAGCTGTAATTATGTTTGGAAGTGCTCTCAGCCTTGCTCAGGAGATGCACCCTTAACAACCACTGACCAAATTACTTCTTGATAGGTGACAGCAAAGTCAGTTCTCTCTTTAGTTTTACGTCTCTGTCAGCCTAAGGACAATCAGTAGAAGGATCTGCAATGAGTGTTCCACTAGTTACACCTCCCAAGGTCATATATGAGCCTGGAATACTTCCAGTCTCGTGAATTTTTTTCTCTCCTTCATCTGAGGGAGAAGAGCATGTTTGAAGTGCTTCCTTCAGTCCAGTGGAGACCATTTCACTCTTAAGATGGACGGGCAGAAGAGTAGTAGCTAGAGGGGTACAGTCATTAGTTTCAGCTCCTGTAAGAGTCAAGAACCAGAGCCATTCTGATCCATATGGCAGGTATCAAAATGGTTGTCATCAAATTTTCCTATTTATTTTCTTTACTTTCTACCCCAAGACGAATGGCAGAGAATAACAAAGACTCTGTAACTCTCTTCCTTTTGGCTCCTTTTTCCCTGACTTCTCTCTCTTGGCATAGGGAGAGTATATACATTTGAGTGTCCAGGCTATAGAAGAAAAGAAGCAAAGCCCTTTCTAAAGATCACACAAAAACCCAATAAAGAACAACAAAACCAAATCCTTTACAAATCTCATTATCAATTTCCCCCAAGCTTATTATGGTAACTTCATCCGTTTGAAAAAGCAAAGGATAATTGTTTTGCTTGACTAAACTGTGATATTTCTACACTGACTCGTGATCTTGCTGCAGGCTGACAGGCAGCATAAAACAAATGAAGGTTGTGTAGAAAATGAATCATCATTGAAACTGGTACTAGGCATATGAAGTATGTCTTATTTGCACACTTACTCCATTTCATGTTCTATAATTCAAGAAATGGTAGGTAATTTTCTAGCATTTGTTCAAATCCTGATAGGATATTTTACAAGTATAATTGAGCGTCTGGAACCAAGCTGGGGGTCAAGGTTCAGAGGCAATAACTTAGAAAAGAATCTACATTTTCAGAAACCCAGAAGCCTTTTAGCAAACACCAGGTATTCTTGAGGAATTATATATTTCCGGGTAGAGGTATAATTGTACTGGATTACTCAGAAAGAGTTAGGATTTCTTTCAGACTGCTTGAGACTAAATTGCTTTTCATAATGCTGTATTTCGTATATAGCCTCTCTTTGCCTTTAAGTATAAGACATATATCGTTTAAGTGTTACTACACATCCCATCTTCCTTAATTTTATTTTCAGTGCATTCTAATATAATGAAAATATTATAAAAAGAAAATAAAAATAACTTATCACAATAAATTTTTCATGATGGCCTTGCCTTGAGAAGATTTTATCAGGAAAAATCATGTGCTTTTTAGTATATTCATTAGGGGCTAGCTATTGCAATCTTTTTTGTAAATATTTCAAAATCTTGATGGGAATTTTGACACAGCCTCTGTTACCTTTTGAAGAACTTCAGTTGTATTGTGAAAAAAAAATATGAACCACCTTGTGTCTTCTAAGTTTTCCTTGAATATTCTGCAGTTTAGAGAAATCTCATCTCAGAAATCTCGTAATTGTTCTTAAAAGTAATCTGTTTCTAAATTAAAAGGGAAAAAAAGGTGTTTTCCATCCATTTGGAAAACAGTAGTGACTGAAAAGCCTTGAAGAAGTTGACAATATATTCCAATTTTATTTAAGTTGGGTAATACCAGATAACTGATACTTGTTTCTTCGTTCAGGCAGTGGCAAATAATAGTCATTGCAATTATCAAAAGTTGATTTTCTGTTGTACAGGTAACTTTCCTATTATCATTCACTATTCTAAGAACCTTTAATTTGAAAATACAAATTTTCATTTTGTTCACATGTCATGGAGTTAAATATTGAAAGATTTGAGAGATATAAAATAATCGCTAAATGTAAGAGTGAATTAGAACTTGTACTTTTTGTTTGATATAATCATTGAGTTCTCTATAGCACAACCAAGAATATGGCAGGATGAAGTGAACGTAAAAAATTAGGATGTTAATTTTGTAGGAAAACAATAGCTTTCATGCTTCTCTTGCATCATCCTTTCATATAATTATTTACCTCTGCCTGATGACACTCAAGACAAATTGTAAAGACCAATATAGATTCTAGAGCTGTTTGCCTGCATTTCCTTACTTGTGATTAGCACAGGAGAAGTTTAGTGCAAAAAATACTAAATAAACTAAACAAACTAAATAAAATACATCTATTATGTAACACATCAATTATGTATTTTGGAACTAAATAAAAACAACATCTTATTTTTATTTATCACGCCTGTATATACTCCTTAGGATTTGCAAAGATTCTTTCCATGGAAAGATGTAGCAGAATATCACAATGTCTCTACTCGTGTAAGAAGAGAAAAGGGAAGGGGTCTCAAGAGAAGGAAGAGAAGCATCCTGACAGCAATAGGGAAAGGGATGATGGAGATACGTGAGCAGTACTCAAGGGCAGATGTCTCTGCACCCTGAGCCACTGAAGCTATTGAATAAAATTTTACTCAGCCAAGATCACCAAAAAATGAGTGATACACTGTCAAAACCTGAGAGATCCTTCCAGCAGATGTGGCCATAGTTATTCTAACATGACAATCTAAATGTTTTCCTAACTGAAGACTGAAAATCATTTGAATAAAAGACCTAGTCTCAGAAACTCCTCTATTTCCACATAGGTAGAGGTAAATTGCATTCTTTAACAATCAAAAAAACCCATGTACACTATGGTTCAAAAATAAGAAGCTTTTAAGACATCAATTTTCATGATAGATAAAGGCTATTGAAAGGTCATAATGGGATTACATTATAATCCACAGGTAAGAGCAGGATTCATGTCAAAGGATTCCAGCTGTAGTTTTATTAAGCTTCCGTCTTATTTTCAGAGATTAACTAGCAGGACAATATCTGACACCTGATATAGCAATAGAAAGGATTTCTGTGGTTTTCATTTTATATATTTGACAGTAACGGTAATGGAAGAGCTGAGAGCCGAGTAGTTTTGAAAGCTTTACTCTCTGCAGTTTATGAGTTTGTTTAGAATATGCTTTCACGAATAAAGTGCATAGTAAGAGCATGTTTTAAAATTACTTGATTTAAGTAGACTCAGGACTCATGTGCAATTTAGAAAACTTAATGGCCTGGATGTAAAAAAGAAACCGCTATAGTTGATACAAAATGTAGCCCTGTAGATACACCTGAGATAAAGAACTCCTACTAAATATATGTCCTGAACACTTTCTCTTGCAACTTTGAAACAAAAAGGGAGTTTTTAGCATTTTTAAGCTATTAAATAATATATGTGAATCGAATGTTTGTACATATGAAAGGCAGATAATCAAACTAATTCTCAACAGGGTGGAATTAATTTTGTGCAGAGCTAGAAGGTTCATGGATTGTAAAAAAATCCTCAAATTGAATTCTTAATGAATCATGGTATTATTTATATCACACAATCATAATTTCACATAAATGACATGAAAACAAAATAATGAACCTCATAATCTGAGGAACCTTGCTTTGCCTCATTTCTACTTTTTTTTTAAAATTTTCAAAGTCAAAGATGTGATTCTGTTCTTGATACAAATAAGTGCTTGCTGTTGGTTTAATATTCTTAGTGTGCATTTATGCCATTTCCAAAGCATCCTGTACTGTTAATAGTTGCCATTTCGTACTTGTCTTGTATAGATGGTATAGAGAAGTAATTGTAATTCAAGCTGTATCTTCTCTGCTTTTTTGTATTTAATCTTCCTACTGGAAGGTAAGATAGGCACCCTTCTGAAATACCAAATGTGTTTCCAGGTGTATACAGAGCAAGGCTACCCCAAAAGTCTATGCTATCACTACAACTTTTTAAAAATTTCTTTTTATTCAGCTACATGGGGATAACATAGGAGTGAAAGTACATGAGACTTTATTCCCATGATTCTGGATTCTGAGTGGATGTCCTTGCAAGGCAGAGTAATGTGACTTTCTTTTGTACTAATAGAGGTGAAAGGATCCTGTGGTTTCAATGAGGTTGTACACAAACAAACAAACAAACAAAAAGTTTTTGTGCCTTAGCACAGACCAATTAAAGGATCATAAGGCAATAATATTTGGGTCATTTGTTAGGTGCCTAACATGAAATGATAGAATACACTGAAAGGGCTACCTGTTTTTTTTTCATTTGAACGATATTTCAAAGTAAACCAGCAGCCTATCAGTGCTGTAGTAACAGCATTGCAATTAGATCAGCAATTAGAATGTATAACAGAGAAGCAATTCGAATGGATAGCAATAAGAAAATTTGTATTTAGATACAAATGTAATGCTTAACTTTTACCTTTGCTTGCTGCAATAAGTTATGTTTTGTATTCTCCAAGATAGTGACTTTGCGCTTCATAGATTGAAAGCCTTTAGTACCTGTCAATGAAAGAGATTTAAAATTTTGAAAGACAGGGACTTTTTATTTTTCAAGAGGGCTTTGTAGATTTCTTACATCTTTAAGACCAGTAGAAACCACCATAACCATTTTGACTGGCCTGTCACTAGGAAATTTAAAGCTAGCCAAAAGACCAAAGATTTTTTCTAAGCTATAGAACATATTTAAAGAGCTTATGTAAATTTGATAACCAGACTCCAAGTGATATAAAAGTAGCCTCACCACCATATAAATAATTTCTTATAAATTACTGATAAAATACATATGCTCTAAAGCTATTACTTTCAATCACATTTTTGTAAGTCTTACTCTGCTAAAATATTTCCATTTCACTATAGAATCTCTTCTCTAATTTAAAATTAACCTTGGTTGTTTTACTTCCTCTTCCCCCTCACCATCATGTATTCTTGGCATTGCATTTTGCCTGCATAATACTACATAAATAATTCATGGCAGTTCATCGCACTAGAAGTTTGAAAGAAACATTCCAATTGACAGGTATCTAAAGCAAATCAAGCAAGGATACAATGCTAAATAGTGATGGTACAAAAGGCAGGAAGCAACCAAATGAAAGAACATCAATTAAAGGATTTTTCTTTTTTTTTTTCCCCCCCTTTTTTTTTCTTTAGTGAGGAATAACTTCCAAATAAATGTTGTCCTAAAATGCTTTATTCAACTGTAATTAGAATACCTATGCAGCAAACCAAGAGCCAGAAGCCTGATGTAGCAATTTAATGCGATGCCACAGAACAAATTCCTTTATTTGCTTACTTCTGAACCATGTCTGTGGAATATTTGGAATTTAAAGTCACCTAAGCATTACGCAGGTATGATAAAGACAAAGGGTAAGATAAAGAAGCTATGCAGACTCAATAGAAATGACCGCATTTTGTGATTTTCAATAAACAGTCTGAGCCTCTCACTCCTAAATATGGGAAAAAATACTTTTGTGTAAGACATATAAACTACAGTATTGGCAGTCTTAGCCTTATATTTCTAAGGATTTGGTGAAATGCCTTGGGTTTTTGGTATGTTAATATAAATAAATTGATTTATTGCCCTGTTCATGCCTCATGTTAAGCATTTGAATAGTCTCATTGACACCAGGGGGATTAAAGCTAAGCGAGTGCAACAGATCTACATGACTCGAGCTTTTACTGTGAGATTACAATTCATAATTACTTTAAACAGTTTTAACTCTCAGTTTCTTTTTTCCATTAATAAATTAGCATTCCAAAGGCTAGAGCTTGATTTATACTACCCAGAATAAGCACACAGATGTTTCAGTGCTTCACATAGCTCTTAATACCTGCTTCATGGGCGTTTGACTTCTCAGTAATTCTAAAATTAAAATGCTTACCCATACAAAATGCATAATTAACTTGAATAGAAAGAAAAGAAGTTACTGTTGGAATGCTGAACTTTTCCTAGTAATCATATGGCTATTATTTCTTCTATCCAAATATCTAATAATCAAAAAAAATCAATAACTAGACTCTGAAATCTGTTCTCTGCTTTTTTTTCCACATACAAATATAGTATTCCTACACGCATCAACTACAAAGGGAGGGATGTATTTGAAAGCCTTCCTGATTTTTGTGAAACATAAAGCAGGTGGTGTACAGGTTGTCATGCTTTATTCTGTTCTCAAGGGATTGCCAAAAAGCAAAAGGAAATAATTTGCTTTCCAGCTTCATGCAATTATTGATAATGATACTGAGGCTGCATGAAATAGAGGGACTGTTGATATTTCTTCACTAAAAATGAAGGGAGAGACAATAAATTCCACAAAAGATGCAATACAATGTTACACTAACATGTATCAGTGACTGGTTGCTATGGACCTGTAACCTGGCATAAAATGTCATTGTTTGATGCTTCTTTGCCAGATCACTCATCTATCCCTAGGAATCTGCTCAAATGAAGAATGCCATTTACCTGGGACCCTGCAGCTACTGTGTACCTTCCATGTTAGGGCAAATAAAATGCGGTGAGCCAATCACATGTCTATCTCATCAAGGTTCACCCAGTGATCTGTGAGGCAAGCAATTCTGCCTGTCAGTTTTCCTTACACGTCCAGGAAAAATGAGCACAACAGGAACTGACTTCAAGCAATATTCACTTCTGATTTGTTACTTTTCATCCCAGATTTGGGCTATGCCCCATTTATTCCTATATACTGTTTCAGTGCTTGAACCTGTCAGGAAAAAAAAATAGTTAAAAGGAAATTTTCTAGTATAGCACTGCAGACAGAGAATGCAATAAATTTATTTTAATTCTTTGCCCAAAGAATCATTGGTTTCCAAAATATTTGAAAAATGTTATGAATAGCTATACAGATAAAAAGCATTTTCCTGTAAAGAAAAAAAACAACCTAAAACCAAACAGAACCAAAACACCAAACCAACCAATCAAAATAAAATTTTTGAAACTAACTGTGAATTTGTGCATCTGAAGTTTGGAAATCTAAGTTATTTAAAAGGAATTTTAACACCACTATATTGAAAAGGTTCAGATTAAAGCATTGATCCAAACATCTGGGAAAATAATGGTGAATTATCAGTAGCTCATGCCAATGCGACTGTTATAGGATTTACCATCTAGTTTTGATATAACATAAAGTGAATTTAGAAATGCAGTGTGTTACAGACATATTTTAGCCTTCCTCAGGCTATTCCTACCTGCAGGAGTGATTTCTTTTAATGGGAGAAATAATTTTGTGAGCACTCCATCCAGGGTGGGTTCATGGTAGCAACATTAACATATGCAGTCAGGGTGGGTAGCAGCAGTACTTTTCTTAAGTAGTGGTCACACACATCAACTTCTATGTAAAATTTAAAGCAGTCTAGAGGAATAATTTTCCTATTTGCATAAATGTCATTAGAAGGCTCTGTAGCTTCATACTACTTATCATAGATTTTTTCCCAGGATTCTAGTGTATTGCATCTCTCTTCTAGTTTTATATGTTTTTTAATGACATGAGATTCATGTTAGGTAACTTTCTTGTTTCAGTAGCTGTGGAAGAATAATCTTTACAGTTTCATTTCCCCCATTCTTGTCCAATAACACTACACACATATTTGCAAGGAAATAGAATGCAAGTTTGGTAACATCACGTGACATTTTCAGTCTTTCTACTTTATTTATAAGTTCTCACTTTATCTCATTTGACCATCCCACTAAAGCTGAATCAGAAATCCACTTCACTCTGATAGCAAACAGCAGAAAACTAGATTATTTACTCACTATCCTCTGCAGTGGTTGAGCTTTCACCCCCATTCAGAGCACCATGGACACAGGTTTCTGCTGCATATTTCTTATGAGTAAGTAGCAGGATAAACAGCACCTCTGCTACAAGGACTGGAGAAATTAAAGGCTGAACAATGAATGTGACAACAAAAAGGAGAGTAAATCAGGAAATCTAGAAAAAATGGATATCAATGCAGAGAGGAAAAAGGATAAAAATTCCTTGAGCACCAGAATCACCTTGGTAAACAGAGTGAAGGAAGTGCAAGGAGGGATACTTGCAGCTGTGAAATAAAAAAGATATGAATTCACAGCAGAGGCCATGCAGCATGGAGATTGACTCTGGCACAAAATTGAGGATAGATGTGAAGAAAAACAGAGACAATGGCAGATACAGGAGTTAGGAAACCGAAGAACCTTCATCATTGCAAAAATCTCATTTATGCAGAGTTGAGCTTCTTGATCCTTTTAAAAGTCAACAGAAAATTTTTCTCACCTCTTTTGATTGTTGATTGTGTCTTTGATACAGGAATCCTGATGGAAAAAATGTTACCTTTACCAGATATAAATCCAGACACATTCACAAAAATATGCACATTATATATGGCTGTGATGGCTCTCGATTCACAGTGATTCAGCAGCCCAGAAATCTGCAGTCTGTGTTTTAAATTAAAAGACAGTAACCATGTGAAAGCACACAGAAGTTTGAAAGCTAACAGGGAATCTCATTAAAATGTACCATACTGCAAACATTTTGAGTTGAAGGGAAAAAAAGAAAATACAAAAAATAGAGATATCTAAGACTACTGCTTTTCACAAATTCTCTCTCCATGATGGGGATTTACCACAAAATCCATATCAGTTAGTTCTTCCTCTAATATCTAACATGTTGAGGTATATTAAAATGGTTTCATTTCACCCTTACATAAAAGGAACTTTCCTGCAACAAAATCTCCATACCTATATTTATTCTTTTAATGAAGTTCTAAAGAATCTAACAAATTTTCTTTTAAGGTTTCAGCTATAATAATAAAATATTAAAAATAAAATCTTAATACTTCAAGTACACAGCACTATTAGGAGACATGATATGGTACATCTTAGCCATTTCTGCATGAATTTAATAACCCTATTATAGCCCTAACCTTTCATTACTTCATGCATACAGGAAAGAGACTGAGCTTTTAAAATGGTGCTTTAATGCAGTCTGTGGCCCATGTACTCTGTGACCATGGAGCTAATGTGTTCATGGATCTAAAAGATCAATGTTTGGAAGATAAGGAAATTAGAATCCTTGCAACTCAGTATTCAGAGAGCCAGTTCTTTACCAGTGTAATAGTTGAAAACTGACAAATCATAAAAACCTTGAGGACTATTGCTTAAAAATACTTGATAAATGTCAGAAACCAAGAAGGAGGTAGCAGATAGGAACATTAAGACTGCTTCCTAATTATTAAAACATTAAGGGTAAAACCAATTAAGCACTACATAGCTGCTTATTAGTTATAATTTCATACTTTATATTTGCAAGTTTGACTTTACCAGATCTAAAGAGAAGATGTCAAGTCAAACAGGTGATTTAAGCTGTTTTCTTGTAAAGTTAGCTGACAAAGACAGCCACATACTATTCTAACATTTACATAAAGAATACAAAAATTTTGACTGGAAAGTACTTACGGCAGGAAAGGGGTAAAGGAGCAGAGAAACTCCTACCCATGGCAGACGTTCAGAGGACTTTTCCAAAGTTTTGGCATCTAACTCAAGGGTATATACTAGATATATTTCATCCTCCTCTGAACTCAGAGGTTGGAATCCTGAAGAGGGAGCTTAACAGAACTTCTTATTTAAATCAGACAGCTGATATCATCTATTGTTTTTTTTAGAATAATTTTACTGGCGGTCTGGAATCCAGATAACCTGGATTCCAGACCGCTGCATCTGGAGGGAAGTTAAACACAGATTTTAGTGGTCCTACTCACCACACATCAGGGTTACCTTGCTGAAGTGCCTTGTATGTAGTAGATGATGCACTATTTATGGGCCCAGAATAAAAAGGAATGGAAAACAGCCAAATTAGGAGGCTAGTAAATAAAATGCCATTTGAGTATATTGGTCTACTTTGCACTCAGGTCTTCTTGACCTGAGGAACTTCAGGAACTTTTTTATTCCAATTATTGAGTAACGTAAAGTACGTAACAGGGAACAGTCCAAGTGCAAGGATTAAACCTTTGCCACTGCCAAATCTAAGGACAATCTGAAAAAGATCTTTTTCAGTCTCAGAGAGTTTCGTGTCCTTTGTGGGCCAGGTGTGGAAAGGTTAAGTAGCTAGTTCTTAGGTGTAGTTTGTTTTTACAGAAATAATTTTACAGAAATGTGTTTGCACAGAACCACTAGAAGTCTTGATGATTGTAACTGAATTATGTGGTCTAGGGATCAGTACTATCTCTGAGGCTTCTCTTCACTAAACAAAATCTTCCGCATTCAGATTCATTTTTTTCCTACTTAAAAGTAATTTATTTACATAGAAAGCTATCCTTAATTTAATAATTCTTCCAGAATTATGTGATTAAACTTAAAGTACTATGGGATTAAACAGATATGCAGATCTATCTGGAATCACTCAACTAAGACAAATGAGTTTTATTATGCTCATGCTTTAAATAATCAAGCCAAGAAAAACTGAAATTTGTTTGAATGCCTGAGATGAGAGAGGAAACTGAATGGGCAGAATTAGGAATAGTCTTTTAATTCCTAGCCTGACACTGTTTCCAAATACATATAGAAGGTTTATACCTTAAAATACAGTATCTGCTAGAAACACATCTAAAACTCAATGGCAGATCACTGCATTAAAAGCAGGACTTTTTCTCTGAAAAGGAAAACCAGTAGTAATTACAAAAGTTCACGTGTATCTAAGGTACAGAATTACAAGAGAAGTTTACCTAAGATTTTCTCTAGAAACAAGACAAAATATTGACCCTATTTTCCCTTTACTTTTTTTTCCTAATGGTAAATAATTGTAAATAATTATTTCTTCCTTCAAGAAGTATGCTGAGTCTGGTTATTCAATTTTCAGAGAATCCCTGCCTAGCTTCAGAGGACGATGCATGTTGTTTTCTAAGGTTTTATTCAAAAGTTCATATATATTAGAAAAAGAAATATAAATATAAATTAGAAAATTAGAAAAATTAGAAAAATTTGAAAGCTAGTGGCTCAGATTGTTTTCTGGCACATCTCGACTTTGCTGTGTCTTAGCCAAATTCAGCAGTTGAAAATAGGGCTCAGAGATAAGTACAACTTCTGACATCAGCTCAGACTCTTTCTTCATTATTCACAGAGACTTGTTAGTGTTGATTGATATAAATAATCTTAACTGATTCAATTATGTGAGCAGGGAAATCTATAGCCAGTGCTTCCTTCCATATATACAGATAACATCAAGTATCAGAAAAACTTTCTAATGATCAGTAAAGCTAATTTTAACTTGCTGATTACATTTATACATTTTCCCATCAAAGAGGTTTAAAATAAATGTCCTAAGTCAAACTTCTAAATTAATTCAAAATAATTCTTTTTGCTCAAGAAGATATTAGAAGTCCTATTATTCTAATGGTTGGATTATAGTAGTGAGTTCATAGCCAGTGAATAAATCATCAAAGAATTAAAGGGGATGTGGAGCACAGTAGTGGACATGTCATTTAATATTAATTTTAAAAGGGTGTGCATGTGTTCACCCTTTTATCAGGTGTAATTGTTGATGGGTAAATAAAGATTTTGCACAAAACATAGTGGAAAAAAATCTGATTATCCAGCAGTTTTAAAATACTTTTTTATATATTTAAAATCTGAACCTTAATGATTTTGCATATATCTGACCATACAGATGACAATCTCACTCTTTCAGCTAGTAATATTGAGATTTTCTAATATTGACCAGTTTCTCAGCATAAGTACATGTTAACTATTAGAACAGATGAGGCAGCAGATGACCAACAACTGTCATAACTTATAGAGGCCTGGGAGTTACCACAGGTTTTCTCTGTCTGTCCATGAGGTCTGCATAGTCCATGATGACTGTAATATTGCTGAAAGAGATCCTCCTATTTTGGCACACTCTTTCCTTCAGTTCTGCAATTTATATGGAAATAAAAAAGGATTTGTGAAGACATCCTTAGAAATAGTCTTTCCTCTCTTTCTGCAACATCTGAGCTGGAGAAACCATCCTGTTGGAGGAGATAAGGCTGTCAGATGTTTAAGGACTCGGGATATAGATATAACCACTTATGCACAAAGTACTATTGATTGGTTAAAGTATCTCCATGTCCTTACATATTTGTAAATACTGCACACAAGTGGAGTGTTTTATCTTAAGTGGGACAACATCTTCTGACCTTTTTGAATATACAGTGGCAAAAAGAAATTGAATAGGGATAGGGTATTTTTTCTCTCTGAAGATGTGCAGCTGATGTAACTCTTCTGAGTTAGAAAATCATTCTTCTTTAACTGTCAAAAAAACTTACCAAACAAAATATTTGTTACTACATTTTGTCCTAGAAGTGAAAGAAAATATATTGCTTTAACTGTGAATCTGTTAATGGCAAATGCAAAATACTCTTCTTGTTGCTAAACTGATGCATATGGTGGCCAGTATGAGTCAGTTTTCCAAACAACTGTTTTAGCAGGCCCCAACACCAAACCTAACTAAAACATCATGAAATTCATGTAAGTAAAAGTAATTTTCAATCTTTCCTTCCATTTTCTTTTCTATTCTTCTTCTCCATGGAAGGAGAGTTAGAATGAATCAATCCTGGCAGTACCTCCTTTACTTATGCTGAGATGAATGCTACTCATTTTCCATTTTTTTTAAAATAAGGAATATTACTTATTTTGCAAACACACAGCCCTGAAAATCAAGCCTAAGTTGTTTGTGTCACAATACACATTAAATTGCAGACCCACCATACTAAAGCACAGTAATCTCTTTTGTGTTTAGAAGACATACTATTCTGTAGCTCTATGCTACATAATGTACTAATAAATGCATTAAAATAAATAATCTCAAACATATATATTTATTTGCGGCTTTTAATTTTTTTGATTATTTTGGACAAGCCTACAATTAGCAGTTTTACAGGGCAATGACACTTTTCCTCAGTAACAATTTCAATTTTACTCTTTTCATCTCTTATAGCACCCCTACCAAACAGCCTACTCAGCAGTGAGTTCAGGGACTGAGTTCAGTCCTCTCAACTTCTCTTGTTCAGTTCTTTGGTACTGTTCTCTTGCTCTCTTCTTCCGAAGTCAGAATGAAAACCAGTTTAAAGAGACTGAACAAACTTTTTGGACATGCATAGAGAATGAATAATTTCTTAGTGGGAAAAAAGAATAGAGCTCTTTCCATTGACTACATCAATTTTTAACAGAAATAAGTCACTCCTAACAGTAGGGAAGAACTCAGGACCAAGCTGTAACTGGATAGGAAGGACAGAAAAGGCAAGAGTAAGAAAGGAGCTAGAATTCTTGGAGACTGGAGCCCACATTTCCTACTTGACCTTTCAAAAACAAGTAATTTACCATGGATGTTTTATCTTCTGGTTGACGTCTAAGACAAAAAAGCTAAACTTGACTTCAGGTTTTCTATGCACCTATGAAATATGTAACTTTAAAAATTAGGATTTTAAGCAAAGTTAGTATATCCGAAACCAACTAAAGTAGATTCAGTAAAAAGTTAATGTTTAATCAAAGAATTGAGTTGGGAGTAAGCCTTAAGGAATAAGTAACTTGTTGCTTGTCATTTTATATTTGTTCAGCTGTACTTATAATGCGAAACAGTAAGTACTGACCGAGAAGACTCATTTGACTAGTGGACATTGGAGTTTCCCAAAAACACTTTCTATTGTCAAAAGCCAGGGAGGCAGAAAGGTCAAAGGGAGGAA
Source organism: Petroica traversi (assembly GCA_025920805.1). Lineage (NCBI taxonomy): Eukaryota > Metazoa > Chordata > Aves > Passeriformes > Petroicidae > Petroica > Petroica traversi. Next base: position 10,381,229 of record JAHLSL010000021.1, on the reverse strand, counting down.
GACGAGTCTTACTTCATCATTCTCGCCCTCCCCTCAAATTATGCAATCACTGACTCAATTTAAAGAATAAACTACGCATGCTTAATAATTATTCAACTAATTACCATACGGAATGGGGAATGGGAGATATTAATGTAATTAATGGGTGTTTGTATTTGGACTATTCAAACCCCTTGCAAATAAATAGACCTTGTATTGTTTTGTGTGTTGCTCTGCACATTAGGGAGCTATTCCACGCAGCAGCCCGGCTCTGAAATAAACATACACTTTCTAACAAGTCTCTTAGAGAGTCTTTGTCCATCTCTAGTTGGGTATTGATATTAGATCAATACCCATATTTTAGTAAATCACCTATTGGTAAACATCAAATGCTCAAAAAATATCCTGTTTCTGTTTTCTCATCCCTGTAAACTTCTGCACTGTAGATTCAAGGCATATAATCACTGAAAGACCTTGTAGAACCAATTTTTACTATCAAGCAGTTACACCTTCCAAAAGACAAGTGGCTGAATTTCAGCAATAAGAAAACAGTTTTTCAGTCTACATATGAGCATCCCAAGGAAAATTTCAAGGCTGCACTGGAAATCAATTATATAAGAAGAATTGAGTTAACTCATGTTGCTTGAGGCCAAGCTCAAATGAAAATAAGCTTTTAATTGCTCAAATGCTTTAGAACTCGCTTACCCATGACTTTTCAAACTTATTACAACTTAAAAAAATGTAGTTCAAATACAGTTTGGTATGTAATTCAGGGGCACACAAGTTGACTGACTCTTGGTGATAATATTATTTTTTGTCAGAAAATAGACATTTTATCCCTTGTCATTTAGGTTAGTTAGTAATATTCCACCTTTGTTGTCCTATCATCATAGATTTTGAAACTCTTTACAATAACTAAAATGCATCACCAGCAGGTGCAGGAAGGCAAAGTATAAAAAAATAATTGCCTGCTCCAATGCTTGTCCAAGCCCATGGTGGCTCCCTCCAGTGACTCACATGGGCAGTGAACTAGAAAAAAAGTATTTACTCAAAATCATTTAACTATATTCAATGGAAGACGGAGTTACTAACATTTTTTAATCACAGTTTCCATGTTCTGTCTGTGGGATAACACTGTTGCCTACCGAGAAAAAAATTGAGTTAGAAAAAAAATATGAAATGTAAAAATATATTCAAAAATTATAGAATTTTCTACATTTATACATAAAAAACTCTTCTGGCATTGGATTGTATTCCTAATTTAGTATTTTTTATAACAACTCAAGCATTATAATCTGCTGCCCATTCAAATCATCAGTAGATAAGAGGTAAAAGAAACATTTCTTTTTCTTCACCATTATCCATTCATAACTACATTCCTGCCACTGTTTTCCCTGAAATCTTCATTCTGAGATTGATGAGTACATTTTTACCAATTTTCAGAGGAATCTATGGAGATTTTTAAAGGGGTTCTTATTCTTTGGCTATTCCTCCAAGTGAAGAAAGCAAAGGTCTCAGAGAAGAGTATGACATTTTAGAATTTAAGAGATCTGCAGAATACAATGTACAAAAATTTGCAGTTTTTTTGAGAATTTTAAATGGAAAAACCGATTTTATTTATTTATTTATTTATTTATTTTTTAACTTGAATATAAGCCTGAGAGAGAGTTTGCTTATGCTCAGGTTATTGGAACTTTTACGGGTTTATTTTTCTTCCTAATGTTGAAGTATATCTGTCTCTCCCGGTCTTAAAAAAATTAAAAATAAAAAAGCAGAGCTTAAAAACTAGATTAAATGTCAAGACATCTTTGGGGGAAAAAACCTAACTATTTAAGTAATATTCTGAAAAAAAAATGTTGCCTTACCTATTTTTATAAGTGATCTGTTATCTCCAGTTTTCGAGTTCGCTCGTCACAGCTCAGCAAAACACCATAGAATTTGGATTCCTTATGAAGACACTGTGGTCTCCTAACCTGGACAAGTAGTGCTGAGATCTCTGTTCCTGACAAGCAAAGCAGGTGCATAGAATTACTGTGAAAATCATTCTTGGCTTGAATGAACATCCCTAAATGGAACACCAAGACCTATGGCAAAACAAACTCATTCATTCCCTCATTCTCAACTCATTCTCATTCATTTGTAATTGAGACTGAATAATCAAAACGTTTTTCTCTATGATTTTCTATTCCCTTTGAAGTACTTGTACTTATGCACATGTGTATTTGTGAAGCCCAACCTTTTCAGCTTTGTAGCAGGTCACTTTCTGGGTGTGCTGGGCTGAGTACAATGTGCCACCAGCTGGCTTGTGTGGCACATGGCAGTATATCCATAACCTTTATCCATGGTGTTTGAGATTGCACTGTGCAGCAGAGCCATGGGGAGGGAAGAACAAGAGACTAGAACAACAGAAACAATGGAACAGAGTAGCTCTCAAGACAGCACTCATGACTTCATCATGGAGCAGAAATCTTTCTAACCATAAATAAAAATGGGACAGTTTTGTCCTAATGACCAAATGAACAAATAACAAATTCCAGTGGCAAATAACTTGGGTACAGCTGTCGTATCTGTAAGTCATGTAAATTAATTGGAAGTCAACAGGCATCTGCAAGTCATGTAAAAAGATTTCAGAAATGCATTTGTCATATGCACTGATCTACAATATACAGCATTCACTGTTACCTTAGTAACATTTCAGGGTATCCCTGCTAAGAAAATACATTATCCCTATTAAGAAAGTACATTAAGAAAATACATGTGGAGAATGTGGAAATTTCACATCTATTTCTATTTTTGTATATTTATTTTATGTTTCAATTGGGGACCACCTGAAATACTTCAGTGACTATTCTAACCTTGCTTTTGACATTGATTTGGATGTTGATGGACTACCTGCAATTATGGAGGAAGTACAGTTGGAAAAGTATTCCAGCTCTTGAGGTGGGACTGAGTTTTGTCCTCTCAAATGAATTTTAAATTAATCTCTTGTCACACACCAAGAAATAATTTCAAACAACAGGCCTTCCAGATATAGCTATTGAATTGCTGTCAAAGCCTATTAAACCATCTACTCAAAGATCCCACAACAGATATTTTAGTGAATTTATTACCTGGGGAAGAAAAGGGATTGGAAATTCCTCTGAGGAAGTGTCCACTCTGATTATAGATTTTCTGTCAGGGCAAATAATTTCAATATGCAATTAAAACACATGGTCAAAATTTATCATGTGTTTCTCCTCTTCTTGGACTTGAAAACCAGTATTTTATTGCAGTATGAGAGGATAATATAGTTATATGTTTTTATTTTCTCTTTAATAGTTACATAAAGGAAAAATGGTTTCTTTAAAATGTGCTAGTACTGTGTAGACAGAGTTACAGAAAGAATAGATTCTAGCTTTAAAACAATATTAATGCTAGTGAGTTAAAAGAACATGGACCGGACTCACTGATAAAAATTATTTGTGGAAGTTTAGCACCTTGCCTGTCCCCAGATTTTTGATGTTTTTAATAATTCTCTGAGCCATTGGGTTTTTAAATATAAAAGTAAACATTAAAGCTTCTACATTTTTAACATAGAATCATGGAGTGGCTTGGTTTAAAAATAGCGAAAGCTTTTATAATTGTGGTATTTTAAGAACTTGCAAATGTTCACTTAAGAATGAGAATGTATAGATAACAACTAATGGAATTATGAGGAAAAATTGAAATTAAACAGCTAATGTGTATCATATTTTTGTAAGGAACTGTGTTTTTTTAGAAACATCAAAGATGTATGATGTAGAGAAATGTAGATGGAACACAGAGAACTAAAATTACTTGATTAGATGAAGGCATCTCATGTCTCTATATCCTGGTTTTATTGAATGCTTGCTTTGAAGATCTCTATAGGTACTCAGAAATATTGGGAGGTGTGAATACATGCATATATGAAATAGAAAACTAAGACAGAATTAAATAGATTACTATAATAACAATGACTTGTTTCCAACAATCTAACTGGGTAAAAGTTAACTTATTATACAGTTAGTCCCTGTATGATTTCTCTGGAAGTATTTTTAATCAATTCAACATTATTGCTCTGAAAGCAGTGTGGTATCAGAGAGGTGATTCTTATTTGCTCTGGCTACCAGCTGGTTATCTGGCTTTCCACTGCTAATACAGGTTGCAGGTAATCTTTTCTTTTGTCTTCATATGGACTCAAAGCTTTCTAATTTTGTGAAAATAGCACTGACTGTAATTATTTCCCCATTATTCCTTGTAAGGGTTTTTTTTTTTTATGTTGAATGTGTTGCACTTTTTCTTCCAAGAGAGAGAAGCCAGTAGTATCTGACAGCTTTGCCTAACAGCACAGGTTGATCTGGAATACAAGGTATTTCTCTAAAAAAGGAAAATTTTCATCTATTCTGAACTCTCTCACCATAAGTCCATACTCCATCTAGTTTGTCTCCTGTGATTCAATACTTTTAATACATGAAGTTTTATACTTACTTCCCCAGTGGTTTTCAAAGCTGTTAGAAAAAAAAAAAAAAAAAAAAAAAAAAGGTCAGCAAAACCGAATGAACTCAGGAGAATACATCGTACTGAAAGTCAATGGGATTTGGACGGCATCTATATTTCAGACTGCAAGGACAGGGAGAAGAAAAGCTACTATAATGTATACTTGTGATTTTACTGTGAAGTGTTAGTCAAGGTTAATAGGTAACAATTAAGTTTAACTCCATCTTTCTCCCCTGTTGGACTTCTATACTCGGAAATTAACTGAGTCAGCCTAATTTCGTACAGCTGCTGAAGTCCAGATTTGATTAATATGGTTAAAGCAATCAGTCCCTGTAGAGGCTGAAATTAAGAAATGCAGGGAGATCTATACTTAAAATAGTTGTTTGATTTTGAATACCATGCACTGGACCTTTTGCTATTAAAAGTACTTTTATAATCCATCTTTCCCTGCATGAAACATGGATTTACCAGTTTTTGCTTATCCATAACTTTCTGTGTTTGATTCTAGAAAGGTAAGATGGAATTTTAAAAAGTAGAACAGACACATTGTGGACTGAACTTCATCAGCAAACAAAATTATGCCATTAGCCATTATTAGTGCATTTCTCTTTTTTTTCCTGACGTAATCGTGTGTTTCAGGATGAGAAGGAAACCAAAACTGACGTATTTTTTCTCTCTCTTTGGATCAATTGTTTTCAATGATCAAACCAAATTGCCATTGAAAGACTTGGTGGCTTTGTTCAACTAATTATCTCAGAAGGATGGTGTTTGACACCCCCCCCCAAGCTGTTATTTTTAGAGATGTAGTAATGCTGAAGGGAAGGGGGGGGGGGGGGAGAGGGGAAGAAGAATACCAAAGCAAAAAACAGCTCAGTAAGAAGTAAAAAAATTGTATTAAAATAAGAAAAAATAGGAAAGAACACAGAAACATTTATCAACTTGGGAAATGTTAGTGGTAGCAGACCTGCTGTATCTCAGCAAATTTAGGACAGGAACCAACTAGTCAGCTATGGAGTCAGTATAAAACTTAAGGCAATGTATCTTTTTCCTCTGTATAAGTCTCTCACAGGTGTCTGTACGACATAATTTTCCCATAAAAAATGAATTACTTCACCTCAGAGGTAATATTACTGTGAAAAAGTTACAAAGTATAAAAATTTAAAGACTGGGAGCTAGATTGGATCTCAGCTGCGACCTGACCTTACTCAGGGTGATCAACTAATCAAAACATGGAAGACTTCAGAGATTTCTGAACCTCTGCCTTCTACAACTGCAGAAAATGTCTAAACTGCATAAATTAACATCTAAATATAGACAGGAAAATATATAAGCATTAGTTTATAAAAATTTACAAGTTCTGCTTCTCTAGCTTTGAGATTGAAGAGCCTGTAAATTCCATAAATAGCATAAAAAATTTGCATATCAGGAGATTCAACACTTAAGAAGCTGCAAGAAGCTGCAAACTCCATAAACTGAAAGGACATAATGGGAGAGAGGAAAAGAGTGAGAGAAAGAAGGAAGGAAGGGAAAGAGGAAAGCATGAGGGAGGGGACAGGGGGAAGGTAGCAGGGGAGAAAGGAGGGTGAGAAATAACAGAGCTTTTGCATGGCAGAGCTGAAATTACATAAATTTTAAAGGACTACACCTGTACCACCTTTTCCTCTTAGATTAACTTGCATTTATTGGTAATGTTGAGAATTGTCTTCCAAAGTTTCCTCACTGCCACTAATAAAATATTTTCTCTGAACATGAACAGTGTCTTGAGTTTTTAAATCATCTTCTTATCATGTAATCCACTTAGTACTCTTCCTGAAAAGCAGTCTGGACTAGAACACACAGCAACATTAGTAGAGTTGAAAGAATGAAAGGAAGACGTATTTTATTAAATATTACTTTTAAAAATGTAGCCTAATTTTGAACCGTTTAAATGCTTTTGAAGAGAATAGAGACACGTTCAGCATGTATAGGATTGTGAAGGTTTCAAAGACAGAACCTAAAAGATGTTGAATTATATTTCACTAATATATGAATAGAATTTAAACCAACTGAAGGATTGTCCTGGTGCTAGCTTTCCCTGCCCCAATATCAGATAAGAAATATTAAAACATGATGTCCACAGCAGGACTTGGATGGAACTGACATAGTGATTGCACATTGAGTGCTGTCATATTGAACATGCTAGAATTCCAGTGTGAAATGTAGTCTGAGACAGTTAAGTGATATGCCCCAACTGATATTCTTGTGCATTTTTCCTATTTTTTTCAATTCTGTTTGCCTTCATATGTACAGATGTTTAATATGCCTAGAACTCTCTGCCTGATTTCCAGAACAGCCCTACCATTTGTCATGGCTAATCCTGACTACACTGGAATAACATGAAGGCCTGATCACCTGTAATACACTGATGTCATCCTGTGGACAAAGCAGTAAAGGAAATGTTTGAGAAAAGCCACACAGCCTGGGGCAGCAGGACGATGCTGGGAGCTCACACTCACACTCACAGTGAGTAGCACACACACAGGCACGGGGGAGAAGCAATCACAGCGGCAGCAAGGAGCACAGAGAAGGCTTTCTGAAGGTTCCAAAGGTCGGGTTTATCCTGTAGCTTGGAGGGTCCAGTGACAAAGACATTGAAAAGGTGGAACCCGCCCACCCTCCTTAAAGGGGGGGTGGGGTTCTCAACAATCAATAGGAAGAGGGCTGGGGCGGTACAATGCTGATTGATGGGTTGGGGAACCAATGAGAAGGGACAAGAGGAGGAACCAAGGAGAAGGGGCCAATGGGACATCGAACTGGGGAGAACATTCTAGCGAACATCCATATAAGAACAAAAAGGGAGGGAAGGCAAACAAGCCAGCTGAGAGAATGGATTTAACAGGGTGTCTTGGGGAAGAACTTTAGATCACCCCAACTGTGGAGGATAACACAGCCCTAGGGACTGTGTTACCAGAAGGCCCTTTCAGAATCCTGGTCAGCAGGCCCACTGGCCTCCACACAGGAGATCCAATTTTTGGGTATGAAATGGCAATAGAGGTGTAAATACATGCCATTGGATGTGATCAATAAGAGAACAACTGTATTCCAACTAGTTATCCAAATTATATCGTAAACTTTGTGGTTTTCTGAAGAATGTATTCCACATTACAGTCAGCTAGTGAGACCTCTCTGGCGCAGATCCCAGGCAGAAACGAGCCTTTCAACACGCCAAATAGCAGAGAGTTTGTGCAGCAGCCCTATGGCAAATCCATACGGCACCAGCCTTGAGGAACGTTCTCTACATCACATCTGGGGAGCATGGCCTCATCCAGAGCTTGTGGCAGAAAACACCCAGAGACTCAAGATCCACCTCTAGGAGTTTGGACCTGGAGAAATTAACTATCCAAGGCCAATTTCTTCCTGAATGCAGAGGAGACACCTGCAGCATGTAGGAGAGTTGAAGCTCCTTCAGGGGCAGGTGCTATGGATGCACAGTTCTTCTGGCCATAATGATTGTGTTTGTTGTGCTAGCTATTCAAAGGAAGATTCTCTTCTAAATAGGTATCTGAAACTACTGACTGAGTGGGTAGCACTGATCACACTGCAGGCTTGGGGAACTACAACTACCCAGGCATTGTGGAAGAGATCATGGACTGGCCAGACGGCAGTGGTTTTGGAGCATCACCTGAGGAGGTGAATCATGTCCTAGAGGCCCCATTTCATGACTTACCTGAAAATTATAAGCAATATGTTCTGTTTACTGATGCATCTGGTTGTTTTCTGCAAACCCATATGAAGAGTAAATCTGATATGTGGAGTCAAACATAAGCAGTCACTGTATGCCTTGAAGGAAAATACAAATTCAGTCAGTCTGCAGAGGAATAAGGAGGAGGTGGATTTTTCTGCCTTCAAAGGGGCTCGTTGCTTGTAGGCTGAATGGGCATTGGTCTGTTTCTGGAAGTTGCTGAGTGATTTCCTTCACTTGTTTTTTTCCCACTTTTCTTCACCTTTTAAACTGTCCTTGTCACCTATTAAAGTGCTTTTAGACAAGTTTTCTCACTTTTACTTCTTCATATTCTCTTTGCTCTTTGAGGTGGGGACAGGAGGGAGGGAGCAGGTGATATTCAGGGTCAGCCCACATCCCAAAGCACATAAGTCCTTGTAAAGGTCAATCACTTTCATATTTGTGTTCCATTCAGAATATGGAAAGATGGGAAAAGATGGAGTCATATTTTGTGTTTTTAGATATGTGGATGGATCCAGAGCTACAGTTCTTAGTGGTACCATTCCAGCCTTCCTTTTTGTTCCCCAGTTTTTGAGAAAAATTGCAGAATATCTTGGAGCTTGTGACTTAGAACATAGCTTCTTTAGATGGATGCCTCTCTACCTGTAACTCTGAAAGGAGGAGTGCAGATGATTCACACAAGTTTAGATACCTTGGTGTAAGTTAGATGTGTAGCCTTGCAGCCTCTTCTGACTTTGGCCCAGCAGTTTCTGTTTAAATGGATATATACGCTTCACAGATAGTCAGCCAACACTACAAAATAATAACAAATTTTGCTATCTTATGAGGATTTCTTAATCAGGATCAAAGTATTAAAGAAGAAACAAAATTAACAAAATATAATTGAGCTGCATAATTTATTTCAAGGACATAAATCAAAAATTCATTTTAAGGCATGGAAACACTTGGTTCAGGACAAACTCTGCCACAGAACTGCAAAAATTTTTTTAAACAGAAGTTGTTTCTTGAAATGGAAGCTTTTTGAAAACAGTCTCAGGGTTACTAGAGCCTGCAATATATAATTTTTACCAATGTATTCACATTGTGTTAATCTTTAGAAGAGGGGGAAAAACAATATTGTGACAGATGGTAGTTAAATATTTGACTTTCTCTTCATAGTATCTATTTTCCTCTTCTACATTTCTAATTGTCAAAGACCAGTTGGAAAAAAAATCTGCGAATAAATAATATAGAAAAGTAGTAATTTCAGGCATTATGATAGTCAAGACTGGTGTGACAGAACTTACTAATGAAAACAGGAATACACATTGATACTTCTTTTAGCTATAGTGTGTCACTTTTTCAGGATATGTGTTTAAATTTCCTTTGAAAAATATTTACTGCAGGTTACAGATTTTGGATAGAATTTCAGATTTTATAATTGAGATTTGTCCCATTGTTGGATTTGAAATTGAAGTTACTTGATAGTTCAGAATAGAGCATATTTCACAGTGTTCTTTGGAAAAATACAACATGATTTGTTTTTCTGAATATTTACTTCTCAGCTAAAATTACTGAAGTACCTTCCCTTCCAGTGGAGTCTCTTCCCTGAATTACTAAAAGTTCAAGAACAAAAATAATTTTAAAAATAACTATCTGTTGACAAGTAGGTTCAACAGCATTCTTCCCATCACCATGCCTAAGACAATAGTTTTTGTTGCTTCTAACTCTGTATATAAAATTGTGAGCATGTCACTGCACGTTTAAGGTAGACTGCCTGCTTCAAAGGGTTAACATATAGCCCTGGGCAATACCAAGCTGCAGCTGCCTGAAACTGGCCCAAGTTTAAATGAATACCAAGATGTTAAAAAATAAATGAACATGTAAAAATTGTTTTTAAAAGACTGCCAAAATGAGAAGCAATTAAGGAAAGAAAAAAACGCTTGGAATAGTAGAAACAGAAAAGAAATGCACTGTAAACAAAAATATCATTTAGAAGAGGTTTCTTTTGGTGCCTGACATGTGTTGTTGCAGCCATCAGCAGCTGAACTCTTTGTATCCTGAAGGCAAAGTTCTGGGCCTGTGACCAACACATTTTTGCCATTGGAAGACAAAAGGGAGAGGGAGGGGGAAGTGAAGCTATGGAATGAAGTCTGCCCATAGCTGACAGAAGAGTCAGCTGCCTCTCCCAGGCTCTGGCACAGATGAGCCAAATGGGAAAAGCTGTTGCCCTTTTGGCACCAGCCTTGGCAAGCTGATGTGCTAAGGAACAGGTGACGGCCTGAAGCTGGCCCTGCTGTTTGGCTGTTTGCACCCTTTGTGTGGTCTCTACTGCAGAAAGTTCAAGGCAAGAGAATCAGACCACTTTACACATCGATAGAATTTGCAAACAGCTCTTTGGCAGTGACTGAACTCCTGTTTCATTGATATCAGTGTAAGCTTTACAGATAATTTCAGTTGAGGAGCCAAGTCATTACTGAATACTTTTCAGAACCCAACTTTAATACATGGGTCTTCATTAATAAGGTAAAGGCGATTCCTATTGATGCCGGAATGATTTTTGTCTTTTCTTTATATACCTTTTACACAGTTGTCTGTATCCACAAGTATTAGCATACATGCTTGTAGCCCTTTACTTAGTTTAGTGCTTAGTGTTTTGTAATTGTTCTGCAGCCCTGAGACTGAACACCCCAGAAATGCAGAGCCAGGGAGACTAAACATTCCTACTATCTCAGGAAGCCAAGGTCCCCTAGCAGGATAGATTCTGTAAACTAGAGCTTAGCCCACCCCAGCCCCATTATTTGGATACCTTATTAGATATGCTAATGTGTAAAGTCTGTAACTGGTATGTGGTATGTGTGATTGATGGGGTGTGCATTTTGCCACACTGTCACCTGAGTGAAGTGGATGCATCAAACGGGATCCTGATTAAAATACTGAGGTAAAGACCCCAACCCCTCTAACCATATCTAGCTTCATTTTCATAACACCAGGAAAAAGGCATCACTATAATGTGAGGACTTTGCCCAAACAATGAACTGAGTTTCATGGGGAACTTTTGAGGAAGCTTTGGTTGAACAAGGTCATGAATTAAGTGATATTCATTCAGTCTGGTGCTATAGTGATGATGCATATGCAAATTGCTCTGTGTGGTGTTTTTAGGTGAAACTCAAACTGAATTAGTTAGTGAAACCTTATTTTTATTGTATTTAGTTTATTTTTTTTAAAGATATCAAAGCAAAAAGACCAGGAGTGTACTCACATGAGGAAAAACAGGGTAGTTTTTATGCAGGTACCCTCATAAACTAATTTCTTCACAGTGTTAATATAAAAGATTATTAAAAACTGAAAAGCAATCAGAAAGTATACTTGAACTGAAGAAGAATTTTAGCTTCATAAAGTAAGGAGAATCTGGGAGCAAAGGGCAGATAAGAAAATTCTCTGTTGTACTTCCTTTTTATTTTACTTAGATGGTCTTAATTTTAGCTTCCGAAATATGAGCTGCCCCATTCATTACCATATTTTATAAAGGGATACACAGCCCTACCTTGCCAACTCTTCTCCAAGCTGGTCTTCTTTCCTGTTTGTGAGTGAAATGGGATTCATTGCTGTTTCTGTTGCTTCATGGACTACTTCGGTGATCTAGATCTCCTTCGTGGTCATGGCCAACCTAAGAAATCCCATCTCTACAAGTGAATGAGAAAAGGCCATTAAAAAGAGATATTTAGGTGTTTACAGATTGCTGTAAATTTCCAGGGCACAGAAAATATTTGGCTATTGTTAGTGTGTAGTGAGATATTCAAAATCTGTTTACTTTCATGCTTAGGTGCTCACACCTCTAAATGTCCTGTGCTATGAAATAGACAAAACTGGGCCATCCAGGCTCCAGTTCCACATGAATCTCCATAGTTCGGAGAGCAAGCAGTCAGCATGCATTTAGGAGAGAGGACTTTAGATTTGCTTTAGGATTGCTGGACAAAGAGCATAACAAGTGAGCCCTCATTTCCTATGTCATAAACATACATTCCTGTAATGCAACAGAGGAAAAGTAGCAATAAAAACCAGTTATTTTTACACTTTTCACAAACTAGAAGTAGTTTTATATTTTTTAATGCTGTCCAATACTAAATTATTTTCAGCATCTATCAATGAAAATAATCAAAAAGTTTTTTTCATCTCCAGTGTTCAAAAATAAAGTCATCTGAAGACAAGCCCTGGAACATCCATCCTCCAGAGATAAACTTCTGCAAGCCTTCATGGCATGAAATGGCTCAGAATAAGAGGGAAGGGACAGACGACAACACTTGGCACTAATAACATTCAAGCTACCCTATCAGGAAGATCTGTAGGAGTGTTGAATATATTTGGAATTTCCAGTACAGCCTCAGCATGATATCTTCTGTAGGGTGCCTTAGTGAAAGCCTCTGACAACTGCATCTGAAGTAAAATTTATAAGAATTGTTCATCAGCTAACTATTGGAAGATAAAACCCCAAAAAACCACAGACAGACTCCCAGGGATACAAGAAATATATTGGAATAAGATAACATAAAAGACATGCAGTTGGGAAAGATTATACTGCTAGAACCAAAGATAATAGTGGTGACCTATGAGCACAGTCTCAAAGACATAATGGTCTTTGAGCAAAGCATTGTCCTAATGGGGCTGTAGGCTTGCTTGTGAGACCTCAAGGAAGGTTTAACTGGAAAGCAGTAACAGGCAGAACAGGAGTAGGTCTGCAAGAACTTGAACATATAAAACTACCCCTGCATTCCCTCGGTAGAAACCATCTCTCCCTGAGCTTCACTTTACTCATTTTCATAATTTAAGACCATCTAAATGTAATTAAAAAGTCCATATTAATGAGTAGTAAGAAACAATGAGTAATTTTTCTTTTCCTGAGCAGCATTACAGTACTGTGTGTACTCAACAGAAGGGGCAGGCAGGGAAATATGTTGCTAGACTAAAAGGAAATCAGAGTTCACTGCAGTAATATGTCACTGGTAGTAATTGTGCTATAAAAAGAAAGTGTTTATTTTCAGTTTGATTCTTTTATTAAAATAAATCCTGTTGAGGGAATTTACCTACAAAAGTTATTTTTATAAGTGTGCAGCAAATTTTTCTAATTATGCAGCTACTCCTGGGAAAACTAGCTACCACTGAAATGTAATGATATGTTTGTAAAAACAAGATTTATGTTATTTTTCTAAAAGATACGTCACTGCTGACATTTTAATTATGTAATTCCTTCTGAAACTTCTAATTTCATTTCTGTTTCTATATTTCAAAAGAAAATTGTTATGATACTTCTGAAAACAACAATAATAAATATATCTGGTGATCAAATAAAACAGGTCTACACATCCTGAGCAGAGTGGTAATACATGAACCACTGCATAAAGTAGATATGGAAATAATGTGAAAATTGCCTGCCTGGATAATATGAAAAAATACAAATTTTGACTGTGCAGAAATTGTTCCCCACAGGGAGATCAGGAATAGCTTTTTAGTTTAGAAAAAGAGTGAAGGTATCAGGTACTGTGCAGGTGTTTTGCTAAACCCTTAAAACAGACAATAAGGTCTTCAAGCTCTGGGTGCAACAGTTTTTGTTTCATGTAAAGGGCAAACTATCTTTCTCAGCTGGAAAAGAGAAAAGGAAGCTCTTTGAGAGCAATATTCTCCATGGGCAATAACCGAAAACTTCTGAGCCTAGGTAGGTAGTAATTAACAAATCCCACTGCCTGCTTCTCCAGTAGGAGGTATCATTGCCTACACATCACCAAACTGCCTGGATCTGCAAATTATGCTCAGCCTGGGACCTCCAAAATAACTTTAATGTGGACTTGCAAAACACTGAAATGATTAAATTCTATTTCCATGAAGTAATTGCAAGTATAAACCAACATTCTTTTAAAGAAATAAAAGGAAAATGTCTGAACCTTTAAAATCTTCATGAAGTGTAGAAAACCCACAAAATCAAACCACCAGAAAATAGAAGCTGGAAAAGAGAACCTTTACTCATTTACTCATAAAACCCAAAATGCTATTCTGAAGCATTAAAACACGGCTTTCAGTACATTTTCTCTCACTTTTTGTTTCCTGCATAGATGCATTCCATCATTTTATTTAGTAAACAGCTTGGGTTTTATCCAGGAGAGCAGTATGTTACCACCTTCTTTACATTCTGTGGGAGTCCTCTTCTTTCCTGTTGCCTTAGACTTATCTATTTACTGCAGAATAGTTTATATATCCTTTTAAAAACATAAATAAAATTAAAAAATTTAAGATATATATATATATATATATATATATATCTATCTATATATATCTTAAAAATGTTGACTGATTAGATTGTTCAGTACATGTAGGCAGCTGTTCAAGCTCTGCCAAGGTATGCACTTTCCTTCTAAACGTCACTCCCTTTTCCAGCATCTTCTAAACAAAAACAACTTAAGCAGTCAGGGCAATCAAAAACCAGGAGACACAGGCCAAGGTTGATAACAATGCAAGTCTTGCAGCATGTGGGGTGATGAGCAAAAACTTCTGCTGCAGCTGCTGGCAAAGTCCCCACAAGTCTAAAGCTCTACTCAAACATTCATTACCTATATTAGGCAATGTCAGGCCTGAGTTTTGTGTAACACTTTTCCCAGGTTTCCCAGTTCTGTTATGAATAAACACATCCTCATCTTCTTTTGCTGAGTGACTTGTGTATACTCAGCTGGAGCTGGATTTATGTTTCTGTGTAAATCACCACAAAGAAGCAGAAATTATATACCAAAGTTTGTGATCCTCTGTTTATAAATAATAGATTTAATCCTAAAGAATATGCAGTAAGCCATTACCTCCCCTTCTACATGCAGACATGAATTGAGCAGAATTTAGATTTTGGACAGCTAACACATCCTTGCAGATGTTGCAAGCTAGCAGATCCTAGCAGACCTGTAAATGGCTAAGAGAGGCCTCAAAGTCTTTGTCAACTCAAATTACATCTCTACGTTTCTGATCTGAGTGATAAAGCTTCATTTTTTCTAAATTTGTGGGTTGATTTGATTGTGATGCACTTCCTAGTGCGTGCTCATCTACCAAAGGAAAAAGTAGTAATTCATATTCCCTGCCTGTGAAACAGCTGTTTGGCTGTGGGAAGGTTATGGAAAAGAGAAGGCAGATAAATCACAGTACATGTACTTGGTGTCTGGGGATTTAAAAGTCTCTCTGAAACCATATAATAGCAGGGAAGTTGCTCGGGGAAGCTGTGGATGAAAACTGTTTTCTCTGAAATCAAATCAAATAAAATGTGGTAATCCTGGCTGGATTACTCATTTTGTACAAATATCACTAATCCATTTTGAATTTTAATGAAATAGTAGGCTCTATATTTGCCATAATTTTGTACAGTTCATGCCACAATGTATGGTGCATACCAAAGATGAGGGCTTCCGATTCTAGAGGAAACCATTAAATAAAACAAAATAAAATAAAACATTAAACTCAAATAAATGCTTTCTATAAAAATAGAATAAGCAGAACCCGGATTTAAGTTTTTCTTTTGCACATTTTTTTTTCTTTTGAGGCAGTGCATCTCAGACATTCCTGAACTTAAGACAAATAATCTGAAATGTTGCTAGGAAACCTTAGTCCTAATATTACATGTGTTGTCACTGATACTGATTTTTAATGTACAAACTAATGTAAATGTTAGGTTTTAACACTGAAGAATACATTGCACTAAATTCTGTAGCTAGAAAGATTCTCTTTGGGGAGAAAGGAATGAGATCTGTCATAATCATTCTGATTATGAATGTGTTTTCCAAAATTGCATAATTTTTGATGGAGTTATATCATGTTGAAAATTTGTCTCTGGTTTTAAATCAATTCACACCCTACAGATTCCATCAATATTCCTGCCTTTTGTGGGATTTTTGTTTGTTTAGTTGTTTTTTTTCCCTTACTCCATAGCTAAATTTAACATATTAATTTACCAAGGCATATGATTTTTTTTTTAGAATGAATCTCATTTTAGTGTTGCTTAAAATGCTATTAATTGAAAAAAATATGCTAAATATTTAAAATATGAAGATAAATGAAGATGAGTCAAAAATTGTCTTCCACTGGACATAAGGCATTTTTTTTTAATTAAAAAATATTTTTTCAAGTCAGAGACTGTGAAACTGTGACTCTGTTACCTTTTCTAAAGTGCAGCCTTTGTTTATTTATAATTATATTTAATTGAATGTAAGCCAATATTATTCTAATTTGTTTTGAGCTCAGTATTGCTTATAGGAGACACTGAAATATCAGAGCTACCCTTGTGGAACAAGTGACAGAAAAATCTAAAGACACATAGCAGACGAGACATATGTAAGTTATGAGGTAAATGACTATATTTTCTGGATAAGAAAGAATGCTGGATGCAATCTCCCAACTGGAGAAATTTTCTAAACACATTTTTTCTAAACTAAAACATAATTTGTTGTAGTTATGACAGGGGTTTCATTCTCCAATGTTCTTTATTAATCATGAGACTATTCTTTATTAATCACAAGAAATATGCAAACTGAAACTCTCCAGAAACTCTTGCACCTACCATTTGCTTTTGAATAATTGGCAGATGTATCTGCCCTTAAGACTTTAGATACATGGCAATGTATTTTGCATGGGAAGCCTTGGTATTAAAACATTGTCTCCTTTACTTTCACTATGTCATATTTATGTTTGAGATATTTTCCATATTTTGTTGGCAGATTAAAGTCTTCTTAAAAGTCGAAGGGTTTTATTGAAGAAGGGTTTTATTATGCAATTATTATATTTTCCTTTTCCGCTATTTTTTTCTTGTGTGTCTGTGGTTCATCACATCTTCCAAAAAGGAAGGAGAAACTTGAGTTTCGCTGTTTAAACTTCGTGACTTCTCTTGCTCTAATAGAAGAAAGCAATTTTATTTAAGGGGATACTACACTGGAGAAGTTGAGAACTAAGGACTGACATAGAAAATAACTTATCCTGTAGTTCTAAGTGTGTCCTTGAAACTGTTTTCCACAAAAACAAAGCAATGTTTATGTTCATACCACCTTCATTAAGATACCTTGTAGGAACACTGAGGGGAAAAAAAATATTATATAGAAACTGAACTCCCATACAACAGTGTTGGAATCCACTTGTAGTGATTGTAAATATTTTAATTTTCTTTTTAAAAGAAAACTTATCCTCTTTTAACTAGCTTGCAATACTCTTCCCTCTTTCTGAACTCTTACCAGGGTAAATGCTCTGAAAGAAGCAATAGTGAATGTTCACACAGGAAAAAGTGACTTCCCAAATTTTATGTTTTATTATGCATTTTTATGAGATTTTGTTTTTTAACCAGTAATGTATTATTCAGTATTTCCCATCTACTATTCATTATTATCTTATTAAAATTTTCGGTCTTTGAATTAGGGAGCAGAAACAATAAATAAAAAATGCATGTGGGAATCAGAATTCATGTATGACTGGTTAATGAATAATAAAGGAGGGAGGCATCATAAAAATCACCAATTTTTATGATGGCCTACTAAAGAACATTCATTAAATTGTTACCTCTCTTCTCTGAAAACCTCCCTTTCATCAAACCAAAACTGGGGTTTAACTAATCTGATAACCAGAAGGGAAGAATACCATAATAGATACTTTTTGCATTGTACAGAATATAAATAATGTAATACTACATTGCATAATTCATAAAACCATATAAAAAAATCTGGAAATTATTCCTAGAATTATATCACTTATTTTTAGGGAGGTCTGTCTCTTCTCAACCTTCACATTAGCCTATCTCAGACCCCTGCAGGGGCAATATCACTCATTCCTATTATTTGTGTAGAATATCACTCAGATCTTATTGTTTATTAATCATACTGTTTTATGAGGGCAAGAGGAAATGTAATTAGTTCAATAACTCATGCAGAACATGCCAATACATTCTGTAACTATATAATAGAATAAAATAACTGAAAAAATGTTCCTAACCTGCTCCTAGAATTTAAACTGCTTACCAGCTAGTCAATTAAAATCCATATCAGTACACTGAAGAATAAACAGAATAAAAATAATACTCTTTGCTGAAAGTTCTTTTAGTGTAAAATGAAACAATTTTTTCTGCTTTTAAAAGAGCAACACTTAAAGTTGGGTGTTCAGCAAACATGTTGGAGATCTGCTGTGATAGGAGTGAACCTACCTTTTATTTGCCATAAAGAATTAACCACGGTGAATTACTGTGACTTTTTCTATCCAAGCATTGGTTGCAGTCAAAAGATAGGGCTTCCGACTGGGTGGAAGAAACATGTGAGCACAGATATCCATCTTCCAGAACACAGGCAAGAGCAGCCTCTGATTTAGGCTTTCCACCCCAAATACAGTGTGATTTTGATATCACTGAACCTTTTCCACTTTAGAAGAGGATTATGGCAGATGAAAATACTTATACGGAGCTAAGCAGAACTTCAATGTGTTAATGCTCAGGAAGGAATTTGGAGAGACTACAATCTTTGTGTTGAAGATGATGTGCAACTAGCCCTTGATAATTAATTTTAGCAATACCAATTTAGATCTGCTCACAGTCTAAATTGATGACTACAGCTCTACACAAACTCACTAACTTTGTTGATATTTTCACTTGGTGGTGTATTTGGAGATGGGCTTAAGAGAGGATGTAAATTTAAGGATCAATTATGCAAAAAGTAAGTTAGTCAGTTAATTTGATAAATACTTTTTCCTATCTAAAGCATAATAATTTTCCCAGTTAAAAATTTTCAGTAAAATCCTACATATCATTTTCAGACGAATGGGGTAACAACATAAATAGTTTATTTACATTCTAAAGATCATAATGAAGGTGTTAGTTCTATCAGGCACATTTTTGAAAGATACTGCGCATGTTTTATAATTTTAGTTGCATAATATTTTTCTTTATAAAAGGTTTCTTTCAAAATCATGCACTTAATTAAAATTACAGCTCCTTACTACTTACTGAGAATTAGAGAAATAATTAAATGCCTTTATTACATTTCTTCCAAATGCCTTACATAAATTATTTTGCAATAAAATGTTGAAAATTTGTACCTGGAATATTCATGGGTAACATTACTCGGCCCATTGAACCAGATTTGAAATATTTCACTGTGTTACAAAATTCTCTTGACATAATATTTTGCTTTTAATTATAGCTATTTTTCTTGTAAATGTCCCATTTTCAGCCATTTTAGAAAAAAAAAGCCACAATGATGAAAAGATCACAGGAAATAATAATATTAACTGTAACCCCTAAAGGTGGGAAAATTAATTATAGCAAAATAAAATGTGTAGCTACATTTTTTTTTTTCAAATTCTGAGCAAGGGGGTCATCTCCTGTATATGGCAATTAAGAAATACACCAATGGACTAATCACTGTCAAGAATCCAGTTATTTGAACACTTTCATATTTTCTTTCTCTACTGATAATACTACTTGTTTGAATATCATATCTAAAGCTCTAAACAAGAATTCTCTTGCAATCTGGAGTTGCTATGCAATTTAGCATACCCTATGAAGAACTGTGCTTCAGAGAGTTATAGATTGAGAGTGTAGATACCAGAACAGGGCAGAGATTCATCTGGACCCCAGAAAAAAATTGTTCTGAAAGTAAAGAAGCTGAAAATTTGAATTTCAATTTTATTGAGAGTGAAGTATAAATATGGTCTTCTACCTCTCCATTCCTCAGTGATTCAAATCCACAGCTTTACTTTTCTAAGCTCTGTTGATGCTTTTTGGCGTTATATGTCTTGTTTATCATCTACCTATGACAATTCTATACTTTTACTAGGGATTAAATATAAAAGCAAAAATTCAACACAGTTTCTGCAACTTCAGGATTTTGCTATGATATCTTCAGTGCTTTTCCTTTGCATTATTGTAGTAGAAAAGTGTATGTGGAGGGTGATCACAGAAAGTGGGGAAACATGCATTATCACAGACTTCCCAGAATCCTTCCCGAAGACCACCATGCTCTCTGAGCAAGAACTCATTGTTAGGGATTTTGAATATGGGATGATAAAAGCATAGCAGTGGAGGAGTGAGAGAGAAGAAAGAAACTATTTTATGCTGGAAAAGCATTCTGTGGAATCACAGAATGTTTTGCTTTGGAAAGGACCTTAAAGGTCATATAGTTCTCTTGAAGCATGATAGTTGGGTTTTTTTTTTAAATTCATGCTAAAACTTTTAACAAAAGATGTTTTCCTATTGGCTGTTGAGGTTATGAACCATAGAATAATTCTTAGCTACTGCATAGCCATTTCTTTTAATCTTAGATACTCCTGAGTTATTTTAATAGATCGTTAAAATATGTAGCATTCTGACATTAATTTATAACCAAGAAAGAAGAACAGGAAAAATCTAGCATGAGTAACCAGCACCATCTTAGAAAATTTTCTGAAGGCAGAGGATGGGGAAATGTTAACGAAGAGTTTTCATTCCCATCTTCCCTTTTCTAGAGAGAGAAATCAGTTGCCTCAAATGGAAAGAGAAAAAAAAAAAAGTAGATGTAAATGCTGTAGATGGATGTAGACAGTCTGAAGGAAAGTATCTGAGAGATAGAACTGAGTTTTTCATATGACTAATCTCTCTCTTCTATAGAACATATCTTTATCACAAGAGTTGCAGATGAGAATACATTAATTTTAATACTGCTCAAAAGAGAAAGATAACCATATCAAAATATTATGGATATTGACTTTATTAAATATATTAAATAAAGGGGAATTCAGGCAACTTTAGTCAGACTACATTCAATCTCCAGGAGGATTGTGGAGCAAAATCTCTTACAAGCTTGCTCTACACACCTCAGGGACAAGAAGGTGAAATGGAACACCCAGTGTGTTTCCTGAGGACAAATCAAGTCTGGCCCATCTCACGGTGTGTCTGGCTCTGTGGGCAGAGGAAGACCAGTGGATGTTGCATGCCTCCGCTTCAGCAGTTGGCTTCAGTCTTATCACTAGATTAGTGAGACAATGGCTGTATAAGTAGGAGTGAAAGGTAGTTTGGAAAACAGACTTGACAGCTGGCCTTGGTCACAGTTGTTATCACTGGTGCAAAGTTCAGCCAACATCCAGAACAAAGAAGCAAACCTCAGTCAGAAATCAGACCAGTCAGAACTGAGACCAGTACTGTTTGAAGACATTAAAGACATTGAGTGATGGGACAGCGAGCATTCTCAGGAAGTTTGCAAATGACAACAAACTGGTGTTTTCTGGAGGACACGGATGCTACTTAGAAGGACTAGGACAGACTGAAGAAATAGACTTGAACAAAAACAAATGGAAAGGCTTCCAAGCCTTGCATCTGGGCTGTGATGATTAAGAATAGAGCCAGCAGGTCTAGAAGAGTGGTCTTTCACTCTGGTTTGGCCCCTGTACGACCTCTCCTGGAGAGTTGTGTCAAGACTGGAAAACTACAGACCAAGAAAGAGGAAGACCAGAGCAGACCTGCCAAAATCATTAGGGGTCTGGACCACAGAACATGTGAGGAGAGGCTTGGAGAGCTGATGTATCTGATCAGAGAATACAGAGAAGCTGGATCCAGAACATGAGGGTGGTTAAATACCAGAAAAGGTTGCCCAAGGATACTGTGGAATCTCCATACTTGAAGGTGCTTAAGTCTTCGTGCGACCTGAGTGTGGAATCCCAGAAGATAAGCAGCTAATGTGAATGTCTGAAACACTGATAGCTGGGTGGCTGTGGAGCCAGTAAAGGACTATTGGTAATCACAGAGAAGGGTCATTGGTAATAACCAAGGACTTTTGGCAATAACCAAGAAGTTTTGCTGTTATTATGCCATGAAAAACAAGTTGTGGTTGTTGAAGGGAGCCATATGAAGTCAGGGCAGCATTTTCTAGGACAAATATTTTTGTTCTAGTCCCCAGAGGCAGAATATGGTGCAAGCCATGGAAGGGATGTTGAGAGATTACTGAGCAGTAATTGGTAAGGCAGTGAAATGCACTTGTGCTGGTTTCAGCATTCATTCATACCTAGTAGTGTAAAGATAGTGTCCCTCCTATTTGAACTTCTGTAAATTATACCTTAGTTTGCATGCTTGCAAATAAAAATTACCTTTTATCTTTTAAGTGACAGCCCCCCATCTATTAGGGGACAGAAGAGGTGCTAAGCATGTGGGCCTCCTCTGTAAATGCTGTGTGACATATTGATTTTCCAAGACAGGTGTACATAAATATGCTTACTAAGCTTATGCAAAATGGCTGGGAACCTCATGTTTTCCTTATTAAAAATACAGGTATTAATAATGCTTATGAAAAATGTAGGAAGGACAGTATAATAAAAATGTTATCAAAGCTGCAGGGAAACCCTTGTGCAAGGGAAAGGTAGAGATAACAAATGCTGTCAGTGTTTGCAGATGGAGCTTTATTATATGCAGCAATAGGTTTTTCTTGCCTGTTTCATCATGTGGCATTTCAATAATTTGCTACTAGGAAAAGGCTTTATTATGCATCTCTGCTCCCACATATGTTCTCAGTACCCAGAGCAGTAAGTATTCAGTCTACTGAGTCTCTCTTGTTTCAGCCGGTATTTTGGAACATGGGCTTTTAGACATCCCCAAATGGAAAGGAGGGGACAACAATAGAGAATATTTCCATACCCATCGTTTTTCCTTGCTTGATCACAGCACATTGCAGAACAATTAATATGAATATAAAAAGTACTTTCAGCCTGAGAGGTTTGCTATTGATACAGCTCAGCTCATGGCTGGGAGTTGCACAGCCAAAGACACTTTCAACAATTGTGATGCAAATATTCCAGATAAGGAGCAAAAAAGAAGAAATAATAGCACAGCATAATATGGCACTGACACTGAAGAGATCTTTATATTAATTTAGTTATCATTTCTCCTGCTAGCATAACGAAATCCCAGTAGGTATAGCATGAATTCTGAATATGTATCTGAAAAAGTCCTTGTTCGTTTTCAAATACAATTTAATCATGGTATGGGCAAAATGTGAAGTGACAGAGACCTCGAATAAACAGAAAAATACTGAAAATAACTGAAAATAAGAAGACTACTACTGACATATTTTCTCTGCACAAAATTCTTGTTATAGCGAACCTCACCATTCTCTAAGTGCTGCCTTTCAAAAGGAACTCATTCATCCTGAAGCTGAACTGCTTTTTGGCTGTTTAGATATAGTGTTGGTTGAACTGACATAGTGTGTCATAACGCATATGCTAATTATGTTCTTAGGTGTTTACTTGATATCTATTTTAAAATGTAACGTGAAAAACCCACTTGAAACAGGAGATAAATACATAGATAGTCCATTAAATTGCTTTTAAGTGTTAACTCCATGTGACAAAAAATTTTATAGATAGTGATATGTCTGCATGTAAGGTGAGTTTAATGCTAAATAACTGTTTTACATCACATATCAGCCAACATTTTCCCTGTTATAAACACATGGTAATAAACAGAACATCTATAAAAGTATAAGACTGATTAATCTTATGTAGATCTATCG
Source organism: Petroica traversi (assembly GCA_025920805.1). Classification (NCBI taxonomy): domain Eukaryota; kingdom Metazoa; phylum Chordata; class Aves; order Passeriformes; family Petroicidae; genus Petroica; species Petroica traversi. The sequence continues at coordinate 10,357,523 of JAHLSL010000021.1, read as the reverse complement.
AAAGGTGCAGACCCATACATGATATAAAACCATTGAAAAGGTAGTCAAGAACTGAGGCTTGACTTGCTCTTTGTCAGGGTTACATTAAAGAAGCTGGGTTTCCAAACTACTTTAACTTCATTTCAGCATCTAACATAAACATTTCTCTGGGATTAAACTGTTCTTGTATTTTGCTTGCTTATCTCGAGTAACCTTAACAGTAAAATCTGTCTGATAAATTTAGTGGCCTTCTATGATGGGGTCACAGTATTTGTGGGTAAGGGAAGAGCAATGGATGTCATCTTCATGGATCTGTGCAAAATATTTGGCACTGTTCTGTGTGGCATCCTTGTCTCTAAAATGGAGAGATATGGATTGAATGGATGGATGGATGGATGGATGGATGGGGAATGAGCTGTATGGTTGCAGTCAACAGTTTAGTGTCTGAGTGGAGACCAGTGACATGTGACATTCCTCATGGACTGACATTTAACAGCTTTGTTGGCAACATGGACAGTGGATTAAGTGCATCCTCAGCAAGTTTTCTGACAACACCAAGCTGTGTGGTCCGGACAACACATTGGATGGAAGAGATGCCATCCAGAGGGACACTGACAGACTGGAAAGGCTGGAAACTTTATAAATTCATCAAGACCAAGTGCAAGTTCTGCACCTGGATCGCAACAACCCCAAACACAAATACAGGCTGAGAGCAGCCCTGAGGAGAATGGATTGAGGGTCTTTGTTGAGGAAAAGCTCAACAAAAACCAGCAATGCATCCTCGCAGCCCACAAAGGCAGCTAAACCTGGGGCTGCATCAAAAGTAGTGTGGGCAGCAGATGAAGAGAGGTGATTTTTTCCCTCTACTCTGCCCTCCGGAGACCTCACGTGGAGTGCTGCATCCAGCTCTGCAGCCCCCAAAACAAGAAAGATATGGACACATGGGAACAAATCCATGGGAAGGCCACAATCATCAGAGGACTGGAGCATCTTACTATGGAGACCATAGAGATTGTTCTGTCTGGATAACAGTAAGCTCCTGTGAAACCTTATGGCACCCTCTGGCACCTAAACAGGCTTACGAGAGAGTTGGAGAGGGACTTTCTACAAGTGTGTGCAGTAGTAGAACAAGGGGCTTTAAACTGAAATAGCCCCTTAGCTTTAGATTAGATATTAGAAAGGTATTATCTATGGCAAGTGGGGGATTAGAAATAGGAATTCTTTTATGTTACAACACAAATCATTCTATGGTTGTATTATTCTATGACCAGAATGGTTGAATTTTGCTTTTTGAAAAATAAAGACTTGATCTGAGCTATTCCCAATGAGGAATGTGAGGAAAAGGGAGCGGGTAGAATGAGAAATGGAAAAGTATCTTGTCAAGAACCCCGGAGAGTCAAATTTACAATTATTTCTGATTACAGGGGAAAGAAAGTACCAGAGGCAGCAACACCTGCTGCCACTGGGAGCAATAGTCCCTACATCTGTGCCTTACTTGAATAGCCCCATTATGCCTATTTTTTTTTTCTTTTTCAGATACATAGCACATGAAAAAAACCCCTACCAAGTGTAAAAAAGGCTGAGGGCCCACCTGTAACAGTGAAACAGAATTCTGGGCCCCAGCCCAGGACAGACATTGACCTGTTGGAATGAATCGAGAGAAGGGCCAGCAAGATGGTTAAAGGGATGGAGCATCTATTTTGTAAGGAAAGCTTAAGAGAAAGGTTTGTTCAGCCTTAAGAGAAGTGTTCAGGGTGACCTTATTGCAGCCTTTCAATAGCTGAGGAGTGCCTGCAAGAAAGATAAAGAGAGACTTTACAAGAGCAGGTAGTGACAGGACAAGAGGGCATGGCTTCAAATGGAAAGACGGTAAGGTTAAATTTGATAATAGGAAAAAATTCTTTATTGTGAGGGTGGTGAGGCACTGCAACATGTTGGCCAGAGAAGTTGTGGATGCCCCATCCCTGGAAGTATTCAAGGCCAGGTTGGATGGAGCTGTGATCTAGTGGAAGGTGTCTCTGCCCATGGCAGAGGGATTGGAACTAGATGATCTTTAAGACCCATTCCAGTCTAAATCATTCTATGACTCTATGACACATGCTGGTGTCTGTGTATATAACTATTTACAATGATGATGCATACCTAGTAGAGTATAAAAAACATTTCTTTCACACTGGGATAACCAGCCACGAGTAATAAAATTATTTTAAAACTCTTTCCGTGGAGAAACTTCAATTTGACGTCTACATCAATAGATGTAGAGATGTAGAGAAAAAGAATATATAATGGGGTTTTTCCTGTCCTGTGTTGTACTATGGCCTGAGTTGCTGAACAAGGCATTCTGTGGCAGCCTCAGGAAGGAAAATATATGTTTAGCTGAGCCTCAAACTTAGTGCCTGTGTGCAGGTTATGATTCCTACTTAGAGCTCTCTGTTAATTCATGGGATTGCTTTTTTTTTTTCTCCCTAATTTCATTCACAACAGAATACTTTAAAACTTTTATATGAAATTAATCTGCTACCGGCACATCACATTGCAAGCGCAATTTGTACAGGGGAATTTATAATTAGCCAAATTTTTGCCTGTGATTTGTTCTTTTGGACTCTTGATGCACTTTTAGGCTCTTCAGATGTGTATTAACTCATTAAGTTCTTTTAGGAATAGGAATTATTAGTGTACATCCAAGACAACTCTGTGCATAAGTTAATATAACGGGTATATAGAAAAATAAAAAATTGATTTCTGTTTCAGACATTGTGAGGCCAACAGAACTAGGGAAGTAATTTTTTCCCTGTACTTGGCATTGGTGAGCCCAGACCTTGAGTTCTATGTTCAGTTCTGGGACCTTCAATTCAGGAAGGACGTTAAGGTGCTGGAGCATGTCCAGAGAAGGGCAATGAAGCTGGTGAAGGATCTGGAGCACAAGTCCTATGAGGAGCAGATGAGGGAGCTGGGGCTGTTTAGCCTGGAGAGGAGGAGACTCAGGGATGACCTTATTGCTCTCTACAACTACCTGAAGAGAGGTTGGTGGGGGTTGACCTCTCCTCCCAGGCTACTGGCAATAGGATGAGAGGACATAGTCTTAGGCTTAGCGGAAGTTCAGGTTGGACATTAGGAAGACTTTCTTCATGAAAAGGGTGATTGAATGTTGGAATGGGCTTCCCAGGGAGGTGGTGGAAGGTGTCCCTGGAGGTGGAGTTTAAGAAAAGACTAGGTGTGACCCTTGATGCCATGGTCTAATTGATGTGGTTATGTTCAGTCAAAGGTTGGACCTGATGATCTCAGAGGTCTTTTTGACCTACTTGATTCTATGATTTTGTGAAAGACACATCCCCAGTTAAGCATAAAGCCAAGATATTCGTTATGTTATAATCAAATTCTACATATTTCAGATGAGACCTATCTTCAAAGTATTAATATCTAATAATAATTTTAGGGGGAAAATATACTGTCTGCTATATAAATGTTCAAATTTTTATTAGAAAGAGATGCCAGCATATTTGTTTTCTAGATTTTTTTTTCAGCTTGTTGTCACTGAAATGTTTCACCAAGTGGGTTTTGAGAGATTAAGGACCCAAGGCATCCTCAAGGTCTGTTTTCCAGCTACAGTAAACAAGATGTACAATACATAAATCTATTAAGCTAATCTTAAAAACATTTCCATACCCCCCAGACATCTTAAGTGTTTCTCTCTGTATCTCTTCTGCTTTCATTTAATCTTTCTTGAATATATGCAAGATATTAAACAGCCAGTGTCAAATCAGAGCTAAAGTCTTTCATGTGCAATGGCACCCATGCTTTTCTATCTCTGCAGGAAAACTTCTTTTAGTACATTGGTTGCCTTTTTCAGCATAATAAGTGCATATTGTCACTTACAATGGACTGTTGCCCAGCAAGGTGGCTCTTATTCCAAACTGATCAGGCACAGTTTGTAGAAAAATATTTGGGGTTTGATGGTCTGAAATATTAACTTGAATTTTGTAAAACTGTATTTCATACCACTTCTATTGTTCCAAGTCCAATCCTAAACATCCTTCTTTTGTATTATTCAGAGCTCTCTTTGCTTCATGCTAGTGATATTCATGAATATACTGCTAATATATTGGATAAAGAAGATGATCAAAATTTTGACTTAAATCCTGATCCCAAATCCCATCTTTGGTCTATTCAAATAGCATTACTCCCTGTTGATTTTTCTTTACAAGTCACATTAAAATTGTAAACAATTAAAAGTATATACATAAGTGAAAAAAATCTACAGTTTGGTTCACACTGTCTGCCTGAACACTCTTGGCATCTAGGCAAATTAGGCATTTTGTAAAAATGCATTATCACTATTAGTATAAAGAATTTCAAATATTTACATAGGTACACTAATTTTCAAGCCACCATGATACTTCTGACATAAGCAATCAAAATGTTTAAGAGACAGGTTTTACTAGGCTAAGTTTGTTGACTGTTGGCAGACATTTTCTCTATAGATTTGGTTTAGAAGAAATGCCCCCAGACATTTTCTTACATGCTTTCATTTCATAAGAATGAGCTGTCCTTCAGTTCTTCTTTACAACATACACACAGAGTTCAGATTATCTTGGAGGGGAAAAAACACATGGGGTTTCTCTTGCAAATGTAGAAAATGGCTCTGTTCAGGGCTGCCTGTGGGCTGCAGCTTTAGGCTGCAATTTATAAAGCAGTGGTCAGGAAATCAGCAGCAGGCTGGATACATAAAATAACAATTGCACTTTGGAAACAATTTCTAACAAAAATAGGAAAGGAATGAAAGATAGTGGGATGAAATCTTTTTCTATCAGCATGCAACTCTTTGGCTTCATTCTTTCAGCCCTGTAGTAGCATTGCTGAGTAACTGACTGAATTACTAGCCTATTATATGTAGACTATATGTAGAAGAAATTAGCTACAAAACACCCAAAAGAGTGGAACATTATTTAGCAAGGCTTGTTTTTAAATTTACTATACATAATTTTTTTGGTAATGTGCTAACATCTGTTAGCTCCAGTTTCTAATTTTGAATCTAATTTTTCCCAATTTTATCAGTATAAATGTTAATTTTAAGATTATCATTATCTTCATTTACATCATGTTGCTAATGTGGAGCTATGGTTTGAAAAAAGCCCACTAGTAACAATTGAGGAAACTGAGCCAGCAAGCCACTCAAAACATAGGCATCATCGTCTGATAAAGAAAGGTCTAATTAAAGCTGATGGCACATTAGGGGTGATCGCTTTTCTTTTGTTTTCTTTACTTTCTTTTTTTTTTCCCCCCCCATTTTTAAAAGGATAAGAAAGCTGCTGTTTGGCATACATCCAAAACACAGACAGTTCATTTGCAATGGTCCTTAAAAGTGTAAGTCAGGGCTTACAGCAGATGAATAAGAAAGAAAGTACAACAGAATAAAAATGCCAAAGTGTCTCCATGAAAACCTAACTCCCTTATAAGCTAAACAGTTTGGTATGAGATACAATGTATTAACCATAATTAAACATTTAACACTCTCTGTATCTGCTGTTTTATAAAATGAAAGGTAATGAAGGGAAAGAGGAACTCTGATGTCTGCTTTAGTGTCTGGTGGACTCAATTCAGTACCTGTCTTTCTTGGCTCACCCTCTGCTTTGCTACTCACAACTGCTTTCCACATGGACATTATTATCCCTCTTGAATGTGGATGCTGGAAAGCAGTCTGGGTTTATTCCTTGTCACCCATCAATAACAGGTATTTGGAGTCTGGCAGACAGTTCTGAGAAAGTTAATTTCTTGCTTGCTTATCCTGTAAGCATATGTAGCAAACCTCCTAGCCAGCAGCATTGCAATCTCTTCCAAAGCAATTGTGTTCAGGTAATGGGTAGTTAGGGAGATAATGCCAATTTTGTAACTCTATTTTGAAGGATCCTGAGGCAATTAAGGAAGTTTATGCAGTATAGCTCTTATTCACCTCCATCACAACCAGTCACTAGAGGAAGTTTAGAATGACTTGGCTCTATATTTTATGTATTTTACAAACCTTCTCTGAATATTAATGGGATTCTAAATTAACAAGATTGTGGAATAAATTGTAAAATATTCTTACCAGTCCAAACCAAACCTCTTGGAATTTTATGGAGCTTTTCTTTTTCTGGTTGCAGATGTCTTTCTCTAAATGATGAATTAATATTAGGAATAGGAATAGTATGATTGCTATTCCTAATTAAGCTCTAATTTTATGTCCAAGTTTTGACCAAGATAAGATGCTTCTAAGTGCAAAAACCACCATTGTGAGTAAGCCTGGAGTGATCTGCTCCCTGAAGGAGACCTCTAACCCTAAAGATTTGAAACATTTTGTTTGATATTTTTTTCATATTCTTTGTAACTTTTCTCCTGTATAAGAGGAATGAAAACAATGGGGTGACATATGCATGGTTTTCCATATTCCACTCCTGACAGTTGTCAGCTGTCTTCCTACTCTGCCATCACACAGAGGAGGAAGAAGCCTGGTGGTTATCTTGTGTAAATAAAAGCTGTATGCATTTTCTAGGGAAATAAGAAAACTTTTGCAAGAATCTTAATGTAAAGGAGTTTATTGTATGTCACTTAAACAGATAGCCTAAATCCTATAGAGAGCACGTGCAAGAAATTAATGCAAAATTTTCTTTAGCTACTGTATAGAAAACATTTATTTTCAGGAAGCAGGACAAAGAATTAAGACCTTTGGAGAACTTGTGAAAAATCTTAGATACTGGAACAATCATGTATAGCATGACATGCTGAGCTCATGAAAGCTTAAACAGTTTTCCTTGAAGAAAAACAGAAATTACCTTCAAGGACAGGGAACAAGTTACTGCATCTTTAAAATCTATTTTGATAGGGCAGCAGAATTAGTGCAGGTCTTCTGAATTGATTATTTATCCACCCCCCAACTGACTCCTTTCTGTGCTGTCTCCTAGGGACCTGTATGTCATCATCCCTTTTCATCGGTGTGGGAGTAAGCACAGTAAGTGGAAAATGTGCTACACCTGCTGTGTACACACAGGAGAACACTGATGAACATCAGACTTCCTCTGATGCTGGAAGAAATCAACAGTCCTTCCTGTCAGAAAATTCAGGTGGTACTAACATACCCTGCTTGCTGTCTTCCACAGGACTATAGAACAAAGGGAGGTACTGTGGAGAATGCAAGACAAGCAGGCAAGAAGTGTTATTTTTAAACTATGGGCAGTATTATTTATATGTTTGTTTTTGCCTGAATGTTATTGAAGAGAAGACGTTAAGAAAATATGAAGATGTTTCAACTTAAAGGAGGCTTCCAGTACTTAAGGGGGTCTAAAAGAAAGCTGTAGAGAGATTTCTTAAAATGTCATGTAGAACAAGGGGGAATGGATTAAAACTGAAAGAGAATAGGTTTAGATTAGATATTAGGAGAAAATTCTTTACCTGTAGGGTGCTGAGGCACTGGAACAGGTTGTTCAGAGGAGCTGTGGATGCCCCATCCCTGAAAGTTTCAAGGCCAGGTTGGAGAGGGCTTTGAGCAACCTGGTCTAGGGGAAGGTGTCCCAGTCATGGCACGAGAGTTGGAACTCGATCTGTGAAACTCCTACCAACCCAAACCATTATATGATTGTGTGGTATAGAGCTGTAACAGTTCCTATTTCATTCTTTGCTGTTTTGGTTTCCTGTATTTTAAAATTTTCAATGAAAGAAGAAATTAATTAACAGTGTTCAGTGAAATAATGTGAATAATGATCTCTTAATGCTGTGAATAATTTATTGAAAATGGTGAATAATAATGTCTCTATTTAGAAATACTAATGTACTAAGTAATGTAGTAGTAAACTTACTAGGCTAGCACACATTCCAGGTCTCCATGAACCATCCACATGATTCTGTCTAATTATAGTCACTTTCCTTTGACAATTCACCTATTTTCATAAACTAGACGATTTTCATACCCTTGCCAATTCTAAAATATCCACCTGTACTAGTTTGTGTTTTTACTTGTGATACATCTACAGCAAGACAAAGTTTAAGATAGATTCTACAGTCATGTTTGAAACTTGCCAGGTTGACAACTTTAATGCTTTTTAACTTAGAGTTAACGCAGTGCAGAAAAATAAAAATATGGTTGCAGTATCCATGGAAGAATAAATGATTGCTCTGTCCATTGCAGATGCTCTCTTCAGAAAAGATCTAAATTAAGCCATTGTCAGTATTCTGTATTCTTTATGTCTTCTATGGTCTTCCTGGGTTGGTCTGCTGCTTATAAATATCTTCCATACTTGTCTCACTCGGCAGCTCAAACTCTTACAAAAAACAAGTCCCTGCAGCAGAGATAATATCATTTAGAACTGACTTCTTATTTTCTGAATTGAATAGAGAGGTTTTTTTCCTCTCTTTAATCCTTTAAAAGAATACATTTTGGGGGGGGCTAATGCAACAAATAATCTCAAAAAGCAACAGGAATGAGCAGCTAAACATTGTGTCTTTGGTTATCCCCAGGCTAAAATCACTATCTTGGAACACTGGACTAGAAAAGGGTATTTTATATACTATCTGTTGGTTTATGCAATTCTTGTCTCTTCAATAAGGTTTTAATATGTAGTATTTGAAACTTAAAAAATTGAAATATCCTCTTAATAACAAGGACCTGTTTTCATTCTGCTAAACCTTTATATGTCTATACATATATATACATATATATAAATATATCTTTCAACTGCAACAGTAAAATGATCTGTCAGAGTAGTATCACCTGAGGGAGTAAAGGGCAGCAATCAGACACCTGCTTATCATGTTTTCCAGTGAATCCTAGAATAGCAGACTCAGCCTATATAATAGGTGTGAAGAAAACAAAACCAGGCCAACAGAGAAACTTGTTTGTCTTGACCTCTTTTCATTAGCAAATGATGGTTCTATTCCTTTTTCTCCTTATGATGCCCTTCAAAGGAAAGTTTTTTGCTAGATCCTTTGCCTTGCGTGGCATAAAAAAATAAATCATTGAAACAATACTGTCAAGGGATATTGCTTTACTATAGACTATAGTGGAAAACAAAACTGTTAGAAAGATACGAGATGGGAAAATGAACCTGTGTTAGTAATATCCATAGTCAGTGTAGACAGGGATTAACTGTTCTTTTGACCACTTCATAAATCACCTCATTAATCCATGTATATCTGCATACGCAACACATTTCCTTTGCTCCCCAGAAAGGGAAATGAGATTTTCCTTGACTGGAGAATAAGAAAACATTGAAGATTTGTGAAATAACTGCTCACATTGTGTAGTTTATATGAAGGCACTTTTGCTAAATCATTACAGAATCACAATGAATGCCTCTGCCTTCGTTGAGTCCAACCTATGACCAAACACCACCTTGTCAAATAGACAATGTCCAGTCACTCCTTAAAGACCTTCAGGGATGGTGTCTCCTCCACCTCCCTAGACAGCCCATTCCAGTGTGTAATCCTCTTTCTCTGAAGAAATTCTTCCTAGTTTAAAGAAATTAATTACTGGTAAAAAGGACTGCTAGACAGTGAGATTGAGGTTTGGGCAACTAATTATCCACACTGCTAAATAAAACAGGAATAATCAATGTGTCTGGGACCAAGAGACAGGCTATGTCCAGACTGCCCTGCATTTGTCCTTCTGGGCTGCATATGATGTTCCTGGAACTGTAGCATATAATTATAATTTTCTGCATGATGTTTTTCTTCTAGGATTTGTTGGATGAAGGCAGCAAAGGTGATTGACATTTGTTCATGTTGTGGTACAGGAGTGATTCAAGGACCTTAATACTCTCATCTGGTGCCTGGGTATTACCTCAAGAGTGTATTTTGGTGAAAACCATAGAATAAAACATGGCAGTAGTTTGCTCACCACAGAGGCAGGTGAGCAAATGAGTTAGTTTCCTGGTTCTGCTCAGAGTAGTGGTATAAAGACTTTGTCAGTCCAATTCAGCATGCCAAAGGTTAGACAAATATGCTATTCTTCAAATGTGAAGGACAGCAGATGGTTTATTGTGTGAACTTTTCCAAAGCAGAATATTGGACTCTGATGAGAAGTATCTATTGCATGTTTTTTCTCTGCTGCCTTTCTTTGCATCTGTTAGAGTTAGAGCATCAACCACACTCCTCTAGAAAGTCTCTATCCTTTTCTCCATGTCGAAAAAGTCTTTTAAACTCAAATTAATTTACTAATAGCCTAAAAAAATATATAATCATTAGCTTATGATAATTAAAACCTAGCTCTGTGGAGATCTGTGTCAGAATGGAGCAATTTCTGCTGCAGTTTTCTGTGCTATATGTTTTGCCAGCGATGAGCATTGCCAGGAGGTTGAGGGAGGTGATTTTGCCCCTCTATTCATCCCTAGTGAGGTCACATCAGGAGTGCTGTGTCCAATTCTGGGCTCCTCAGTACAAGAGAGACATGGGGCTCCTTGAGCAGGTCCAGCAGAGACCTTTGAGCATGATGAGGCGACTGGAGCATCTCTCCAATGAGAAAAGGCTGAGAGAGTTGGGCCTTTTCAGTCTCAAGAGGAGACTGAGAGATAAACTCATCAATGTCTAGCAGTAGGAGGGGGTCAAGAGGGTGGATCCAGGCTCTGCTCAGAGGTGCCAAGCAATAGGACAAGAGGCAATGGGCAGAAACCGAGGCACAGGAAGTTCCATATGAATATGAACTATGTGCAGTGACCACATGCTGGAACAGATTGCCCAGAGGTGTTGAGGAGTCTCTCTCACTGGATATATTCAAGAACTGGACCCCACCCTGTGCCCTGTGCTCTAGGGTGACCCTACTTGAGCAGGGAGGTTGGAGCAGATGACCCACTGTGGTCCCCTTTAACCTTACGCATTTTGTGATTTTGGCCCAGTCAACTTCTGCAGAAGATTTTCTGGAATTTTTAGCAATATTTTCCCTGTATGAAAATGTTCTGATGGTAATAAGTTTCAGAAGAAACATTGTCCTAATAACATTAAGATTAAAAATTCACTGGCCTTTTTCAGAATGAAATGAAACTAATCATATGAGCTAATTAAACATCATTAAAGGTAATTATTATTTGAGGGGTAAAAGGTGGTTTGTTGTTTAATAATTGTAATAGAAAACCAAACTATGATATGCCTTTAAGTCATTGTTTAAATAAAGCTGAACATATATTAGGTACATACATAAATGCATGCAGTAATTTAAGTAATATGTACTTTGTAATTATCCTCAATCTATTATTTTAACTGTGGGGAAGCTAGAGTTAATATAAAAAAAAAAAAGAAACCAGATATTTTTAATATAAGGCAATGGACGGAGGAATATGTAAATATGAACTTGAACACAGTTATAAAATGGAATATATGCAGCAAAGGCAAATTAAATGTGCAATTAAAAAGATTTCTTTCCTAATGTGGACTTGTAAATGCAGAAATGTCTTAATCAGGATAATACCATTATCTTTCGTACATTTTTCAAATTTCCCCTCAAACTGCTTTATGCCTAGATGTGTAGTTCAATATGTTTGGATTTCTTCTAAATTCAACTTTATGTCTGAGTGTCTGGGCTATAGAACATCTGGGGTCAGGTGCAGAATTGACTATTTTGCATTAAGTTTAATTTCCACAATAATTCTGTCATAGCAGAGTTTTATCTCTTAATTTGAAAATACTTTAATTCAATTTCCTACTCTGGAAAAAATTAAAATAAAAACTCTAAAGGTTTGCTAAATTAAAAATAATCACAAGACAAAGAAATGTTACCATAAGAAATTTTTCTGTGTTGTTCAAAATATCCACTTATAATAAATCAATATTACTGTATATATGACTTTGCAAGGAGCTTGAGACTGAGATCTTTCTCTTGAAAATGAAATGGTAAGAAAATTCAAATGGATGGAGAATTCTATGTAAAATATACTATGTACTCATGAAAACTTTTTTTTCTTTTTGCTTAGTAGTAAATAAGGTCTCTGCTTTCAAATTTTTAATATAGGAAGTGGCTCATTAAGGTCATTAAAATTTGAGATTTAGTAATAGCAAGAATGTATAAGAAGTAATAGAACAGAAAGAATGGTGGTTTTATGGTGGCCAAAAGATATCTTTGAAGAAAGAGGAAATCGAAGGTTAAAATAATTTGAGTGGATTGGAAACAAGCTCTCTATTTTGAGAGCATTAAACTAAACAGACTGTCTGGTGGGTTTTACTGATCAAGATATACATCAAGTGAGTGAGCAAATGGCTCCTTAGGTCACCTTATGGAATTGAGAGATCCATCAGTCTTACAAAATATATACATAAGATTTTGAAAATAATGGTAGGAAAAAGTACATAGGAGTTGATACTAGAACTTCTGGAAATTTGAAAACAAAAATCTTAATCGTTCACAGATTATTTCAGTGACTGTTGCTATCAAGTACTGCTGTATCAAAATTGAAAGGAGAGAAAACATGGTCTGATTTTGGCAGAAGATACTGACAAATATATAAACTGATAGTGAAAATAGCCACTAAAAATAATGAACTTTATTACTAATAAACTCACAAGTACTTATTACTAATAAGGTATAACTGAGAATCTTAAAATTATATCAATAACCAACGTGATTTGGTTTTTAATGTATCTTTATTTAACACCAACTATTTAGTAAACTATTTTTTTAATGCCACAGTCATTATAACACAATTTTCCCTAAGGCAAAAGACAGGCACAAATCTCTCATGGATAGCAAAAGTTGAAGCTATCTGGGATAATTTGGTATTTTGTTGTCCCAAGTGACTCTAACTTTTCAGAGATGTCCACATTCACCTGCCACCTGGTAAGTTGGTTGTGTGCAGAAACTCTTTGAGGAAAAGTGCCCAGCATTTGAAATGCAAATAAAAAACAAAAGGCAATGTGGTCCTGTTACTAAGTGGAGGGCGAGCCCAGGTAACAGAAAATGCAGAGAAGGCAGAGTTACCAAATGCCTTCTTTGTATTGGTCTTCACTGGCAAGACCAGTCCTCAGGAATCTCTGGCCCAAGAGATCACGGCAAAGGAACATTGCAAGAAAACTTTCCCTTGGTCAAAGAGGATTGGCTTAGAGAATATCTAGGTAAACTTGACTTCCACAAATTCATGGACCCTGATGAGATGCATCCATAAGAGGTGAGATAGCTGGCAGGCATCACAGCCAGACCACTTATGATCATCTTTGAAAGGTCAGGGAGATTGGGAAAGGTGTCTGAGAGCTGGAAGGAAGCACACGTCTCCTCAGTCTTCAAAAAGGGCAAGAAGGAAGACCCAGGGAACTACAGGGTCTTCACCTCACCTTGATCATTGGAAAGATGATGGAGCACCTCATTCTGGAGGCCATCTCTCTCCCCAGGGATGACAAGAAGGTGGCCAGTAGTCATCATGGATTCACTAAAGGCAAATTTTGCTAGACCACCTTGGTTGTTTTCTACAACAAAACAACTACCAGGATGAATGAAGGGAGATCAGTAGATATTGGCTACCCTGACTTCAGCAAGGCTTCTGACACTGCCTCTCACACCATCCTCACAGACAAACTCAGGAAATGTGGACTGATTGAGAAGCAGGGAGGTGGAATGAGAAATAGCTGAATGATAGACCCCAGAGGGTTGCAATCAGTAGCAGAGAGTCTAGTTTGAGGTCCATCAAGGTTCAGTGCTTGGCCCAGTATTGTTTAACTTATTAATATAGCTCATGCTCACATTTGGAAGATAATCAGATTGTCCTGGGTTGGCCATATGACCTGTTTGTATCCCCAATCGTCCTCTTGCTTATGCTGGACCTTAAGTTCTGCAGCTTTAAGTTGTCCCAGAAAGAGTGAAAGTGGAGAAAAAAAAAAAAAACACTCCTACGAAGCAAGGCTACATTCCAGCAGACAGCATTATCTCTTTGTTTTTTCTTTTTTTTTTTTTTTTACTCTCTCTGGTGTGGGTGCTGGAAGAGCTCACAGCGGAGGGTTTTTCCTCGGATTTTTCCCGGCTTTTTGCAGGGAGAGACTTTGTTTCTTTTGCTGGGTATTTTTATTCCTTTTTTCCTCCTCCTGGGACTGGCTGGCATCGCGTGGGCCCAGGACACCAGGGAACCCCCGAGGGGCCCACCCCTCGCCGACTTCTACAGCCGGGCCGGCAATCGGCCCCCCCACTGGAGAACTGAACCGGACTCAGACAGACTCTGAATCTACCATCTCTTCAGAGGAAGGAGAGGTTTCATTGTTTTCATATTATCCAAATTTTTCCTGTATTTGTGAATATTCTATTTGTTAAATAAATAGTTTTTTCCACTTTTTCTCTAAGGAAATTCTTCCCGGACCTGTAGGGGGAGGGGCGAATGGAATCGGCTCCTCCTAGAGGAGACCCCCCACGGGTTTCCTCCTAAATATTTGCCCTAAACCAGGACACAGATCAAGAACATTAGTGATCAAGTAATGTGGTATCTTGATATTTCCCTGAACATAAGGATATACTTTAGAGGAATGTAAGGAATAAAAACCCACAAGAGAAAATGCTATAGCTGATGTTATTTAATATCATTCTTAGTTACTTATGTAGCTGTGAATTTTGAAAATCTGAAATGAAGTGGGTGCTATAGGACATAGGGTTAAAGTGCTGTGCATGGAATAGTGCACTGTACTACTACTTCAACTAAATTTTTTTCTGTTTAATTGTGTTTTGAAACTCAAACAAGATTTTATTTTTTTATTTTAATTAATCTTTTTTTTTTTTTTCTGACAGGGCATATTAAAATAAAACATGCTTTGCATCATGAGTAGCTATAATTTATTTCTTAGTTGAATAAGAGAGACAGGACTGTGCTTGCTTTCTATGAAGTTACTTCCCAGAAAGCCTTGGCTGCTGAAAGAAAGGAATAGACTTTATTAGATTGTTTGATAGCACACCTATCACTCTTGCTGACCAAAAGTAATTTTCATTTTCAATGAACAATTTCAGTTACATAGTACAGTTCCGGTTGAGTTCCTTCACTAGTCCAGTGTGCAGCAGCAGTCAATGATCTTTAGAGATATATGTTGTAGTGAAAGAGACAGATTTAGTAAGACAAGACATTTTCCCTCTGAGGGCTTTGTGATATATAAAAGTCGTCAGTCTGACATTTGCTACTTTGCTTTATGATTTTTCCCCATTTTCCTCTTCTGTTCCTATGCTATCATTATCATCCTAGTTGAATGGTTCTTAACTGCAAAGTAAGGTCAGAAGGGAGGGATAGATGTTACCACACTGCTCTGCTTTCTACCAGGTGGCAGAAAAAAAGTCAGCAGGGGAAAGAGCATTTTTATTGTGTTTTGGTTATTATACTACAGTTAAGGCATATTAGCCATCATCAGTATAAATCCTACTTCCAGCCACTGATTACTCAATATATATTTCTAAATGTCAAACATAGTAATTTATTACATTGCTATAAATCCTTTTGCAATCCAAGAAAAAAGCCTTCCATTTATAGCATCAAATGTTCAGTTATCAGTAACTGGAGGAGCGTTTAGCAATCTCAAACTCTCTGAATCCAAAGGAAGCAATTTAACCTGTCAGTGCCATCAAGCAAAAAGCCTGTCCCTATCACTAACTTTCCAAGATTATCTCCTAGAATTTGAACTGTTGGCTAGATATATGTGTCATTTTTCATAGAATCATAGAATGGTTTGGGTTGAAAGGGACCTCAAAAATAATCTGGTTCAAACCGCCCTCCCATTGCAGGGACATCTTCCACTAGACCAGACTATTTATTATCAAACCTGGATTTGTTCCTGGACAATTCCAGGGATGGAGCACCCACAGCCTTGCTGGGTGATTTGTTCCTCTGTCCCACCACTCTCACACTAAAAAATTTCCTCAGAATATCTAAATCTACCTTCTCAGTTTAAAACCAGTCCCCTTGCCTTATCATGTATGTGCTTGTAAAAAAACATTTTAGATCCTGGAAATCTGCTAAAAGCTCACCTCAGAGCTTTCTCTTGTCCAGGCTGAACAACCCCAACTGTCTCAGCCTGTCTTCGTAGGTGAGGTTCTCCATCCCTCTGACTTTTTTTGTGGCTTACCTCTGGTTTAACTCCAACAGATCCATGTTTACTCTTTTTCATTAAATATTAAAGCAATGGGAGATAAGAACACGTAGTTTTATTACATTAAGTAATTACACTTAAAAAAACAATATTAATTTCATAGAACATTACCTTGCACACAGCTGTGTGTGGCACTACTTGTTTGTTTCACAGGTCTGCATTTACAAATTATGAAAGACTTAATGCCTTGCCCAAGGTTTGTTGGAACTACAGACAGTCAAAATAATTTTTCATCCTTTATATCATTGCAATTTATCTTTCTCCAAGGTTCCAGAGTGCAAGGTTTATCTAACTGACCATATACAAAAGGAAAAATTCAGAATTTTTTTCTGTTATGCACAAAATTTTTTTTCTTTTTATAACTGCAAATTAATATTTCCCAAAATCCTGGTAATTTTTTTTTTCCATTCCAAACCTACTGCAAATAATTGCTTTCACCATTCAAAGCATTGGAAAAAGAAAAATCAATCTATGCTGTCTTGAATTTTCTAAGCCTGTTTAAATTTTGAATATTTAGAGTGCTTGGACCAAGACATTTCTAGTTCATATTGGTAAAACTCAATCTGATTTCTTTCCTTAGAGAGTCTTAAATAGAACCAGGAGCTGTGATAAGATCATTCCTAGTTCACAGTGTGATTTTATCTATGGGCACAGGTCACCTTTCAGTCTAAACTGGGTTCACTCCCTCACTCCACTGTCTTCACTGTGTCCCGGAATTACTCATTTCTGAGACCCTCTGAACCATCTATTTTCTCATTTTAAAGTAGAAAGGCATTTATGAGGACTATGAATGGAGTCTAACTTCCCTCCTATAACTGCTCTGAATAGTGTATATATAATATCCCTTCTGTGCTCAACTCTATAGTGAAATCTATTATTTAGAAATGTGTTGGGGTAATTATTCAGAATTAAATCTTTGCAGGTATGAATCCGTAGCAGTTTCTAAGATTTTGACATTATTTAATTTTTCACTGGAATGATAAAAGAGGACAAGCCTCTTGTGCAGTAGGAACTTTTACATGTTACTACTGGTCAGTTATGTACCAGAAAGAAAATCCTGATGAAAATTTGAAGGGACTAAAAAAATTTCCCCAAAAAAACCTACTTCTAAGGGAAATAAATTTTGCCAAGAAAATTCTGAATAACTTTACTCAGAACAGTCCACTAAATGTTAAAACATACTTCCCTCAGTCTGCTTTTTTTTTTTCCCAGTTAAACTATTGTTCTAAAGTGATGGTCTTTATTTTGGAACACTTCATAAAACATTATTTATTAATTAAAAAAACCCAGATATTTCTAAATCTCAGCTGCTATTTGTTCAGAATTAGTATTTTACCCCTCCCTTATGGTTTTCCCCAACTAAAACATGTACACACATGCACAATTTTCAGGTGTATAAATTGAGTAGTTTAAAACTTGTAGAGTTTTTGAAACAGAAGCAGAATTTTAATGGAAACAATTTTTGCAATCTTCTTGCCTCCACTGATAGTTGATCAATACCAAATTTGATACATGATTTCATTTCTTCTGCAGAAAAATTATGCTTGTCAGTTCTAGTAAGTGAAGAAGGAAAAGTGAAAGATCATGACTGGAGAAACACAATGCTTCTTAAGTTAAATTGTATACTGAATTGATATTTGTGCCAAGGGAAGATTTAAATTGAAAAGTGACAGGCTGACAATGTGTCTTTAAATTGACTAATTCTCTTTTAGTATCAGATCAATGAAATGTGTATTAGAGACACATACCTGCTGTGAAAAGAAGCCCTTCATCAACTGTGCGTGGATGGGATGTAGTTTGTTGCATGTTAACTCAAAGGCACTGGGTCTCAGGAAAGTAAATTAATCTCATAAATATTGCATAATTGCAAGTATGCTAGAATCCATTTTAAAGGTGTCAGAAACAAAATCACTATGTTCACCATAACAATGACTTTTTTCTTGTTCTTATTCTAAACTCTGTGTCACATTTTTAATTGCATTTTCAGCAATTTATTTCCTTTATCTGTCCTGCAAAATTCATTCAATGTCAATGTTATTATGCCATCAGTAAACACTGTGAACTTAAATTATTGCATTTATTCACACTTTTACTCCCTAGAAATTGCTACAGTAGTATATTCAAAAACATAAATATCTTTTTTCAACAGTTTGAGTTTTTGGTTCTCATTATAAATTGTAAGATGGAAACACAGTATTCCTTATTTAGATAATCCATGATGAATAAAATCTCCAAAAATTATTGATTGCATATCCTTTCACAGAAAGCTGTATCTAACAAGACAGATGGTGTTTCCCTTAATTCAGATGGTCTAATAAATATATTTGTATCATATTAACATGACACAAGCAGGTAGACTGACTCTGTTACAGAGAAAATACATACAGACTACATATTCTCTATTCATGTGCAAGTGTTTTCCCCAGTGATGTTTCTGTGCATTTGAGTAAGAAATACATGTTCATTAATGTTAATAAAACCTGTCAAGAGCAAGATAGAGACTGATATTGTAGAAAGATCTTTGCAACAGCAATTCTATTTTTGTCAAGAAGAATATGATTTCAAAACTGTGTAATGAAGAAAAAGAAAAGACAACAAATCAAAACAAGTGTTGTGTAAGAAAATAATACGTTGGAATCTATAGGTATTTTCCTAAAAGGAAAAATAAAGCTGCTTTGATTATTATTATAGTTTTCTGTTTTGATTGAAACAGACATAGCACATATTAATTAACCAACTGGAAAATCTCAAAATTGAAGTTTAAAAGAGAAAATAAACTCTTTCTCATGATAGATTTCAGTAGTTTGAAATGCTTTATGATAAAGGATCATACTCCATATGTCTTCCTTATATAAAAGCCATCCATTACTCATATTTAGAATGGTTTTCTAGGCTGCTTACCTCTGAGCTGAAGACCTGTACAGAGTAACAGGGAGCTAAAACATCAGCAAGATTTAAGTAGATCCATTTTTAAAAGGGTGTTTTTATGAGGAAATCATTCAGATTCTCCTGGAAGACTCTCTTGGAAATTGTCCAGTACATGTTCTCCAACCTTCCTTTTGGATGGGAAATGCTCGCTTATATTTCCACTATTGTTACTAAGGGACCAGTTCTTGGGTCTATGTTACTGGTAATTTTTCTCAGGCAGCTAGTAGTGCCATAAAAACATTATTCATTATATTTCAGGAGGTAAATCACTGAGAGGACAGATCCCACTGACACTGTCAGTTATCTGAAAGTGGGAAAATGATACATTTTTCTTTTTTGACATGAAGAATGTCTTTGTAGAGTTAAACAAAGTCATGTCCATACAGATGTATTTTTAGCATTTCAGAGTCCTTTGTTCCAACTTCAGTGCATTGCTGTCCCGTAAGAAGGATTATGACACCTTCTGGAATAAGCACGTTTCATTTTGAGAAATTATGTCTTTGGGGGCTGGGTTGTGAGGAATAACCCCATCTGCTAGCTGGGCAGCACAGCAGCAAGGATAAAGTTTCCTGTGAAGGCTGCACTTGCACAAATGCCCAGGCTGCTGGAAGAGGTGTCAGGTGCCCCCACTCCATTTGCACATCCCTGCCTCTTCCTTTGCTCTGCCTGGACTGTCTAGCTGCTCATCAAGGTCATACCCTGAGGCAGCACAAAAGCAATCTCTTTTTATCCCCTCCTTAGGATATTTTTGCTGATTTAGTGACCTGAAAAGTCCACCAGATGATCAGCCAAGCAGCAAACTCAGGAAAAAAATAGGAGGAGGAGCTATCCCTTCTCTCAGAAGGCAGCTGGTATATTGGTTCAGACATCTTGAAAAATAAAATCATCTTAAGTCAACACAAGTTGATGCTGTTTTCAAGGAAATGTTTCAGCCCCCCTTTCTATCACTATCTCCACCCTTCTTCCTAAGCAAGGATCTACAGAACTGCAAAGTAGATTTTCTGGGAAAAATAACTTTTATGTGTATTGTGGACTCTAGAACAACTAATTTGATTTTACCACAATTGTTTTATTAACAAAATTAATTTATAGCTGCAGAAACATTTGTACTAACATGTCTGGGAAGAAAATTTTTGGCAGCTCGTCTAATTCATGGCATGCTAGTCTAAACTGCCGTTTAATCATAAGGCTAAAAGGACCATTTAAACAAGATATTCTTAAATACAAGGAGAACTATATGCAAAATATTACAATATTTTGTCCAATTAAATTTAAGAAAGAAGTTCCAGTAACACTGGGGGCAAAGAAAGGAGTTCTGAAAATCATTAAAGATGTGGATACATGGTGAATATTCTGTGACCAAGTGCTCTCAATATCTTTTAGTTAAAAGGAATATGAGGTAACTTGATTGTAATCTGTATGCAACACACATAAATGCAGATTTGACATTTATTAACTTTTGAGTGTTTGACTTATAATCTTAATGTCCTCTTAAAGAACAGACTTTCATATGTGCATACAGAGTATTCTCAATTTTTTTATATTCATTTTTTTCAACCTTATCACTTAGTTCCATATCTGTATTTTGAATATTTTATTTATACTTTCCAGACACATTTTTTCTCACATTTAAATAAAGATGTTAGAGATTAAACATGCATTACAAATAATTAGTAAATAATGATTATGATTATGATAATGATAATGATAGTGATAATAATGATGGTAGTAATAATAATAATAATCATCATCATCATCATCGTCTTTCAAGTGTTTCTAATTTGAGAAGGAGGAGTATCAAAGTCACTTCTTTGTTAGCATCCATCACTTCAGTATCCTAACTGATAAATCAACCAGTTTTTGTAAAAATTCATACTGTATCCCCACATCTTTTAACAATAGAAGGGAATATTTCTGCCCAATCAAGTCCAAGTATTTGCCATGGTACAATATGTAGATTTTCTTCATGCTTACATCCTCTTTAAATATTCATCAGATACGCTTAATGATTTACAACAATTCAGTAATACCCATGTCTTTCAGATTTTTTAGAGTATCAAAGGAAATGCAGAATGTTAAAGCAAGATGAATTCCTAGACTGTGCAGATAAAAAACCAGAGTAATTATTTATATCTGGATTTGTAAAATAAAGTCCAACTTTTCTGTTCAACACTTTCAATGTCAGTCATTGAACAAAAGATTATGTACAAGTTAGTAAAAATGAACATTTCAAACAAGAATGGGAGATATTTTTTTCAGCATTTAGCAGTGCAAGTATTCCTAAAAATCCAATAAACACAAGTTTCAATAACCTAAGGTTGCCTATACATATATTAGGGTTTTGTTTATATCACAGGTTTATTTTCTATAGAATATTAAGAGGAAAATAGCAATATATTATGCTTTAAAATGAAGTATTACTGGGAAGGAGAATGAATGTATCAATAACTGAAAGTACTGAATTGAAAAACTTTCTTTAAGGGCAGATGAAAGAAAAAAAAACTGAAATGAGATCATAATTTTTTGTAATAGTCAAAGTGGAAAAAGAGCAGAAAAAATTAATATACCAAAATATAACAGGAGACAAGTGACACCAGGTTTGTATATGCGTTTTGTATGTGTTTTGTTTATGTATTTTGTTGCTTTTAAAACTAGACTAAGGACTCTTGAAAATTTTGCTTTGTTGAATTAAAATGCAGCTTAATTTAATAAACACATTTTCAAAAAGAAATATTTTCAAATCAAGATAACCATTCCAAAATTGGAAACTATGTTGTTTCCTTCAGGGTCTAAACTGGTAACGGTTGTGGAAGTAATGATTCATCATTGTCCTAAGGGCTGATATGGAAGGTAAGAGAGCTGTGTTCTGAATTCCCACCTGATAATACCATCCAAGAGAAGGAGGTGAACTGGAAGAAATATGAAGTGGCTGAAAGAGAAAATTTTCTTTCTTCTTTGTGATGTTGCCCAAAGACCAATCCACAGGCCATCAGCTAATCAAATCCTTATTCCCAAGAAGAAAAATCTTCAACATAAATCTTCTAGATATGGTGCAGGTGTTGAAAAAAGTAGATGTGTTAAGCAATACTACTTTTGAAGAAAATGTAGATCATATCTGAGCACTTACTACATTCAGAATAGAACTGGATCAAGCAGTTTAAAGCTACTTTCTTGCCCATGGAAACCAAATACAGTAGCTTTTCCTCTGTGTCATGGGCACCACATTGGATTGAATATTATCTATTATTAAATGTTTAGGAGATAATACATGGATCAGACTATGGCTATTATATGTAGAATCCTTACTTTTTTTAAGAATGTTATGGCAGGGAAAAGAAAAGTAACAAAGATATGAATCATCAGAAAGCCTGAGGGAAAAATCAAAGTGGAAAAGAGACAAACTGTCCCTTTGTGTCCTTGGGTTATGCTGTTTCCTTGTCCCTAAAAATACTTTTACTCTGCTTTATGCTTCTCTGACATGCAGTGTATCATGAAGTAATGCATTTGTTGTACATCTAATAACAAAGACTTGGTTTATGTCTATCAAAAAACCTCTCAGGATCCCTGGTTCAGAGACAGTCTTGAAACACTCAGAGTACAGGGCAGAATTAGGTTTTTCTCAAAGTGCAGTTGTGGACAGAACATTCTTTTAAAACATCTCCAGAAGTGGCGATAGCAACTGTATTGCATGTAATAGCCTAGACTAGAACATTCACTCAGGAATTGATTTATATGTTTTTAATTCTTTTGACTTCCTGAAGAAATTCAAACTTGTACCATCCAGCAGCCCACAAAATGTTCCTATCTTGGGGTTGCCTTGAGGTGAAAACACTCACCTTGAGGACTCAAGAGACAGAAAACAGGATTCATGAGCTGTAGTTCCTGTTAGGGGGACTGTTCTTGTATTAAACTTTCAGTAGTCATGGGTCAAATGTGTATACTGAAATTAAATTAAAGATTCAGTGGTTCACGGAAAGGTGATTAAATATTCATTAGGCAGAAGACAGATGGAGAGAACTTCTGCCAGCTAAGTATGACTGTCATCTGGTGTGAGGCCACATTTGTAAGGGGGAAAACCTGACTTCTTTGAGTCTGAATGCCCTAGAACCTTATTACCTTTTTGGATGTTGATTCCTTGGAACAGTAGCACTAAATAAAGAACGAAACCACATAATGAAATATTTTTTGAAATAACATTCTGTAAGGCAGAAACAGGCTTCAGTGCCAAATTTCAGGAAATTATCAAAATGAAGGAATGGGGCTTGAACAAATATGCAGTAACCTGACTTAGAATAAGTTTCTTTGTGGACTGATTCTCTGACTTGACATCGAGCATGACTCATCTCTATAGACCCATCTGGCTATTCCTGGTCTGCATCTGATCCTGAGCACCATTACCCTCATTGCTGCTGCTCTGCTTTTCTTGTTGGACATGGTGGAATGGGGTCCTTCCAGTCCTGCACTCCCCTGGCAGCTCCTGACTTGCTGCTCTTCTCACTGTGATCCCTCCAGCAGCACTCCAGCAGAAAGCTCAGGGCCCAGACAGTATGGTGTAAGCTTTACATTTAATACAATAAAGTCCATAGAAAAGAAAATAACACTAGAAATAATTTCAATAACAGATTTTGCTTATAAAATCACTTGTTTTAAATATTGAATTGAGAACAGGTTATTTGACATATGCAGAAAATATTTCTTGGATTCATCTCATGGGTGCAGTGGAACCAGTCCAACTCTCAGAGGAACACTAAAGAGACTGAACTTTACATGACTGAAAGCTGTGCTCTTGTTTGCTTGAGTCCTTGGTATGTCTGGAATGAAAAACTTTTTCACAGGAGGCTTAATCATGTTGGGTTGTCATCTACAAGAACAGAGTTGAAAATAAAAACTACATTTTGACTGATAGAGTGACTTAGGCTGTATACAGATACAAAGAGATATCTTTAAAAGTGAATTCAGTTTATCAATGTAAGTGACTGCTTTAATTCATAAAGTAAAACCTGTGTCTTTCTGCCCCCCC
>JAHLSL010000021.1:10303075-10333527 GCA_025920805.1 Petroica traversi | reverse complement strand
TAAAAACACATGATCAAAACTGCCCTAAGGTCAGTCACAGAAAAAAAATGGAGAAAAGAATTTAGAAAAGAGCCAAATTCCAACTTCAGACCCTCTTAGCAAACTGTCCCTTGCCCTACTTGTCATCCACGTTTTTCTAATGTTATCTAGAATGAAGATACATGTCATAACTAAAAAAGAATACGTCTTTAAATGGAATAAAAGACTTCTGAGTGCTGAGATCCATGAATTACAGCCAAAAAAGAATGTAAAAAGAGGACAGGGACAGACAGATTTTTACCAAAAATTAAGAGATTATTAAGCCCACCTTAATTATTAAGATTAGATGATCTATCTAAAAAAAAAACAGAGTTATTTGTAAGTACTTTGGTAAGAGGGCTAAAAGTGAATACTTGAAAAATTCCCCTCCATATACACACACATTTCAAATGTTCCTTTAAATCCATAATTTTAGTAAGTATACTTTATTTTCTTCCTTTTTAAATATAATAGTAACATATTTTCTCAAAATAGAAAATACTACAACAGGAGGCAGCCGAGTGAAAAACAAGCTTTGTAATCATCAAAGAATTGAAGGCATAATATGCAGTACTGTGAATTGTACATTTTCTGCACAATAAAGTGATGTTTTGTGATTCTCTTTCTTCTTGATTAAAGGTCAAGCTTTCTGCAGCTCTAGTGAATATGACAGTTCAGAGTGATTATTAAGTTCTACTGAAAGCACTTCTAAAAGCATTCCCCTAGAAATACTGTGCAGCAGCAGCATGTGAATGGAGACTGTGGCCCTCTAAGATGTGAATCAATGAACCTCTCTACTGTTTTCTTATTAGCTGTAATGACTATAGATGTCAAAGTTCCTTTAACTTCAGCAGAGTTCATTGAAAAATGTTGCTGGGAATATACAGTGAAATTTGTATGAATATTGTGCTTATTCTTTTGCTCTACACAGATCTTCCACTAGACCATGTTACTCAGATCCCCATTCAACCTTGTCCTGAGCATTTCCAGGGATGGGGCATCCACAAATTCTCTGGTCAACCGATGCCACTGCCTTGTCACCCTCACAGCTAAAAATTTCAGGCTCATTTGCTAGTTTTAGAAGTCTCTTCAAATTCAGATGCTTGAAAAAGGTACAGAACAGTCGCAATGTATTCCTACTATTTACATATATGTAAAGGACTCCAAGTCATGGGCAAGAATTCAAATCTTTATCAGCTCAAGCATAGGGACAACTGGGCACAACTGTAAGTTCTTAGTTTAAATCAGGCTGAAAATGTGGAGTGACAATTTTGACAGTTATAAAGTCTTCAGTAATGCCATGTACTTGTTAGGATCTGCACAGTAAAGTCAAATTAAGCTAGAGCTTGTCCATTTAAAAATATTTCCCCAGCTGACCTCATGGTATGCTGCAAGTCCATTTTAAGCAGTGTGAGCAGAGCTGTAAGACTGCATGTAGAACAAATTTCTTCTTTGAAATCATAAACACAATGAAAGCACCTTGCAAACCATTTTTTTCATGCTAATTTGTCTTTTTAAGAAAATTTGAACATAGCCCAGAGGGAGGGACTTGTCTTCAATTCAGACCATGAAAGGCATTAATACAGGTTCCAAGGCCAATGTAATTGTAAGAATATAATAAAATGAGAAGAAAATAGTGCATTAAAAAATAGACACAGATTTAAGAGACACTGCAATTCATTAAAAAAAGCCCAAATCAAAAATAGAAATGGTATATCTCTGAGTAGTAGAAAAAATGAGATGCTTTAATAAAAGACAACAAAGAAGTGAATGGATCATTGCAGTTAATTGATTTCACGTGAAGTTGAGACAGAATCCTTTACTTAACAAATAAATACAAGTAAGTCCTGTTCCAATATCTACTAAGCACAATACCGTGAGACAGTTTGTCAAAAAGAGTTGTTCAAAAATACGCAGAAGCAAAATGAATAAGATATATGCAAAATAAATTCCAAAGCACTAGACAAAACCAAAATTGCAACTTAAAATTTACTTTCTATGTGTCAATGATTCTCTCCTTTGACAACATGGTGGCAGTCTGAGTGCACATTATGGCAGATATTTAGATGCTTAAATTTCCTGAAACAAACTTAGATGCCTGATTAAACAAATAGATAGTTATTTATTTCTCAGATCTGCTATTTAACAGAAATAACACCTTTCTATGACAATACATTTCATTTAGTGGATAAAATAATAAAATACGAAAGTGTTTCTCTTGTATCTGTTCTTTGATACAAAGTTAGACGCCCACAATGTAGACTGAAGTGAAATGCAAATTATTTAAGATTAATTTATACTCTGGTTGTTATGGAAACTACATAAAAATGTACTGTTCTATACACTATAAAATATTAATGCTGCACTAGTAAATTTTGCAGAGTTGTGATTGTTTATTAGAAAAATTAAGGAAGGGGAGTAACTCAAGAACTCACTGCCTGTGAGTTTTTATTTTAAAGTTGGCAGTTTATTTTAAAGTTGGCACGCTAATAACAATACCACAAAATTATAATTAATTATTAAACATGTTCAAAGAAGTAACAAGTATGTTTTCTATTTCATATCAGAGTAAATTGTGTCTAAACCTTTCATCACCTCTACACTTCCTATACAATGTGCCCTCTACTGTGAGATGTAGTGTAGACCGAACTTTAAACTTTGTCACTGCGAAACTGAATAGTTGTATTCCTGACATTCAGAGAGTGTGAGAAGAAAAAGGGTTTATTTCCCATCTCTTCTGGAGCAAGGAGTCTTCATCCTAGTTTCCCTTCTCAGAACTGCTAGCACATAAAGGATAGAACATGTTTGACAAAGTAAATGCAAGTGAATTTATAAATACATAAAGGCATATTTTTTGTATGCAAAGCAACCAGGATCACAACACAGCAAACCTCAGTGTGGCAGCAAGAAATAGCGTGAAGAGGTTACAAAAGCTGCCCTTACAGCAGAACAGTCTGAGAACACCCAATTATCTCCATGATCTGTCTTTATTGATGGAAACCTGGGTGCCTGCATATCTTTAAAGGTATAGAGCATTTTAGTTTTGTGACAGACTCCCCTAGGTACACCTGTGACTTAAATGTTGTTTTTCTTTCAGAAAAAGAGAGAATAAAGCTGAAACAACAAATAATTGATTATATACTTTGAAAGCTCTTTGGACATCTAATCTGTTTCTAGTAACATGGATGAACAAAAGCTAAGACATGCAGGTATTTCTTAATTGAATATTTCTGGAATTCTGAACATACTGAAAGGAAAATCAGACTTCAGCTTGTGCTGTACATGTCCAGCAAGTCAGTTCATTCTCCATTCCCTACCTTCATTTCAGGTAAAATATCCATCATCAGTATAAAGTATGAAACCACTGAGACAGTGACATAAAATATCAACAATAAAACAATGACAAATCATCATTTATACTATGGCAGCTCTTGTTACCTTAAAATGAGTCTACAGAATATGTGTTTAAACTGGCACTTAGGATGTAGTAGTATCAGAAAAGTGACCAGTCTGTCTCTAACAAAACTCTTCTCTCATGGACTTTGTGAAGCAGGGAGTTGACATTTTACTATAAATAGGAATGGTAATTTTTTACTGATGATTGCCTGGCATTGTAACCTTGCTTTCATTGAAACATGGATAGTTTGACAGAAATTAAATATGTGCTTTTTAAATTGAGAAACTCACGCTGAATTAATGGTAAGTGTGATAGCTTGACTCTGAGTTATGGTGTTGTAGAGATGACCCAGAGTGAAGAACATTATTGTATATTTTCTGGTCTTGTTTCACTTATAATTAATTGAACTTTGCAAGTCCATATGTCATTTATATATGGACAAGACCCGAATGAATGGAAATTCCTCAATATCTTCTAGGAGGGAAAAAACATGAATAATTGCAATTTAGCAAGATTACTAAGAAATACCTATAAGACTACATAACAAAAAAAAAGAACAATGGATTTATCATCATATTGTCTTGTATAAGTAGCCTCATAGTTTAATAAACAGTGGAATTGAAGTTGCTCATATTTAAAAAGACTGCAATCTTGTAGATTCTTGAAGAGATATGCAAGTTTTTTACCATTAAGGCAATATAAACTACCTAAATACACTCAACAAGAATTCACCAATGACCCAAAGAAGTACATTTCTTATGGGAAGTTAGTTATAGCCAGCTAGAAATAAACACAGACAGCTCAATATGGCGAAAAAAAGTTCAAGAGTGAGTAGGATTGAGAATTTTAGCATAAGATCCTGAATAAACCCCATAGTGCATCCTCAGAGCATTACCAGTGCCAGGCATTAATTCTCATTTAATGAAGATAATTATAATTTTAATCATTACATGTGAGAGCCTTCAAAGGCTGCACAAGGATTCTCTGGGAACATATGGCCATGTGAGTAGCAGTAGGTTTGTTACATAGATATGAAATGCTGCAGATAAGGATGTATTAGGCACAATAGACAATAACAGAATCACAGAATAATCTGAGTTGGAAGGGACCCAGAAGGATATCAAATCCAACTCTTAAGTGAATGGCCCAAACAGGGATTGGACCTGCAACCTTGGCATTATTAAAATCATGCTCTGAATAACTGAGCCAATCTTGGGGACAGCATCTTCCTTAACTGTGGCTTTGGAGGAAGGATAATTTTGACATGGCCAAAGGAAGACTCTGAAACATTTTAGAGTAACAATATGAGCAACAGCAAAGAAGATTCTCTTGACTTAGAAGAGTTTAATTTTCATTCCTCCTATATTTACAGGCAGGTCTCTAAATGTATGCTAAAATGAGTATGCTAGGCTAATTTAGTTACAAATACTTGTAAGATGGTTACTTATGTATATTAAAGGAAAGCAAAATCAGTGAAACTTCTCAAGGCTATATAAGTAGCATTCCTTGTAGTTTCATTAATGTAAAAATGAGGATAGAATAAAGGATCAGAAAATAAAGGCAAATTTATTTTACCTACTTCAGGATGATCACAATTGTGGCTGGGAAGTTGTCTTCATAGACCTTTGAAACCTGTGGGATTCTAGTAAAAATAAGTATAGAGAGGTAAAGTAAGGCTATTTTGCTTTAAAGTTTGGAAATATGGATTTTAAACTACTTATAGGGACAGGATTCATCAAAAGAAACTTCTATACTATTCCTGGACTACTCATGAAAATAAAATATAATGTTGATAATATAACTAATGTTAGTAAAGTGTTAAAAGTTAATATAATTGTAAAGAAAACTTTTATGATCTCTTTCCATTTACAACAAAACCCCAAAAAATAGCAGTTATAAATTAATGTTCTGATGGTGATACTAAAAACTTTCCTTAGGTTTTTTGGCACATGCTGGACAGTAATTGTAATACCAGTAACTGGGGAGAGTAAAGGTTGCTAGGGGCATTTTTTTGGCAAAGAGGGATGTTTGCATCCCTAATTTTAAATTATTAACTCATGTAATTAATTTTTTTTTTTGTATACTATGTTTTCATCTATTTATGCTCTTCTGCCCCTGTTGTGTTGACAGAAAGATACAGAAACACAGGGAAAGAGGAAGAGAACACATAACTGGACATTTTTATATTGATCTGAAAAATATTCTGTGTTAAAATGGTGGCATTTTAAAGAAAAATCTTTGTTTCTCAAGTTTTCATATCCATTGGTTTGCAACTATTTTGTTTCTATAGGACATTTACTTTTAACAATGCTATTATATTTTTCATAGCATGTCAGAATCTTTATATCTGAGATGGCTTAAACCCATTTTCAATTATTATGTCTTAGTGACTCTCTGAATATACATTTAGGAATATATTGTCCACAGTATAATACTGTGCAAATGATGGATAGATTTAACAGCAGGAAAAAAAAACATGTTCAGTTTCAGGCCAGTTGCATAATTTTGACTTTTTAAACATTGAATTTACAAAGCAAAAAATATGTAAGCAGATATTGTCACTGCAGGATCAGCTAATTTAGTGAAATCACCCCAGAGATGAGTGAGATACAGGAATTTTGAATTTTATGAGTCTTCAGTGAAGAAATATAACGGTTCTAAAGGGACAAAACCCTTCTCAGGTACCTTTCAAAATCTTTCCCAGACACCATCTCTGTGAGGAGAAAATGAGAAAATAACACATTGCACATCATAATGACTTAAATGTAGGAACCATGCTGAAAAAAATTCTTTCCAGACTGATCTAAGTTGGGTCTAGACGATGCACATAAGAATAGGTCACCAAAATTCTCAAATACTGAACACTCAATATCCTGTTGCTTAGTCCTGAGGTTGGGGTTAAGTTTGTTTATAAACCAAAATGTCTTAAGCCTCCAAGAATTTGCATTCAAAATTGAGCTCAGGAGAAAAACAGTTGACCTAGACAGGACTAAAGAATATGAGCCAGCAGTGTGGCCAAGAAGCTCAATGGCATCCTGGCTTGTACCAAGAAGAGCATGGCCAGCAGGACCAGGGAAGGGATTATTCCTCTGTCTCAGCCCTGGTCAGGTCACACCTCAAGTTCCCATTTTGGGCCCCTCTATGCAGGAAGGACATTGAGGTGCTGGAGTGTGTCCAGAGAAGGGCAACAGAGCTGGCAAAGAGTCCAGGGAATAAATCCTGTGAGTAGTGATTGCAGCAGCTGAGGCTTTATAGTGGAGAGAAGGCACAGAGGAGACATTATCTTCTTTCAAATATTTTAGCAATTCAATGAAAATCTTACTCATTACTTGTGTTTAGTGTTTTGGAATCCCAATAAATATCCATATCCATTTGTTCAACTGAAGGTACTAACAAGGTTTTTGGTAGAGTTATGTGTTCATTAAGTCGTTAGTACAACCACAAACAAAATAAAAAAACTGTCTAGCTCTTCTAAAAACAATCTAGGAAGATTTTAATACCCTTTCCAGCATGAAATGGAATATTAACAAATGTCAGCACTGGGAATTAAAGCAAGTCCTAGCTAATTTTAAGTCTTCTCATGAAGAATTTAACTTAGCCTAAAGAATTTAATCATATTTTTATGGAGAAAGTTAGTGCCAATACTACCATTTAGATTTTATAAATCAAAAGTTAACATCTTCAAGCAAAAGAGAAAATTAATTCATAATCATTAATTCATAAATGGTAATTGTATGCAGAGGGCCTTAGATATATTTAATACTGTATATATATAAATCCCTGGTGTCTTTTCTGAACATTTCTGCATTCTCTTTTGCTTCTGTAATTTCTTTTCTCTTCACTGGGGACTAAGAATATGTAAAGGTTGCAAGAGTAGCGTTTTTAAGCATGCCAAAGTACATACATACATGATTTTGATCACATCTGACTAAAAGTGCTATAATTCAAACTAATGAAATTTTTTATGCATCTCTGAACAAATTTTAAAGGTACAAAACCCAGAGGGACATAGTTTCTAACAGAAGTGCTGACAGGGCCTTATGAACGAGAATAATTATTTCAAATATATTAAGCAAATACCTTTAATCAACAGCTGAATGGTTGCATGCTGTGATAATTATTTCTGGTTGATGATGAGAACACTGATTGCAATTTCCTCATTAACTTACTTTTTTCCACTTCCATAAGTTTTTCTCTCTACATAACTTTTACTTCAACAATTGATATCTTCCTGTTGCAGTATTTTTTAGACACAAAATCTGTTAAGGCTCATATGTCTACCACCTATATTGATGATTCAGAATATTTTTTTTTTCCAAAAAGGATATATTCCCAATTAAAAAAAAAAAAGGGTCAAGCCATGGTGTGTTACTCTGTCATTGTTATGGTTATGGTAATTCTCAAAAAAAAAATAAATTGAACTAACCCTCTGTCCACTCTTTTTAAGGAATGCTTAGAAGCAGAACAAAAAAAAATTAAACAACCTTTCATTCTAGAAGAGTATGCAGTGTATTTAAACACAAAGATTTTCAGCTGTGGACTTTGGGGTTTTTTTTTCATCAAGTAGGTTTTGGCTCTTCGAGCCCCTTTTATTAATTCAGTAAAAAGGGTGAAATTAAAGGAAATTTAAAATAAATACTAGAACTTTTTTTCTTTCTTCAAATTTATGTTGGTGTCCCTTAAAGACAGAAGTGATGAATTAGGGAGGAGTCAATTACCTCAAATCTCATAAATTTAATTTAGTATTTTCACTAATACCTTTAGTGTAATCTCTGAGAGGA
Source organism: Petroica traversi (assembly GCA_025920805.1). Lineage (NCBI taxonomy): Eukaryota > Metazoa > Chordata > Aves > Passeriformes > Petroicidae > Petroica > Petroica traversi. The sequence continues at coordinate 10,325,331 of JAHLSL010000021.1, read as the reverse complement.
GTAAGGAACTGCATAATTTTTTTTTGTGAATATATTTAAATCAAAATTATTATTTGTTCTTTTTTACATAGAAACAGTGTCTGCTAGAGGAAAAAAAAGAGATGTAATCTGAGCAGAAGTATTTAGGATAGTCTGTAGTATGTTACAAATGTCACTGTGGTTACTTAAGCCCCAGTTTCTATCTCAGAAGTTTCATTTACTACTTGAATAAGGTAGAAAATGACTTTGTTTATTAAAAAGGGAATTTTGAGAATTAAACAGGGAATTCTTCAATGTCCTTCTGAGCCTCAGCAACCTATGTTCATCTTTCAACATTCAAACTGGACAGCCTGAACTAACTCAAGAACCAGAATAACCTTGGGTATTCTTCTTAAATAACAAAGTAAAGAGAAAAGCCATGTGTTTCGCTCCTTCAGAACGAGTAGTACACATGCTACATATTTAATTTATTTAGGGAAAAAGTTACTTTAAAGCAAAATACAGATTGTGCTTAGCTTTGCAAAGTTTGAGTTCTACCATGGTTTCTTACATGTGCTTAGCTCTAGGCATCTTTCCCAAAGTTGGAGCAATCTTTGCTTTCAAAAATAAAAACACTTTGAATTTAAGTTCCTTGCAACCAAGTTTATAACAATTAAATAGTCCAAAACCATTCAGGCCTCAGCACAGAACTCAGCATCAATCCTATGGAAAACAATTAGATTTCCTTTATATCATTTTGTTAACATATTTTTGACTGCATTTCAACAAAATCTCGAACTTTTATAGATGTTTTTTGCTATTTAACATCAGATAAATATTTCACCTAGATTTTTTACTAGTTTTGCACCTAGTTTGAATACTTAAACCTCTTTTGTGTATCCTGCCTATGCTTGCATTATTATTACTAATACCTTTATAAATTACTAGAGCATGCAGCAGTCTCAGGATAAGAAATTAGAAAGGATTAGAATTATGATTGGAAAATATATACCAGTAAACTGTTTTATGTCCTAAGAACCTAAGCCATATCCTCTTAAAAATCACTTGGATTCCTCCTACTAACTCACTTGATTTTGAATTTGGCTTTGAAAAAGAAAGCCCTCTACATATAGAGGGTTTGCTTCTTTTTAAAGGTGAGGAAGGCAGTAAGCAGTGATAATCCTAAAACCAACCAGGAACTGAGGAATCTGGCATGTAGGAAATGCATATTCAATTCTTTCAGATTCATCCCTAGGGTTAACATTTGGAAAATGAGTTTTAGGCTATTTTTAGCTAATCCACTTTTATATTTTGTCATGGAACATGGGTGTATTTTGAAATCTTCCCTTCTTGCACTGGAACAACGTACCTCAAAAATCAATATTTTTAATTTTTTTTTTTTCTGGCTGTGTCTGCATAGGGACATAGAGGAAAGGCACAAACCCAAATAATGTTGTTTTTTTTTTTTTTTTAAAAAAAAAACAAACTATACCAAATAAAATGTGGAAAAATACTCTAACAAACAGGCTGGAATTTTATTTGTATGATTTTGACAATTGAGAATATCAACCTAAAACAAACAAGAAAAGGGTAGTCGAACAGTAACCAAAGTGGGAAACAACTATATATCACCTACAAATTTGAATATCTGGCCAAAAAGAAAGGGATACAATAGCATTCATGCAGTCCTGTATGCTGGACCAAGACAATGTGATCCATAAAGTAAAGGAAGGGCAAATCACTTTATGAATAAAGTTCCAGTAATTTGGTGAGTTCCCTTCACTATCTTCTCAAGAGAAATACATATTTCTTGCTATTATGGCTTCAGTTGTTCTCAGGTCCCTTAAATTAACACAAGCTATATAGTCTAGGAGAAACAGCTCCAGGTCTGCATAATTGAAAAGTACCTTTACTTGCTTCTGTGTTAAGTTGCTCTCCTTAACCAAGTACTTTAAGAAGTTTTTGAAGAGTCAAGCTTTTTCTATAATATCCAAAAAGATACTTCCCAAAGGTGACTGAATATATTACAGAATGACCTACAGAAATGAAAGACAGGAAGACCCCTTGCTAATTTTTGAGAGTATGGCAAAAGGTTTTCAAACAAAGATTACAGAAGCTGGTTTAATAAAAATGTTTGGCACTTTTAAACCCTTTCTAAAATATGCATCTGTTTTTCTGCGCCAAATATTTTCCACTTTATAATGAAAATCATTTATAATTTCATTCAACTCTTCCTCTGAAATTAAAACCTGTGAAGTTATTTCTTTTTCAACACTGGAATAACTATTAAAGGAAAAAAGCTTTCCTTACGGGTATTGTAATTCCCACTCCTTGTCCCACCTTCCCAAGGCCAAATTTTACTTTTTAAAGACTGTCTAAAAATTACTTAACTATCCTTAAAGCATAGTAAAATATGCACTTGAATTTTTGACATAAAAGAAATAGTACCTGATTTTTGGACAGATTTTGGAGCTTTGCAGAGTGTGTGAAGCTCTCATTACAATGGGAATGATTTTATTTTTAAATGCATCTTAGTAAAAACTAAACAATAAATATCTGCAAAAATTAATTTGGCTGTTAAAAAAATGCCTAGAAACATAATTCCAGAAAATCTTTGAATAGGTAGGGTGCGTTACTTCAACAGCTCAAATGTCTGCAGCTGTTGTAAAACAGAAAAGCAGATATACTAGAATTTATGTAGGTTGTATATTGGATTAATTGAAAAAACAACAATGTTAATTGTATATTCTGCTATCTCTGTACATATTTGGCTAGGAATAGAACAAATAATAAACTAACATAAGATTATGAAGATCTTTTGGTACAATACCATGAATTATGGTCGGCATGGCTGGCAATATGACTCTGAAAGAACTTAAATTACCTGAAGGTGAGTATGGAAAGACAATTTGTAGCACACTGCCATTTTTTTGGTTCAGTGGAGGCAATCTATGAAAACACAGCAGGGTCAAAGTACTAAAATAAGCTGGTATTCAACCTTTTTGTGTTGCTGTTATCAGAGCTGGTTATTAATTAGTTATCACTTATCTTCACATAAAGATATTTGGAGGGTAAAGCTGCTCTTCTCTGTTTTTTAATTTCAGACCATAGGTCTGACCTTGACATAGGACTGTAACCGCAGCTAAGAGTAATTCTACCATACCTTAGCAGGGACAGCTCTTCAGTGTTTATTTTGTTTCAATCTCCTTTTTTTTTTCCTGTTGAAAGAGTCCCAGTGTTACCAATTACCCACAGTTAGACAGCGGGTCAGGACCTTCTTGACTAGACAAGAAAAACTTGAAATCTACCCTGACCTGTTTGTTTATTTCCCTTTAGGCCAGCACTTTGCTCTCATATTCTTTACTTGTAGTGATCAAAAATAGGACTATCACACATCTTATACCTTGAAATGGCAAAATGGCGTTTGAAGAGTGATGCTTCTCTACAGCTCTACCCTTGATGCTGTGTTGCCAGATATTTATTCATAACTCAAGCTGTGATTGGAAAAGGAAGGGATCAGTCACCAGCACAAGTGACACAGGAGCAGGAAAGAGCCTGCAGTAATTGAAATCATCAACAATGGTATAGAAGAAAGTGGTCCTACACTTATTTTGTCTAGCTTCTGACGCAGGCAATCTTTAACTTGCATGGATCATCTTCTGAATTAAATGTGAGAAAATATCTTTTTTCAGGTCTAAAAGAAATTACCTTGATTTTTTTCCCCATCTTTGTCTCTGTGGCTATTTCTTTAACTTGGAGCATGGTAATACACACAGCACTAAAGAGAAAGACATTCTAAATATCAACATTCAAAGAAACATCTTCAGACTAGAATCAGACCATATTCACTGAAATTTTCTGCTGGCTTGAAAACTTTACTGACTATGCAGTATGGGAAGTGGGCACTGACTTCTCCAAACCCAGATTTTCTTACAATTAGTGATAGAAATTTTATGACTGATAATAGTGATTATTAGAATTGTCATGGACCATGAATATTATCAAGCTGTCAGGTCTTTATCCAAGCAACTACACTCATCCAATTCTGAAAGATTAAATACATGGGTAATTCTAAATGGTATTTGTATGCACCCTTTACTTTCTGAAAGGAACAAGAAGCAATACTTCTGAAAGCAATACTTTCCAAAAATACTTTTTCAGAAAAAAACCTGTTTAATTAGATTTGCACAGGTCAATAATTTTTATTACTCTTAAAGTGTTTCTAAGGTCAAAAAGGGCATATATTTAATTGAGGAGAAAATAATCTGTTGTTAGAGTTATTGATGTTCTAACAGTCCAACGAAATACAATAAACAGTTATTATGCATGAGGTTATAGTAATACCAAAACTTATCATTCAAGAGGTCTAATTATTACAGGTACCTTGTTATTAACATCAAAAATTCCTATACATGAACTTCTGATTGCTTCTAAATTCCAGATAATTTGCAGTTCTTTTTCATATTCTTAAAACTAGTTTAACGTGATTCACAAAGACACTCTCCAGAAAAGACCAGTGTGATCTGTGTTTTCTGTTTGAGCCTATCTTTTTCTAAACCAAGATTTCTTTCTAGGATCATGATGAAAATAAATTTTTGATTACTTCAAAGTTCTGGGTTTTGTTTTGTATTGTTTTTCTGGTGTTTGGTTTTCTGTTTGTTTGTTGATTTGGTTCTTGGTTTTGTTTTGGTTTTGGTTTTGTTTTTTTTGTGGAAGTTTTTTGGTCTTGTTTTGTTTTTGGTTTTTGGGATTTTTTTGTTTTGTTTTTCCACCAAAGTAAACAAACAAATGGCAAACCAAACCTAAAAATCAATTACTTACTTTCATTTGCAGAAAATAACATTGACATCAATTCTTTTTGAAAATGCAGTTTCTTTTAAAGAAACTTCTACCTTAAATATTACAGCAAATGTGAGTAAAACTTGTGTCTGAGTAATAGTTCTCTATATGACTGATCACTGGTTGTAATTGCAGCATTGTAATTTCCAAATTGATATAGCTGTGCATAAATATTATTTCTGAAGTATTACAAAGAACTGTATAAATGCAGTAAAAGTGTACAGAAGTACCACAGACAATGATGAAGCATAGATATTTAAAAGCAAACATAAAGTTAGGAGAAAAGGACAGCAGATGAATCTTAGCCAAGATTTGTTGTTTCTTTATAAAACAAGAGAAATTCAGATATAATGATGAGAACATCATAAAACCCCAGAAAGAAAGATGGATGCCATTGCAATTTGTACAACCTCCCACCAAACACGGAAGTGAAATTAATTGTTTCAAACTGGGCTTTTGATTAAGATTTACTTTTATTGAACATGAAGAATAGGAAATTCACCTAAGAGATCATATTCTTCAGGCAAGAAATTAATGACTTTAAGACAGCAAGAAATTTCAAGAGCTCATTGCCCTACTGTGCACCAAATTCAATGCAATGCACCTGAAAAATATTTTGCTTTTGTTAAGATGAATGATGAATAATATTTTAATTTGCCAAAGTCTGGCTATTTGTTCTAGTCTGGATCAAAGCTGTTCCCAATTTAACAGCTTTCCTCTACAGTACTGTGCAGACCCTGAGCAGTTGCTACACACCCTGCTGACAATATCATTATATATGTGCAACACTTGCAATTAAAAGTGTGGTTTCCACTGGCACCCCAGGGAATAGTGTGTGAATTCATGGAGATACTCCCAGAGTCAAAGGAATTCTCTTGTTAAAGGTGATTTAAACTGTTTTCATTGTCTGTCAAACAACGGCAGCCCCCCCAGCCAATTGAAAAGCCAATTGAAAAGCCAATTCAATTAGTTTCCTTCCACTTATGGTCTTCCAAAAATCACAGTGTAGTTAAAAGCCCTATCCATCAGAAATATCAGTTGTAGCTGAGCTATTAAATATCTATGGGCCATAAAGCCTTTTTTTTTTCTGAGCAGAGCTACTGTGTAATAAATGTGTAAGATATTTTAAACAAAAATGCTACAGAAAGGCAGTTTACCATGACAGATGAGTAGATAATTCTGCATTTCAGGAATCTCAAAGTAATATTTTTCCCTAGAGGAAAATCGTATTTATAAGGTCATTCCTAAAAACAAAGTAAAAGACACTATGTTTTCCTATTTTTTTTTTCTTTTCTCTAGGTTGTGTTGGCTTTCTGGATGGTTTGGGGGGGTTTTGATCTTTGGTTTTTGGGGTTTTTTTGGAGAACAATAAGAACCCAATCTATTTTTAAAGAACACACTGATATGCTCAGATGAATATTTATGAATGGATAATTTTATATGCATTTAGAAATAACTTGTAAAGAACATGGAAACAAGAGAAATAAAAGCATGCTTAGAACAACTGTGCCCAGCCAGCTTCTCATATACAGCTAGGTGCAGGGATACATTTGACAATACACAAGAATTTTATTATGAATGGGGTAGTAATTAGTAAAAGGGCTTTCTTTTATTAAAAATATCATCTTTACAGTGCTGACTTCAAATAGAGAAACAATCTAAAAGGTCCAAATATAATAAAGCATGATGAGCCCTGTAATGCACCACTTATTTTTGTTGCTCAGGGGAGATTATGCACAAAATCCTTATGGCCTTGCCTGATCTGTTACTCAATTTATGTGATTTGGTCTCATTTATTCTGCTATTCATCTTGAAGTCTTTTTGTCCTGTATCTTGCCCTTCACCTCCTGTCTTTCAAAGGTTGGTGGGAATTAACTGCTATTGTTTGATCATGTGTGCGGATTGCTACTGCTAACAATTATTACTTTCTTTACTTTGGGCATTAAAAAATATGACTAGGCAAGACAGTCAGAGACTACTTCAAATTAATGCAAATGATGGGAGAAAATACATTTCTAATTCACCATTGGGCCCCATTCAAAGACAATTGCTACAACTCTACTGATATTTTAGTTATACAAATTTGTTGAGCTTTTCTAAAAGACTAAATTTTTAAAAAAAGGTATTGCTTTGCTAACGAAGGTGAGCATTCCAAAAATATTTTACTGTATAGTTTTTAATAGCATTAGACCAAACTTTGAAGACACTTAAATTAGACAGACAGACAGACAGGAAAACTTTATACTGGTTAAGGCATTACACTCTGAGAGGTTTTATGAGAAGTGATGAAAAAAAAGAAAAGAAAATTGGAGCTACATTGATAAGAAAATCATGTATAGATTTGCATAAATTATATATTTGCCTGAACTATTAGGAGACTTTAACAATGAAGGATACATTATGTAGTGCTGTAAACACTGAATTCTTGGTGAGAAACTTTTTTAAAAACAGTTTGTTGCCCAGTGGAAAAATAGAATTTAATCAAGGATCATGAAAGCTAAGTGCAAAGGGCTGCACAAACCCATGGCATGTAGTGATCATTACAGCTCCTGAAAGCTTATTTTGTGAAGTCTTAAATCTGGAAAATTTTAAAAAGTGAGTTCCTTTAAAAATTGAGAAGTTTTATTGAATTCAGTGACACAGTCCATATTAGTAAAACACAGATTTATTGTAAATATTCAAAAGATGAAATTAATGTGTGCACAAGAAATAGCAGAGCACATTAAAAAGGAAAAAAACCAACAAAAATTTAGCAGGAGAAATGTCAATAAACCCAATATAAATAATCAATAATTTCAGTCCAAAATACATGACATATATGGATCAGAGAACAGTGAACAATAATTTGAAAGCAAATGCTCTGCAGTAATGCAAAAAGTGACACATTCAGAAATAGATTACACCTAGCATTAAATATAGGGGAGGAACAGGTTGTAGAATATTTTTTCTTTCAGGTTTTCAAAGGTTGAAAGGCAAAGTGGTAACCAGCTAAACTGTTAAATATTTTTTGACCTATACCTCACCATTTAGGATAATGAATAAATCTGATTAAGCTAAATATTAACAAGATTAATAATCAAGCAATATATTTAAACTTTCAAAGAGCGACAAAATTCAAATTTGCCACAAAATTTCAACTGACAAAATGTTATACATTTATTATGAAAGCTTCAGATAATATATTTTCATTCTCAATATATATGCTAATGAAAAAGAATATGATTCTGTATAAAGACGGTGTCTTCTATATAGAAAAAATACATAAAATAGCTTTACTTTTATGATCTTTCAATAGCAAGTTATTACACAAGGTATGAAAATAGCTCTTGCCAGGTATCAAAATATGAGCACTTCCATATGACATCATTTTCTGATCTGGTATGCCAAGTTGTGGTTCTGATTGAGAAGAATGAGCCATTTTTGTGAAATATCTCTTGATCTCAGTTAATCATTCACACGGGCTGGCTATACAATGTTTCATAATTTACAGACTGCAGAGAACAAGACGCTTGTTTCATTTCTCAGGTACATAATGGATGAGAACTGAAATGATTCAGGTGAATGGACACTAGAGGGATGCTATTCTGTTGTAATATATTACTGCTACCCTGCTAGTAATAGAACAGGAACAATGTCCCATTGTCCAGAGCTGGAATTTAAGCTTTAGTAAAATTCATCAAGTATATCAAGTGCTTCCTATAAAAGCAGACATGAGGTAGTTATTTTCTATCGACCAACATAAATCAGACTGGAAATGCAGCTCTGTGCTTTTGAATAAAGTTTTGGTTCACAGCATCCTACTACAGCTTGGTTTTTAAAAGGCACTATTTAATCTGCCGTTGGAAATATAAAACACAATAACAAAAAATTCAAAGCTTTCTGAACCACCTAACTGATAATATCCTTGGCTGACGAAGTAAAACCATTTTCAGAATACAGATGGATTGTCTCTATGTTACTTTTTTTTTTTTTTACTTTCTAAATTGAGTTTGGCACAAGTTATGAAAGATAGGCTGAAGGTTTTTTTTACTCACAGTTTTTAATATTAATTTTTTGGGTCTTTTTTATTGTTGCAGGGTTCAGAATTTCTATCCTTCAGTGGAATTATTCCATATTAAAATAAGGTAAGTCAGTGAAAAAAAAAAATTATAGAGCCATTTGGATGCCCTCACTCACATTGAATATTGAATTCTTTGAACAGCCTTTGCATTTTTCACTGTGATTTCTGGATTAAGATCCTACTACACTAAACTACAAATATCAGATTCTGTCCTGCAGATATCAAACGTAAAACTGTTATTCTAAATATCTAAATGATAAGAGGAGTCAGACAGAATGTCTTTTTCATGAAAAGTACTTCATGCTTGCAATGTTCTTATGATTTGGAGATCCCTTTCCTATTCAGTTTCCCACCTGAGGATCCTTTGTTTTGCTCTCAACTATGCTCGTTTGAACTATTATTTTTCCTGCCCTTCTGGTACCTCTTTGTGATTTTTATGCTGCTCCATACATATCTATCTGTGTTCAAATTAATTCATCCTTGAAAACCAACATCTCACAACCTGAGATTCCAATTCTATTTAGTATTTTCGGTACTGGTGACAAAAATCCTACCTGTGAGGTCTATAATGAGTTTAAAATACTGCTTTATGCCACATGTACCGCCGTTTCCTGGCTTGCCTTTTTCATGCCAACTCTGAATTGGGTCTTCCAGGTGCTCCTGTAATACAGGCAACAGTGTGTCCTAGAATTACTTGATAGCAATATGAACACAGATCCCACACTTTTCAGAAACAGGCTGAACCCTAAGAATTTATAATTACTTCATTCTATTTCCTCCCTGGATAAATGAAGTTAGCAGTTCACACTGAAAGTAATCACTGTCAGTTCAGGGGAAATTAAAGTGGAATGTACTTATGGGAGGTGACAAATCCAAATAGCAGAAGAAACTAGGAGAAGTTCGAGAAAGGAGAATGGTTTGATTGAATCAGAATTGATTCAAATTATTTGAGGAAATAATATGAGAAAACTGAACAAGCAAAAGAAACATTGTGATGAGCTATATCTGTATGATGAGCTATATCTGTACCTCTGTATATAGTGTAGAAATAGCCTTGGGTGCATTAGTAAAGGTGTTTTTTGCATATTTTTTATAGTCAGGGAAATTACATTTTTTTACACTTTGTTAAGTAATAATTACTGGGCTAAATCTGTATTTGAACTCAGTTATTAAGAAAGGACATTGACTAGAGAAAATCTAAAACATGAAAAAAATCTTCAGAAGGCTACACAATGTAAAGAGAGGGGATCAAATTGCATTTTGGAGGAAAACAAACAAAGTGATACAGTATGGTAATAAAAAATGCATTCAGGGTGAGTAAGAAAGAGGGGACAATAATCAGTTACAATAGCATAGGAAAGCATAGATTAGAGGTGCTAATGTGATTCTAAGGAATTCAGGGGATGATCTGACTCAGAAAATTTAAAAGAGAAAAAGAAACAAAAGAAAAAGTGGAAGAGAGGTAGGATAGAGAAACTACAACTTAGTCCTTGCAAAATTGCTGCATCACTTTCACCAGTTGAATTTAATGCTAATGCAGCATTGACATGAGTAGAGAATGTGCATAAATGAATGTTTGGACAAACTGACCAGACCATAGCCTCAGAAAGAGAAGGTTCTACAAACTATTAGATGCAAATATCATGTTTATGATCATCCACAAGAGATTTTTTTCTGTGAAAAATAAGATTAAAAGGATCTGGTTTAATTAGGGCATGAATTTATTAGCTTAGCTCTTGCGAGAGCTCTTGCAATAAATTGTACAGTGCATATCAAAACACATTCCTTAATTATTTTCACATACTAGACTTATATCATCAACTGTCCTTTCTCCCTTACATCATATCCGTATTTCTTTTACTCATACCCGACTCCCTGCCATTTTTATAGAAGCAATTAAAAGCAAAGGAAGGTGGATTCATTCTTGTTACTCCAAATAACATAATTAAACTCATTTCTCAGCTTTTGGTTTTTCCTTGATCTCTGTCCATTTCCTACTTTGATTAATCACGCATTAGAACATCTGTAGAACTGACAAATGCTTTGGACTCTTGCTTCAAATAAGACTTCAGATAAGATCTAGTGCCTGGTACCTCCTCCGATTTCAAATTAACTTTTCAGATACCTTAACAATTTCCTTCCAAATTCAATCATCCTCATCCCTGAATAGCCCATGTATTGAACATGATATTTTTGGTGGATGTCCATTAATCCTCCTGCTGCTAATAACTGAAATGTTATCTGGCCTTGTCAACCCAGGAGATAAGTCACCATATCCTTTCTGAAAAATGTAGCCTCTGGGAGCAACTGGCACTAGGAAAAATGTCCCTGACCTGTCTTTTCTTTTTTTTTTTTTAGTTTAGTTTATACTTATTAATCCTTTTAAAAATCCCAGTAGTCCTGCAATGAAGTCAGAATTTCAGGAGTCTGCCTTAGTAAATGGGCAGTACTTTTACAGAATCTTAGCACAACAGAAACACAGAGGAAGTGGACATGACTCATTTTCTCTCTTTTAGATTTTATTTATTTTGTTTTTTTGTTCTGCTTTGCTTTGCCATGTGCTGAATGACCAATCTCAGTTTTTTCCCGACCATGCCATTTTTTCTCTGCTTGAAGTGTCCATACATGTAGCCTGACACACTATTTTAAAAATAAACTTTCAGTACTATTTAAGTTAGAAAATAATTCTTTAGCTTATCTCAATCTCTATCTGACATAGATACATTCTGCAGACAGTAAAGCGGCTCAGATCTCCTCTGTCATCCAGACTTCTATAGATGTGACCTGTGAGCTTGCCTTGATTGTTTGAAAAATATTTACCTAAAGACAGAAATATGGCTTTATGCCTGGTGTGTGGCCTCTCATCTATGGCCAGTGAAAGCATGGGAAAAGCATGCTTTAAATAAAAGAATATTTTTTCCTGTGTGTACCCAGGCAACAGAGAAGAGTTCTGTCATCCAGGATACACTGGTACCAAAAAATCAATCTAGAAATCCATGAGATCTGCAAAGAATTTTGAAGGGCTGTAAGACAGGAGTGTTGCACGTGCTTATGTCTCACAGCAAACTCTTCAACTAGCATCCACAGTACATCAACTTTAAGAGCTTTCAGAAAATCACTGAAATTTAGGATATAGGAAAACTTCTTTGAATCTATGCTTTTAGGCTGGCATGAGGCAGTGATTTCGCATTTGTAACCATAAAATTTAAGCTGTTACTACAGTGTCTTGGTTATCCTGAATGTTGGTGAAGATACTGAACTATTTCTAGAAAAAGTCTGTGTTTCACATCTTAGTATTAAAATTTCTTTTGGAAAAAAGCTAATAAAGATTTTTTGTTTAGGAGAATATATTAGCACTATGTAGGTGGTGCTCTCTGAGTCACAGCTGGTTTGCATATGTGTGTCCTTGTGATGTTAACTCACCTAAGAAATGTTAAAACTGTTGATTTTAAATTACACCACATGAACACAACAGTTTTTCAAAGCACTAATGAGTCCAGGATAATGCTACTTTAAGCTAGAGCAAAGAAAATATTGTAACACATCTTTTCCACAGCTATCCTACACTCTGACACATTTTGTGAGCTGCGTGCCATGTGGCAGACTGCTCAGTGCAGATAGAAACCTCCTACAGATCTAAATACTTTACAGACTGAGGAAGATTTTGTGCATAACTGTCCCTGCAAAATATCTGTCTATCAAGGTGATGTATCATCTCAGTATTTTTCTACAGTGATAAAATTAATGCAAGTTCTTAAAATTGGAAGCTTAAAATTTATTTTGCTTAACACTGGTTTTGTTTTTTTTTTTTTGTTTGTTTCTTCAAAGCCTCATAATTATATCAATAATCAATAACCTAGGATAAGAAATGGATTGTTACTGATTCAGAAAAACATTATGGGTGTGAACTGTGAACTTATGTTGGTTAGATTGCAGTCATTGTTGGAAACAACAGTAGCTTTTTGTTCATAAATTTTTTAAGGCCATTTGCCTATAGAACATCAGTTTGTGGAAATTTTAAATAAACCTGAGAAGTATGTATGGTGGTGGTTTCATTGGTGATTTCATGTAAGTGGTGAAAGCTGCCTCATTTAAATATATTTCTATATTTTGATATATATACATAAAAAACTCAAGGCGTACTGCATCCTTTCTAGTAAAAATCTAATGTTGAAAGAAAATGCCTTATGTCGTAAATAATGTATTTAGGGAGGAGTGTGTGTGGAAATTCTGCCCATATCAAAAATTCTTCAATGAAAATCCTTTCCCAAATGTTTTTCTTGAATAACAAATGAAAGGGCTTCTCAGAAAATACAATAGGAAAGCTGGGGGGGGGATTGATCAGGCTAAGACTAATTGGCTGAAGCTGAGCCTCTAGAGATTAGTTATCATTAGGCAAAGGAGAACAGTTAAACTACCTTGAAATAAACAGGGTTACATCTGCTTTCAGGAATAAATTAGTCTGTAGATTTGTTGACACAGCAAACTGTTCCTTCCTGGCACAATGTGTACAAGGGGAAATTAGACAATAAATAATATTTGACTTTGATCTGATTTGCACAAAGTGCAATATTGTACTTTCCCTTCCTTCATTTATCATATCTGATTTCATCCCAAACCTTCAGCCTTTATTTAGTTCCCCCTACACACTGTTTAAACAGACTAAATTAGTAAAGAAACCAGGGACTAGTTGATGAGTTAAAATAAATTATTTATTCTCATGCCAGAAAAGAAATTAAAACCTTCCAATAAATGTTTAGTCAGAAAAACATGTGTGCCATCAAATAATAAGTGTAAGTGGGTTGAATAAATGTCAAGATGGGTATAAAGAAATTTTAAAATAAACTATCATCAGAGGCAAATGAATGTGGGAGGCATAGTGTATCTTTAATGGAATGGAGAGTCAACAGGCTTATGAGAGAAAGGCATGCAATAAATATTAGATAATTCAGATAAATACTATTTCTCCCACTTACAATATGTCCAAAATATCATGAAGAAAGTCTAATGTATAAAAAATAAGTAGCTGACCACCTGGGCAGAACTTGCCTTGAATAATAATTTTTTCATTGCTTTGAAATTCACGAATCAGTATGAAGGAACGGGTCCTGGAAGTGGCACTAAAAGATGTACCTTTGCTGAATTAGAAAGAATGTGAAGGAAAACTGCATCAAAAGTTGATTAATAAATTAAAATATATTTGAATTAGTCCAAACTTATATTGGGGTAGGTTTGTCCTGTGCTATTGGGTACGATAAGGGTTATGAATAAATCCCATTTCTAAAGCGTGTGGCTCATATCTACAACCCGTGCCACTAAAAGCAGAACTGCCATGAAAACTTTTTTTTTTTCCTTCAGATCATTCAGGTGAAGAAAGACAAATGCCCTGTGTTTAGGAATATATTGAGTTATAGGAATAATATTGCTGACTTATAAACTTACAACCAAATAGGAAAAATGAAAAAAATTGATCCAGTCAAATACATACAGGACTCTAGTTTAAAGAGAATACATACTCCATTTTTCCTCTTACGATACTCTATATACTGATTTTATTACAAAAATAATCTGTCTTATTGGAGAAGATGGGGACAGTTATATATTTTGTCACTTATAATGGTTATAGTCCTGACTTCACTTTGGACTGTTACAAATTGTACATTATCAAATGCCTCAACACCTAGAAAGTCAGGGGCTGAGAATTGCTGGATAGCTCTCATCTCACAGAATTATCTGCATGAACTCCTCTTATATGAGCCTGGTCTGGATAAATATTCTGAAAGCTGATAAAATGAGTTGAAGGATTTTGTGAGAACTATGATTCTATTGTGTGGTGAACACAAACAAACCCAAGAAATAATGTGAATGAGTGCCAATACACGGAAGTAATACTTATGGTTAAAATGAAATTTACAATGTGGACTTGAAAAGAATCCAAGATATCTCACTTCACCTCTGTGGAGTAACTTGGATCAACAGTGCTATATGGGTTTCTGCTTGCCATAACAATGGTCAGTAGTAAGAAAATATCAAAATGGATCTGTGACATCAAAGGAGGGAGATATGCTTTTAGTACAGTGAGGAAAGTGGAGTTTTAAAATTTGGATTGTATTTCTTTGTATGAAGAAGGCCAAGTGTTAAAATCTGACCAGGATGCTCTGCTCCATATGCCGTTTATAGAAAAAGATGAATGTATGGGACAAGTAGATTATATTTCTATAGGAAAATAGTAAAATAGTTTGCTTTGAACCTTAATAATATACTCCTGGGTCATCAGAAGTCATTTTAGTGAATATTTCAGTAGAAGAGGACAGAAAATATCATCATCAGCTTTTCTTATAAAGAATATTTTCATTTTTGTGGGTCATTTAATCACTGCAGTATTTTTTTAAAATTTTATTTTTAAAGGAGTAGTTTCTAAAAGTCAACTTAATTTCATTGGATCTTTGCTGGCAAATGCAAAGGGAGATGCAATACAAATGTAAATTGCTGGGGCTCCTACACATCTCTACTCCCATTCTTTTAAAAAATCTTTGTCACGGTGTTATTACTGTTATTGCTTCAAAATGCGTGTAATTTATAGACACTTGGCTATAACAGAATTTCTGAGCATTGTCTGTGTCCCACTCTTGTGTGACTTACATTATGGAAGTCTCTGTAGATAGGAACATTTAAGGTAGGACAAGCTGTTAATTTCCTTCACCATCAACACCCCTTTTGAATATTTCTGGCTCAGTGATTAAGCTATTAGAAGTTTTGACACATGGCTGAAGAAGACTCTTTTTCCTTGCAGTGTGTAATTTGCTGCCCTTTATACAAAGTACAGACGCCATTTTCATGAACAGCCACACTTTTACACTTGACTACTGTCTGCTTCTCCAGCACTTAAAGTAGTGCTCTATTACTGTACATTGTAGATAGCTGTTGCCGAGTTATCTCTGTTGTCTCCATCACATAAATTTTAAGCTTATTAAGCAACTACTTCCTTCCTGGTCCACTGAACCCAAGGAAAGGTGTTGAATGGTACAGGAACTGAGAGTGTCGAGATTTTGTATTTTGTGATGGGCAAGTGCCAAAGTGCAAGAATTACAAGGCAAGCCAGTGCACTGGTCATGTGAGGCTGGGACACTAGAGTGAAACCAGAGTCTTTCTCTGAAAGGAAAAGCATAACTCTGACTGTGCTGCTCTACCTTTTGAAGAGATTGTCAAGTTCAAGGACATTTATTATGCATGGTCAGATCTCTCTTTGTTTGAACTTCCTAAGAGCTTGGATGTCAAGTTTTTCCTACAAGGCACACTAAATGAAAGAGCAAGTATGAGCAAAGTCAGCCTATCAAGAGAAAGGTCTCAGAAAAATTCTGTAAAGGTTTTGCTCTATTGCAGTGAGGCATCATCAAAAGATTGAAGGAAATTAATGACGGTCATGAAAATAATGTACATTCATCATGCTGTGGATCATTGTCCCAAAGGGAATGAAAGAGATTTAGCCTCTTGGGAAATTCTGTGTTAGACTGAACAAAACACTTGAAAATCTATTACTTGAAACTTAGTTGAGGCAACTTTCAGCTGAATGAATTGAAAGACTCTACAATAATGAGTCCTTTAACTCATTTACTTCAAATAATTTTACTAGAGAAAGCAGAAGAGAGATATGCAGGGATGGTGAAGTAGAAGGAAACGATGACAGGAAAGGAAAGTTTGAGTTAAAGCAATTTAAATGCATATATATAGAAAAAATATAGATAACTAGAAAGAAGAAATGCTTCTATAATCTGTAAAATGAGAAGAAAAAAGTATCATAAGAAAAAGTGAAGAAAAAACAGAATAAAATGAAACTACGCCCAAAAGGATTCAAATTATCAGGGCTAAAATATAGCAGAATGGAATAAAGAAATAAAGATCATATATACAGAATAATATGAAAAAAAAACATTGATTAAAAAATATAAAGAGAGAGTTAGAAAAAAAAAAATTAGCACTTGAAAACAAGCTATGGACAAATACAGGGAGAAAATTGAAGTCTTTTATTTTATTGCTGCTGGACACAGAAAAGATTTTGCCCAAATAAGACACAGCAACCCACACTGAAAACTGATGTGTAGTACTGTCTGATGCTTACATGCTGAGATTGTCTCAGAAGACAATTTATTGCATGTTAACAATAACTGGTAAAATAAATTAGGTTTTCCCCACCATCAAATTAAATCTTTATTTTTAGTGTTTGTGTTGTATCTCCTAGCCAGGATTAGGAGACCTTAATTCGATTCTTTTGTTAATAAATTTGGTTCTAAAAATTAGCCCCTATTTCAGCCTATCATACTTTCATAGAAGTTTATTACAGAATTATTTTTCAGTCAATCAATCTTTATAGTTGATCTTTATATAAACAAATATTTACTTCCAACTTTCTCAAAATTACAGAGCTATTCTTAGTAATTGAGTTTTTTATTGTGTCCTGTTCTCACCCTTGAAGAAAGAAATGAGACACATGCATTTTCCAACACCTGCAGGATGGAATTACTCTAAGGGAACTGTACAAACAAGTGATTACACACTTTTTCACAAATGCAAAATTCAAAGTTAACTGTCAACAAATATCAAGATGAATGATTCAGCATATGTAATAGGAGGATAATGATGACATAAATAGTTGAGTGCCTATGCATACTTGACAGATCTTTCTATTTTTCTAGATCTCAGTCAAAGATACTGTACAAGTATTGTGGAATAGATTTTTGTAAATTCTTTTGGGGGTGCTCATGAGAATGCCGGTCAAGAGTAAAACAAGAGAAGCTGTTTTAGATCTAGCAGTTCTGATTTCCAGGGCCCAGTAGAGACCTCCTGCTTCTTTCAGGGCCAGCTTGGCTTTTTTACCATCAGAGGGATATATAGATAACAGGCCTGGCTCACACTTAAACCCTTTAAATTACTGGCTTAGCATATTGTGAATTATTGCCCAGGTCACTACTATTTCCCAGCATTGCACACTGCAAGTATTTCACTTTTCCATTCAGGTCATTCCACTGATAAATATCATGAGGTGTGCTCTCCATTATGGTAGACTGGAAAAAGGCTTGTGTAAAGTTATTAACAACCTGAAGGACCTTACCTTGCTCAAACCAAAAACAAAGTTGAGATCTCAGTCAGAAGCTACAGCAAATAGTCAATATCTGTAACTTGTAGGTAAAAGCATACTTCTCTGTTTTCCCCTTCCTGTTATTAGCCAGATTATTTCACTCTGGAAAAATTCTTCTGCTCAGGCCATGGCTCTGTGCAAAGGTGTAGGACCAAGTCACCACTTGCCCCTTTTGAAACAGGAAGGTACAGAAGTTTATCCTCAATGATTCCCATTCATTATTTCTTGTGAAGAACCTGTGTACTGATTAGCTAGAGCTTTTTAAGCTGAGAATTTCTGAATGGTTGTTGGATTCACATAGGTGCTTCTTTATCATTCATATTTGCAGGCTGATGTTGCACAAATGAAATAGGAAATGAAATAGCTGAAAAAAATGAAGCTTGTCTGTAAAAGAGCAACATTCAGTCAGTTTGGTCCAATCAATCCTGCACTAGTTTGACTGGACTTCAAGGGATTTCACTGAAGAGCCAGGATTTCCAGAGATATGCACATCTGCTTTGAGTGAGATCTATTGTAACCATACCATCTCTGACAGATTTTATCAAGTACATTTCTTGACTCTGAAGGCAGATAGATCATAACTTACCTAAGTATCCAGTAGCTCCTCCTCATACACATCTGAAGGCTCAAAATTGTGGAATTAGCTACTGCTCCTGTGTGCAAGTTTTCACCCTCTATTAGCATTTTCCTCAGTTTCTTTCGCCTAAGAGACTTTTAATATAAAATAGAAAGAGGAAAATGGGAAAAAATCAAAATAAAAAATATCAGTGTACTATATGAATGAGAAAGAAAAATCAACAATATTTTACACTTTGCATATTAAGAAAAGCGACAACTCTTCCAAATTACAGTGCTTGTGAATGTCAGAAAAGGCTATTAGTCTAAACGCTATTAGAAAAAAATTTGGATTTACTCAATAATGACATGAGGTTTTTTAAATGCCAGCTAGGAAGAATATAAATTCTCTTATCTCAATGCTTTAAATTTTGGAATGCTTTAAATTTTATCATCTTGAAACTGCTGCAGTAATTGAATTGGGTAGCATTGAATATGTTGTTTTTGTTTAAAATAGTATATCATTATAAGGAAAGATTATGAAGTGTTTGACATTGAACCAGTCCATGAAATTCATCCCAACTTCCTTTATTTTTATGGCATTTGAAATTCTGAGAAATGAGCAGGCTGTATTCCATTCATTGTATATGAATATGACATTTGACACTTTTCTAAGGCTATTTTTTGCAAGTTAGAGGAATATTTTCTGGGTTTTTTTGGGGTTTTTTGGTTTGTTTGTTTTTTTTAACCCATGCTTTCAAAGTAATAGGGTCTAGAAACAAAATGAAAAACAATCTGTGGCTGGCCTTTCTAGTGGCATAAATAAATTATTCAGAGAATGTCAGTCTCTTGCACTCCAGTCTAAGACTTCACATTCATTGTTCTGTTTTACTATTGGAATTAAGAATATCGGTAACTCTTAAGTAACTAGGATTAAGATTTTTGAAAGCTTTGTCTATCAACAAATTCTTGAGTTGTACTTACTGAAGTCTTCTGTGTAAAAATTGAAGTTCACTGAGTCTCCCCAGACATTTATTTGCAGAAATCTGTCTTTTTATGGAAAATGAAAACGAGAAAATAAATTACATTAACTGTGCTATATCCTCTCATGCATTTTGCACATAAGCAGATTCACTCATGATGTGTACCAGTGAAAATATAATTGACAAAAAGAATGAAGATGTAACAAATTGGTCAGAATCACCTGTTCAATCAGGTTCAGTAATTCAGTAATTCAGTAATACTCATCCTGAGAACAGCTCAGAGAATGGTCTTAAAATGTTAGAAAGAAAGCTGGCTGTGTCTGGCATCTGAATCCAGAAAAGCAACCTCTCACACTTCAGCCTTCTGCTTTAAATCAACCATGAGTGACTGTAATATGGTCAGGAACACTTTGAGTGTGTCCTGACTGTGTAAAAAGAGACCCTTGGAAAGGTGACTCCTGTGACTCCTGTATGGAAAGACTTTCCTGGCCTGTAGTAACTGTACGCATTCCTACAGGCCAGGTTGGTCTGGGTGGTCTGGATTTTCTAGTAGAGTAGTGCTTTCCCTCAAATCACACACATTCTTCCTTGCTTTTTGTAACACGGATGTGGTAGGTCTGTAGGACAAGTGAGAACAGAGATGGACCTTAATTCTTCATGCCATAGGAGGAGACAGAAAAGAATTTTCCATAATAAATTAAGTCTTTCTCATTTCCAAGGTATTTTCCTCCTTTTCTTTACTCTCTGCCTGTATCACCAACGGGCCTGGTGATGTCTCCACAGCAGAGGTGGCAGCACCAGAGCTCTGCTGGGCTGCAGCTCATCTGAGATGTTTGCCTCCTCAGTGAGCAGGCAGAGGAATACGTGGCACGAGAGGAAAAGGAGCTCTTTAACCACCATGTTCTTATGCCTAATTCAGGTCTATCTGTTTAACATCAGCTAAAGAAATGAATTAAGTTGACAAAATTCTCAGCTGTGTCATCATGGCGAACAGTAGTCCAAAGGACATCCAGCAGCTATGTGTAAAGAACATAGAAAACTTTCCTTTCAGACAGTTAGATCTTCATCAAGAGATATTTCCTAAAGAGATGGTGGCTATTAAATGCTCCATATTGCCTAATTTAGGTATGTATGTACTATTAGGATTTACTCCCTACAGCCTACTGAGTGAAGCTGTGAAAAATCTACATTTTGTTCCAAAGAAACTTGAAGTTCCTTAGCCCTAGGCCTGTTGGTTATGCAAAATGAATGTGAGCTCTTTCCCTTTACCGTACATTTGCTCCTCCATAAACAGAAATTTAACAGAAAATAAATCTTTACAGTACTTTAAACAACACTTTGATTGAATTTAATTAGAGTTTTTGGCATTTTAGAGACTTAAAATATCATTTAAAGGAAAAAAAGTATCTAGTTGCAGATTATTTATTCAATTTGTCTTCTTCAGAAGTGTAACAACCCAAGTCTTTAGGGAAAATATAAAATATGATAGGCAGTCTGTAAGAAGGAAGATAAAGTAGTTGAAAAAACTTTAGTAAATGTCATTAGCTAAATTAAAAATGAATACTCATCCAGGTATTAGACTGAAATAAACTAATTTAGATATTGCTATTTTCTTCAAATGAGAACTATCTTTTAGCATTTATCCTCTCCCTATTCTCTGCTTTTAAAATTCTTGCAGACTCATTTACTGCAATAATTTCAGGACTCCTATTCTCTTGTGTAGAATTGCATCCATCTCATGTGGTAGGTACCAGAGCTTTGGAAAAGGCATGAAAGATCTGCACTGGGAGACCAAGACTCCTGAGATCTTGCCTACTGGTTGCTATCTCTGGGACTGCTGCTCATGGATTCGTGCTCAAACCTTGGTGCCACTATGTCAGAAGGGATCTACACTGGATGTTTGATGCAATGGGCAGCTGCTGATGCTACCAGGCTGGGAATACAGACTCAGGTTGCTCAGTCTATCTGACTGAATGGATGTTCCTTTGCCTGCTCTGCCTACCCCCTTCCCAGACTCAAACCCTCCAAAAAGCCCCCCCTCATTTTGGAAATGGCAAAATCAACAGTCTGTTTTCAGCACTGAACAGGTACCAGGCCTCAGGTAAAATTCAGTGACTGACACTCTCCACTGTGCTCTTGGATAACTGAATGTGGAGGGCAGTGGGCCTGCTGACCAGGATTCTGAAGGTTCTACTGGTAACACAGTCCCTAGGGCTGTGTTATCCTCCTCAGTGAGGGTGATTCAAATTTCTCCCCCATGACACTCTGAGGCCTTATGTATATTTATTTTAATTCCACTCTCCCAGTTGGCCCATTGGCCTTCGTACTCCTTTTGTCCTTATATGCCTTTTCTATAGAATGTTTTCCCCAGTTCAATGCCAGGTTGGCCCCTTCTCCTTGGTCTCTCCTCCTACTTCATTGATCCTCCAACCCATCCTTCAGCACTGTTCTGCCCCAGCCCTCTCCCTGTTTGCTGATGTAAGCTCCATTCCCCCTTTGGTATTTAAGAGCCAGGCTCCCCTTTTTCTGGGTCTTTGTCACTGGACCCTCCTGGCAATGGAATAAAGCTGACCTTTGGAATGTATACAAAGGCCCCTGTGTGCTCGTTGAGGCCACTGTGATTGCTTCTCCCCTGTGCCCGTGTGTGCTGCTCACTGTGAGTGTGAGCTCCTGCATCGTCCTGCTGCCCCAGGCTGTGTGTGCTGCTCACTGTGAGTGTGAGCTC
>JAHLSL010000021.1:10255634-10303065 GCA_025920805.1 Petroica traversi | reverse complement strand
TCACTGTGAGTGTGAGCTCCTGCTGCCCCAGGCTGTGTGTGCTGCTCTCTGTGAGTGTGAGCTCCCCACATGGTCCTGCTGCCCCAGCCTGTGGAGATGCTCCCAGGAGGCCACGACTCTGCCTACCTGACACCCTTGCCCAGGCCACAACAGCTAATTTCAGGGAAAAACAATCTTCAACAGTACTCTACCCTTGAAAATGCCCATGGAATATATGCTTATCTAAGGTCTAGCTAGTTCAGGAGTTACTTTCTTTTAAATAAGAACTTAGAATTATAAATACACGTAGGCATATAATTATGAGAATTTGGATGACAGATCGCTGTTGTTCATACTTTGTGAAATCTACTGAAATGTAATCTTTTCATTATGAGAGACTGCTTGTTTAGGAGGATTTAATATAGCATTTAAAGAAATAAGGAACTGCTCAACTTTATACAAATTAAAAGACGGATTCCACAGGGGTAGCATTACATGTACTCAGTCTGTACAGAAATACTTTTGCATAACTAATTATACGAGTTCTTGCTTTATTTCAGTGGGACTTCACACCTATATTTACCCTTTTGAAGTTTTGTACACTAAGATTTTAATGACTACCATAGTTTCAGAAGACAATTGCATCCCATAGCTGTAATTTACTTCTACTAATAGACCTTCACTTTGGAATCCTCAGATTCACACTGATAAGTCAATGGTTTTTGAACATTCATGCTCATTTCAGCAAGGACTTCTTGCTAGGATGAAGGGGAGTACAAAAGGTTTAAGATTTCCCATGGTAGTTCTTTCGTGCAGCTTTGGTTTGGCAAGCTCATCACACCTTATTACAAAGATGACACCAGTAAATCTCCAGTGCTTACTAACCATAAACTTCATGTGTTTTGTAGTTGGTCTCTGCATGAGTACCGATTAGACCTTTTCTTCACAGCTGTGTGATTCCAGACACTTTCTTCTACTAAGTCAGCAGAAGAAAATCTCTAATTATGCTTTGGGAACAGTCAACAGAGTCAGCAAAACAAAAGTCATTATGTATTACAAAACATCCAGCAGTGAAGAGCTCATGCAAATTCTTCACGGAGTTACAGAAAATAGATTCTCTATTAGCAGAAAAAAGGTTCTGGCTTGCTGTCACCTTGGTACGTTCTTGAACTATTCTTGCTTTATTTGTTACACTAAATTGCAATTTCCTACATTCTCATTTATATTGTTTTGGCAAAGTTTTTTTGTACTAGGCATTGTGCAGAAATCTTCCAAAACACTGAGAATTCATTAACTCTTACTCCATTAAGATGTGAGTTTTATAAATATATCTTAGATATAGTTGGTTTGCACTGTAGCAAAATAAAATTAATGTTTTCCTAGTAAGTCTTTCTTTTTTAATCCTGGTTCCACAGAGGGAAGAGGATGAAAGAGCAGGAGATTAACATTTGTGTAATCCTCTTGAACTAGTCTGCTATCCTCTACTTTTGCCTGATTTCCAAAATCTCCATGAAGTTTGTGCAAGTATTTTGTAAAACCTCATGATAGCACAGGTTTTGAACTATAGATCATCACTATTTTCACAGACTCTTGAACAACTTGTGAATTTCAGATATATCTGTGATTTTATGTGCTTTTCTTTTGTTTCAGTGAATGACCACTTAAAGTCAATTTTTCCTCTATGTACATTGGATTTACTTATTTCTAAATTCTCTTTTTGTTCAGACCTAAATGAAGGATGACACAAACACCTTCTTTCAGTCTTCTCTGCCACATGTCGTTATTAAAAAATAATTTAAGGATGGCTTCCTTAGAGCATGCAGAAAGATATAGCTTGTTCGTTGCACTCCACTCACTCTCATCATATCTGCTTGTCTGATTTGCAGTCTCAGATTCCAGCAGAGATGACAACAGTGAGAGAACAGGAAAGAAAAACTAACAAAAATATAGTTAGGTAGATTTGATTTGTGTTAAACACTTATATTAAATTGGAAATTTGATCAATTGCATATTGTAAGAGCAAAAAAGAAATCTCTAATATTAACACTGCTAAGAATTACATTAGGTCTAAGAAGTCAGGTATCTTTTGAAGATTAATACCATCACAACCCCCAGAAAATAATCAACACTACTGTTGGTTTTTCCAAAAAAATACCCCCAAAACTTGCTGCTCCCTCCCCCCTCCCCCCAGCCAAGCCTTAAATATTACAGTACATTTTAATATTAAAGCATTTTGGAGTGGTTTTGTTTGTCTGGTTTTCTTTAGTTGGTGCTGGGTTGGTTTTGCTCTTTCTTTTTTTCTTTTTTTTTTTTCTGAAGCAAGTGTCTTTTTGTCTTTGGGCTAATTAGGCTCCATCCTCAGCTGTAAATGTGCTATTTCTATTTCCTGAACATAAATTGAAACATTTTTTCCTTTTCATGGAAGTTCATAAATATTTTTGCAAATTATTATGATGTTTTGAACTCCACAGTAGTTTTCTCATAATTTCTAATTTTTTCTGAATCCATTCCAAGACAGTTTAAAGTGTATAACTGTTTTTTAATTCAATTAGTCCCTGAAGAACATTATGACTAGGAAACTAGGAATATTTCACAGATAGGTACTTGACCATGTATGTCTATTCAAATCCTTTGAACTCCATGTTTAAACAGAATCAAGTAAAATATCTGGTATTCAATACGGGAAAGTCTCATACAATTCAATAGATTTTAGCTATGATGTTTCTGATCCTCACAGATAATGATAGTAGGATCAAGTTCTGTGTGTATACTCTTTCATGTTCTTCGAAATATGCTCATTTTCATTTTTCTTTGACTTTCAATTAAAAAAAATTAGAAAGGTGAATTGCATTTGTTGTCTTAAATACTAGATCTAATATGTTTCCTAACACTATAATTTATCTTGAATTTGTAACATATGATTGACTTCAATGAACAATATTGCTCTAGACAGTCAGCAGCCAGTGTTATGACACTACCACTGGGATAAACTTCTCAGAACTATAAATGTCAAACTTACAAAGATATCCACTTTTAATTACAGGCTTTGCCAAAAATGCAAATATGTTTAATTGCAATGTAAATAAGGATTTTTACCACTGCTGGGAATAAGAAACTCTCTCAGCTGACAGTTTAGCCTTAGAACAGCTATGTGGTAAAGGTGAAAGAGACATTATAGATGAACACTAAAAAAAGTTTTTCATATGGGCAGGTGGGCACTAACACTACCTGTTGAAAACTTTCTATTTACGATGATATTTAAAATTAGACACAGTCAATGCTTTTCTGATCTGTTTTTACATGCTTAAGTTCCATTTGGAATTGGGACCATAGCTATTATGTTTCTCACAGCAAGAAGAAGAAAGGCAAGATTCTGTTGTAATATTAATTAGAAAGTGATACTTTAGCATACTCTTGAGCAATTTATCTTCTTTTGTTCATTTGAAGATACATAACATTGCAGTCAAATCACAAGACAAATCTTCATTCTACACAACTTTTTTATACTGATCAAACTGTAGAGTCTTTGGAGGCAAGGTAAAAAAGGAAGAACCGGGGAAAATGACATGAAGGAGATAGCCGGTATCTATTTCAAATGGGCAAGTTTATGTAAAATTCTGACTTGGCTGTTACAGCTCACAGAGATCATCTGGTTTTCTACTTCGATGACATGCAAAGTATATTATCATTACCCAAAATTAGGGTCATGCTGAATTGCTTGCTTAGATAATGATTGTGCTCTTAGATAACGGTTGTTTGAATTTGTGCTACTATGGTTCTTTGGACAACCTTTTAACAATAGAAGTAATTTTGCTTCTTTTTCTTCCCTTAATTTTTTTTTTGGCTTAATATCAGTAGAAAATGCATGATGTTCACTTCCCTGACAACCACTTGGTTTCAGCTTCCACTCTTTGTTCAATGTATGAGCATGTGCAATGCTTATTGAGCACCATTCCAATTCTCCTTGTAGACAAGTAGGTAGAATTAAATATGGATTGCCTAGGAAAATCTTAACTGCCATATTTCCCAACTGTGAATGGTCTACATCAGAAGTTTAAGAACATTTAAGGTGCTTTGACCATGTATGATTGGAATCAGTGAAATGTTATAAATATTTATATTAGAAAAAAATGTAACTAGAATATACAGCAGTAGATCCCATGTTATTGTTTTCTGATTATTTCTATTAACAAGAAAAAAACTTGTAAAAATTAAGTCTAAACAGAAAGTCACTTAAAGGAAAAATGGCAGATGTTCTCTAGATTATTCAAAACCTCTTTATTTTAATGCAAATGAGCTCATGACAGCATGAATATTAAACATAAATTATTTTCTGGAGCATTTGTTTATAGATACGAGTAAATTTGAAGCTCTTAACTAGTAAAAACAAATTTGTTGTTATTTTCTTATGAAGAAGTTTTATCAGTCTGCAATTTTGTTAATTTACTAACAGATTACTTTTACAAAGAGTAGCATCCTTAAGACATGCATAAAAGAGCATAAAATATGCACTGCAATAGAATATTAACATTCTGGCAGAGGACTTGTACCAAGTGCTATTTGGTTGGAGCAGTATATTATTACTTTATTTGCATCCCTCTTTATTCACAGAAACTATTTTTCTGTCAGAAGTTATACTTCCTTTAAATGAACAAATGGTCATGTTTCAATTAAAATGTTTCCAGAGAGCTTTCATGTTAAGCAAAACTACCAGGGGAGAGAGAAGCAGGAGGGCAATTAAGCCTGGAAATTACAGTATTTGCATCTTTCACAGTCATAAGAAGAGGTTCTACCTAATTTTTTACTGTTACTGGTTTATTGTTTTGCAATAAACAAGATTTTTATTATATTTATTGTTGTGCAAGCCTTTTTCCTTTGCTTTTTTTAATTAAAAGTTTTGAGAGGTTTGTGTGGTGGTTTTTTTTGGTGTGGGTTTTTTGTTTGTGGAGTTTTTTTTGGTTTTGTTTTGGGTTTTTTGTTGCTTGTTTGATTGGTTGGTTGGTTTGTTTTGATTTTGCTTTCTTTTCTTTTTTTCCCCTGAAAAACAATCAAAAATTCAGTTATTTTCTGAATGAAAATTGAGTTTTAATCATTCCATACATTTAAAATTTAAATTGGTGTACTCAGATTCAGGTTTTATTTTCTTTATTTTCCTCACATCAGCTTGTACCTAGGAGAGTTTTTTTTTTTAATTTGACCAGTAAGTGTTGAAACATGGAGTACCTAAGCCATATGGTATCTGCTCCCAGAAGGATTTACTGGCAGAAGCTATTTTGCAGAAAAATCTCAGAAATGGGGTCACCAATACTACTGTGGATGAATTTGAGTATGCAAATATGTAGGTCTGGTTATCAGTACTACAAATTATTCATTCTAGTTACCATGGAAGAGTACAGTTACTTTAGCATTTCTATTGCACTGTTCTACAATGATTTGGCACAATGTATTAAAGTCTTTTAGAAAAAATCTGTGGACAAAGAGGAATACCCCCCACACAACAAACCCTCAATTAAAAATTAAAAATGTGTTTAATTTTGTTTGTGAAATGAACATGAAAATATTTTCTTCTCTAAAAGACAGCATTACCAAATCCTGTACAACCAGCACACTGGGAGAATAACATAGGTAAACAAGAATAAAGTTGTATTTGTTATAAGATTTAAGACTGTCATCTCAGAATGAGCATAAATAAAAAATAAATCTATAATAATTCAGTCTTATGGAATTTGATTTCTTCCCTTTAATCCATGCTCCATAGGTTAATCTCTTCAGGTACATCAATTAATGAAAGAACATATTCATATACTGTTTATACTAAGCACACAGACTTTCAATTTATAAAAAAAGGCTTTAATCAAATCAAAGTCATTAATCCTAATTGTAGAATTACTAGAATACTCTGAGATTAAAATTATACTCATCAGTAGTAAAATATTCCATGGTCATGCATGGTTTTAGGAGGAATGCTCCTGTAATGATCCAAGAACCAGAGATGTATTAACAAATATGAAGTTGTTACTGGGCTGCTCCAAACTGTAGTAAAATTCAAAGAAGCTTTCCCACCTGTTTTCAATGGTCTCTGAGTAATTCCTAATTAAGAGAACAATAGGATGTGTTCAGAAATCTGCTTTGGTTAGTAGCTACCATTCTTTTTTGGCATTTCCATATTTTTTTGAGTGTAAAATAGATAATCCCCAAAGTTTTTTTGGCTCATGATGATTGAATCTACCACCTATGGAGAAGGGAAGAGACAAAACATGCCAAATTCTCTGGAACAGAGCACAGGAGGCTCTGGGCTGCTCCTCCCTCCAGCTGCAGACATCAGGAACTGTAATGTCTCCAAAGGAGACGGGAAGGTCTAGATCCTTACCCTGCTTTCAGGTTCATAGCATAGAAGCTAAAGCTGTTTTCAGATTAAACTCAGAGGTGCAAAAGCAATTTGTTCTCAGGGAACAGGTTTTTTTCTTTCACAGAAGAGCACATTGTTTGTTAATCTGTGGAAATTAGGTTATTCAGTTCACCTTTGAGTTCATGTTTACTCTCACTACTTCCCCACCAAATTAACCCTGGCTGATTTTAAGTTCTCCTCAATGGTCTCATGAAGTAGGCGAGAGAACTTGTTATTGGGCCCTCACTGACTGAACAGCTCATCCAGATTTTTATTATTAATTATTTATAAGTCATCTTTCTCAGTCCACTCATCTGACTCACTCACAATATCTGCTAACCTTCTGCTAACTTGTTGGCACTTAATTATCTAGTTAAATATGGTTGAATGTGTCTCAAGGACTGAGAAGATGCCAGTGGGAGCCAAGAGCCTAAATTTTATCTGTATACCACCTGAACCAATAGAGTGCTGAAAATAGTGCACCACATGAAAACGTGCAAAGTCATGGTCATTACATATAAATAAAAAGCAAATAGAATTTTTCTGGTTTATATTAATATTACTGAATTGTCTAGCCAGCTGAAAATAAAGTTTGGTGCATTACATCATCTTTGTTTAAATTTCTTTATGCAGACATACGTGATATGTAGCATATGGGCTTCCTCCTTAAGGGAAGGTAAGAAGCTCATATCCATGAGTCTTCCCCACCTAGAATTATCCTTATTTCCAAGCAGAGACACCTTTTATTGAATGAAGGTGATTCTGTTCTATTTTTCACCCTGATAATTTTTCTCACGCATTTTGTTGCAAAATTACATTTGGAAATTTATCTCTTCTATTATTTTGAGACTTTAGCCTATCACACAGGGTTTATTTTTAATTGAGCCCCATGGGCTAAATTAAGTGTTTAGAATTTCACATTCTTTGTTCCTTGGTAAGATTTCCAGTAATATATCTAATAGATTCAAATAACAATAGTAGAACAAATCCAGACATCTTTCTGTCAGAAAACTATGTAATTAATATGTTTTTTGTTGCTTATGCAAAAACCCTTCATAAAGATATTCTATTCCTCTTAGAAACACACTTTCAGTTTTGCTTTATTCTTTCTTCCATTTGGCAGTCTTTATTCATGTTCATGGCTGTGATGTTTTTCTGCTTTGATTTTCTTAAGAATTGTGATGTTTTTTCTCTTTTCTACTTTCTCCACTCAGATAATCAGCAACTGAAGTTTTTGGTTTCATAGACTTGTCTTCTGTGGTCTGTAGACTTCACTATCCAATGAGATTAGTAGGGTGTAGAATAAGGGTGAAATTCCTTTTAGTCAGATTTCATATAGTTTTCCACAGCCATAATAGCACCTCTCTATACTTAATTCACATATGGAAAGCTTGCTTTTAGGGCCAGTCTTCTTAGAAATAACATAAATAGAAAAAAAGCCACCACAAAACGTGAGAGGGCAAAAAAGGCATAACAGGTGATGTGAGCTGAATGTTTTTACACTTGGGGAACCCTTCACATTCTTTCATGAACTCGAAAATATGAACCTTCATTCAAACACTACCTGATAAATCCTTCTCTGACTAGTTCTTTGTGGATCCCTTTGTCAATCAAAAACCACATTTCCTTTTTAATTATCTTCACTAAACAGCAGCAGAATCATAATTTGCTATTTGATTAGTAAAGTAAGGGTGTGGGTGTTACTTCTTTTAATTAGAATTAAATGCAGGAAAGTTATATATACCCATTAAACTATGCTGGCACACACAAATATGAATATTCTATAGTTTTCAGGAGTCATTCAGCTTTTAATTTTTCTAATACATGTATTGACATTATTTAATTAGAATAATAATCAATTACTTCTTGCTGCTCACAATAAGAAATAGAACTTTCCAGCAGAACTGCTCCATCTGCAGTATCCAAGAAGCATCCATTGAAATTCAACTCCATGGATCTTTTTTTTTTTTTTCCTTGATCAAAGGTTATTTACATAAAATTGAAAGAAGCTATGACTGCATTCTTTCCCCCCATTTGTGTCCCCTGAAAAGTACTTAGCTAGCATGGAAGAAATCATGGAATTATTTCTTTTTCTGGAAGGTAACTGCCAAGAAGGAGTACGACAGCTGCACTACTACATCTTTTCACAGTTGTCAATTAAGAGGAAACAGATCATCAAAACTTGAATGCTTCATTTTATAATGATCTTCTACATTGTGTTATTTTAAAAAGGCAAGTGCCTCTTGACAAAGCTAAAAAAAGAAAGTGGGTTGGGAGGGGGAGTTTCCAGTGCTGGCAGCTGACATTGTGCAAAAAGTTTTTTCTAAAAGAAATAAAAAATTGTGAGTATAATTTTCAGTTTTCTAGTTCTTGTTGTTAATTCAAATAATGAGCACTATAACAGCACGGATTTGAAAAGTCTCAATGATGCTGCTTCCTGAAGAAATAATGAGGTTTATATTTGTTTGGTCATAAGAGATACCTTGAGAAGTTTCACAGATGAAAATAAGGTCATTGACTATTTTTCCTGTTCAGGACAGTCAGTTTTTGGGTTGACAATTTTAAACAAAAGGATGTAAAAGAAATAAAATTGGTCATAAATGATACTCATATGCAACTAATACCATGTATGACCACTCTTCGGTCCATCAGAATATTTCTTATTCAGGGCAAGAGAACTCTAAACTTTTTATCTGAGGAATCCTCACAAGGAAGGAGGCTGAGTTTGTGTAGTCTTATTTAGAGCCAGATAACCCTTCATTGTATCATTTATTATGACACTGTGCTTATCTTGCATAAAATATTGATATTCTGTACATAGCTGTAAGACAGTTGATAAAATTACTGTAGCAGAAGGTCGTCTGAGGGGAAATCCAAAGGGAAATCATAATAAGAGAACAGAAAATCCATTGTACAAACATGAAATTACTGAAAATTGATTTGACACTATTCCTTTTGTTCCCCTATTTTTCTATATTTTATGCCTATGTCCTATCTTTCTGCT
Source organism: Petroica traversi (assembly GCA_025920805.1). Lineage (NCBI taxonomy): Eukaryota > Metazoa > Chordata > Aves > Passeriformes > Petroicidae > Petroica > Petroica traversi. The sequence goes on along the minus strand of JAHLSL010000021.1, from coordinate 10,293,694 downwards.
ATATCTTATCAGTTATCTTTCAGGATTTCAAAATATTTTTGCACAATATTCATCAGTGGGGCCTAAAACATCTGATGTCCCTAAATACATGCAATAAAAACTGTAATTATTAATAATGTAGTGCATACTCCTAAATGATTTCAGCATAATTTGAGATGATTTTTCTGTTCTTTCAGTTTCATCTCTCAGCAAATTTTTCCTGTTTTTTTTTCTTTTGTTAACATTATTATGTAAATAAATGAAAAACAAATCAGAGGGATACTCTGTAAAAGCTATAAAGCTATTTCCAAAAGCACAGAAAATAGCACAAATTTAACAGTTAAATGGTGTTTTAAACCTCTCTGGTTCCTCCAGTGCACAGCAGGTAATACTTATCAGAGAACCTGTGAGTGGTTTATTTTAAAACTTTCCTACTGCAAATTCAGGTTCCAGTGAAAGAAAATTACCCAACAGAGCTGCTTCTCCCTCAGAATTAACTGAATAGGAAATTCTGGAATAAACAGAGTCATGATTTCCACCAGCACAAAAACACATTGCAATTCAAGAGGGATAGTCGAAAATTGAACCACCAAACAGGGCACAGAGTAGGAGTAGATAGGATGCTTTTCATATCCTTAGCCATGTCTTGAGACTGACATGATAATGATGTATATAATTATGCATCATTCTCTACAGTCTCTAATAATTGTAGCTCTTTTTTTTCCCCCCTGACCTTTCCAGGTTTTGTTCTTTTTTAAACAAACTTTCTGTATTTTATTAATTTGCAGAATACCTAATAGTGCAAGTTAATTACAAAGTTTCAAAAATATAATCACTGACCTCAATCAAGTTCACCATATACTTCAGTTAAGGAAAGAAAACCCCATAAAAATATGGATTTTTAAAGTACTTTTCATGTATGTCAATGATCTTTATTTACGCCTGAAAGGGTCAGCACCCATATTACGGCAGAGTTTCACATGGCCATTAGGCTCTAGTACATCATCAGATTAAATTTATTTTCACAGATTTTCCTTTACTATTAAGTTTTCTTCTGTTTTACCATTGAAGAGAACTAGGTTTTATTGATTTAACTAAAATTATGAAAAAATCCCCAAACCTAGATATTTTTGGTTTAAATTTCATCCTTCATGGTTTTCTTATCTTTATTCAACTTGAATATGCTTTCCATAGTAAATATAATACAGCGGATCATTTTCATTAGAGCATGTCCATTTTAAACATTTTTATAAAAAATATAAAGAATTTTTCCCTTCTGTAATGCATTTGTAAAGGCGCAGATGACTGGATCTTTTTTTGGAGTTTATAGGTCTTTAAGTTTTAAACTGAAAACTTATGTGAGGCAATTTATTCTTAATCTTTGAGCACTGCTGCCTGAATCTAGTTAGAAGGTCAGGAGCTGCTCTACATCAGGAGATTTTATTAACCTTGGACTTCTTTTATTGACTATTCTGCCCTAATATTTTGATGTGATTACATCTGAATGCAGTCTTATCTTTTTCAGTTTTTTCCTAATCTCTCTGTTAGGAGTCATTAATCATTTTGCAAAGATATTTTGGCAATGTCCTTTTTTATTTAAACAATTCTTTGAACCATCTTTCCAGGCTCTGTGTGTTGGATTGGGGTTTTTTTTTCCTTGTTTTTCTCGTATATTTAAATGTTTTAAATTCACATGCTTACCTTTGTATTTGCAGTCCATGCTAAATAGAAAAAAAAAAGGCACATAGATGTCTGAGAATATAGAATCTAAAAGACTTATTCCAGATTTTTTTTTCCATGAATGGAGCCTATTAGTTTGGATCAGAAATTCAAAAAGCACATTCATTACAGGACATGTCAACCAGCTGATCACAGACATTCTAGCAAAGAGTAATTGATTTTCTCTTCTATGCATATACAATCTCCTCAGATTTTGAAGGCTGTTTTCATGCAACAGTACAGTTGCCCAATTTCACTTCAGTTTGAAAATATATCTGAAATTATCGTTATAGATGCCAAGTATGATTTCTAGAGAAAGCTGAGTAGCATTCTTGTCACAAATAAATCAACAATGAGCATCATTCTAAATAAGCAATACAATTTATTTTAGGTAATCCTGTGTGGTTGATGTCTCTCATCACCTCACATGCATTTTTCAGGGACTGTGAGACTGTCCTAGGAATTTGTACAGTTAGGAATGAGATGGAACATCTTCCATCTACTTCTGACTCTGAGTTAGGTATTTTCTTCAGGATCAATCTTTTTTTGTTTGTTTGTTTTCGAGTTTTTTGTTGTTTGTGGGGGTTTTTTTTGTTTTGTTTTTGGTTTTTTTTTAGAAAAGTAAGAGAAATAAAGCCGTATGGACCTGTCAAGGTCATATAGTCCAACCTCATATCCCATCAGAGGATCATGGTACTTTATATGTGCACTTGATCTCTCTCTCCAGTGTTCACACTCATTATTTTTGCAATATGGACAAAAAATTAAGACATTATCTCATTTCCTTTCTGTTTTTAGCATGCTTTTTATCTATTTGAAGACCGCTATAGAATAATCCCTCACCCTTCTCACCTCTGAATAACTTCTCTTCTTTTATCCTCTTCTGAACAGTGACATTGCCAGAGCTCTAGGCATTTTAATTGTTTTCATCTAAAGTTCACTGAAGATCAGAGCTTCAAACTGAACACAAACTCGTAAGTGAGATTTTGCCTACATAGAGCAGTGTGTCTTAAAAATATCCTGCTATTTAAAAATCACTAATTTTCTTCTGAGAAAGTCATGTCAGATGATCACTGAGCCATTTCTGTGAAAATACTGCTTACCTCTGTTTTCTTAAACCATGTCCATAAACCTAAGTGTTCTTGCCTACATGTAGGTGCTTGCACTTCTTAAATAGCAATTCATTGTATGCAAAAAATGTCACTTGTTTTCTGCTGTGGCTTTACAGATATTTGGGTTAATTTTTCTTATAGCACAGGGAAAATAAAAGCTAATTGAAGTTCTAAAATATTCTGACTCCTGAAGTTTTGCTTTTTTAAAAACAGGCCCTTGTCCTGTGACCTAGGTCCATGGGTTTTCATAAAAAATTGTTAATGTTGCTGATTTTATTTCATTGAGTATCTTAGGCACACAAAAATGAGTTTCATCAACCCTGGATCATCCAAAAAACCATAACTTTTCTCACTGCTTTAAAAGGTCTTTTTAGTGCAGCAAGAGATCTCATCTATTTTTCAGTTACAAAAACACTGATGCAGTTAGAGAAGTTTACTTTCTTACTAAAGATAAAAGTGAACAATGTATGACAAACTTTCATCTTTATGGAAACGTTTTTTAGTAACTTGCTATTCTGCTGATCAGAAAAATTTGTGAAGACAGTTATAATTTATAATTAGATGTTTCTCTCTCATTGTCATTGCATCCTAATCTTTCCCAGAAGGCTCATCTATGCCTTTTCTATGCTCATTAAGTCTACTTTTTCTGAATTCTTTTATTTTCAGCCTGTTACTCTCTTTTATTTCCCACATTTAGACATTTTCAGTGGATGTGGCCATTCATCAGCCATGTTTCCTTCAGAAACTGCGTTCTCATCCAGTTACTACTGAGTTTTTAGAAAAAAAATCCAGTCTAGGCTCTCTGAAGGTTCATTATTCTACCTATTATATCATAGTCCTGCTTTCCGATATATTAATTTTCTAGCAGCTATGGCTTTAACTAACCTAGAGGTTGGTGTTTATCGTATTAGTGGCTACACAGACCTAGCTGTAAATCTTCTGTCATATTCTTTAGCTATTTAGTTTGTATATTAAATATCTAAGCATTATGCCAGTATATATCTGAACATGAGCATGGAACATACACATTCCCTGACCTTTGCTGTTCCCTTTTACTAATCTCGGAAGATCTTAAAGGGAATTACTGTGTGACTTGTGGGCATTTACAAATCTTCTCTCTTAATATCTATGGAGCAAAATGATGCATCTCTTTTTTCTCCTCTGCCTATAATCTCTGAATAATGAAAGGCTTTTACGTTTATGATCAATTGTATTGCAACTTCAAAAAAAGACTAAATATTTGGTTTATATATGTCAATATCATTTAGGGAGCTAGATGTCATCAGGGGAGAGTAAATGATTGTTAAATTGGGTCATTTTCAAACTTCAAGAAACCACTTTGCTGATTGACAATAAATTGTTACAAATATAAATTGCTGGTGTTGTGTATTGACTTGCTCATTATCAGCCATTATTAGTAAATATTCAAACAATTAATCCTTAGCACTCTAGATTAGCAATGGGTGTGCAACACCACAGTGACTGATGCTGATTGTGTTTGATCTGTGCAGTCTGAGTTCAAAGTTATTAAGTCTGAGAATTCTTCTCTATGGAGAGCTGGAACCAGCATGGATATTTTTTAGCCTGCTCAAAAAATGGTGCTCACATCTGTTCCCAACACAGTTCTTCCTATTTTGGAGAGAATATGTGTTTTAGTTTTATCTGGCATCCTTCTTGCGCACTCAGAAGGGTTATTTTTATATTCTTTTTTTACAGTGTATCCAGAATAAATACATATTTTCATTTTAAAAGACAAGACAAGCAAATGTGGACTGGAAATAAACTTTCTTCTGTCTATTCTAAATTCTTGGTTTAATCCTGATTTTACTGTTTTCACTTTTTTCCTTTAGCCCACTTGTACAGGTCCCAAAATTTTCCACGTGCTTTTCCCTGGTTGATACAATTTGCCTCTCTGGATCTAACTGCTTTGGCTTCAGCCTCAATATTTGAACAATCATACTCATTTTCTGACACAACTGCTTGACTATAATTTTTATTATAAGAATATAATTGTCTTTGTGGTCACATGTCTAAACATGCATATTCTAAAAAATAAATTTTCTTTTATAATAATGCACATACCAATAAAAATAAACCACTAAATAATCTTACAAAAATACCTCTAACCGTGAGCAGAAATGTGTGCTTATACTCACTGTGTTTGTTTTTAAAGATACTTTCAATGCAAGCATGAAGTTTTAGCTCTAAAGTCACCCTTAGGATGCTCTTTGGCAGACAAACCAGGACACTTACACCATGGTTATTGCAAAGACATTGGATCATTTAAGTCCATTGCATAAGAGAGCAAGTCCTCAGGGTGTCTGTGTATTGTGTTTCCAGCTGACAGAAAACCTGACCTACAATGATGTGTTGGTCTGGAAACATAACAGGAAAGGGAAAAACTCCCCAAGGAACCAAGAATGCAGTTTTGCTTGATAGAGGAGAAAAAGCTCAGGCTGACATGTAGGCATTTCACTTTCTTATTACAGCATGTGATAAGCCTGTCCATGACAAGATACAGAATTTCCTAGAACTTTTCCCTGTACTTGTCTCTCACATTAGCTTTTAGAGAACTGGTGAGGGAGAAAAATGTTAAACCAGTGGAAAAACCTCCTGTGATAGAGACAGATTTGAAATGTAATAGCAGACTGTCCTGGGGACATTGCTAATGTGCTCATTGCTTTTCATAGCTAGGATGTCTATGACTCTTGCAAATACATGGCATGTGGGTGTTCTTCAGCTGCCCATTACAGAGCCATTTGAGCTTATTGCAAATTATCTCTTTTTCTAGGGTGCAAGGCTAATGGTAATTACATGCTCAAAATTCTCAGACAGTTTTCTACGTGTTTTTGGGGACAGTAAAATTGAGTAATACCTTGTAACATGGTTTGCTGTAGCATTAATCTTTCTATCCTTGGGTAATCTCCTGAAATGCTCCTCAACCCAGCTAGATGCATTCAGTCAATGAAATAACACTTATTTCTGCTGTCCAAAGAGCTGATATTAGCCTTGCTGATTGAAGGCATGTGCTGTGTGAAGCATCTGTTACATTCATGATATTGCTCAGAATAAAACCTTCAAGTATAGCAAACAAAATAAAAAGATAAAAAATCACTCCCTGTACAAGATTTTAAAGCCAATACTAACACTTCAAATCTTTCTTTAGTAATAAGGAAATTGTAAGCTATTTGGATGTTTGAATAGAGTTAAAATTTAGTTTTGAAATAATTAAGAATACTTGCTCTGATAGCCTGTATAGCTTTCCAAAAAAGTATTTTTCTACTTGTTTTACCTTTCATGATGACAATTTCATTTCAGATGATCCTGAATAAATAATAACTATGCTGTGCATTATGCAAGGTAGTAAGGTAATAGGAAAATGAATCATAAATACATTGCAAAATTCTTATCCAGAAATAATTGCATGGGAAGTAAATGACTCACTCTTAACTATTGTATTAGTGACTTCTGTGAGCAAAATGAATGCAAACCTCATTAATGCTATGAAATCATGTTATAATAAGAAAACACCTCTATTGAGATGATAAAACTACAATAAATTTATTGTAGCTGCTTCCCACATAAGTATTCTGCATATGTAGTTAATATTATTACAGCAGTAGCAGTTCTTTCTTTGATAGTCTGATTTTTAGAAGCATAACTACTCAAGTGGTGTGTCACAAAGAATAGGCAGCAACACTCCCAGTCCACAGGAACAAAAAAAAGTAATTTCTGGATCCATGGTGTGTTGTTATCTGTGTGAGTGTACATATCTTTCAGAGATCTATTATGCAGTAAACCAGAGCTTGCACACAAGGTGTGCTTCAATGTGTGGGAAACTGTACTGCAGTTTCTGAATCTGAATACAGGGTTGCCCCTAGTGTTAAGTGAATAAAATGGTGAAAAGTGCTTTCCATCCATTCAACCTGGGTTGCTCGATTTATACTCTTCATTTGTGCTGATGTGACTTTGTCCTGGTTAGTAGCCATGCACTTGGAAGAAATGTCTGGAGAGCCTTGTGCCTGATGTAAGAATGCTGCTACTGAATGAAAATAAAGTGGGTTCTTCAACTACTCTGGTCCCATCAAGCTGTTTTGACAATTAATTTAAACTTTGCAACAAGCATCATATGAAAAGTGGAGACGTCACCTGCTGAAGCCATAAACCCTTCCTGAATATATGGCAAGTAGGGTCACAACCTGGTTGGGACTGGATTCCTAAGGAATATATGTGTGGCTATTCAAGGGATACTACATACATCATTCTGGTTGAGTCACCTCTAGATTGTTAACTTGTGTTCTGAACAATATTTTAAATGGAATATCACAAAGAGTGGTATTGAAAGAATGATTAACATCAGCAAGTGCCTCCAGAAAATCTAACCTACTGTGAGTATGTATTTGCAGTGATCTCTGTATATTCAGAAAATCTCATCTTTCCTACACACTGTAGCTTCTCCATTAAGGTGCAGGATAACTGTGTATTACATTTTTGATAAATGCCATACAATTTGGATGCATCATATCACAAAATTAATTTAATGTGAAAACCAGTTCATGTATGCCTACCTCAATCAAGATGTCCAAAAAGAAGTCTAGAGCCACATAAGTGCTAGATTACTACCAAAACCCACATAAATCAATTGCTTATTATATGTTAAAAGCAACAAGTGCCAAGTAACAATGTTAGAGTATGAGATCTGCAGTGGCAAAATGATCCACAGCAACATATTGCAATCTGAAATTGTGATATAGCATGAAAATACATCTTAAATTTCTAAATGCAAGGCAGTTACATAGGAGACTATTCTGCCATAGTGTAGACAATGGTTTGAATGACTTGCCAATATATGAGTATCTAAATAAAGAGCCAGACAGAAAAAGTAATTATTAAAAAGCATGAATTTGAACATAGAGAAGGCTTACCCTGTTTGAAACTCTGGCATGGGGCTTTCACTGATTAATTAGTCAGGATGGGAGCCATATTCCTTTCATTTTCTCATTAGTCAATCTCGATCCAGCTTTAAATCTCCTCAGGGTTCACCACTACTAATGATTCATTCCATTTAGCAAAATGGCTTATTTTCTGTAAACCAAGCTTTTCTTCTCTGGTGAATTAATCTTGTACCCATACAGGCAACAGTGAAATAGTAATAGCACAGTTCTATTTGCAGCACAGCTTGTTGAATAAACTTCAGTAGAGGCATATGTCAGTAAAAGGAACAGTTATTTTGGAAACCGTTATTAAAATCTAGATTCCATCAGATTTTTCATTTCCCAAAATACTTGCTTTGTCATGAAAGCAGAAAAACAGCAACATGCTAAAAATCTATAATTTAGTACCCTTAGGAAGGAATCATTATTAATACTTGTAATTATTTTATAATACTTTTTTCCTGTATAAATGATATAATTAATATTTAGTGTATGGAAATAATAAAATATTTTCTCCAAAATACAATTTAAACCTGAAATATTTTTCAGAATGGGACCCGACAAGAATTTAGAACCTTCTTTCTTCTTAAGTAAAACTTAATTTTCAAATTTTAAACTTTTCACAAATTTGAGCTTTAGTAAAAACTCTAGGAACCGTTTTGTGGCAATGGAGGAAACTTTTATATAGTAAGATAGCTATGGAGTAGTTTCAAATCTTGTCTCAGTATTTCTGATGGTGTAATGGAATTATATCTACCATGGGATAATTTTCCCTAATGTGGCACATGACTTTTCCATGTGGTTAGTTTACAAGAGTGGGAGTGTCAGAAAACCAGACAGACATTAGTAGTGACTGCATGGGGAAGAATATCAATGTACCATCACCTTATTAACATCTTTACTTAGCATCAATGAGATCATTTTTGAATTAAGGAGAAGCAGGAGCCAAAGGAGCTCTAGTAGGACAGCTATTCAGTTCCTTGAACTTTTAAATTTCAAAGATTCGGCTCAAGTCTCTGTAACTCAAGTTCCTTAAATACACCCCTTCCCTCTTCTTGCATGAGTCAGAGGAAGACAAAATTCCTCAAATGAATGTCAAAAATGGAACAGATCATCTTTCAGGTTAAGGAGAGAGATTCACAGAACTGCTTGAAGGGTTTTACTTCTCTTAAAAGAAAACCTAGTTTCCATATTTTGAGAGAACACTGGTATTCTTTACACACTATTCAGGGTCACTTTTTGTGTATTGGTTCCTCAAACCTGTTGAGATTGGAAATTATTTTTTCCTGACATTTTAGTTTGAAACTACTGCTGTCCTTTCAGGGAGCATATTTATTATTCCTCCAAAGCCTCAATTTACTATTACAATATAAAGTAAGCTTCATGAGCATATCCAAGGAAACTGTTTATATTGCCAGAAAGACAACTAGCTTCTCTGCTCTATTCTACCCCAGTTTTCACCTTAGTCTTATGAGACATACTCTTTTGTAAAAAGTTTTTATTTTTAATATTTTGGTTTCTTGTGGGTATTTTTCTTTTTTCTTTATGCTTTTTTTCCCAGATAATGACCTAATACTTCATAGCACAAACTCTTAGCAGAATAATAACAATAAAAATGTTGTGTTTTCCCATGTATCATTTCTGTAAATGCACAGTAAGTGAAAAAAAAGCAATATAATTTTGATTTGATCATGATATGAGTGATCCATTTATTGTTGTTGTGGAGAACTGTAGAGACAGAAAAATGCAATTAAAAATATTTCTCTAGATCTATATTTGGCTAATTCGGGGAACACTGTAAATTTTCCTGTTTTGTAAAACCTACATGCTCCAGGAGAGGATGATTAATACAGAAAAGGGGATGAAAATCCAAGAAAACATCCACATTCACCTGAAGATTCTCTACAAATTGCTTTTGGCACTAATCTGAATCAGGTGGAGTTACAGTAAACAGTTGTTTTGTCCCTAGAAGAAGGAGGAATTGAACAAACAAACATGAGAACAACAGGAGAACAAAGACACAGCTCTGCCCTGGCTTTAAATAGAGACGGAGAATTAGTCAGAGGACACAAGGGAAAAGAAGCCTTTGTTATGGCTAAGGGACTGATGCAAAGCTCTTTGAATTCACTGGGGAAGACAGTAGTTATGATATTTACTAAGCATCACATTCAGCTCTTGGTGAATATCTGTCTAACTGAATCACAGCTGCATTTAACATTTTCAAGTGCAAATACCAAACGAGCCCTTTGTATGTGGTAAGTAAAGACAGGGGTGGATTGCTTAATCTCCCAGCATTTTCCGCCCTAAAATCACACTACCTGAATCTGAGTTCAAAACAATCCCATCTGTCTAGCTCCAGAGGAGCAGAATTTGTGTTTCCAAATTCTTCAATATTTTACTTCATCATACTAAAATCTGTAATACTGACATTGTCTCCCAATCAATCTTACTGGAGTATAAGGGAGTGCACACCAGGACAAGGAGGCATAAAAAACTCAATTCACTGCATCACTGAGTCTATATATAAAAGTAGTGGTAATATCACTGTCACTCTCATATTGACTGATTTTTTTTTGTTTTGTGTTATTTTAATTTGTGGTTATAAATGCACACATTTGACTCATGTATATCTCAGATGCTGATCAAATGAAAGACGTGCTGATCAACCGAATAACAGGAATTTAAGTATTTTGCTCAGTTTCCTAATGTATATAGCTCCTTGTCAAAGTAAACTGAGAGATTTAATTATGGATTCTCACCTCTACAATAATCTGAAAAGTATCACTATATCTTTTGAGTAGATTAAAATACCACGCATATTCAATAGCTTTTGCAGATTTCAAAACATTGAAGTAATATTTAGAACATGACCATTTTACCTTTAATTAATATATAGCAGAAAAGTGTTAGGTAAAAATTTGGACCAAAATATATTATTTCTGCTTACTAGTAGTATTAGTCATTGTGACAACCTAAATTCCATGTGCACTATATAAATGAAACAATTATTGGAAAAAAGGTAAAATGAAATAAATTTTTAAAAATGTATTATGTAGTGGTTTTATATTTGTTCTAGAGGTGCAGAGGATGATTCTCATCTCAGACATGTATGATATCTACAGAATAAGTGCAATTATTATTATTATTATTATTATTATTATTATTATTGTGTTTATCACACGATAAAGGCAGTAGAATAGAAAGATATAAGGAATTCAGCTTTACTGCAAACCTCTGCTCGGAAATGGGTGATCTTCAGAACCCCCTTGTCTCAGGAAAACAATTGGGAAAAAAAAATCGAAGATCTACCATTAAAATCTCTGTGAAATATTCTGTGAGAACCCATTGTCTGTAAAATCCTCTTATTCACTTGACTGAGAAATATCATTGGTACTCTGAATCACACAATCTCTCAACTGAACAACTACCCTGATGTTATGAAATCATTGAAGTGACAATTAAATTACTTCTTCCTAAACAATTACAGTATACTGTATCTTATTTTTGATTTTTTACTAGATTCATTCTGCAAGATGAAAATTCAAGGCTTCAAATTGTCAGTTTTAGGTTTCTCACACTGCCTCCATGAAGACTTTGAATAGCAAATATTCTGTATTATTCAAAGCAAAAGATGCAAATATAGAGCAGTACTATTAAGTTTTCATGGAAGAACAACAGATTTTTAACTTTGCTCAAGAAGACTCCTACTCAATTCTTCTGATTCTTAGGAACTACAGGACATTCATGTTACAGTTTAACAAGTCTATCTTTTTCTTTCCAAAAAGGTGGAGACTCTTCAGAGTATGACTCAAAGGCTTAAACAGAAGTGTGGGAAAAAACCTCTAATCAGTTTTAAAATCTGTTTTGACATTTATTTTAGCCATATCTAGAATTTTGTGCATCTTTCTCAGAGCTGCTGATCTTTCCAACAGCTGTGGGTGTCCTTGGACATACACCAGTTACAGTTTACTCACCATATGCCTACATAGCAAGACAATGCAGTGTAAATATATGCCAAGCCATCTGCACTAAACTACCAGTAAAATACATATTTTAGCATGTAAAGCAAATTGTTATTATTCCTACACTTTTATTATGTTTTTTGCATAAGGTGTCTTTCACTAAAACATCTATTTAGTAAACTAGTCAATTACATGCAATTATCTTAAAAAGACTAATGTGTTTAAGAGACAAGTTACTACATTTTGTAAAATGATCTTTCGAGGGTTTCATTGTAATTATGAAAATGTCTTATTTAGCTTAAAAAATATCAACATAAGAATGTATCTTATCTTTTATCCTGAGATGCTGCCACAGAAAGAGAAGACCATCTATTCTTTATGTCTGCATTGTTAATTAACTATTATTTGACATGATAAATGCAACACCATCATGTGCTCTTACACCCACAGAATGGTCTACTTTCTGAGTGAAATTCTCCTGACTTCTAAACACCATTGCCGAAATTTCTGATTCTCTAAGTCAGTGGTCTCCAAGCTTTTAGGGTCACACATTCCATTAGTAAAAATTTTCTGAGCATCCCTAATATTCATTTATCTATATCTATGTATTTTTTATGTATGTTTACATATTTATTAATGAATTATATGCACTTACTACTGAAGTTTTCATATTTTCTTCTCATACTCTACTAGACACCTCCATCACGTGTCCTTTTGGAGACTATTGCTCTAAATAATTGAGTGATATATATATATATATATATATGTATACATATACAGGTATGTATATATACAAAGACATGCATATATATGTGGCTATAATACAGTTTTTATTTTTACAGAAAGATCATTAAATACTGTAATAGCTATATTTTTTCATGACTATTGGGTACACCGTCCCACAAAATGCTGATCAACCAACCAACCAACCACTGGGAGTGCAATTTACAGACAAATATGAGGGATCACACTGAGATGGAAATAAGGAATCAGCACAACTGGAGCAAGTCCATACAACTTTTCATTAAGCTAAGGAAAAAGAAGTGTTGTTGCTTCAGCTAGAGAAAGTAATTTGTCAGCCAAACTGTTTTCAAGTCAGCATGCATCATTTTAATAAATAGGCTTTGCAGTATTAACATTAAAATTTATCCACAGCTGAATCTGTTAGGAAAGTCAATAATCCCAGTATCCTCATCTGGTGTGTGGGAAAAAACAAGCCTGTTAACACTCATCTTCCAATACATGGAAAGGAAAAGTTTTCAGTGCTAAAACCCAGAAATTATGACCTAAATCTTGGTAAAGATAATATCCAGCTAAAAAATGTTAGTTCACATGGTTCTCAGTGTCTGGTATCACAATGCTCTTCAAGTCAGAAAATAAGCAGAAGAAATATAAAGAGATGCTTCTATTTACAGTGAAGAACTAAAAATATCAACAAAGAATAGGACCAAGTTTCTTCACAGGCATGTTTGTTTCCCAAAAAGGGCCAAAAAAGGTATGTGCTTAATACCCACCAGAAAAAACTTCCTCACCTCTTTTATTAGAGGTCTCCCAGAGGTGATTGACTATCCAATTCCTCAGCAGCCTTTGCAGGCAACTGCTCAGTAGATGGTCCCCCCATGACTGACACATGAATCACACCTGATGCTGGCTGTGTTTTGTTACAGTTTGGGGGAGAAGGTGAAAAAGGGAATAAAAAGAGAAGGAATATTTTATTATGAAATATTAATCAGGAGATTACATTACAAACAATGTAAAAATAAAAAGTGAAAGAAAATACCTACAGAAAAATCGCACCACTCAACAGAATATTTATATTGACTTCAATAAAAGTATCAAACACTACTTTTCTCTATTTTTTCTGTCTGCTGAAAATAAAATTTATAAAATTTGTTTGAAAAGAAATTATTGAACAAGTAGAAGTAAACTTCAGTTAACTACTGGACCAAATGCGCACTTGGGAATGTGGCCTTCTTAGGTAATTAAATTTCAAGCTAGTTTGAGTTCTAGAAAAGAACCTATTAGTACTTAAAAATATTTAAGTTCTTTACCAGTAGAAATATACTTTGCTCTTGGAATTATATTCCTGAAAGAGTTTGCAATTTCTTTTTGTGAGAGATCAGGTACATAGGAAAGGAGAAAGTGTTTTCCATACTTATAAATGTTCTTAATTTATTTATATTTTATTACTGATAACCTTGATAAATCTTGGCAAACTCTATATCTGTAATGCCTTTAATAATCTTTCTTTTCTCAGTGTCAGAATTGGATATATTTGAATGTGGTTATTGCAAATAACACAGTCTCTCAGCAAGGCATAAATATGTAGAACTTAAGAATAAATTTTTCTTTTGACTACAATTTTGAGTTTTATTAAAATAACCTCAGGCTTTTTCTAGGTTTTAGTGGTTCAGGGGACTTCTATAGATGAAATTATTCAGAAAAACATTAAATTATTTTTTTTAAGTAGTTGTCTAAAAATTAAGAATTCCTGCAGTAATCTGGAAATAGATGGGGAAAAGATCCCGCTAAAAACCCATTCTTTCAGTGTGTATTCCTTACATATGTGCAAATAAATGAGTAGGAATTTTAATAGGGTGTTGAATTTCTCTAATTCCCTGATTAAAACTCTTAAGTGTATTGGAACTGGATTTTTACAGGCACTATATTGGATCCACTAAATTAGACTTCTGCAAATCACAGTACATATTTTCAGCATTGTGATATGATTCCTAAAGGTGTCACTTTTTTCAGGTATTAAAGTACACATATATTTGTTTGCAATATTTTAGTGAGTTGGGTGTCATATTATATAAAAAGACAAACAAAGGAGGAAGAAGAGGACCCCTTTTAAATATCTGATATTCTATATCTGATTCCTACTCAATAATCTGCAGTAATCTACATATTACTGTCATGCAATTTCCAGAAAAAATTATGGCTGGGTTCTGGTTTCAGAAATTTGCGGCAATTAAAACAAACCCAAATGAAACCCCGCAGAACTACACAGCCCTCCAGTATGCACTATATTGCACTTTTTATAATTTATACAACACTAACTGAAGTGTTGGGTAAAAGAACATATTATGTTGTTTTTTCACAGTTAAGTCTAAAGTTAAGGCTGCAGTTTTGCAAGCACGCAATTCAAAGAGATGATATCTATAACTCAATGTCTTGTTTTTAAACTTGTACTGTGTTTATGTGTGTGTCTTCTCAGCGCAAAGTAACGTGGTGAGATTTTTCTCAGAATTATTTTGCGCTGGGTGCAAATAGTCTTACATTGTTCTGGCACACTGTAGAAAAATTTAATTTACTTGCTCCCAAGTTGGTTATTTAAGGAGTGGGTGCAGAGAAAGCAGGCTAATGACTGGTTTTGCCCTGAGAGCTGTGTGCCAGTCCTCAGGCTCTTCAGAGGTGAAGGAAAAGAGGAGCACTCATGAAGATCAAACATATTTCTTTAGAGTGGGAGACTTTCTAAAATTTAAGTTAGAGAGAAATATGTAGTTAATGTAGCACAAACCCAGAGTGAGACTTATCTGAGAGGAACCTGAACCTTCTTTAGAGAGAGATAATAAGTAATAGAGCGCTCTTCCTTCCCTCAAGATACCACAAAATCAATAAGTTGGAAAAGACCTCTGAGATCATAGAGTTCAAGCTTTTGAAAGGCAGAGGCTGGTGCTGCACACTGGCAAAGTAAAGTCTTGGGGAAGGAACTGTACTTCACCTGGTAAATACCAGCGGATGTAGACTGTGGAGGTAAGGAAAGGACCTCTTAGCCTTGAGTCTAGTGTCAGGCTACAGATTTATTTTCAAACTTTTGGTTTACTTATGTCTGGATTATCCATCCTTTTTTGTTCTTTTTAAAAAGTTTCCTGTTGTGGTTTATTTAATTTCCTAATAAAACATTACTTAAAGTGATGGGAAGTCTAATACAATTTTCTTTCTACTTGTGATAGCTATTAGAAAAGGAAGATTGGAAAAATTAAAGGTTTGGGAACCCTTTGTAGTACTTCCCTGTAAAATAAGTATCACTAGATTTAGAAGCTGATGTTTCCACAACTATTTCTGTCACACAGATTTGTAAAAGCATCGATTTATTATCTAAGCAGAGAGAGAAGACTGTTGTTAAAGATCTAAGTAGTATCACTGATCACACTTGAAACTGGAAACTCTTTCTGCAGCGAGGCACAATTGTTTAACATCTAACTTGCCTCGCTCACATTTGGAAACTGTTTCTGTCTGTGCTGACTCTATTGCCTTCTTGGTAAATAATGTTTTGGCTCCCTTGAAATTGCTTCAGCTTCTCTGCATTCTCTGTGGAGTTCTCTGGAATTGAAGTAGACCCTCCCTTACTCCTCCCTCTCTTGATGCCCCCCCTCCCCCGTTTTAATTAAAATGCTGAACTAAGAAGTAACTCTGTTTTTACTTCCAGTTCCACTCCTGCCTTTGACTGTTTATGTAGCTCACTTGACAAAGTTAATGAAAATTCTAATAGTAGAAGCAGAACAAGGTATGTGGTGAAGATTAACTGAGAAAAAGTGACATTCCAGCTCTCTCTTTCACCCTGACCAGGAGAAAGGTGAAAATCATGATGTCCACAGTGGCAGAGGATCCCAGCTGCCTGCAAAGCAGGGAGTGCTCAAGCGTGGAATTGCAAATCGATAATATCTGTCATTGCTCTTTATCTGCTGTAACAGGGGAAGCCTCTGTGTATCTTATTAACTGTAAACAACAAGCCAATATTTCTGGGGCGTTGCGCATGCTGCTTGTGCTAAGAATCCCTCTGAATTTCCATAGTATTCCTTCTCTTATTACTTGCTTACAGCTTAGATGTGAAACTTTACTGTGAGTTGTAAATTAACATAAATGCTACATTGTTCACTTTATAAGTTTTCTTCTTTCTTTTTTTCCAGATACATAAATTATGGGTGAACTATTATTCAATTTATGCAGCCTTATCTCTAAATACCTTAGATCCAGAAAGATGCCAAATTCATAAGATCACACATTCCTGGATGAGAATTTTTGTCCCTCTCTCAGAAAATAAAACATACCTGTCTTTGAGATATTTCTCCAAAACATACCTAATTTAAATATAGCAAGACATATTTCTAATATCAGTGGACCTCTTTTTTTCTTCTTTGACTCATAATTTGTCTTTCTAGTCTTCTATGAATACAAGTCTTGTAATTATAATTTTTTTTGATAAAAGATTTTTTATTTTTTACAGTGGTTTCCTTTCCTTTTTTAACATTTCTGTTCATAGACTACTGCTGTTAGAATTTATTAGAGAACTTTATGATGTCTCCATCATATATGACCTGTAGACATCAGTGTTATGCCTGGGGAAAAACAGGGAGCTGATGGTTCGTTGTTGACTTTATCATGATACAAGTCCAGCAATACATGATTGTATCATGATAAATATTAAAAAAAAAAAAATTGTATGGTAAAAATGAAATAAATTTAAAACAAAATTCCAAAAGGATATAATAAACCACTACAAAAAGTTGTGATTTTTATTATTTATTATAATATACTTATTTTTTAGTACTCAGTTGCTAAACGTTAGAAGATCCTAAAAGCAGGATTTTCCCTCATTAATGTCAAAGCTAGTTCTTTGGAATATACTGTAATAAGAAAGGGCTGGATTACAGTGTGTGGAATAGCATCTAATGTCTAAGTGAGCAATACTGTAGCTGGGCAGATTTAGTTTCTCATTTTTTTTAAAGTTTAAACACATCTGGGCAACAAAAGTATTCGAAATATGGCAGTAGTGTCCTGGAATTTAATTATTAACCTCCAAACTTATTTCTAGAGCGCACAATGTGAGCTAAATTGAAGCAAGCTTGCTGCTACCTTAGCTATTTGTTCTGATGCTAATCGATGAAATCACATGGAGCATCTCACATCCAGCACTTGCATAAGAAATTGTTTTCAGAACACTGAAAGATTTCAGATACCTACTTCAACTGGGCAGTACAGAAGTGAGATACTTCTTAAAAGATGCAGTGTTTTGTTATATTCTAGTTGTTCAAAATACTGTTATCAATGCCAAGAGATGCACATATGTGTTTGAAATATACATAGCATTTATTTTACTGACGTTAAGAGTAAAGAGATTAACTAGATTTCAAGTAATCCAGTAGCTGAAAAACTGGGACACAACTCTATGAATGCTCAGTATCTGAAGAAAAATTTCTTGCTGAAAAATTTAAAATTTGTCCTGCACTGACACTTTGTAGAGCAAAAAGCATGTTCTCATTTGCCACTTAGTTTTATTATATGCCTATCTTAAATAAGTGAGGGGTTTTTTTTAAATTCAAGTTTAAAAATCATTTCAAAATGAACAGCTCTCTGACTTCAGAGGTTGTAGATGACATAGATCATGATACCAGCATGATGGCCAGTCAAGTAAATGCAAGATTTGTAGCTAATAACGAAGCTTATATTTTAATTATCATATTATAGTAAATAAAACTAATTCTTAAAAGAAAACAAGGTAGTGCAGATACATAATTGCATCCATCACCACAATGTCTAGCAATGTGTGCAACATTTTGAAGTGTAGCTGATCAGCCCACAAGGTTCTTGTCTTTCCACAGCCATAGGTAGGACTCTGACTCTCCCTGACCTCTTGCCCCTTTGGCCAATGGAATACAGGAAAGTACACACAATTGAAGAGAAACTAGATGCAGGGTTCTGCTTTGCTCCATGCAAACCTGATAAGCAGACATGGAAAGACCTAACTAAATGACAATACTGTGATACTAGCATTTGTCTTAGGTGATTGAACACAGCACTCCTGAATTTCCACTTCTTATTCAGGAAATGGGTAATTAGCTGTAAAATTACATGCACTGTTTACCTCTGGAGAGAAAAGCTAAGTCAAAGGCAATTGCTTGGAAGAAAGCCAAAATCTGCAAATCAGGTGGTAACTTTAAATTACAAGTACTTTAGTAACAGACATTGCTAATTTTTGTTCTAAATTTCGACTACTTAGCCTCTTGAATGCTGAAGATTTGTGAGCTAATTCCAAAGTTTTAAGCTATGTGGAATAGCAGGGACTTTTCATTGTTTTAAATTAAACAAGTGAAGGCCATTTAGGTGATTTTCCCAATGCAATAACCACTTTATGTTTCATGCTACTAAAATATGTGGCCTTTTTTCTTCTCCCGCTAATATTTCCAGTCTCTGTACAAAAATGGGTTCACTTTCTTGCTCATTTTTCCCCTAAGGGAAATTTGTTTTCACGCTCATCTCCCTTGACCTGGTGATCACATTTCTTTTGATGCATTGAGATTCTGATATTTTGAGATGTTATGACAGCAGTGGTATTTCTGTTTCACTTATCATTCTAAATATTCAAGACATATAATTTCAGGGGAATTATGGACACTGAGAAGATTCTATTTTGGTTTACTAGGCTGAAGTTGTAATTGTGTGGTAGATTTTGATTTTTCATTAAAGCATAGAAGTTTAAGTGGTTGGAATGGAATGGAAACAAATTCTGTTAACTGAGAAGAACACAGTAAACCTTCAATTCAAAAATGTCTACAGAGATATTTTCTTACTTACATCCTAGAAAGGAGTATATGTTCCAGTGAAATGTGAAGAAGAGGTTTGATAAACATCAAGGAGTTTCCTATGGTATCTTTATCAAGCAGAGAGGAAAAGTAAATAAAACTGTCATTTCTTTATTAATTAAATAAGATAGGACATCCCTTTTCCCTCACAAACATAATGGTTTAAGATGCATTATTAGAGTAGCCCAAATCAAAGTCATTGTTACAGAAAATGCTTTTGTGACTGGACAAGATAAATGGAGAAGAGACACTGGGAAAGGGTACTGGATACTGGAGAAAAATTTCTTATACAACAATCCCTGCTTTTCTTTGTCTTCCACCAGGACTATCTAAAAAAAAACACAATCTAAAAAAAATTATTGAGAGTATTCATGGGTTTGCTGTTATCTTGCAAAGACAGACAAGTAATGTATTGAAAATCTTCCTCAGTGTATTGCAATATAGAAAAATTACTTGAGTATTTTTCATGAATTGTACTATAAACACCTGGTAAGTATTTTATGGTTACTTCAGATTTCTTTGCTAATAGAAATGTGGAATGATGGATAAGAATATGATATAATATTTGAGTAGCCTGTCAGAGGTTAAAAGGAACACTGGAGTCAACAAAATTCCTTTGTTGGCCATTTATGCAGTTGTGGAAAAGAAGAATGGGCTTTTGTTCTTTTCTGTGAGCTAGGGATTCCTCTGAAATTTAGCTCTGGTGCAGTATCTTTGTTTTGTCTGGCTTGACCTCAAGAGGAAAAAAATTGAAACCAAAATGGACAAATGCCCCAAACAAACAAAAACCAAACCAACCAAATAAAAAACTAAGAAAGAAAAAGCCCTTTTCTAAGGAACTTGATGGGAAGCATAACATGCAGCACAGTGTCAGGCAGTATAAAATACAAGAAGATTCCCTACTTCAGTGTTTCTAAAATCATTTGTTCTCAGAACCAATACCTTTGAAGCAAGGATTAGGGCCTGTGCCATTTGAGAAGATTAACTGGAAAGAACACCCCATCTCATATTTGAATTTAAAGTTAAACCCTATAAAAGGACATTTTCAATGATAGAAAGGAAGGGGTTTGTTATAAAATGTACTATTGAATTACTTTCTTAACACTTTGTAAATTCACACTGGTTGTGTAACATGCACCCTTAAGCACTTAAGAACCATGAAGATAAAATCATGGTCCTTGCTTGCCAAATCTAACATAAATCAGGAAAAGCCCTGCAGACATTTTTCAAAGCTTCGGGAGAAAAGTAAGATGTAATGGAATTTTCCAGTCTTTACACTGAGTCAGCAGGGGCTTAATCCCATTGGCCTGAGGAACTGAATGAACTATTCCTCACGGACATTTGACGCATGGGAGAACTTCAGAACATATGTGAGGATGGAAGGAAGGTTCTCGGCCTTTTGGTCAAGAGATTGAATTTTTAGTATTTTGGTGCCTCATGAGCAGCTGACATCAAACCAATGCTCAGTAATTAAAGCTGACTCAACATGAATAAGAGCAGAACTCTGTGAGCTTAGTCATTTGGAAAATGAAGAATGTTCTCTCCACAAGCTGTAGGCACATATAGTACACAATTATCATCTTCCTGCCATTACAAGATTATTTCAAAGAGTACATTTTCCAGTGCTGTGCTTGATCTGTTTTAAAAGCATGAGAAATGGTTCTTCTAAAGCCTCCAACTGTAGTTTTCTGAGTCAGAAATAAATATGCTTACATTGCCTTCTATCACCTTAAACAAATTTCTGCCCTTGAGTCTTATGAAGAAAATGTTCAAAGGCACAAAAAGCTGCCAGGAATGCAAGCCAATGAATGTTACTACTGAATTCTAAAAGAGCTATCCCCTCGGTTATCACCTTGTAGTCCTCTTCCTTTCCTTCTGCCTTAATTCATTAAAAAAATTTTAATTTTTGGTTTTTTCTCTGAATTTTCCCTAAATTTTCTGTCTTGGGAGATGATCAGAATCAAATACAATCTGACTGGTGACATGCAGAGTGATCACCAATTAGCTGTCAAGATAGAATGTTTTCAGAACATCTTAATCAGCTCAAATTTAAAAATGATATTTGAATATAAATTCCAAATTTCTATTGTCTTTTTTTCTTTCCTTTCATGTATGGAGAAAAGAATTTGCAGCACTTCAGAAGTTGAGTGAATTTTATAATTTTTTAGAAGTAATTGAAGTTGTCTGCCATTTTATGAAAGTTAAGAGAATAAACTACAGGCAAAAAACTATGAATTATATTTTTATTATTTGTACTGGTGTAACAACAAAATCAAAAGAGGAAGATACAGTCTGAGGATGAATTAAAATTACCCTTTTGTTTGAATATAAATTCACTCTTTGAGAAAATGAAGAACATTTTAGCTTATATTTTTATAGAGGAGAGAATGTAAATTATAAAAAAAAAAACATTTACTTTTATAACTTTCTAGTAAACTTCTGATCTAGAAAAAAAAAATATTAAGTAGAAATCAGTTTATATTTAATGTTGCATTTGAGGCACCTGGTGTTTTTTTCTGACATAACAGTAGAAATAAAGGCTTCATAAGTGCTTAAAATGTTCTCTTTTTTATTCTAATTTGGCAAAGAAAGGAGTAACATTTAATTTGTCTCGTTCATTTTTAGATAAACAGAGGAATGGAAGAAAATATTTTCCTAATTTGACAGGTCACAATTTTCTATATGCCAAAAATAAACATGACATTCCACTGCGGACAAGACAATTAAAATGAGGGTGATTATAGAATCCATTGTAGAAGCTGATGTTGTGTTATACTTTGGATTGTTTTATTCCATATATTCAGTAGAATTTAGACTTCACCACTCAGGAGGAACTTTATTCACTTGTGTACACTTGATATTTGAGATGCACCTTCTGTTCTGCCTCATGCAGAGAGCAGTTGTATTAATTCAGTTTGAGAAGTGATTCTTTATTTGTTCTTATTCTAAATAAGAATCATGAACCATTGAAACACCTGAATTAAACTTACCATCTTGAAATGCAAACAGATTGGTCAATGATCAAACTGGTTTATAGGGAATTTAAATGCTACTTTCTGTATAGAAGAATACATAATACCTTGTCTATCTTTCTTAAATTGACCAAAACCCCCAGAACATAGGAGAAGAGAGAATTTATTTCCTAAGAACAGGAAGAAAAGGACTTTAATAATTTCTCAAAACTTGTGATACAGATATTTTTGGCTTTGCCAATGGAAAATAGCTTACAGTGAAGTAAAGTACCTCACAAATGGAATGAAAGCTCAAAAGTAAGATGGCTTTTCAGATATCAATACTTGAACAACCAATCCTATTTACTGCTTCCTTAAAATCTAACCTGTGTACACAATTAAGAGCCTTAAAAGCCGTGTAATAAAACATTTCTTCCTAAGAGTTAAAGTGGGGGAAAAAATGTGTCTATTCTCGTTCCTTTGTGGTGCATTTCTTCTTTTCAAGAAGTCAGTCTTTAAAAAATGCCCTCAGTTTTTCAAACAAATTTTAGGATTTTATCTAAGTGGGGGAAAATTTTTATTCAGAAAGAAAGACTAAAAATGTAAGTGCTCATAGTAATAGGCAGGATGCATTTTCCTTTCTAACTTTTGGAAGTATGGAAAATATAGGATAATATAGCAAGATTAAGCTGTCATTTAAATTGAAGCATTACTATTATCTCCTTAGGGATGACTTGTGTGGAAATATGGATTTTCGGCTTTTAAATCTTAAGTAAAGTATAATGTTAAAATTGGTTTGCATTTGGAATGATATCTTCAATTTATTTCAACCAGAACAGATGGCATGGAATGATGTTAATGTGAACCTGGCTTTTAAATTGCAACACTGATTGGAATTTCAGCTGTAGGCTGCTTATTACAAAGACAATACCAGAGAGAAATAGGCAGTGAAGTCTTAAAAGGGAAGTCAGGAATGTAAAATTTAATTTCCCAAATATTATATAAGATATGATTCATAGGATATTTTCATTAAATCCATTACTACCTTTAATCAATAATATATTAAACAATATATTAGATAAGAGGTTTTTTCCCTAGTGTTTCCATCATATACAAAAATAAGCAATTGCTTGTACAGAGCAGGCTTTGAGGGACAGTTTTCCTAGAATATCCTAGAATAGTAATATCATCAGTATGGGCACAGAATAGAAATTATCATAATGATAATTAAGCAAGCTAAAAATTAAGCATGGTGACTTCTGTCTATGGTCAAATTCTGGTTGTAGACTCCACATCTTTCATGATAGGGACTTCAGGATATGTGATAATACACTTTATGCAAACTGTTTTTTTTCATTTTTTAGAGTTTTTGTTAGGTAACAACACAGAATTTATGCAATTTCTGAGGAATCAATTTTTATTTTAGCACTCTTATTTGCATTAGGCTGTAGTGCATGCCCAGTAGAATGAATAATAAAATGATTGCATGTAGCAGAACCTCAAATCTCATCTTGTCTTCAACTGAGGCAAAATGTTACTTTCCCCTCAATTCTCAATTGTAGTAACTTCTATTAAGGCCCATGCTTTTGGATACCAGCTGATTTCACAGCAAGGGTGTATATACTTTGCCTGAGCATAGGCATCAGGTGCTATCTGAGATTACACTGAGACACTGAACAGGTAGGTCTGTAGTGACAGAGACCTCTCAGACATCCTGTGTCACTTATCCAGCATCACGTGGACACAGAGCAGTGTTCAGGCAGCTGAAAGGAGACAGTAACTAACAGGGATACTGATATCTAGCAATAAAAGGAAAACTTTATATTAATGCAAGGAAGGTGAAACAGCTAGAAAGTAAACTTTATTATTGTTTTTCACCAAACAAGTGCTAGCTTTCCACAGAGCAACAAACTCAAGGAAAAAGGGGAGACAGGCTAGAATAAGGCATTCTACCTCTGTGTTTCTATCACAAGCTGGAATGCTTGTGCTTTCTGATAAAAGAGAAATCCAAGGGCAATCAAGAGAGATTTCAGGGCCCTGGGATGACTGGTAGAAGGATCAGGAGCACAGGCAATTATTTCCTCTATCCTGGTGACAAGAAGTATTGATAGGAGTAAGAAGACCCATCAGGTCAACGTGTGGCTCCAAGGTTGGTGTAATTGGAAAAATTGTAGGTTTTTTTAATCATGGGGTGATCTACTCAATCCCCGATCTACTGACACCTGACGAGATGCAGCTATATCAGAGGGGGAGAAGAGTTCCAGCACAGGAGCTAGTGGGGCTGATTCACAAAGATTTAAATTAGTTTGGAAGGGGATAAGGAGCAAAATCAGGCTCACCAGTGGTGAGCAATGGGATGGTGTGCCAAACTGGGGAAAAGAGGCACTAATGGGATCCATCAATCTGCTTCAAAAGTATTGACTACAACATACCAAATCTGAAATGTTTCTACTAATGCATACATCACGTAGAACAAACACACTGAGCTCAAAGTTATGGCCCAAAGTTATCCCAAAGATTTGATATCATTGGCATGAGTGGGATGATTGGTAGAGTGCCGTTTTGGATGGTTACAGCTTCTTCAGGAGGGATAGTCAGGGCAGAAAGGAGGATTGGCATTGTGCATTATAGAAGTGTTGGAAGGTATGGAGTAGTCAATGGTGCAGTTGAGAGCCTGTGGGTGAGAATCAAGGAGCAAACAAGTAATGTGGGAGTGTACTAAAAGACCTCCTAACCTCCTAGCTGACACTGATGAATTATCCTTTGAGGAACTAAGGTACACTTCCAAGTCAACTGCCCTTGTCCTTCATGGGGGGCTTCAACTTGCCAGAAATTAGCTGGGAGCATCACACAGCTGGTATGACCTGGGCTAGAAGATTCCTGAAAAATCTGGATGACAGCTTTATGGAATGGGTCCTAAGGGAGCTAACTCAGAATGATTTCCTCCTTGATCTGCTCCTTATCAACAGAGCAAAGTGGAGATTGGTGAACATGAAGCAATGGAGTTTGAAGTCCATGTTGACAGGAGGAAAAGTGCCAGCAAAACCTCAACTCTGAACATGAGGAGAGCTGACTTCAGAAGGCTGCTCAGGGAATTAGTGAGTAAGGTCCACAGGGAAAATGTTTTTGGAGGTGCTGGGGGCCATTAGCACTGGTTTACTTTAAATATCACATCCTAAGCAGACGAGAGCAGACAATTCCCAAATGTCAGAAGTCAAGAAGGTGAGGCAGAAGTGTTTGGAAAATACTCTCAGGCACATGGTGGGACTCTTAGGGTGTCGTGTGCAGAGCCAAGAGTTGAACTCAATGATCCTTGTGGGTCTCTTCCAACTCAGCATATTTTGTAAAATTATATAAAATTTAAGTCTAATTATCCTAGCATTTTAGCTTTTATTAAATACAGATATGTGGAATCAAACACAAAATATATTAGAAAAATACTGAAGTGCATCAAGCTGTTTGTCAGAGATTCAAAGCCGGCCTTCTAAAGCCTCCTTGAAAAAGCTTGCAAACTTTTGCCATTTGCCTGGGAGGATCAGAATGAAACGTAACCTTGAAAACTGCCACCTTTTTATATTTATGATTGTAGAAAGAGGAGTTTCACTGGAAGGTAAGTCTCAATGAAGGAAAAGAGGTTTTACCATGTTAGTATATTCTAGCCTTGTTTTCCAGATTTTTTTTTAATAATCATATCTGTATTTTAATGGTACGGAAGAGAAGTTGTGAATTTTACTCCTGATTTTTTGACAATGTTTTGAATGGCCATTCTCACAAATACCTCCTGAGCTTACTATTTGACTAAACATTTTTCTCCTTCCTCCAAATGATTTATGTACAAGTCTGATGAATATAGGCAGTTAGATTATAATAACTCTAATGACACCATTACCTGTGATATCAGAGCATATGTTCTTAAACTAGTGTGCAGGAAATGGGAGAAATTCATTATAATTGCTATCTCCCTGCATATTCTTTATTTCTCCCCAGACATCCAGTATTTACCATGCAGATCTGTAGGAAGACAAAATTTCTCACTTTGGTACTTAGAGAACTACTTTTGTTGTAGTTAAGCATGCATTCCATGCAACATTTTGAGAATATGAAGGAACAGAATTATTTGCCATGCATTTAATGTCCAAGTGGAATTGACTGATGAGATTCTGGCTTGATTGGGGATAACATGTCACATCCCTCCTGATCTGAAGTGAAATGAGACACCAGTACCTGTATGTGTGACTAGACACAAGGTCACTGTGCTACGCTGGCAGAAAAGCCTTCGTCCTACTGCATGCAGACACTGAACCCTTTAGCCTATTTAAGCACTATGCTAAATATAGTATAAATATAGCATGCAGATATAAAAATAACAGGGAAAAAATGAAATTCTCTCTTAGACTCTATATTGTATGTCACTGGGGTAAGTTAACTTTCCCCATAGCAGCCATCACAGTGCTGTGTCTTGTATCTGTATCTAGAGAGGTGTTGAAAACACACAAGCATTTTGACTACTGTTGAGCACTTCTCACAGCATTGCGGTCCTCTCCCAACACCCACTCACCCCCGAGGTAGGAAGCTGGGAGTGGGCAGGAGGTTGGGATGGGACCCAGCCAGGACAGCTGGCCAAAGTGGTATTGCATATCATATGGCATTCTGCTCAGTAATAAAAGCTGAAGAGAAAAGAGAGGGAGGGGGGTATCTGTCATAAAGGTATTTGTCTTCTACAGCAACTGTTGAGTTTGCTTAGGCCCCACTTCCCAGGCAGTGGCCAAATGATGGGAAGCAGAGAATAATAGATTTTGTTTGCTTTCCTCTTCTTGTGCATGTGATCTTTGCTTTTCTTATTGAACTGTCTTTAACTTCACTTATGAGCTCTTTTTTATCATATTTTCTTCCCCCCCTGTCCTGCTGAGGAAGGGAGTGATGGAGCTGCTGGGTGAGTGCCATCTCTGTCCCTGTTTTTCAGAGGTCCATTATCCTCACCAAAGCATTTCTTACTGAAATTTTCCTACAACAACATATTTCTCTCTCTCTGGGCCCTAAGGATCAGATATTTTTGTTTGGATTTGCATTTGTACATCTTGAAATATTTAAAATGGAAGGGACAACAGAAAATAACCTACACAATCACCAGGGAAGAACAATGACACCCACAGCATTTCTGGCAGACTTGTTTCTTAGTCTGACTCAGTCTACCTGTTTTAATTCTGGTTTACCATAAATTAGTCATGTACCACTTCTGTCTGGAAGGAAGGGAGATAATTCCTAGTTTAGATGTCTTAGCAGGAACTACAAATATAGACAAGATAAAGAATGTGACCATAGAATTGATTTGCAAATGGTTCATCACTAATACAGTCTTCCTGAATTTCCATCAATTTCACTCCATGGAATTATGCATGAGAATAATGTGTACTCATGGACTCATTTCCTCATGAATTTGTTTGCAGGACTGAACTTGTGGGAAGACAAAATAGAAACAAAATGAGGAATAGAAATATCATAGTGCACATAATGGCTTTTAATCCCAATTCACTGGCTTAATGTTGGTTGCATAAAAGCAATGATGAACTCATTTACTATTATTGTGAATGAGTATTTCTGGAGGATTGTCATTCAGCATTAATTAACTCTGATAATTATTTTAAAGTGTTCATTTTTATTTCTTGCTGTTACAGTTAGCTATTTCTTCCTTTTTCGTAATTCCTGATAGTATTCTTTTAAAATATTTCTTTGACTGATTTGAATATCTTTATCCTAATTGAGTATATCCAATTCTAACTGCTGTTGTTCAAGAGAGAATAATAAACTTCCTTTTTATTAAATGAAAATATTTTCATTTGCCTTTTGCATCATGGTCACAGGAATTTATATGTGAATTTTTTTCCTTTCAACATCAATAAGCTATAATGCACAAGGTGATCAACATCAGAACAAGCTCAATAACTTTCCATATAACAGATTAAATCCCTGCCATAGTGGGAGTAGCTTTTGGGGCAGGGGTCAGCATTCAGAAGCATTTTCACTGAGCCTGGTCTTTAAATACAGAATAGTCTGTCTCCTGGCAGTTGCAGAATTGAACTTCCTGGAAGAGAACACCAAGTCATGTTCTTTTAAATGAAATCTTTTGCTATGGATGGTGATTGATGATCTCCACCAGGTTTAGCAGCTAGTAGTACCAAGTGTTTATGAACTAATGCACAAAAAATATTCTCTGTTCCTGATTTTAACAAAAAGTCTTAAGGATGAATAATTTGCAATTGCATTAGCAGACTAGTGCATCTTGTATCAACAAATATTGACATAGAAATGAAACAGGGTGTGAGGTCACCTAATATCTCAGTTATCCAAAAATCTTAATGATATTTGATATTCAAACTCAAATTGTGAGCAGACTTTTTTCATGAACAAGATGTGGTTAAAGAAATTCTAGAAAATTAGTGCCCCAGAGGTATATGCTTTTTTCCCACGATTTTTTCTATTTAATGAGAAATCTTTAAATAGTAAAATGGTGAGAAAGAATACAGTAGCCTTCTAAATGGACTCCAAGTTTAACTGAGCAAAAAGTCTCACCTCTTACCACTTAGCAACAAGGGAAATTGCTTCAATAAAAATGAAAATAGTGTGAAGGAGACTTAGAAGCATGCTGTGCACTGCTGAATGATAAACTGGTGGTTTATCAAGAAAAGTCATATAACTAAATCTTCTGTGCAACTCCTGGAAGAAAGATCAGTGCTTTACAGTAGATTTTTCACTTGATTTTATTTCTAAATTTTTGTTTATTTCTATAGATATGCTTTTTGATTAATCATCTAGGGGTTAGTATTTGGTAGAGGACAAGTTCAAGCCTTCTACTTATGTTATTCTAGATTTTAAATATTGGAATTAACATTCAAAACTCCACTGCCTGAACTTATTGCTTGCAGTCTATTTTTAATCTCAATGATTTAATTTATTGTTGATTTTTTGTTTTCTTTTTTAAAATATATAAATATTTTAAACTGATATTCCACTAGAGAATCAGAATTTGTTTGGACTTGTATATTTGTAGAGAAACTGTACCATCAACTTCCCATAAATTTGTGTGAGGTTTCTCTGAGATTACGTGCCTTTAATTGGTTAGCAGAAAAAAGAGTTCAGGTGTGTTCCTGCGCATTGAATAGGGTATGCTTTATGATAAATAAAATTTATTATAAATAAATTATGTTTTTTAGAATTTATAACCTTTTTTTTTTCCTGTGGATGGAAGTCATAAATGTGGCCATATTCTCTAAACCATTAGAAAGGGCCAGGATGATTATCTGGACATGCTAGATTTTATTTTATTGACTATTTACTAAATATAGTGACCAATTAAGAATAAAGAAATTTAAGAAAAGACTCAGAGCCTTTAACACAACATTAAGGCTAAAATATTTAAACTAAAAAAAAAACACTCCAAACCCAACTAATCAAATAAGAATATAAATAAGTGTTAGTTTGAAACTTGTAGCTTCAATCTGCCTGCATATAGATATAACCTGCTGGTATAATTATGTATGTTAGAATGCACACTTATTTTTGTGAAACACCTTTGAAAATTCCTGTCCTTCCAAATTATAGGATCTTACAGTGATATAATGAGTTTAAATAAGTGCTTTGGAAGAAGAAATGTCAGATTATGCATAATGAATGAAATCTTCAAATGAAAACAAGGTGCTCAGTAAATATGCTACTGCAATCTTCCATTTAAATAATATAGCTTCACTTAAGTTTACTAACATTTATATTCTTTACCTCTTTTTTAATGTTCTATTAAATAACATAGATTCCTAATTAAAACAGTACTCTTTTATTGTCCAAGGTAGTTCTTTATTTTTTCTTTTAGATAGCATATCATGGCAGATTTTGGCAACTTGAAAGCTCTTCTTGCCTTTGCCGTATTTACTGAATTTTTTTTTTGGTAAAAGCTCACTGCTTTACCCCATCAGGATTTTGAATAACTGGATATGGAATTAAGTTTTCAGGTTTTTTTCCTTTATATTCTGACATGTATCAGATTATAATGACCAATAGAATAACATTTTTCAAATGTTTTAACAAAGTGCAGCTATAATAGTTTCCATAGAAACAGGATTGAAAACTAAAAATAACATCAAAGTTTAATGTGTTCTGTAAAAGGAATTGGTGATACTATAGACAGGACATTACATTAAAAACAGACAGAACCCTTTTCCTATTTTGTGCCAGATAGCAATAACCAAGATAATGGGCTATTTACTAGCATCATCTATATATCAAGCTTCATCTTTATATTTGTGTCATCATCTATTTGTAATTTAAATACACAAACAGAAATCTTGTTTTGTATTTTGCAAAACCAGAAATATGTAGTTGTTTTCTAAGTAAAATCACTACCAATATATCAGTCAATGAGGAGACATAATATTCTCTGAAATCAAAGTACCTGATTTGTCACAGTTGGAGGTAAGATTGCTTTGCAAAGAAAAGGGACTTTTGACTTGTGAAAAGAATAACATTAATTTTCTTTTCATATTATAGGCAGAGATACTTTTCCTTGAGAATATGAAAACATTTGGTTTATATTTTTACATTATGTAGTTCCATATTTGTTTTAAATTTAAAGATTTGAGGGAGTCTCACATTTTCTAAGGCAAAAAGAAGAATATTTTGTTTTGTAATCTGAGTACAATAAAGGTTTGGTTACAAAACATTGGTAAATGCTTTGTGGGATTTAATTTTTGGCTTTTAATTAGGGAATATTGTGTTTGAAAAGAACAAGGCACATTAGGAAACCTTCAGTCCTCCTAGTTTATTGAAGCTATTATATGGCGTTGCAAATTTGCAATATTTAACTTTATTCCTCTGAGTAATTCACTAAATTTGATGAGTGTCATAGTAATTAGAAGTATATGTAACCTTTTCTGAATACCACAAAAACTTTCCCATTTAAACACGACATTTTATCAGTGTTAAAACTTTGGATTATTTAGATTCTTGGACTATTCAAAAATGTTCTGTGGAATTGTACTGTATCTTTGACCACCACAGAGCCACATCTTCTCAGTGACTGCCCCAGCTTCCCAGGTGCCTTGCACAATAGATATGACACTCTGCAAGTGGAACTGCACAATAAAGAAGTTCATCTGTGTTGGAGGTGTCCCTGAGGTTATGTCATCCTACACCCTGTAGAAAACTGCTTCCATCAAGAAAAAATGACATAAGATGCCTCTCTGTAGGGAAAAGAGGACTCAATATACAATACTGGACCCACTCCCGAAGGACAGTTTGCTGTTTCCCTGGGGCCAGGGTGAAACATAGGAAGCAAAGATTCCCACCTTAGTACAGCCCTCAGATTATCCTCCATTATATTGATTTTCAACAATGGAGCAGTAACAAGTAGTCAGAGAACAAATATGAGTGAATTTGGGAGACTTTGGGACAATAGCTTAAGGATTGGGAGCACAAGTGGTGTCTTCCAGTTACAGGGAACGATGAGAGAAGAAACAGAACGGGACAGCTGAATGGTTTAGTGTTAGCTTTGGCAGTGTTGGGTTAATGTTTGGGATCATTGATTTTGGAGGTATTTTCAAACCTAAATGATTGTACGATTTTACAGTTCTATGATTTTTAACAGATAGTAAATTTAGAAAACACTCTTTAAGCACAGGAGCCTTGCTGATCTCATATCTGATATCAGATACAATAGCACAGTTTTATCATAAGTAGAAGAATACA
Source organism: Petroica traversi (assembly GCA_025920805.1). Lineage (NCBI taxonomy): Eukaryota > Metazoa > Chordata > Aves > Passeriformes > Petroicidae > Petroica > Petroica traversi. Next base: position 10,261,716 of record JAHLSL010000021.1, on the reverse strand, counting down.
GCCTGAGGAATTCAAACTACATTTTCACAAGACAGTGAGGTAATTCTGATGGTCACGATACAAAGTTGGTTTGCATCTCTTGTTTCTCAAGTAAAATTTTTTTGCTTTCAGTTAAATGCATGCTTGTGGTGAAATGTTTCTGTGGAAAAGTGCAGTTGTGGGGGATCTACTTTTGCCTTTAAAAACAGTTTTACATTAAAGCCTTCAGATAATGCTACTGTTTTACTGTTTGATTTTTTTAGGATCATTCAGTATTTTAATCTGTAATGTGAATTTATATCTTCACAGTTGCAGATTTTTCCTTCCAATGTACTGAAAATTTTATATAAGAAACTGAGGGGTTTATGTTAGGGAGGGAGTCTAGATAAGCTACTAAAAGACTAAACAGGTCATTTGTATTGAGGTATGTTTGCCTACCTCCATTTACACATGTAACTTTAAGATGTGAATAAAAATAAATTAAAAGCACCTTGTCTTTAAGTTAGTTTTACATGATGTTTATTTGAAACACTTTTTTCTGTGTTTCAGCAGAAGCAGGGAAAAATTTTCATCTAGTTCAAACTGAGATTTGTTTAGAATTTCATTTGAACATCTAAAAAACACAAAGAAAAATCCTGGTTTGTGGAGAACATAATATTTTGGTGTCAGCTGAATGTGTGATGTATACAGATTCTACTCCATCTGATATTTTTAACAAATATGATTGTTCTTCAGAAGAAATTTCTAGGAGCCTTTTTTATTGTAAAGCATGGTGATGTCAGATGCTATCAAGGTTTGATGACCATGAGATGTATTTTACAGGCAGGATTAGTGTAGTTAAATATATTCAGCTGCCTTAATTTTAGGATTAGTCTTGGTTACTTTTCTTTTGGGAATATCTGTTGTACCAACTGTAACTGCTGGTTTGCTTTATTATTACAGTCTTTTTTTCTTAAGTAAATAGTAAGCATTTTTTGAGAGCTATTATTCTAAAATCCCACAATACATCCTAACTCTAAGAATAGGTTTCCCAATTTTCAGCTTGAAAATGTACCAATCCTTCTCTCTTCTCAAAAGACAGCTGGCAGCTGTTTTTGTCTTGTCCCCATGAAAGATAAGCAAAACATTTAATTTCATGTTTCCTGTATTTAAAAAAAACCAAATATTTCTCTTATAGACCTTGTATTTTTTAAAATGCATATAAGTTTCAAATTATTTTCAAAGTAAGCAATACTGGGGTTTCTTTTCCCTAATATCATTTGCTGCTTCACTACATGGATTTTGTTCCATAGTACATTTGAAATTTAATTCTTGTCTCCTTTCACACAAGCACCTATGTTCATTGTTCTTCAGGGCTTTTTTAGATTAATGCTGTGAAAAATTTGAAAAGAGTTTTATTTGCTGTTGCAAAACATTAATTTCTTTAGTATATTGGTGCTTTTATTTTCAGAAGGACTGGAACAGCTATGCCAGCCTGTCTGTTTTTCTAGTCATTATCTAAATACTAATCTTGATGATTTTAAGGGCATCACCATCACGACTCATCACCCACACACAGATGTGCACACACACACATGCACCACACACATAGATTCTAAATTCCTGCATGGACTGGATGATCTTAAAGGTCTTTTCCAACCTAAATATTTCTATGATTCTATGTAACTGTAAATTTCAGCAACTCCAGTGCTGTGCAAGAGCTATTTTGCAGGAACAAAAGGACTCTCCTGTTTTAATGACAATTTAATTCTAGTCTCCATGGAAATATTTCGAGGAAAAAACTCTCTAAATAACTGCCACTGGCTACTTAAAGGTAATGGAAAATGTCATGCGTGAAATTATAAAATGGACAGAAGCAGTTACAAAACTGACAAAATTACTCAAATAAGTTATTTGAAATAACATGCAAATGATGTTTTAGAGAGTAAAAAAGTAAGAAAAAAGGTAAAATTTTCTCTATAAACATTCCGTAGCACAAAAGGTGATAGACTAAAAGCAAGGGGGGAGTAATTTGTGTTACATAATTTTTAACAGTCAAATGTCATCATTTAAAAAAACCTAAAAGTTTAGCTTGAAAACATCTCTGATGTCTTTGTAAAGGAAATGTATGTCTGTCTTTTTCTGTTAAGAGATGTTTTATACTTAATGATGGTTTTGATTAAAGAGGGAATCTGAAAAGCATGCAGGACAGTATTAATAATTATACAGCACTGTCTTATGCGATGCTACACCTTCAAGGAGACCCTGCCCCCCACCTCTCTACTTACTACTCCTTTATGTTTAAGTATCTTTGAAAATGTAAGAGCTGTCATACTGCTAGACTTTGCCTGCCTGATTTTCAGTGATAATGTAGACAAAGGATTAAATATATATTATATGACCATTAAAAATCAGAATAGTTCTCAGCAAGTGAAAGCATTGCATGGCAGCAAGGAACCTGTGCTGCTGCAAGCCAGGTCTAGCCAGCTGAGGCCAAACTCCTCGGGTAAGAGGAACAGTGTAAGAACATCTCAAAGAGATGCAAGGTGGGGTTTGCAGGACCAGCTATAGATAGCTGCTGGAGCATCTATGTAGTAACTGAGGTTAGCTCACTTTTGTATGGTGTATGACCACTGTTAATATTGATTTAATAAAGAACTTCTGCTTTGGCTTTTATTCACCAAGTTTTAATATATATGCCAAAGATCTTACTCTTCAATAATTATTTGGAAGAGCATAATTATTTAGTGCACTATTATGTACCAGAAGCTGTAAAAAACATACTTTGGTGGCTTTATGAAAGGATCTCCATGATGATGGCTTTCAAGATGAAGCTATACCTATCATTTCAAAGGAATTTTAAATTGCTGCAATGCTAACTGTTTTGATTTTGGGGTTGTTTTTTTTTTCTTTCATTTAGCTATTTTGCTGTTGAACTACAGTTATTGTGGAATTTTTGAAGCTATAAGTATTTTTTTTTTTATTTGATTGCTTTAACTTCTGGCACCTATCCATAGAGTTTTGAGTTTCCTTAGTGTAAAAAACCCTATCACAGTGTATAAGAGTTAATATAGCTGGTAGCCCCAGAGACTTGGAGAGATGGGAACACCAAAATCAACCTTTTGAAAAAGCTTAATATTGACTTCTTGATGAAATATAGTTCATAATACAAGAACTTTGAATAAGACTTTATTTTTAAAACTGTCAGCCAATACAAATAAATGTGCCTAGAACAATGAAGTTGTACTACTAAGAAAGTTAAATTTCAGTTGTTTCTCATTGTAACAGACAGTACATGTCCAGTTAAACTGTTAAGGGAAGATGGATCCTGTGAATCTTCAGCTGGGCCAGCAGTGAGGGTGAGCTCCAAAGGTGCACGTGCCTGTGTGCACACAAACCTGCACACAGACATGACCAGGAATGCTGAGCAGTACAGTAGGTTACAGTGCCTTTACCAGCATCCAAGTAAGCACCAACAACACTCTCATGTGTGAGCACAATCTCAATCCTATTTTCACCGGATTGGGATGCAGGTTCACTACTGGCACACTCACAGATCTCCCTTATCCACAGGCACAAGCACATTTGCACATTTCTTGGTATTAATCTTTGCTCTAAGACGGCCAAATACTCATCATAACATCCTAGGCTCAGTCTTTTTATTAGTCCTAGCATGAGGGTTCAACTTGAGCACAAGTGGGTCTCCTTCCACTCACTGATGAGTCTAACTTCACTTGTGAAACATGTACCCTCCAAATGCAGGGAGCACTAAGTAAGGTTACATAACTAGAAATATAGAAGCTTATCAAGAAGCCAGAACAACAATCTTGATGAGGCCGCAGTTGTTGTGAGACAAGCGTACTGACCACAGCTTGTTGAAATTGTACCGACCCCTTTTACCCTTCCATTTCCACTCCATTTTCCCAGATTTGTTAACTTACATTCAATTTGATCCTTCCTTTTCACATCTTCTTTGGAGACATAGTAAGATTAAAAGTCTCATGGGTCTAGATAAGAAGGGAAGTAGCTTTCTTAGTACCAAAATGAACAAAACAGAGTCTACTGACCACCACACAGCTGCTCGCTCACTGCCTCCTTGCTCATCCCCCATGGGGACAAGAATTGGAAAGAAAATGTAAACCTTGTGGTTTGAAATTAGAACAATTGAAAAATTGAAACAAATGATGATGATGATGACGATGATTATAGGGGAAGTGAGACAGTGTGACAGAACCCAAGGAAAACAAATGATGCATGATATAAGTGATCACCACCTGCTGACTGATCCAGTAAGCAATGGTCAGCACCCTTCTGGGTAACTTTCTCAGTCTATATACAGAATATGATGTTCTGAGGTATGGACCTTATGAGGGATGGCCTTTGGCCATTTTGGGTCACCTGCCCTGGCCATGATCCCATGCTCACAGTTTTATTCTGCAGCCCCTCACTAGCAGATCATGGGGAAATGAATAGTCCTTGGCTTAGGATAAACTCTACTTAACAACAACAAAAATATCAATGTGTTATCTATTTAATTCTCACCCTCAATCCAAAATTGACTTAGCTATTAAGAAGAAAATTAACTATTTCCCTGCTGAAACCACAACAGGTGGTAAGAGCCTTGCAGGGGCTGACATTTTCCTTGCCTGTCTATTGCCAAATAAACAATATGTTTACACTTACATATCCCAACAGGCAAACCAGAAGTTATTGCTTTCATTTTAGGATAAAGTCTCATAAATATGTTACAGCTGTGATATTATATTACTATTATTATCAATACTTACTTTTCCCCTTCTTGCATATTTTTAAATAAGCAAGCCTCTTGGAGTTTAAGGAAGAATGCTGACATTGAGAAAAGGATCTCTGCAAATTTTTATGTCTAACCTCTGGAGAATGTTAGGATTTCTGAAGGGAAGAATTAGCATGTTCCTGCTGTGAGTCCCACATGAAGAGGCTCAGGTCTAGGAATGCAACTGCAACTCAACTGTTTTGTATAGAATTCTACATTCAAACCTGCAAACAGAATGGAAATTTAAATTAACCACTGTTAAAACACAGCAAATTTAAATCCCATTGTAAATTAATTTTTGTCTGAGTAAGGATTGGACTTTTGATGAAATTTCACTGTCTGTCTCTCCAAAAATATTAGAATTTGAATTGTCATAATATTTGAAATATGAACTTGTTTGTATACTTCTGTTTGTTTTAGTGGGGAAATATTTTATGATATGTCATTGCTTCTCAAAACTTTCAACACAATTTCAGAAAAAAATTTAAATTTTTCTCTGGGCTTTTTCAATGCATTCAATAAATATTCAATAATTTAATTCTATATTCTATATTATTCTTGAAAAATACCTTGATATCCCTTCTAATAGGAATAATTTATAGGCATCTATAGCAGGAATAATTCCATTTATGAGACTGTAGGATTACAACCAAGATCATCACAACTGTAGATACCAGAGAATGTGTTTTTCTGGTGTTCTGATACTGATACTCAAAATCATTAACCTTCAAATCAGATAAGGTGTCAGAGTGTATTTTTACACAAGTAGTGATATTTAGTGAAAGTGTTGCTGAATACTGCAGATAGAAATCAAGCTATTGTTCTTCACGTGAGTTTCAGTAATTGTGAGGCTATATTACTGTGCCCTTCTTTGGGCAGAGTACAACAGAAACAATTGCTTTGTTGATAGAGACATTAATGGTTTTTATTTAGGCAACAGTGAAAGCAGCTGGTGTAAACCTTTTTAGAGAGGACAAAGTTACATAAGAAATGTTAAAACTTGAACAAATTTGCTGCTTTCCTCTTTTAATTATAAAAACTTTTTTTTTTCCCCAGGGATTCAATAATTTGTTACTTCACCAGTTCATTTTCTGAAATACCCAGTGGGAAGGTAATTCCACTTTTATTCTGGTTTATTTTTTTCTCAAACTGACATCAATATGGGGAAAAGAAGAGATTTAAGTTCTTCTGAAAGCATTACTGAGTTTGTTCATCACTAATTTTGTTCACTTTGCCGTTTGCTTATGTCCAGACAGGCAGGTCACATCTCCATTGTTATAAATTTGATGATTCACAGTTAAAGCACAATAATACTTCAAATAAGGACAACAA
>JAHLSL010000021.1:10187628-10240634 GCA_025920805.1 Petroica traversi | reverse complement strand
GGGGGGGCCCCCCCCCCCCATCTTCGCTGACTCCTACAGCCGGGCCCGGCAATCGCCCCCCCCCCCCTCACTGGAGAACTGAACCGGACTCAGACGGACTCTGAATCTACCATCTCTTCAGAGGAAGGAGAGGTTTCATTGTTTTCATATTATCCAATTTTTCCCTATACTTGTAAATATTGTATGTGTTAAATAAATAGTTTTTTCCACTTTTCTCTAAGGAAATTCTTCCCGGACCGGTAGGGGGAGGGGCGATTGGAATCGGCTCTTCCTAGAGGAGACCCCCCAGAGGTTTCCTCCTAAATATTTGCCCTAAACCAGGACAGTAACTTAAGCATTTTAGAATAACAATATTTCAAGTCAAAATAAAGCCATTTTAGACTATAACAATGAAGCATTGTGGGAAGTGGCTTTGCAATAAAACCAAAAAGATCATTTTCGTAATTTCCAATAATTCAGATTTCTGCTCAGGTTTGATGAAAGTAATCAAAGAAAGAAAGAAAGAAAAATCTCCATGTTTTTACCAATCCTACTCATTGCTACCAGAAAAGAGGACCAGTTTTGTTCCCATTTATTCTTTTTCTGTTCCCATTTTTCAAGTGTGTGTGAAATTTTCCTGACTTGGAAATCAGCCTTAGCCTGGTGTTCTTTAATAACTGCACAGAAACATAGTTTATCACAGAAAGGTCTGTAATGACTAAAGTCATTACATTAACACTTTGCTAATAACTTTAGATATATCACTTCTATTTAATAATTCAAACAAAATGTGCCAAATAGTGATATTGTAGAGACTGCATTTTCAGCTTTATCTGCAACACTCTGGTTTAGGCAACCAGTAGCTTCCAGGAAGTACAATGAATATTAATTAAGTTTTCAGCTTGTGCTGAGACTTTCAATATGTTCTGTGTTTTGGGGAGGTATCAGACTAGTGCTTTTATCCTCAATTAGCAGAAATGTCAGTTGGCGGATAAAATGAGTATAATCTGATGCTAATCAAAATTTAATAATCCCTTCTTATTATAAAGGATTTTCAGTAGGGAACTGAAATTCACCAATAAGGTTGCTCAGCAAGAAAATACTTTTGATTAGAGAGAGTGATTTACGTATTATGAAAAATAAACTTAAGGGTCAGCAGATTAACATACCATTCAAATGCCTTGCTCTGCACTTTTAATTCCACAGCAGCTTCAAAGTCTCACTGGAAATTTAAAGGTACAGAAATTATACAAAAAACACCAAGCGAAACTCTTCACATTTTAAGGACATTTTTGTATATTTGCTTGGGGTTTTCATTTGTTTTATCAAGTATTAGCGCAACATAGCATCCTGGGAGTCCTCTGCTAAACACACTCCAGTTTATCAGTGCCTTTCCTGTCTTGAGGATCCCAAACTGGATGCAGTATTTTAGATAAACCCCTACTGAGTGCCGAGTAAATGGAGATAGTCACTTTGCCCAGTTGTGTTCATACAGCCCAGGGTATTGTTGGTTTCTACTGCTGCCAGGGCATGCTTCTGCCTCATGGTCAACCTGCTGCCTACCAGAACATCACTGCCTTTTCCACAGAGCCCCTTCCCAGGCAGGGTAAAATGAAATAATTAGAAGTTACTGTAGCTGACATAGTTTAAGTCAAGCCAAGCAATTGCTTGTATGTTTAGTTAGGTTTATGCACCAGGTAGCCCTGTTTCATACATGGCTAAGTGATATCTGATGTTTCAGTCTAAAGAATAGAGTAGAAATTTAAAAAGGTGTATGCTGAGCAGATCTCCTTTCTTGTGTAAAGTACCTTTTTTTCTTTTTCCATAACAGGAAAATAAGAAATTTCCCTAAAGTGGTGATTTTGCACAGTAAAATTTCTACTCATACACTTCAACCCTACTCATTAATTCTAACGACTCTTGGAAAACGTCCAAAGCTAATATAAAGCAAAGAAAAAAAAAATTAAACAATTAATTCAATATTAGAAAAATCTAAGTAGTAAGTGCAACTCATACAGTGGAATTTTAAACTCAGAAAGGATATTTTGCATGGAAGAATAAAATCTAGTGCAATTTTCCTCCTTTTAAGCATGAGCAAATCCTTTAATGTTCTGTCTCTTGAGAATTATTTCCTGTTTATTTTTTCAAACCTGAGAACATCTTTATTAAATGGATAATGACAATAATGAAATATTTACAAAACATACACAAATGAACCATGGTAGTACTGTTTCATTTTAAAAATCTTGAAGAAAAATCTTCAAAGTTTCAGGTGCAAAGCAATGAGTTGCTGCTGTACTTAGTCAAGAATCACTTATAAACAACAGAAAATTAGGAGATTGGCTATTTGTATGGCATTTAAAATGTAAAATCTATTGTAGTCAAGGTGTTGAATAAGAATGGAAGATATATTCATTACTGGCTAATGTTAATGTTAAGCATTCATTACCCAGGGGATTTTCAGTTTTCTAATAGACTAAAGGTTGCTTACTAGGTAGTTCCATTGAGATGACTGACAGCATATTTAGGGAAAAAGCCTCTCCTGAGATAGTTCTTAAATGAATTAAAGGAGGTTCTTTTATGTTTGGGGTTTCTTTCATCCTTAAGCGCCGAAGGGAAGGAGTTTGGTGGAAAAAACCATTAAATTAGACCATATCTTCTGGAAGGCTTAGAAAGGAGTGGCTGTAGGAGCTGAAGAACACCTAGAAGTGAAGAAATAAAGCTGAATACTTGACTGGCAACTTATCAAAACAGAACAGAAAGTAAACTGAGTAGTGCAAAACTGCTGAAAAAGGTTTACTATACTTGTTTAAATGTTTTTTTGTAAACTTTTCTAGAGGCTGTCAGTTTTAAATACCATGAATTAATCTTGTATTTAAATGTTTAGTGATTCATTCCTCTGTGTACCCTTTACCCTTTTCTGTGGGCCTCTGCAGTACTCTGACAGGCCAGATACAAATACAGATGACATCTCTCTTTCTAACTGTTCTTCTCTTTCCATGACTCATTTCTCTCTGAAACAGTTCTGTCCAGCATATCACAATGGCTCATCATGATGATTAATTCAAATATGTTCCAAAAATATCCTTTGATGCAAAGAGTATTAAAGCATCAATCAGCCAGCCTCTAATTGTGATTTATTAACCTCCCAGTAAATTCAGTGATTTTCAATTCTCATTTTCTTTTTCTGTCATGAACTAACTGCTACAGATCTGATCTCTGAAAGAAAATATGGCTCATTTCCTTTTTTATTCAGTGGGCAAATATGTTTAATGGCTTCTACTGTAAGTGGGATATCTAGAAATATGGTTCTTTAACTTCCTTGGAAGAAACACAAATATAAATTCCCAAATCTTTGTACTTTTCTAAAAAGTATGTTTTTAAATGAACTTTTTCATAGAAAAAATGTGGGCAGATCCTTTTGTTTTACTTCACTAGGAATGTTGTGTAAATTCACAGAAGATTCCATTTTGATTTTTCTGTTTGAAATAATTTTGGAAGTGCTGGTTATACTGAAAAAAACCTGCGGGTTTAGGCTGGTTGAACCACGTATGGGTTCCACAACTTAATATTTCAAAACACTGTTTAACTTACCTAAGCCAAAGGAAATATCTAAGAGCCAATGGGAGTAGAGATGAGTTTACTGCAATGAATCTGCTGTCTTTATAGACCTAGCCTAGACCTTAAATGCACTAAAAATGCTTCTACCTATTAGTGCCGGTGGTTGGAACTATAAATATCTAGAGTGCTTCAATACCAATTCTTTTTTCTCTGAAAGTGAAGACAGAAATAGGACTCACAGAGAGCAATTCACTTATCTAAGCACAGGTGGGGAGTGCTGTGTGAGCCATTTTAGAGTTTCTGAGCTGAAGGAGGAACAGGTACAGCCCAAGCCTCCAAGAGGTGTGCATTCTTCTGCAAAAGGAGCCAGAGCCTGGGCTGTCAGCCTTCTGGAGCCTCAAAAGGCACTGAGCACCTCTGTTTGCTCAAGTAAATTCAGCCCACAGTGTTTATGTATGGCAGGATTTTACCTGGTTAGAGCAGGTGATCAGCAGATATATTCAGTTCTCACCTCCTTTAAGAAACAGAACAAAACCTAATATCTTAAAGACTCAAATATCACTGTAAAAGTGTTTTTTGTCACTGTAAAAGTGTTTTTTCTGTTATTTATGACCCAAAGGTGTATCCAATTTCTTTTTTTTTTTCTTCCTTTATTGATCTCCCATTTTACCAAGTTTTTAGCTAGTTTTAAGGCATATATTTCAGACTCATGTTAGAGATGAAACCGATCGCTACTGTTGCATAAGTTGCCAAAAGACATATTTTATCTAGCTATAGTACAGTATTAATCTTTCAAAAATTAAAGGTCTGCTCACAAAGAAATCTGTTTAAAGGTGTCCACAGAGTTGAATAAGACTTTAACAAACCTGGAGATGATAGGAATAAAATTAATAACACAGTGAAATAGTAAAAAAAATCCTTTGTTCTAATTGTATTTTATCTGTGACAGACTTTTTTATAATGCTAATGAAGTGAATAGCAAAAGGAAGTTTGCATTTCAGCTGATAAAAGTTTGCTTGGTTAACTGAGACGGAAAATATTTTTATCAACTTTTATGAAACATCAACTTATTTTCTAAAATGAGTGTTTATTTATATATATTTGTACACAAAAATATATTTAAAACCCCCTAAAAACATCTATTTAAATAAATAAGCCTACGGCTTTGCTCTTGCCTACAGTTCTAAAGGCTAATTGCAGTACACATAATTCAATAGTTAGATGGGGTATATGTGCCAGTAAAATTCCATGAGAAAGTGATAGAGAGAGATAAGAGAACCCCTGGTCTTGATTGTAAGTTCAGAAAAATTGTGTTACAAGCCACAACCAACAAGGTACTTAGAGATAAACTACTACTAGTTGAACATTCAATTTTTTAAAACAAAAGTAAAAAATATTGTTTACTATATTGTAAGGTTGCAGCTCAGATATTGCTCACTTGAAAATTTATGATTTTATCTGCTATTTATATAATAGTTTATGTTATTAATACCTATTGCCTATATCCTAGACCTAATTTATCCCACCTCCTCTGAGGCATGTAACTGAGGTATCTAGGACAAGGATGTAAATGCTCTGGTATCCTTTAAAATGTGACTTAGCAAATCTTAAATATTTAAAATTACACCTTAAGTTGATTTTGTACATTACATTGGTGATATCTCAGAGTATGCAAAATAAAGACTAGAAAATACCATTCATATTGTTCATCTTACTGAGCATTAGTAGCATGTTCTATTTATGTAGTTTCAATGCAGTTGAAAGTTAATGAAAGATTTATACACTTTGGATCCCCTCAAATTAGATTTTGAATGATTTTTAATCAGTTTGATGCTGAAAAGACATTACAAGAGTAAGACTGTAATGATCTAGATAACTTTTTAATGATTTATAGGAAAACTTGTATCTTGCTGGAGCATTGTACTCTTTTAAAATCACTTTCATTTTAAGCGTACCTAAAACTACCTAATATGTTGTAGCATCGTAGAGATCATGTTTTATTATAAAAATGGGATTTAACCTCCTTTTAGCCATGGCTGTATTTGTCTTTTCACATTTCATACAAGAACCATGTTCATCAGAGAAGAAATGTGATTTGCCTGTTAAAGAAAAATGTTTTCAAATGAAATTTAATTCTTGGTTACATTATGTTCTTAAGTTTTGCCTCTTTCTTACATCCTAACAAATTCACTGTGCATGGAGTAAGTAGAGAAGTTCAAAGCATCTTAATCCTCCTTTAATAAGAAATTTAATTAAATAAAAAAAAAATCTTTGAAAAAAAGTTATTTTTAAAAAATTACCCCTAATAAAGGTTAAAAAAACCCCCATTTATTATAGATTGACTCTTGATTCTCTTCAAGTATAGCATTCAGATGCTGAACTGTGATTTAATTATCATTTCCATTACCATGGTTGCCTATGAAGGCAGATTACATAAGTGTGGGGAAGGTGCAGAATTTTCATTCTTGCAAGTGTAGCTTCCTTAGAATCAGATTTCCATAATTATACATATAATGGTTATAGAACTGTCTCTTACTGGATCGAGTGGGTGGGCAAAAAAACAACTTTTCAGGCACACAAAAGCTTATAAAGATTAGACATGGTTTTGATGAATACATGAAACACTATTCAAGGGCAAGTGAGATTTCTCACCAATGTTCAGTTGAGATTTTCCTTTCTCTGTCACGCTGCAAGGGCAGAGAGCTCAGATAGTCTGCACCCCTGGGCCGTGAAGCTGCTTTAAGTAACTGTGGAAGGAGGGACTGTGATGTTGTCAAAATGTATGTAGCATATAAGGTGAAGGATAAGGGTATAAATAACACAAATGCAAAATAAAGTCAATTTCTCACAAATGAGGGAGAATAATGTAGGGATTTTTTTGCTTAGTATCAAGTAAATCTATGTAGAGAAAATAACCCACCCTCCCTCCCATATAAACATCATTTCAAGTATAAAAGTTATTTAGAAACACATATTTTGAAGTTCTAGTCCTTCAGGACCATGTTTGGTAAGATTGTATGAGTCTGTAAGACTCATGGCTACAACCCACATGACTCTTTTTTTTTTTTTTTTAATCATGACTGTATAGAGTACATAGACTTCTTACTAAATATAGCATATAATAATGACATTTGCAAGGTAAAAATCCCCAAACAGCCAAATGCTTTTGCAAATCCTGATAATCTTTACATTTTAATGCAGTACTGTGCCAGACTGCTTAGTTCCTCAAACTGGTGCTGAAGAAGAGAAGGCTTCAGGGTGACACAAGTGCAGCCTTCCATAACAAAGGAGCCTACAAGGAAAATGGAGTGGGAATTTCTACAAGTGTGTGTGGTGACGTGACATGGAGGAGAATGACTCAGAAGTAACAGAGAGTAGGTTGAGACAAAATATTAAGAAGAAAATCTTCACTGTGGAAATGGTGAGGCATTTGGAACACATTGCTGAGAGAAATTCTGGATGCTCCATCCCACATTTAAGGTTAAGTTGGGTGGGGCTTTGAACAACTTGGTCAAGTGAAAGTTGTCCCTGCTCATGTCATGGGTTAGTACGCGGTAGCATTTAAGATTCCTTCCAACTCAAGCCATTCTGTGATTCTGGGATTCTGTGATTGATTAACATAATTTCGATCATACTTTTGCAAGGTTTCATTTCAAAAATCTTAATGAGAAGAAAAGAACCACATTTCTTATTTTTATGATTTTGAAATATAGAGCAATAAATAATTTTTTTTAATGTTTAGCAGTGTTGAAGGGAGAAAGTAAATCTGTAACAAACTAACATATGGTCAGTATTTGCAATCTTGCATTCAAACTACACATACGTAACTTCCATATGTTTTTAGAAATAACAAGTACTGAAGTGTTTGTGTTGAAGACATGCACAAATCCAGAATCAAAAAGATTGCTTTACTTGTCTTGTAAGCACTGCTATGGATAAATTAATTTAGAAAAGGTAATATGAAATAGTCATTTTACCAGTGTTATTGACAAAAGGTGAGTACATTAAAAAGTAATTACAGTTATATATAACTGTATATATAACTATATATATAACTACTCACAGCGCTTATTTAATGCATTCTTTCTTCAAGATTTTTTTTCAAATAATTGATTAAAAACCTTCCCTTTTGCCTGTATACTGGCTGATGCTGACTTTTAGCAGTCATGGCCCTTTGACTTCCCTCACTGCTGATAGTTTACAACAGGTGCTTTGCTGTGCTGATCCCTGGGACAGCTCTCTCCTCCTTGAGTACCCAGTTTTTATATTTTAAAAAGACACGTGATTTTCAGGAAGGACCATTTAGAGCTGATTAAAATGTTGACTCCTGATTCTCAGTAGATTAAGTCAGAGCAGAGTGCAGCCAACAACACATTAAAGAAAAATGTGTTCTTAAGAGGTCATATAAAATCTTCTGGTAAGACTCCTCTCTGTACACCAGTTTTCTCCCAGCTGAAAGTGACACACAAATTAAGTAGGCAGTAAAACTTCTAGCAGTTCAATTGTTCTAAATATACAAAAATATACCTAGAATTGAAAAAAATAATTTGCATTGCTATCTTGTTTGTTAGTTTACAATTTTGAGTTTCTGAATAAAAGATCTTTCTTATCAAACAACTTATTTTGTTGCACAGTTCACAAAAATATAGAAATATAGAAAAAATATTGAACAGTACTTATGTATTTCATACTGCTTTTCCCAACAGCATTTCTTTAAAACTGAGAATTTTTAGTCTTCTGGATTAATTCAGTTCACATATAAAAACATTAGGAAAACAAAGGAACCTGAAAATAATTTTAAATATGGTTTTGGTTCCTTTGGGGTTTTTTGGTTGTTTTTTTTTTGTCTCCAAAGAGTCCAATATATGTTTGCAATTTCTTTATTTCTCAAAATAGTACTGGATCCTGTTGAAACACGAGGATACATTTTGTAAAGAAAAATGGCTACTGACTGGAAAAAAATGCAAGACTGAGAGTGTGTATATAACACAAGCAGACATCTTTTAAAAAGTACTGATTTTCAGAGAGTGCTTAATGATAGAGACTGAAATAGTTTTTTATGTCAATATTATGTCAGATTTTTAGGAATCCTGTCAGTTTTAAAAAAGAGACAGGGAGTGGAAATGCCTCTTGAACTGATTGGGAGTCTTATAAGGATTATAATTCTTGCTTAAAAAACTGACACAAAATTAGATTGAATGTACAGACCTGATTTTTGTCGAGTTTTGGTGGTCTTCTGCCATTAGATTATTTACTCCCAGTGTCCTCTGCTCTGTGAATGGTAGTGCATGTAGTGTGTATATTTGCCTAATGTGTTTCTTTCCTATTTCTAAGCCAAGAATGTAAACATGGGCTCATAAATGTGCCAGTTGAGTGTTCATTTTGGTTGAGCCATGCCAACTTTTTTCTGCAGAGTTACAGCAGATCAGCACAACTTCAGTCATGTGCGTTGTTCCTTAGGAAACTGGTGAACTCTCCGAGGTCACAGAGCAACAATGACATCAGCCTTGGAGATGAATGGAATTCCTTGCAGAATAAGGTGCAAATACACAAATTCTGACATCAAGTATTTATAACCTTTTTAATGAATCAATGAATGAAACACTACACTTAAAGAATCAAAAATGTATACACCTCTGTGAAAACAAAAAGCTAAAATAATTTTACAAGTGACACAGAGATATTTTTCAACAATCAAGAAGAAATTTATTCGGTGCAAAAAATACCTCTATTTTATGTTAAATTTATTTTATATTACCTTTTATATTTAATATAATTTTTATTTTATGCTACTGTTATTTTATACTACCTTTATTTTATATATAGGAAATTTTATGCAAAATTGCAAAATATGGATCTGATTCTACTTTTCTGCCCTTTTTTTCCATCTACTGAGTGCAATATCTAGAGATATGCAGTGGTCTGTATCTGTTACTTCTTCATCTACTGAAATGCAGTTTGTCTTTTATTATGTTTATACATCCTGCTCAAAAATGGGAACTCACATACTTAAAAGAGACAATTTCAAGTAAAAGGAAAAGTAGACAAAGCAGAATATAAACCTTGCATTTTGCTTTATCAGGTATGATCATTTTAGCAGGGAATATATCAATTCCTTGGTCCATTATAAGAATAGTTGTAAAATGGAATTTCTATCATCTGAAATAGTGGATACTGAAGAAATTAGTACCTCAACCAGGCTTTGAGAGAAGAAATGGAGAGGTAAGTATTAGTGATTAAGCACAGAAATGAAATTAAGATTAGTAGGTGAAAATTGTTCCTGTCAGGTTTACCATGTATTTTAAGGTGACTGCCACTACGATCTGTGATGAGTAATCTAAAAAAGGGAGGATAAATCTAACAACCAAAGTAGCAGATGGTCCATGATCAGTAAAAAGTGATTAATTACAGAAACCGCTCCAGACTTATTTTATTGTCTTGTCAAAATTCTGACAGAAATTCAACAAAATATTCAGCACTTAAGTGAATCAGTGACTTCAGTATTACAAGATTGGCCATAGATTGTAAATTTGAAACTACACTGGTGAAAAATGGCAAACAATATGGAACTAATTTATTATCCACAGTAATAAAGTAGAATGTTGATACAATTAATAAGGTGTAAAAGAGGTGTAGTTCAATGTACAGGAAGTCATGATGAATTAAAACCAATAAGAAATTGCGGGGCAACTTTAGGTCACAAATTGCCATTGCCAATAACCAATCTAATATGAAATGTAAAAAGAATGACATTTTTAACACCATCTTTTTAGGCTAACTTCTAGTGATTTTAGTCAGTGTAGAGCCAATTATTAACTCTCATTTGAAAATGCAAGCAGCCTGTCATCTTCAGAACAAGTTTGCAGAATTTTATCACCCATTCCAAGTTGAAATTGGATTTCATGTTATTTCAATGTGTGAAAAGTCTTAACTATTGAAGCACAGAAATTGAAAAAAATTTCCTTTATAAATGTTTGTTGGTTTTTTTTTTTCTGTGTAGGAAGGATAATTTGATCTTTAGTCTGCCACCATGAAAGAATTAAACCAGTAAGTAAATACATAATGTAATGAGTATGGAGCAAGGGAAATGCAGTTCATAAACTTCTCTCATGCCAAAATTTACCATCACATAACCATTCCTTTTATGCATGGGTTTGGAGTGTTTCAGGAGACATGAAGCCTTACACTCATTCAATTATGACAAAAAGAAAAAAAAAAGGCATGATCTTGTGCAGCAGATATATAGAGTATGAAATATCCTTATTTGATTAAGTTGGCTTCCTACTTTGAATTGCATGCAGTAGTTTCTTTGGTCTACATTCCCACAGAGGTCTAAATATCCCCTTTCTGTGGAGCAAAATAGTTTCTAGGAAGCAATTTTGGGAAATTCTCTCTTACATATTAAGCGACTAGATTGGTGGAATACAAATTAGCCAAAAAGCCCTTTATTCATATATTGGTTATGAATTTCCACACGCTTTTTTCTTTTTTTTTTTCCCATAAACATCTTCATGGAATGATCAGATGCCATAGAATTAATGACTATCATTTCTAATTGGCTTAGCCTTGGCTGGCAGTGGGTCTGTCCTAGAGCCTCCTGTCTTTGCCTCTGCCAGACATGAGAAAAGTTTTTGGCAGTTTCTCAGAGAAGCCACCCATGTAGCCCCCCTGGGCTACCAAAACCTGGCCACACAAACCTAGTACAGTATTAAATAAGGGTGATAAGTTTTTATTAAAAAATAAAAATTAATAGCCAGTTACAGAGAATTGTGAATGTTCAGGATTGATGGGACATTTTTCACTTATGATTGACATAACCTCAAAATATTCAAAAAGGAGATCAGAAAAGATAACTTTGCTGCTTATAAAGACATATTAAGTGGGAGACTGAGGTTTATGTAAGATCTTTTTAGAAGAAAATGTAGTTGTGTTCATTATTGCTCCTACATAAAAATATAGAAGCTGGAAAGCACTCCACAAAATAGGAGAAAAGAACCAAAAGCTTCACAAAGTTATTAACCTTCCTTTGTAATTTTGAGTTCAACCTCCAGTTGTCAGGATAATTTCCTTTAGAGTATATCTAGAGAGGAATTTTTAGGGAAATTAATTAAAATCGATTATTGAGTTTAGTTTATGGAGGGCTAGTTAAAGACTATTGGCTCCCTATTCAAAGATTAAAAGACATTAAAAATCAGAACTGAAGTTAAATTAAAGAGCTTCTAACTCACCTGGAAATGAAGTGAGTTGAATAAAGAATACTTTCCATGGGAAGAAGAGTCACAGTAAGTGTTTCATGTAATATAATTAATCAATTTAAAATTTTGTTTAATTTGTGTGGACTTTCTTCATTGTCTTTTAAGACAGGGAGGACTGATCTTCATGGATCATTTATTAGAATATTTATGAAATACAGAGTATTTATTTCTATATGAAAAGTGGTTTAATAATTAAAAGTAACATTTCAAAACACTTATTAGAATCATCAGGAAAAATAATAACAGTGTACGAATCTCTTCACATAGAAAGAGTTAAATGGTATGATCTGAGATTAAATGCGTAAAAGAGAAATACCAGATTTGATGAAATAGAAAAGAAACCCTAAGATATGGTAGCTTATTCTTTTACCTTTCTTTCTTTTCCCTTGTTTTTGCTTTCCTGAATCTGTATCTCTGCCTTTTAGCACAATAATTACAGTTACACATTTTACTTGGAGGAAAAAAGGCCACTAATCTAAAAAAAATTCAAGTGTATTTCAAACCTGCAAAATAATATGGAGTATTTTCAGACAATGTCTTTCTTCTGGGAGCTTAAATTGATATTAGACATGCATAGGATTTAAAATGACATTTGGTTTGCATAAGCAATTTCTGCTCATCAGCTTCATCAGTGTGAAATCATTTACCTGTTGATAAAGATAAAACCATATTATTTATGTCCAGGTCTATTTCTAATAGTATGATGTAATCATTAATTTGAAATCTGCAATATTTATTTTTATATATAAAGGGAAACTGTATTATCTTTCATTGAACTATAATAGCAATTTAAAAATAAAGTTCTGTCAATAATTATCTTATGTGATTTAATTTTATTACGAAGTTTATTCTGAAACAAGTCAACATATTACTCAGATAGAGTGAATTTTGATTCCATATTTAAAATAACTGTAATTAACTTCAATGTCCTCTTTATTTTGGCTTTACATTAAAATCTATTTTTTTCACAAATTGTGAAAAAAAAAATTTAGAGGTTCTGTTCCTCAAAATAGGCTACTGTCATAGGTTAAAAATTACCACTTTTTGTTTATTAGGAAAGAAAGTTATTTCAAGGTTTCATATCACAAGGATTAAATAAATTAAGAAAATAACTGTCTATATATGACTAAATGACCCAAATATTATAGGAAATTACAATTTCCCTCTTCTGACATAAACCCATTTTTACCTGAGTAGCTGCAGTTTGGAAACTACTTTTGTTTTAAAAACAACTGTATTATTTCCTAGTGTTTTTCATGAGTGTCAGAAAATCTAGTAACATGCTAAAACAGCTATTCAGAACATAGTCTAGATTGCAGTAAATAATACCACTTTTTTAATACTTTCAGCACATTCAAGAGAACTTGCTAAACCTCCTTCTTTTAAAGACATTTTTAGCTTTTGTGTAAGTCAGACTGATGGAACTTTCATAGATTTATGTAATATCCTGAGTTAGAAGGGACTCACAATGATCATTGAGTCCAACTCCTGGCCCTGAACAGGTCACATCAAAAGTCGCACCATGTACCTGAGAGCTTGTCCAAACACTTCTTGAACTCTGCCAGGCTTGGTGCCCAACCACCCTTGGGTTAAGAGCCTTTGCCTAACTTCCAACCTAAACCTCCCCCAACACAACTTCCTGCCATTCACTGTGATAGAATATCTTTCTATTTTCTGTGAAAAATGAAGAAGTTTTTGTGGGAAGGGTGGTAGTGTTGAGGGATTGATATTGATTTTTCACACTGCTTTTGAACAGCCATACTCACTTAGCTCTTTGATTCACACAAATAAGTTTATCCCTGAAGAAGTTTTGCCTACACTGATCCCTAATTCCTCAGAGTTTCTTAATTAATCAATTAGAATTTAGGGTGCCTGTGTTTTGTTGAGATAATGCTGTTTCTTGGCATTCTGCAATAATTTCTGGGGTTTTCTATGTTTTGCTTGTGCATTTATTTATTTTTAAGTAAAGCTGAATATTTTCGAACATAAATAAGAGCTATTCCCCAGAATAAAAGCCATCTTATTCTCACTGTTCTTCTAGTCCTAAAAAGACTTGACATGAAAGGCCTGTTATTTCATCTAGTCCATTTCTCATTTCATGACTTTTCCCTGAGTTATATCTGCTAGCTATTTGTCTACTTTTCCCAATGACAATGAACCATTCCACATATATGCCTATATATAGGGAGAAAGAGAGAGAAGGAGAGAGAGAGAGGAAGTTAGGTCTTGTTTTCTATATCATTAAGCATGCCACTATTTGACTATTCCACACCCTCAAATTATATAACAACAACAATGTTAATCACTTTGAAAAATAAGGAATTTGGCAAGCTTAAATTGTCCATTAAATGTGATATTTTTACCAGCAATGGGTGGAACATAGGAAGGTATTATTGGATGTTACTGATAACTTCAGGATTTTGGACTTCATTTTTAGTATTGTCAGTCATGTAAATAAGTTTTCCATATTTGAAAAAATAAATGTCTTGTATAAGTTACTAATTTGCTGAGATAAAGAGTGAGACCAATTTGTCTCTCAAATAGCCTCTCAATTTGTTTTGTTTTTTTTTTTTTTCAACTACCATATGTATTTAAGAAGGTTCATCCTTTTGCTGCCAGGGAATTCATATCAGTGGGACTAGGCATATATTTAAAAGGAGTCACTTTCCACCTGCTTATGGAAAAAATTGAGCGTTGTGTCTGAGTGCTACATAACTAGCCATTTATAGGGATACTTCTTGCTATTTTCCACTCTCCCTTGTGCAGGTACTTATCATGTTAGTTCACTGCTTCAAATGATCATGAATTAAAGAAACAACAATCTTAAAACACAGCAAAAGACTACATTTTTTCATTGCTCTACTGGTTTAATTATAGTGAAATATTTTGCCAGCTGTATATTCAGAATGAAAAATTTCATATGTTTTCCAAATGTCATCAGATACTGTACCTAACCATCCATATGGTAAAAAAAATAGCTAAATAAAAAAAAAAAATCCTATTTCACATATCATAATATAATTAATGACAGGTGTATCTGGGCTATCCAATAAATATTAATGCAAGTGAGAAATAAGGAAATAAACTTAGAAGGATTTGATTCAGATTTCACCAAACATGTCAGAGATTTTAAAAAAAGGTGCTTCTTACTGCTGTAAAGTCTTCTTCATTTGGAACATATCAGGCAAGTATAGGGAAAAATAAATCCAAACCCAACCCAGAACAATTCAAGTTTCCTATCAGATAGACGTTCTCAATGATAAATGTCTGCAGGCTACCATGAAATAAAACAATTTAGTAGTCTCCCATATTGGTTAGATTTGACATAGTTCTCATTTTACTAAGCTAAAGTCTCTTCTGGTTTTTTTCTGTTTTTAAAATATGGGATTTGACTTCATTTAAAAGTTTGATTTTTGAAAGTATAGTTAACACTAATTTAAATAATAATTATATCTAGTTGGCCTGATTATAAATGGCTCCTGCAAGTTTTGCTGTCTTCTCTCAGATAGGTTTAATTTTTTTCCTATATATGAATTTAGTCTAGAGCTAAATCATTTTAGAAAATCAAACATATTCATTGGCTTAGTAACCCAAGGGGTCCAAATCCCTATGGTGTCTGTAGGGTTAAACAAGTTGTAAAATGTTTGCAAAGAATTCTGGTAAGAAGAGGATCCTGGGTGGCCTTAACAAGAAGACAGTGCACAGGCCTGGGAAAGTGATTATTCCCCTCTATTTCACTCTCATGGGGCTGAGGCTGAACTCCTGTGTGCAGTTCTGGGCTCCTCAATAGGCAGAGAACCAGGCTGGCCTGGAGACCATTGAGTAGAAGAGGTTGGAGACCTGGCTGAAGAAGAATATAATCACTGGTTTCAACTCCCTCTTTTTTTGGTTGAAGGAATGGACTATTCTCAGAGTTGCAGGGTGAAGAGGTGACTTCAAGCTACAACAAAGGAAATTTCCATGAGACTGTAGAGATGAGTTTTCCACAGAAGAGTGGTTATGTGTAGAGTCAGAGGCCCAAGGAGGTTGTAGTAATTCCCATCCATGGGGATATACAGAAATTGACTGCAAATGTCCTGGACAACATGTTCAAACCTTACATGTCTTTGAGCAAGAGCATGAATTAAATGACCTCCAGATCTGACTTCCAGCCTAAAATCTTCAATAGGTCTATGAATTCAAGAAGGGCATGCAGGTTTTACAGAAGCTGTTGTATAGATTCATTTCTATTGGGGAAAAACATCCATCATTAAAAACATATATTGCATAACCACTCCATGGTTTTGTTTATAGAACGCAGAACACTTTATTCACAAACCTCATTCTTGCATTTAGAAGCCACAGGCTTAAATTCTGAATCCTTGTCTCCTGAGTTTTAGAGAGAAACAGTTCTGCTTATACCATCAAAAATGATGAATATTACATAGAACCAAAGTTATGTGCTTTCAATTAAATTTTATTAATTCAGTGAATGCTTATACTATTTCAACAACACAAATCTTGGATCATTACTAGAATTTCTCTGTGATGGCTCATTTCTTTCTTAAAAAAAATCTTATTTCTCTATCCTGATCAATACTTTTCAAAACTAAAATTAAATTTTTAGAGATTAGTGTACAAATGTCTCTAAAGTACTTTTTTCTTTCTACAAAGCTTGAATTAAATGGGAAAAGATTGCAAAAAAATATATTTGGAATCCCTCTGTAAAAGAAAGTTAAAGGAAAAAATATCTGAAAAAATCCAGTGGAAAATCACCTTTTTATAGCTTTACAATAAAGCAGTGTGGATTAATTTTTGTCTTTATTTGACTTCAGTACAGAGTCTTTTCTTTCAATGTTATTTATTTATTATTTTAGTACATAAATGTATTTTTTATTACTATTGTTGTTATTTCACAGTGCATTTTTTAAATATTGGAAAGGTACACTACCTTTTATTGTCCTAGCTTTTCTCACAATTTCAAATAAGGACTAAGACTAAATGTAATATTTTTGGCAAATATTATTTGCTCTTTTTAAATTTAATTTGCTTATGAAGAATCATGCTTACAAATTGTGCTTCAAAAGTGATTACTGGAATATAAGGTGTCATGGGGAAAAGTTGACACAATAGGTGTTATTTTATTTCTAAATGGTCTTGATTTAAAGGCCTGGTTCACAACTTCCCTTCTCATGGTTAATAATAGGTTATGTTTTACATAAAGTTGTCATAAAAGGGAATCTCAAGCACTTTACATTAGACATAGATGACTGTTCCACTGCTTTGCCAGGATCTTGAGGTTTTTGCATGTAATGCAAAAACAAAGAAGAAAAATAAAAAAAAGAAAGAAAGAAAAAAAAAAGGTGAAAATTTAAATGAGAAGGAAGAAGTGGTATTGAATACATCTGTCTTAAAAGTTTAAATGATCTTTCAGCTTATTTCAAATAATGACAAGATGTACAGTAGAAGTTAATGGCAGTTGCTAGGGAAAGTCAGCAAGCAACTAGGCAGGAGCAGTGTTCCCACTGGGGTGAATTTACCGCTTCTTACAGTTTTATAGTATAATAGAAGATAATTTGAAAATAAGGAGGACAATAAAGTTTATTGCCCTTTTGGGAATTGGAAAGTTTTTCTGGCCAAAGCCCATCAGGTTGCTTGAAGTAATTTGTAAATTAAGTATAGTGATGTATACTGGAAACATTGCTGTGAAAATAACTGTTTTACAGACATTCTATAATTTTTATATGAATCTTTCTAGTTCTTGAAAACACAGATTTTGTCATGTACTCTGTCTTCAAAACCAGTCTGCTTTAATAGAATCAGACAGTTATGAATTATTTAGATGATGATTTGACCCTCTTCTTCACTTTATAACTTTCTTGAACATGTTTTGCATTTAAAAATCATTCTCTTATGGCTGTCAACATTTGAGTCTTGATCCTACATGACCTACTTGTATACTTATTATCACTACTGAGAATAATCCATGGAGTAATCTTGTTTAAGTATTCAACATTGTACAATAAAATATTGTGAACAAGCCTTATGACCTGATTCTAAGTAAGTGGAAATAGAGCTCCGAAAGGAGGATGACAAAAGAAATAATTTGGGAAATATAGCCCTTATCTTCAGAGGTTTGTGTTGCTAGGTCCTAGGAGGGAACACTGGATCATAAACTCTTAGTCCTCAACTGTAACAGAAAATCAGAATGATGGAGAAGAAATAAAAAATACAGAAAGAAAAAAATTTTAAAATGGATCAACCCCATTTTAAAACCAGCTGTGTTTTTTCTTAATCTTCCCTTCATAAGGTCTTTCTGGGAATTTACCAGTCTACATGTATCTAGAAATCTTGTTCTGTTTTCTGTCTTCAGAGTGTGCAAGGCTGATTGCACACATTTTAATTTTTTTGCCCTAATTCTCCTGTTAAGTTAAGGAGCTCATCTCGGTCCCTGGAGCATGCACTTAAAAAGGGAAGGTTTTTTGCTATACCTCACTTTTTTGGATCTTGTCAGTTTTATAGTGCCTATGCCTGGAAGTCGAATTGTGAAAAAATTGTCAAAATCAAATTCAGTATTAGTGACTAAAACAGATTGAAACACACCAGTCTTTCAGCTGATGCTGAGCCATGCTTGCACATCATAAATGCATTTAGTTTTCCCTTTTTTTTCTTTGTGACTTTTTTCTCACTTCACTTTCTTTTTCCTGGCAGGTAGGCCAGACACTGGGAGGTGACACAAACAGCTGACACTAAGTGACCAAAAGAACCACAGAATCAGAATATTCTGAGTTGGAAAAAAAACATAAGGATCTCCTATTCCAAATATTAAGTGACTGGCCTGTATGAGGATCAAACCCACAAGCTTGCTGTTAATAGCACCATGCCTCACTGTCTGACATAATGTGATGTCATGCTCAGGAAGGAAAAAAAAAAAAAAAAAAAAAGAGAAATGAAAAATCATTCACTTGGAGAGGAATAGTCCCAGGTACCAGCGCATGTCTGAGGAGCACAGAAAGGGGTCTTGGAATCCTGGTGGACACCCAGTTGAACATGAGCCAGCAACTCTTGTGGTTAAGAAGGGCAAATCATGTCAAAAGCCATATTAGACAAAGAATTGCCAGCAGGCTGAAGGAGGTGATCCTATCCCTCTCTTCAGCACTGGTGAAGCCACATCTGGAGTGCTGGGTCCAGTCTGGGCTCCTCACTACAAGAGAGACAGGGATGTACCAGAGGCAGTCGAGCAAAGGGCCACCAGGATCATGGAATAACTGGAGTTTCTCTCCGATGAAGACGTCTCAGAGAGCTGGGACTATTCAGACTGGAGATGTAAAGTCTCAGGAGGTATCTTATAAATACTTGGAACAAATAGGCAAAGTGGGTAGAACCAGGCCCTTCTCAGTGGTGCTCAGCTGCATGAAAAGAGGAAATGGGCACACACTGAAACTTGAGATTGATTGAACACTGGAAAAGGGTTGCCCAGGGAGGCTGTGTAGTATTCATCCTTGGAGATCTACACATGGTCCTTGAAAATCAACTCCAGCTGGCCCTGACTGAACAGAGAGGTTGGACCAGATGATCTCCAGAGTCCCCTACCAACATCAACTACTCTGGTTATGTGAAAATTCACTAAGCACATGAAAATGTAAGTAGAGGAAAGAAATGACAAAATCCAGAAAGTTTAGTAATAGAACAATGTAGAAGTAACAATATAAAGGCTGAGGAAAAAAATTACATAATTTTTCAAAGAATAGGTTCTGCCTTTGTGCCATCTTGCCCAATAAATACTTTTTAATAATATCCTGATGTAGATGCACTGGTATGAGGATTTATATATGGCAGTTTGTAAATACCAACTTTTAAAATTTGAATTCAAATGAAAATCAGTGGGATTTTTGCTTTGTTACATATAGGTGGCTGTGAAAATCTCAGATTCTCTTAATGTTCCCAGAGCTCATAGACCTGATCAAAACAATCCTTCCTTAAATTTCTGCAAGATTCTCCCTTCCCATTATTCTGTAAAAATTCACAAATCTTTCATCTTGTAACTTCTTCGTTTCTTATAATTTCCTTTTGTCTTCATTTTTTCACATTTTCTCAACATGGGTAACCCTCCATTCCTTTTTCTACTTCCATTTTCTTTTCATGATTATAGACAGAATATCTGTTTGTTAGGAAACACTTTCACCATTAAATCCTTTCTAAAAGTCACTTCAGTTGCAAAATACAAAACCATACCAATATTAGATTTAAAACTCTCCCCTGCATTTCTTCTCTAAACTTCTCAGCATGCCCTCCCAACATCCTTTTTTGTCTCTAAGATTTAAGCTTCTTTGGACTACAGATTGCATTCATTCTGAGTAGCTGTTAATGCTTTACAGTTAGGGAGTAATAGTTGTCTGAGGTTTGGTTTCCGTTTTCATGCAAGACACACCATCTAGGCAAGAGAATATATGTATTAGTATGAGGACAGGGATTAGAGTTCTCATTTATGATTGGCTAATGGCACTGTAGAGTGATTTGTAAACCTGATTATACCTAGTGATTGATAATGCTTCATTTATTTCAAACAGCACAGTGCCAAGACTAAAAGAATCAGCCAACGAAAACATCACTTCATCATTCAGATAACTCACATCCACTTTTTTTTCCTACTTTCAGCTGTATTAAAACATTTTAAAAATAAAGTTCTTGAACAAAGAGCATCATGGTTCTGATTTAAGGCTCTTCTCAGCTGAAAATTATCCATACCCAATAGGAATGACATTTTAGTTTTAGACTGCTAAAGTGAACTTTATTAGTATGTCATTAATCATTGTCTTGGAGGTGACACCTGGGGAAAATGATTCAGTGGAGATTAGAGCACTCAAATGTAACACTGAAAATATCACATTTATTTCCAGCATCAATCAGTCAATGAAACACATATTAACAAAAAATGACATTTATTTACATTCAAATCTGTTCATAACACAGTGGCACTGCTTTCTTTTCAGGATCATTTTCTGTTTTTTTTAAATTTTATATTGAGTTTATAGTTTGTATAAAAACATAGTGTTATCAATGTAATACTTTTAAAATATGTAATTAAACATATTTGAAAGAAGATTGAAATTGGAAAATTGTGCCAAAGAGAACCATTTGCTGGAAAACAAGTATTTAAAAAAAAAAAAATCCTCCTCTCCATATAATCTACAGGCATTGCTGCATAGCTAATACGTAACTCCAAAAGTCTGAAATTCTGTTGACTTTTTTAGACTTTCCAGATTTTGCAATAATAATAATAATAATAATAATAATGATAATAGTAATAATAATAATAATAATAATAGTACCCAGCCAAGCAATAAACAATTTTTTTTAATTTTTCATGAGAAAAAAAAACCAAAGCCAACAAATTTAGAACATCTCCCATGAAAGAGCTGACATCATAGTAATGGCGTATTAATTCTTATCTTTCAAAGAGCAATAGATTACGACTAATTTATTTAAGTCACGTGACTTTTACTAAACAGTACAATTCCTCTTTTTTCTTCACTCTCTCTTTAACATTTGTCTTTATATCACCTTTACCAGTCTCAGGGTGCCATAATCTATGGCTTATAACTTAACTTCCTTCCCTGTCTTTTCCTTGGGAAGTCATTGTTAAAACTGAATGTAGAGGAAAATCACCCTTTTCCAAAGAAAGAGTTATATCATTTTTTATTATAGGATAAGAAAGTTGGCCATTTTACTCTTTAGGGTTTTTAAAAAGAAATACTGTCCTGATGCAATAATAAAAAAAGGAAGTCACAACAAATAAAAATCAAGCATATATGGTATTCACATTTACAGATTTACAAAAAGCCCACACCTCTGTAAGTATTCAATATTTTTATTTTGAATATTTTTTTTTATGTTAACAAAAATAACAAGATATCTAATGCTATCTAATTCTTAGTGGAAAACCTAAAAAAAATCTCAGTATGTTGTGCTGCCGTCTGGAAATATATTACCTTCTCTATTCTCCCCTCTTGCACTAAGGTAGTGGGTAGAAACATAAATTCTTGGCAATGTCAGAGAAGCATGTCTATAAATAACTGTATAGAATAAATATTACAGAGGTGCACACTATTCCACAGTTACTATGACTCAAAGCTGATGTAAAGGTTGTGTGTTTTATGTATGTATGCAATTCATTTAAGGATATTGAATGTACACTTACAAATAGAGAATTTTAAATACAATGCTCTCTCAGAGACAAGTGAAATGTTCATTTAGAAAATGAATGGCTACAATAGAATCTATAATATAAATGTGATTCAGACCTCTTAACATGCAGGGGCAGTTCAAGAAAGTGAGAATGAATTGGTATCTATGACATCAATTTAGAAGGTAAAGCCAAAAAATAATATTACCCATCTAGTTACTCTAGTCAATAAAAATGAGCTCCCTGGCACTCCCTGGAGTCCAGATATATTTGCTTTACTGCACTTCACAGTAAGAATTGTCAACACACATCAGCAAATCCACAAAAGGAGCAGTTTGAATAACTAAAGCTACAAGTCAAAAATTTATTTGAGAAATAAATATTTTTTCTTCCTAGAAATAGATTCTTATTATCCACACAACTGTTTTTCCTCATGCTGGCAGCAGTGGTAATAGGAAATAAACATTTGTGCCTCAATGAGGGCTCTGGGAGTATGAAATGTCTAGATGAAAGACAATGAGAGAAAGTACTGGAAACTATAAAGAAAATGAGTTATTTGGAGTAGAAGTAACAAGTTGAAGTCTGATCTCTCTAAAGAAAATACTTCCTAAATATAACTTTTATTCCTGACTTTGAAACCACATGTTTCCCGTGCAAAGGCACCTCATCACTGACAGTGGCATTTCAGGATCAGATGAGGGCAGGATGCTCTTTAGGGAACAGCAGCAGAGCTCAATTTTCTTGCTTGTCTTTTCAAGCAGACATAGGCTACCCTTAGAGCTGAACTTTTTATTCCTCCACCACGATAGAAAAGGCAGAACTGCTCCCAGGTGTAATGCCCTTTCCTTTATATGGCAAAGAGCCCAAAGAGCCCATCTTGAATTGTATGACAACTACAAAGTTTGTAAAGCAGAATGGTCTTAAATAAAGGTGTTTTATGAACATACAGTTGAGCTCAGAATGAGATAAAGAAAGCATAGCAAACACTAGATTTCCCTGAAAGTACGCAAAGCATGGTAGAAACAAACCTCCTTGGGCCTACTGCTTGAGTCTTTGCAGTGGTGCAATGATTATAGAACCAGCACAAACAGAACAAAGCAAGCAAAACCACAAACAACTGCATTTTAGCCAACACAAGTATACACTTATGCAGAAAAGAGCATGTGCTACTAGAGCTGGAATCAACCCCCTAATCAAAGGAAAAGTATCAAGAGTATCTCAAGGTATTTTAAGTATTAATATTTAACAGAACCTATTTTGCTTGAAATGAACATCAGGAATTCACTTACCATTATCACAAACGTGAAATCTAGCATGGATGGAGTCAAATTGTAGCTGGTTGCTACAGATTGCTACAGCAACATGCAAAGGTTGAAAATGACATTCAATGAAGTCAAAAGTCAGGAAGCTGGTATTATAACTGTCTTCTTTGTTCATTTTGTATTATTCTACTAACTGGGATTCCTGATGTTTCAAATACAGTCCAACAAAAGGTGTTTAATCTCTCTGTGTATGATTTTGCTATGGGACTATTAAGTGTTTAATACATCAAAATGTATTTTGCTAAACTGCAAACTGAGGTAACTCGCTTTTTCGTATATATTAGTGAAGCAATAATAATGTTGCATGGACTGCAACTTCAAAATGAGCTTTTGAGGTAATATTGGAGTAGAATCCTGATATGCAAAACAGAGTATTTTTCCTTCTGTGAAGTTCTTATATTTTAAAAATTGTGACAGGGTGATAGCAGTATCCTCTGGGTCATAAAACAGAGGTCTTTTTCCACTTTCCTAGAAAACTTGATAAAAGATAAAGTAGTCTATTGCTGACTTTTACATTTCTCTCTGACTCCTCTTTAAGTAATTTAATGCCTTCACACTACTCTTCTCAAAAGAAAAATGCTCTGAATTTTTTTTACTGGGAGCCTCACCTCAGTGACTTTCATCTTTACAAGTTCCACAGCTGCAAACTCTTGTTTTGAGAAACAACAATTCAGCAAAATATTGATTTATTGACTTCCTACTTATTCCTTAGCTCGTTTAATTTATTAGCCAAAGCCACCTTTGCTCTCCTTGTGGTTGATAACATATAGCATGCATTAGAAGTGTGCTTTGCTGGTCCAAAAACTCTGCACTTGTATGACTGGAAACATACACAGCAGAAAATGACAGAAAGCCAGTTCTGGTACAGCCATGGTGTATTGACTTTTGCAGTATGTATTCATCTGTGGAATATCCAAAGTGACCCCTCAAACAGAGATATTATTTGTGTAAAATGTATTGAAATATCTAATCCAGTTATTAACTGTGCTGCAAATAATAAGAAACTAGAAATCAGATAGAAACAGAGAGAGAAAGGGCCACAGCAAGCTCAAGAGAGATTTAGATATGACTGAACCAGCTTCTCAGGGATTACTCAGCTTCTATGACAGCAATGATTTGATCAAAAATTTTTCCACCAGCATGGGAAGGTAATCACAGGTTCCACTCACTTTCTGCTTTCTATGGAAGTTTTTCTCTATTTTTTCAAAAAGTGAGTTAATTCACATCATATTCTTAGAGTCAAAATGACGTGCATTACAGTTACTGCTTTGCCTTTCAATTCTTCATGTGATCCTTGTGCCACTTAAAAAGACCTCTTAACTTCATGGTGAAACTCCTTGGGATAAAAATTTCTAGAAAGACTGAGTCTTTACAATGGATGTTGTGGACATTTTCACAATGCAGATTCTGTTCTCCTTCCATTTTTGTTCTCAGTAACTCTAAACTGAAACTTAAACCTGTACATTTAGATCAGTAGAACTGCATGGGCTTTAAAGGAGTGAAAGCGGATTCAGAATTTTGCACACAAATCATCTTCTTTATTTTATACACTAAGGAGTACGAGACAAATTGAAAATGAAATATGAATGTCTAAAAGTAGCTTTTTGTCCACTGTGGGTCACTTGACTTCAGTGGAAGTAATTTTCTTTTACCATTTCACTAGTCCTCCTGCTGTCTTCTTAGAGGGTTGAAAAGAAAAAGAGGATCATGTCATTGCAAGCCAGGGAAAAATTTACTGAGGGTTTTGCAGCAAGTAATTTCTTTGTAAGAGCCTACATTTTTCATTTTTGAAACATGTTAAAATCCACCAATTTTTTTAACTAGGGCATTTTTTTTCTCTAGAGTAAGCAAACTAATAAACCATATTGAGAAATAGCATAAAAAAAGAACACCTGTGCCGTAAGGAGATAACAGATTACCCAAAAGAATATAGAAAAGGAACATATTGCCTAACTAACCTCTTTACATTTTTGAAAGAGACAAAAAAATGATGACAATGGCAGCTGTGATGAGTGCATTTACTGGAACTTTATTAGTCCTGTGGTAAATTATAGGAATATGTTTTATCTTCCTTTGACATTCATAGTATAAGAGATTAAGGGATGAAAAGCTTAATATTATTTTGAAAAATATCATAAAGATGGTTTTAATATCAATGGGAAGCTGCAACGCTCACGTCCTATCACCAGATCAGGGAATGGTACATAGATGGAAAAGATATACCAAACACATAGAAAACCTGCTTAAATCCTCTATTTATGTATAAATTTCTTGGCAATTAACAACCTGTTGAATGCTCTGATGATTTAAAACTTTGAACAAGTGGTTAATGAAGACAGCAAACCTGAAAAGGCATTCAGGTTGATAAGACATCTGTTTAATCAGCTTCACACATTGCAAACGAAGTCTAACATTGAAGGACTTAAGGTATCACCCAAGCAATTTCCAAATCAAGTAGAAATTGAAGGAAAGTGGAAGTTTTTAAAATTCTTCTGTGAATTAAATGGATGAAAAAGCCTAAAAAGTATACAGGTTACTATGCAGAAGTTCATAAAGAACATTTCAGAATTTAAAATGGGGAAAATCTTGCCATTTTTCAATCATAAAAAAATTCTTGTTAAAGAAAGGTAAGCAAGTACAAGTGCTTTAGCACAAAATTTATGGAATTTTTCCCTATATTGATTCTTCAGAACAATTATGAAATATTGCTCCAAATTTCATGAATCTAGGGTTAAATAGGACCTTTAAGAATAAAAGATCTTTAAGACTAGAATTTCAGCACAGACGCTTTTTTTTTTTTTTTTAGACAATATGAAACTAAAACAGGCAGACCACAAAGTAACTGCATTTTTCCTTTTGGTTGGAAGCCATGCAAGACTGGAAGATTCCAAATGATGGTGTCACATTGTCATACTTTGCTACTTGTGTTCCCATGTCAGGAACAAAATTATGGGGCCTCTCTTACCAAAGATTCCTTGGTTGTCATAGAAATTTGGGATATTGTCAATGGTTGAATACCTGCTCATTTTGTGAATGTTTCTAAAGAGAAGTCAGCTTTTAAATTCTGGGTTTGAAAACACAATTATCCCACTGTAGTAATTCCTCCTTCAAATGTGACCCTGTGACATCTGGATCTACCTATTCATTATTTTCCTGTTTTCTTTGGTTGTCTTCTAGAGAACTGCACTGCAGGATTTGATTCACAGGGAATTGTTTGTCCTCTGTATTTGCTGAACATATAAAATATATTCCCACAGTACACCGACTGATGAATTAAAAGCTTAATAATTAAATTTAGAAACTAATTAAACCTCTATATGTTACATGCATCTATATTGTCACAATATTTACTGTATTGATTTTTCTGAATGCCAGTGAGAGCTTTGTTATGAGTGATTACAAAATGTATTTTAAAGTTAATTTAAAAATTATATTAAAAATTAATATTTGCACACTCCCAAAAATTGTGCATTAAATAATTCCTAAAATTAATTATGTATAATAAATTTAAGATTTCCACAAGGAAGACCTTATTGAGATTAAATAAAAATGTTTTTAGTTTGTTGAATGTAGAGCATCAGTACCAGAAAGAGTGGAATTTCCCTCTGAAATGTCAGTACATTGGAAATGGAATAGGCAAATGTTACAACACTGTTTGAGACCTTCTCAATTCAGCAGAAAACGATGATGGTTCATG
Source organism: Petroica traversi (assembly GCA_025920805.1). Classification (NCBI taxonomy): domain Eukaryota; kingdom Metazoa; phylum Chordata; class Aves; order Passeriformes; family Petroicidae; genus Petroica; species Petroica traversi. Next base: position 10,213,655 of record JAHLSL010000021.1, on the reverse strand, counting down.
ACTTTTACTGGAGTTGTGCCATACAGATAGTAAATAATATCACCTCAAGACAGGAAAAGTACCCCAGTTTTCTTGATAGTCTCCTTTGTCTGTATATAAAAAGATTATTTATGATAGAAATCTGGAATTGTTTTGAAGTAACATAGAGAATAGAAAAACTAAGTTCTTTGTGAGGGAAAACAGGGAGGTCTACATCTGCTGGAGTTTGAGACTAGAAAGGAATTATTTTCCTAGAAAGAAAACTTAAGAGGGAACAGTCTATCAAGTTTTATTTTAATTAAAGTGAGAGATGAAGGTGTAGGAGCATTAGTTTTGTTTTTCTGTTTGAAAAAAAAAATACTAAATAGGCTATTAAAGTACATTTTCAGTCACAGAAGGTCCAAATGAAGTTGTAATATCTAAAAATCATAGCAACTTAAACTGTTCCTTCTGACTCCTGAAATGTTTTCACCAAAAGCACTGCATCACCACTCAGAGTATCTGAGATTCGAAGCAAAGATATCACAACTGAAATTAATGAATATTATTCTTTTATGATATAAAAAAAATTACATTTATCCTATTTCTGTACAACTGCAGCCAGGACTGAGCCAAAATTGTTAATTAAGTAATTTGGAAGTGTCATGGACTTTATAAGAAGTGATTACTTTCAAAATTACTTTCAGTGCAAGAAATCATCTTCCACAAATCTGTGATCTTTTAGGTCAAGTAGAATCATTCTGGTAAATAATCTGTTTCTATGTGTGTGCATACCTACATAGATACATATATATATGCATATATGCATATAAATGTGAATGTATGTCTGTGTACTCATTCGTACACACACACACATACACATATACACACACATACAGATACATATATATATATATATATATGTATGTATATCTATTAAAATTATATAAACATCTTATCTCTCCTTGCCTGATCCTCTTTAATGCTCATGGAATAAAGTCCCTGACCAACACCTGGTTACACTGCTATGGCCTCCTTTGTGAAAGGAGATTGCAAATTTAAAATTTCAATGCTGATCAGCAGAAGTCAGAAAAGGAATAATTCTGAGAGGCCTTGATCTATCTAATAAAGAGACAAACACTGGTTTTAAGGCAGTCATATAAAATCCTACATGCTTTAATACATGCTAGAACTGAACACCATGAGGCAATGCTATGCTGGCTGTTTTACTAGAGATCAAATGGAGCAATGTGAGGTGGGCAGAATATAAATCTCAGGAAGATCTGTATTTTTTCCTCTCAAGTGAAAATTATCAGGATAAATTAAAACTTTATATAGAATACAACTAACACCTAAGAAAAAATTTTGGTTTATGATTTCAAATTCTGAGTTTTTAATTAAAAATGTTACTGGCAAAACCAAAAGAAAAGTCAAGAAATAATCCATTCCAGAATTGGAATGGATTAAGTCCTTGAATGGAACCGGAACATCTGTGTGAAAAGGACAGAACTCTGACTCAACTCATCACCACAAAAAAAGGGATATTCTATCTTTCTGTTATCAAGCATTGAAGAGGTCTTAGCAAAAAAATGAAATCTTAATATCAACAAACTTTCTTTGGTACCTGTTGATTTCCTGTCTTGTAGAGGAGCTGGTTAAATAATGGGTTTTTCATTGGAAAATTGAAAATGATAACTTTGTACCAAACAAAGTGTCTCCATTGGGATGAAATTAATATATTGCAGTACAACAAATATTTTTTCGGTATCTGTGCACATATATACATATATAAAGACAATGTGTTGGATAAGTTAAAAGGATTTTTTGCAGAAGTAACATAAATTTAAAATGCTATATGTTAAATATTGCATATATCTTATTCTAAAATATTCCTTTTATATTTATAGTTTTGAATTGTCTTTATTCTCTGAACATTTTGATTTTTAAAAACTGAGGCTGAGGTCGATCTTACCAATATTTACAAAAAAGTAAGTTACTGTTTTTCTAGCTTCATGAAGGGTTCAGTATATGTATTTCTTTCCCTTTTATGAGGATAATTATTATGTGGTATGACAGAAAGTTTTTTTAATTCCCAGCAAATAATTAATTGTGATCAACAGTGTCCTACCATTAATGCATAGCACAGTTTCAATATTACTATGGTGTCCTGGTTTAGGGCAAATATTTAGGAGGAAACCTCTGGGGAGGTCTCCTCTAGGAAGAGTCGATTCCAATCACCCCTCCCCCTACAGGTCCGGGAAGAATTTCCTTAGAGAAAAGTGGAAAAAACTATTTATTTAACAAATAGAATATTCACAAGCATAGAAAACAAATTTGGATAATATGAAAACAATGAAACCCCTCCTTCCTCTGAAGAGATGGTAGATTCAGAGTCCGTCTGAGTCCGGTTCAGTTCTCCAGTGGGGGGGGGCCGATTGCCGGGCCCGGCTGTAGAAGTCGGCGAGGGGGGGGCCCCCCCGGGGGGGGGCCCCCCCGGGGGTTCCCTGGTGTCTTGGGCCCACGCCATGCCAGCCAGTCCCAGGAAGAGGAAAAAGGAAAAAATACCCAGCAAAAGAAACAAAGTCTCTCCCTGCAAAAAGCCGGGAAAAATCCGAGGAAACCCTCCGCTGTGTGCTGTTCCCTCACACACCAGAGAGAGTAAAAAAAATGAAAAAAGAAAAGAGATAACGCTGTCTGCTGGAATGTAGCCTTGCTTCGTAGGAGTAAAGGTATCCTGCAGACAAACGGCGAGTGTTTTTTTTTTCCTCCACCTTCACTCTCTCTGTCTTTCTGGGACCAACTTAAAACTGCAGACCTTAATGTCCAGCATAAGCAAGAGGACGATTGGGGATACAAACAGGTCATATGGCCAACCCAGGAGATATGGCCAAAAAGAATTGCACATTATTTCTGCAAACTGCAAGGATTTGAAAGGATTATTGTACCAGCTGAACTTGGTGTCTTATTGTCCATCAGCTACAACAGATGTTCCATTCTAATGTGAATATTATGGTCCTTCTGAAAACAATTTTTGCAATTGTAAGAAGCATTTAGAACATGAAAGGAAGATGCTGCATTTTTTGAATTGTGGAGACCAAAACTGGACACTGTACTCCAAGTACTGCCTGACCAGTGCTGGATAGAGTGCATTTGTGTCTCTCTCTGCTGGTAATGCCCCTGTGGATGCAAGGCAAGATCCAATTTGTCTTTGTGTCTGCAGTGGTGCAATGCTGAATTATGTCCAGCTTGCTGTTGTCTACCAGGCCTCACAGGTCACTTTTGCTACAGCTGTTCTCCAGCCACATAGATCCTAATCCATACTGGCTGACCACTCTTCCAGCCTTTCCAGGTCTCTCTGTAAGATGCCTCTCCCTTTCTGACATGTTCTCATCACCAAGTGATGACTTCGGTGTCATCAGCAAACTTGGTGAGGATACTTTTGCCAAGAATTACAGAATCACAGAATGTGTAAGGCTGGAAGGAATCACTGGAGGCCAACAAGTCCAGCCTCGCTGCTCAGGCACGGTCCCTAAAGCATTTTACTCAGCATTGTGCCCAGATGTATTTTTAGTATCTCCAAAGAAGACTACATAACCTCTCAGGGAAACCAGTTCAAGGGCTCAGTCACCTGCACAGTAAAGTTATTTTTCATATTCAGGTGGAACTTCCTGTGCATAAGTTTCTGTCTGTTGTCTCTCATTTGTTGCTCAGCTCCACTGAGAAGGTGGAGATTATGGGTTGAGATAACAATTTACTGAAAGAAACAGCAACGGAATAAAAACAACACAGTAACAGCAGCAATATTAATAACAAAAGTATACTAAAGAGAAGCAAAAGTAATAAACATTCTTAATTCTAGTAGTCAGAAAAAAAAGCTTCAAGGTCAACAACATAAGCTCATAAATATATCTAGGCACTTTCTTTGATCTTTCAATGAGGTGCAGATTCTTGTCACTACTGTGAAGAGTTTCTTTTATCACTAGTAGTTCTCATACTTGTGTCTGCTACCCTACTAGGCCATAATCAGTCTTATTCATGATTTTGTCAGCAATTAACATTTCAAGGGCAGATGGAAGACATCCAGAGCACTAAGGAAAAGACAAGCAACATAATCAATTCACTAAGTTTTACCCCAATGTTCATCAGTTAGCAATAAATTTTAAAAAATCAGCTAAAATGTTTACAATTCCTTAGAAAGTCAATACAATAATTGTAATCCATGACTGTAGATTTCCTGGAAGCTCCCTCTAGTTTTTTTTTTTTCCCATTCACATACATATCAATGCAGTATATGGCTGATTCTGAAGGATTGTTTAGTAGTTTCAGAGCAGTGACTTCTTGCTTTAATAATCCCCTGGAATCAAAATAGGTTTTTCTCAGGGTCCTCATGTGTGACCCTTTTTAACATTTATACACTGTAATCCAGTCCTTTTTCATCTTTGAAAAGAAGTGTGAGCATATTCAGCATTTGAAGTCTTTTCTAATAGAACTCCTAATCCCCAGATAAATCTTGTGACATATACATCCCCGCCAACAGTTTCTGTCCAAGGTTGCAAACAATATGCTCAGCTTCTGTAAGTTGTGTAATTGAACCATTACAAGTCTTAAAACTCAACTATCCTATCTGCTTATGTTGAAGTCCTTAAGTCCTTGTTCGACTGTTTTCAGGAATTTTTATACAAGCACCATCAAAGATACCATTACTGTAATCTTGCCTGGCAATAGTTTAAGGAATACCAATGAACAAGAATCTTGAATATCATATATACTAAATTTGGATTTGGAGCATGGAATTATGGAGCAATAAATAAAGAGAAGGGTATAGGACATTGTAGAAAATGTAGGACAATGATCTTAATTATATCCCAGAGTGAAGAGGAAGAAATCTTTGTCATCAACAGCCACTAACCTTCTTAAAGTACTTAGGATGCTGATGAATCAATACAACCTTCCCAGTCAGCAGCCATAAATCCTGGGACCCAGTGGAGTCATGGAAAGGCACAGAATGCATGTATAATAGTTTAATGGTGATATCATCTGGACTCTTTATTGAGTAGTATTATTTCCTTATTTTTCTCTAGTAATTAAATCTGGTCTGAAAAGAATTCTTTGATTGGAATACTTTGGTTAGATTGGAATAAATTATTGTATTTCTATATAAGGTATAGTCCTTTAGCCTAAATAAAATATAAGTTTTAAGACCAATAAATGATGAGGCTTTAGGCAAGTTGAGATGTAGTCTGGAGCCACACAGATTCAGACTAGAAATCTCTGATAATCCTACATACCTGGAAACCTTTCAAAGACGAACAGAACACTTCCCAATAGCCTAAATGATGTAACAGCTTTTCTTCATGCTTCCTCCACTATATATATGGAGTGAATTCTGTCTGGCATTATTGATTAGACATGAACATTATATTTAAAACAATGTTAGAATCCCAAATAGAAACAACAAAACCTACTCTAAGGTCGCAAAGGTGATCTCACACATCTTAGACTAGGGTTTTTTTTCTCTTATATTTAGCATTATAATTCAATTTAAGAATGTGACAAGTTCAAGAGTTGCTGAAGCATTCAGAAAGTTGAATAAGTGTATTTATTCCTCTTGCATTCTCTGCATTCCTAGTCTACTCTTATTCACTCTGTTTGCAGTTTCAATTAAAAAACTGAAACATTGGAAAATAGATTAAAAGCAAAGAAATTGTTTTCTCTTTAATTGCCAATGGTGTTATAATTTAATGACAACATGTACCATGAGTCTGAAAAGCACAGACTATTGTCTGATGGAGTTATGTGCATAGGACAAAGAACATTCACTCTAAAAAGAAACTTAAATTGATGAGGAATGCTGCAGCCAAAGCATTCATCCTGATACAGACAGCAATATAGACAACAGATTCTCTCTTTCCAAAACAGAGTTGCACTCAGCTGCTCAAAATGAATTAATTTTATTGTTCCTGAATCAAATCAACATGTCCGAAGACAAATATATATTTATTGAAGTTCTTGAGTGAAAGCATTTAAAGACAATGACTCCCTTAAATACATTAGATAGTGGAACAGAGCACACTGAAGAACACAAACATATAGTGCAAGTCTGCTCGTACATAACAGCTGATTTTACCCCACTGCAGTTCAGCCAGTTGGAGGGGATAAAGTAATCTGGATTAAGTGAGGCCCTGTTCAGGAAACCCACTGTGCTGGCCCTGAGATTTATATCCTCTTAGCAGGGGCAAACTGAAAGCTACTGCAGTTCACAACCTAAGTTGTTGAGCACTGTGTTTAACTTTAGTCTAATAAACACTTTGATGTTCTGTTACTGTGTGTAGACACAACTACTCACTCCATTCCCACAGGGTAAATACAGTATAAAGTAGGACATTTTAAGGCATTAGAAAAAAATTTTGCCAAAATAAACCCAAGTAGAGTAGCATCCTAATTGTTAATGAGGCTTTTCCTATTTGCTTGTAGAAAAGTATAAATTATTTGCAATGTAGGACAACAGGGACTCAAAAAGGAAACCACTACAGAAAATAATGGTTTTTAAAAATTTTTTGAAAAAGACAGAAGTTCATTACAATCTTTAGTGATTTGCATCAATATAGGATAGTCTTCCTAATACATGATTTATAACACTTCAGATGAGGAATATTAGAAATATTTAGACCTCTCCTTCCATTTAAGAAAAATATATTCTACTTCCAAAGCCTAATTGGAAGTACCTAGGTCGTTCAGTTTGCAAGGCAGTGATATTTCTCATTAGTCTTTATAGGAAAGTTAGAACCTGAACAGAACACTTAGGTAGCAGGGTTGTACATTTCAGTTCCACTTTTCAAAAACCACCCATTATAAATATCTTTTATTCCTAGTCCTAGTCTTTGAGCAAAGTATGGCTGGCAAAACTTGACGGTAGTAATGTCACCTCTTTATGTTTGTTGACCATTGGCTAAAATACAAGTAATCTAAGAATACCATAAAATCAACAAAAAAATCTCAAACCTTACATTGAAATTTCCTATGCTGCCACAAATTTCTTGCAGTATTGCCAAATATTTATGAAAATCCATGGAAGGAGAAATAAGAGGCAACATATTCCTATGAGAACCCTGACTACATGTTGGAAGAAGGGTTTACTGCTAAGGAACTATGTGTTTTTATTAAATAGTTTCTTGCCCAGGGAAGAAAAATTCTTCATTCCCAAGACTGTTGAAGTTTACCAAATGAAAGAGGAAAAAAAAAAGAATAACTTACATCAGCGTATTCTTAAAACTTTAAAAAAATTCATATTTTATGACAGCTTGTGAATATCCTCTGATGCTAAATACTACTTCACAATACTCCTGCAAATGAAGAAATTATAGCAAACTTCCCTCCGTATGGCTCAGATAACTTTCCCTAGGTGAAAATTAAAAAACAGTTTCTGAAAGCTATGTCTTTTGGTAGAATCACCAATGGGCTTTTTTGTCTTTTTGGAGCAATCATCTATCAGACAGAGTTCAACATGGGCAAGTACCACATTCTTCACCTGGAATGGGGCAACCCTGGTTGTGTGTATAGTCTAGGGAATGAGAGGGTGGAGAGCAGAACTGTGGAAAGGGATCTGGAGGTCCTGGTTGATAGGAAGTTGAATCTGAGTCAGCAGTGCCCTGACAGCCAGGAGGTCCAACCCTGTCGTGGTGGCACCAGGCTCAGCATCAGCTGGGCAAAGGAGGGGATTGTCCTGCTCTGCTCTGCACTGGGAGAGCCTCACCTCGAGTCCTGTGGGCAGTTTCAGGCACCATAATATAAATAAAAATTAAACTATTAGAGAGTGTCCATAGGAGAGCAACTAAGATGTGAAGTGTCTGGAGGGGAAGCCGAATGAGGAGCAGCTGAGAGCACTTGTTCTGTTTGGACTGGAGGAGACTGAGGTGGGATCTCACTGTGGTCTCAACTTTGTCATAAGAGGAAGAAGAGGAATAAGTACTGATCTCTTCACTCTCATGATCAGTGGCAGGACTCCAGAAAATAGCACAAAGGTCAATCAGGAGAAGTTTAGGCTGGATATCAGGAAAAGGGTTTTCATTAGAGGTGGCTGAGCCATGGAACAGGCATCCCAGGGAAGTGGTTACAGAATCTGTGTGAATTCATGGAACATTTAGACAATGACACACAGGGACACAATGAACTCCTTGGGGTGTCCTGTGCAGGACCAGGAGTTTGACTTGATGATCCTGATGAATTTCTTCTGACTCAACATATCCTATGATTCTATGATTAACCACATTCCAGTATAACTGGTTTAACAATGACTTAATGACTAGAGGATTGGATTTTCTGAATATTTTTTTTCCAATATGCTACAGATTCAGGTTATTTCTTTCAGACAAAGTTACCAGGTTTTCTAAATCCTATATGCACTCATTAGGCTGGCTGAACCTTAATCTTTGTCTGTAAAGAGTGGGGACTTCTAATTATTTTTCTATTTTTCTGGCAATCTGCTTTTGATCTCCCCATACTCTCAGTTTCTGAATACAGTTGTGTCTTTTGATGTTTTTGATGTAGTTTCCAAAAACAGGAAACTCAGGATATCAAACTATGTAGCACAACATTTTGAAGCTTAATAGTCTTGCTTCTGATTCACTATGAAATAAAAAACATATGACAAATTGAATGAAATTAATTTTTCAAGGAAAAGCCATACAGTAAAATTATATATCAATAGTTTTTGCTGTTGAGCTCCTTCTTAACTTGCAAGATTCATGAGGTAGAAGGAACATGGCACTGTTCTGTTCAAATAGGTAATAATATCAGAAAAGTAAGGGACCGTATTAAACTTGGCATACAGAAAAAGAAGGAAGCAGCATGGTGATTTTGCAACACAACAGCTTGGAGAGCCAGACTTTAACAGGCAGATAGATTTTATGTCCTATGCTTATATATTTATATATTGTTATTATTATTTAAATAAGATGCCCCTTTAAGGGGAACATCACTGAATTCCGGGAGGAGGAACTGCATCTTTGCAGTCCTTCTTGAGACTGACATATTCATTTATAGATTTTTTAAAATGGTTTTCTGAATTTGTCAAGTGTCTCCCACTAAGGGAACTGGATCACCGAAAATGGAGCTTTGGATATCTCTGAAATTCACACTCTAGGCCCAATTCTTCATTTCTCCATTTCCCATTTTTTCCCCATGTGTAGAGTACTTCAGTAGGAAAAACATTGTTCACAAATGAATGGCAGATGCATGTGTGTGGTAGAGGGTGGGGTTCAGGACTTTGAAAATAATAATTAATATTCAATTTCTTACATCAGTTCCTATTCTCAGCAAATTTGGCACTTAAATACCAGGGTCACACCGGTTCCCTACTGGAAGTGTTGCTATTATCAGCTCTGGAGGGCATTTTTGACTCCTGTTTCTAAAGACAAAGCTTTCATAGCAGCAGTTTTCTCCTGACTTTTGAACTCTGAGATGCAGGGAGCCAAAGAGAATCAGCAGTGTTGTAGCAAGCTGAATAACGTGTGCTTTTCACTTCTGTGGTTCAGTGACATGATGCAAGAAGACAAGACATCAGAGCTGTAATCACTACTGCTTTTTGACAGACTGAAAAATGCTTGAAATTACTGTAAATAGAACACATCTTTAACTGGCATGTGGCAGAGTCTTTCCATTAAAGTTTACATAATACTAATCATTTATACAAGCTGATAATAAGTCTAAAACATGCATTTCATTTTTTATTCCCTGTCAAATTCAAGAATTTACAAAGAACCTGAAATAAAAGTGACCTCTGTGTGAGTAAGGAAAGCAAAGGCGTCCAGGAAGGGTGGCCGATCTGAGTTTGGGAAAGAGGGTCTGACACTGGGCAGAGGGTGATGAGCAATAGCAATATGCATCACTTTTTTTCCCCTTTCTATAATCATTATTATTATCATTTAACATTATTACTGTATTTTAACTTGTTTTTACTTTCCACAATTTAACTGCTCTTCTCTCAGGACACAAGTTTTTCTTAGATTCTCCTCCTAATTCCACCATGGTGGGGAGGAAGTTGGGGGCACTGAGCAAGTGAGTGGTGGTTGATTTCTATCTGTGTTTAAAACCACAAGAGTCCATTTTCTGTCAGCTTGTGGATTTGAAGTTCTCAGGTAGATTGCTTTGTAAAAAAAAAAAAAGAAAATCAAAAGTCCTCTTCAGAATTTTATGCTTTCCACCAGGTTCAATGTTCTGCTTTTTCTTTTACTTATTTTCTTTTGTATAATACCCAGTTAGTAAGGTCCTCTACAGTCCCTGCATTTTCTAGAACATGTTTTCATATTAATTTGTCCTGGCATTATTTAATTTAGGCTTTACATAAAATTCAATAAATAATAAAAGAAATCAGGTCCTGCAAACGTCCTGCAAATACTTTTTAAAAATTACTCCTGCTTTGATTACTTCTTTTTATTGCATGGCAGAAAAAGCTCTTTTTTTTTTTTTTTAGCAGTCTTGTATGCTGCTTTTGATGAACAGAAATAGTAATCTAAAGTTTTTATCACTTAAAGCTATCAGTTGTTAACAGTGGCTTCCTCATGAGACAATATTTTAACAAATCTTATATCTCAATGGAGTTGAGTTTCTAATTTGGTTATGCTATTGTGTCTTAATAGAGGAAATCTTTTAAGCCATGGTAATTGATCTGTAACAGTGATTCACTAAAATTTGTCAACTTCCTTATTTGAAATTTTTATTAAAAAATTAAAGTTAAAAGACTAAAAATATAATTTTTTATTATGGAATCATTGCCTCACTGAAACACTGATGTGATGAAATAGAAACACAAGATTTTGTTTTTTGTTCTTTAATTTACTGTCATATATTTAGCTTTTAAAGATGCTACAAAACTGGCCAAATATGTTCCTGCAAAGCAAAGTGTTTTTGCTAGTTATGTAATTAGAAACTTCTCCAATTGAGAAAGTGAGTTACCAGGTATTAATTTAACATTTCCATATTAATTCACTGAACTAATAAATATAATGATAAACCTAAGTTAATATTTTTGAGTGTGAGATCTCTTTGTATATGCTCAAAAATTAGTAACTTGGAGCTGGTAAGATGTTCTATTCAGGAAAGAAATCTCTGACTGGGATAGTAATTTAATTTTCTCTATAGAAGGAACGAATTTATGTGTCACTGTTTGCCCGCCTGCGGTTACTTTTACTGTGACAGCACTGTTCCTGATTTTTCTGGTGTACCTATATATCTAATACTCTATTTTTGTCCAAAATAGTTGTTGCTGAAAACCTAAAAGGAGGCACAATACATTTCTACACATTCTAATACGTGTTACACTTATTAACTCTGAAAAATTAAGTACCTAATCCTTTTGGTTAGTCAGATTTTCAATCCTGGTTTCTGAAGACTGTTTAGTAATTCATTGACTGTGGAGTCTTTTTACTGAGATGTCAAAACAATTTTGAAAAAATTCCAGCATGTTAAATTGGCAAATTTTTGGATAACTGTATGCATACATTGGTACATATAGCAGTGTGTCTTACCCCTAGATATGTAGATTATTTTGGAAGCAATTAAAAAAATTTTGCAGTTAACTTCTATGTAATGGTACCAGTTGGTTAAAATCTTGCTTATTTCTACTTATTCATGTACTTTCTCACTCAAAGAGAAATTTATTTTAAGGTTTTTTTAACTGCCTTGAAAAGTTTTAGTATGAAGTTCAGACTACAGGAAATATGAAAACGAAAAACCCCTAACAGCTTTTATTGTTCTAGCAGCCACTTGTAATGATGCTTATAGAAAGGAAGGTGAAAATCAAATTCTTCAGATGGGTCATTTCAATTTTAATGTTTAAAATGTAAAATTTGAGTTAATCCTCCATTTGCTCATTCTTAGGAGCAATGTTAAAAAAAAAAAGTCTCAACTAAATTAAAGAATTATGCTGCTTTTCTTTTAAAATGAAAAAAAAAGATAAGTATCAGTAATCAACTGAAAATTAAAATCTAAAGCAACTGAAATCTTTCTGGACAGTGCTAGTGTTCATTTTAGTCTTTTGTTACATGAGTGAAATGTTATGGAATCTTTCCATGGAGAATGTTGAAAGGCCAGAAAAAGTGAGCAGGTTTTATCAAATAACAGAAAAAACCAAAAGAAACAAGCAATAAAAGGGCAATTTTCAGATTGACATATAAAAAGACATTAAATGCAGGTCTTCAATTTAACACTTCAGCCTGTGAATTCATAGGAAAACTATTAGCTTGGGGTTTTTTATTTCTAAGAGAAGGCTTTCACTGTAAGATAATGAACCTGAGTAAGGAATAAACAAAATTATTTTTCTCAAAATGAAAGTGGCTCTTCTGCTTGACTTTCAGTGTCATTATTTTTCCAGTGATCATAGCATTTAGAACAGTTAATGTATCTCAGGACTGTTTTCTTATGGGTGAAAAAAATAGACACCTTAAAAAATCCCAGGAAATAGAAAAATAAAGGCATGATGGGGAAAACAGATAAAATAATCATTGATGAAAGATAAGAGTTTGTACTCTGTTAAGAGTCATAAATATAAATAAAGTAGTTATGCTGCAAGATCAGCAAACAATCTTTTGAAATATTTTCTTAGAAGTCTGCCAAGGGAAATGAGATACTTCATTCCCAGATGAAATTGCAGTTGGCAGGAGGTTGTATTTTCCAAATGAAGTGCTGGGCTTCTGTGATGAAATACTGGCTCTTTAGAAGATGGTTGCTTGATAAGAAGAGACAAGATATGATGCAGTGTTTTATTTATTTTCTTTAATCTCTTGGTACATGTCCATGGGCAATGAAAAGAGCAACATACAAACGCAAAAGAAACTCCTAACTTGAAGACAAAAACAGCAACAATTTAAAGAGTACTCTTTTGCAGAGAGATAATGTGGGCAAAATAAAAGTGCTAAATAAAAGAGAATTTTCATGCCTTTGATAAAATCTTCTCTTAAGTAGCCATTGAAAGTACAAAACTGATAAATGTGGAGTACTGAAGACAGTTAAAAATTGACCAAAGTATTTTAGACAGATGGTTATCTGCAAGTCACATTGATTTCCCTAAGAAACAGAATGATCAGTTTTTCTAAAAAATTGTCCCATACCACTAAGAAACTAAATACAGGCCTGACTTTAGTCTGATTTTCCAAATATTTGTCTAAGTCCTTTTTTATTTTGTTTTCTGCATTAAACAAACCTTGGATGAATGGGCAGATACTCTAAGTGATATTTTGGAAAGGCAATCACTGAAGCACATTAATTCAAAATAGATTTCCAGGTCTAGTTTCCTCATAGGTATTTCAGGAATAGTATCCTGTCTACCTTGAAAACTGGAACTAAATTCATGAACAAAATTTTGAGCTTGGAGCTATCTTCTTTTAAATGTGATTTGTCAGGCTCTGTTCCAGAACTCAAGAGAAATTTTCAACGTAGATGCAGAGTGTAATTACACTTCCGACACATATTTTTTTGCATCTACTTGGCCTAAAGATGCCATTGAATTTACACAGGTGAAGAGAGAATAATGCATCTGAGGGCAACTATTGCTGATGAAAAAGACAGTAAAAAGATAACAAGGTAAGCTACACAAGAAACAAGTATAAATAGGAATGGCATCTGCTGGGTAGCTGGGGAGAGATGATAGAAGAGAATTCATTTCTCAATGCAAAATAGGCACTCTAGAATATCCCTGGTGACTTTAGAGCTTTAGAATAAAAACACAGAATTTTGGGCTAATTTAGCTTTTGAAATAACTTTTCCTGAATTTAGATGGTTTGGTTGGTATCTGTACCTGTATTCAACAGAAACAAATTTTAGATATATTTCTTCATAAGTAAGCATCTGGTCAGAATGTCACTGCAAGCATTCACATCAAATAGTATTTTAGTAGTGAGTGGGTGTTGACATTCATAACTAGAAGGGTTATCAACATTAATGGAAAACGTAATTTTACTACTCTCTTAAACAAAGTTTAATTAGATAAGTAGACAATTTCTTTGTGGATAGTTGATATTGCCTGTAAATATGGGAAGTTTGACTTCTGGGAAATTTGAACATTAGTTCCAGATGTCAAAGAAAAGACAGTTCTTCCCCCCCCCCCCAAAAAAAAAACAAAACCAAAAACAAACAAACAAAGAAAAAAACAACAAAAAAACCCCAACAAAACCCAAAAAACAGGGTGGGGGGATTTAGGATGTGTTGTTATATTTCTAGAATAAAGTTGATTTCCCAAAACTTTGGTGAATATGCTGAAGGCACACCATATTTTTCAGACAGCTTTCTGTATAGCAAAGTATTTTTTTGCTGCTATGATTAAAGTAGACGGAAAGGAATTGCAACTCTCTCAATCTTTGAACAATAACAGTTAGTAGAAGGAAAAGAATTTTTGTGAAATTTACAGAAGCTGTTCCTAGGAAATCTGCTAAGGGCTTAATTTGGGAGGTTACCACACTGTATTTTCAGCAGTAGAGGTTGGCACAATTTTTAAACTCACAGTTGTAGGAGATTACTTTTCTATTGTCCTTATCCTCATGCAATCTCACTCATATCTTTATATGTAATAGACAAAGTTATGTAAGCTTAGAGAAGCAAGAAAATGATCTGTCTTAAAACTGGAATAGTAGCAAGTAGCATGGTAGTGTTTGTTACTTAAAAGTAAGATTAAATATTGAAGTGTAGGAAGAAGTGAGTAAGATATTTATAGTGAGAGCAAAAGTGCAAACCTTGGAGGCACTGAAGATCAGTATAAAACTTTCCTTCATTTCTGTTCTAGAAATTATGTCTTTTACAGAGCAATGAAATCTGCTAAAAGAAAAAGGCCTCAGGAAAGTTTTGAGCCTAATTTAAATGGAGATATTTTTCAGGCCATTTATATTCATTCATATTTTTTAAAACATTTAATGAGTCATTCTAATTATATTTAAAATGTGGATTAATAACTTCCCCTGTAAGATTTTTTATTCTTCATTGATTTGCAATATTTGATCATTGCAAAAGAAATATATATTTACATGTTTCTCAATTACAGTTTGTTATAATTTAGCATATCTCAGTTCATGCTTTTTATCAAAAGAACCAGCATTAACAAATTTTCACTTATATGATCTGGTCGTTTACATGATTCATCATAACATTTCATAGTCAATTTTTCTCAACTGCAATACAGATTTTTTTTCTAACATTTTGCTGACAGTGTTGATTAAAACACTGCATTTCTTTTCTCTGAGCATGTACCATCTATTATCCTGCAAAGCCTCTGCATAATGTTGTTTTGTGCTGGTTTTGGCTGGGGCAGAATTAATTTTCTTCCCAGTGTCTGTTATGGGGGCAGGTTTTAGATCTGGGCTGAACACAGGGCTGTTATTATAGAGAAATTTTTGCTCTTGCTGAGCAGGGCTTGCACAGAGCCAAGGCCTTTTTTGCTTTTCACACTGCCATGCTGGTGAGGAAGCTGGAGGTGCTTGGGGGGTTGGGAGGAGACACAGCTGGGACAGGTGACCCCAACCACCAAAGGGATGTTCCAGACCATGTAGAATCTTGCTCAGAGTATTAAGTGGAGGGAAGAAGGAGGAAGGGACAAATGTTTGTGGTGATGGCATTTGTCTTCCCCAGTGACAGCCACGTGGGGTGGGGCCCTGCTGTCCTGGAAATGGCTGAACTGCTGCCTGCCCATGGGAAGCAGTGAATTCATTCCCTGCTTTGCATGTGCACGGCTTTTGCTTTTTCTATTAAACTGTCTTTATCTCAACCCATGACTTTTCTAGCTTTTACCATTCCAATTCTGTCCCAGACCCTGCTGGTGGTGGGGGTGAGCTGAGAGACTGTGTGGGGCCTTGGCTGGCTGGAGTTAGGCCATGGCACCTTTGGACAAAGTGCTGAGGAATATGGAACTTACTTAGTTGTAGTTCATAACAAATGTTCTTCTAAGACAGTCTGCTGGCCATCTAGCCCAATGCTCTGTCTCTCAGACTGACAAAGTAAATTATATTTGTGAAAGGAAAATAGATATTATGAGACTGCTTTTTTACAGAATAAAAAGCCTTTCAAATTGGAGCCATTTTACCTTATATTCACTTTTATTATTTCCACCTGACATATTATTGTCTACCTGTCTTGAAATGATCATGGTGTTAATGAAGATCAGGGTATATTGTCCAGTGGTATAAGACCAATTTAACATTTCTTTAAAGTGTATTCCAGGCCAAAGTCTCTTGCATGTACATAGCTGTTACCAGCTGTTCTGACTAGGCCTTTCTTTGTGTTTGTCATTCACACCACACAACTCCAAATAATAAAATATGTTCTTCAGCGACTCCATGTGTGAAAGGAAAAAGATCACTCATGTTCCTTCCAGTGGGTCACATAAAATTATTTTAGTTTAAATAAACTGGAATTATGGGATTACAAAGATATGTTCCCGCTGTTTTGTTTTTTTCATCTGACAGTAATTTATATGATTTACAAAAGATAAATACTCACAGTGAAAATTCTTAAAAATAGCTATATTCTCAAGAAACAACAAGAGAGGGAATTAACAGAAAACAATGAAGTAAAAATCAAGAACTACCAGGAATTAATTCAGATTAATGCTTAACTCAAGATAGGCATAGCTGTAAGTTTTTACTTGGGGACCAAGAAGCAGAAAAACCCTTGCTATACCTCTTGAGAGAAGTAGGATGTCATGATTACCCAATGTCTTTCTGACATCTCTCACAAAGAAGTGTAAAACCATGTTATTTAAATGGAATAAGAAGAGTTTCCTTCTTCTTTACATCTTTTGACATTTTTCTTTTCCTAACAATATGAACTCTCTTCAGAGATTTCTTTTTTTTTTTCAGCTCCACTAATTATTTAGCCATCATCAGCTATTGTTCATAAATTGTTGAAAGCAGCAGGGAGTCACTAAAGCAGATGCTGTGATAACTTTCTAAAATTGCAAGTGTCTACGCAGTTCAGCAGTCATTACCATGTAAGGTCGCTTAGTGATGGGGATGTAAAGAAGTGTGGGCTGGGAAAGTATGGGCTGAAGTGAATAATTTACATCTAAAACATCTCTCAAAATCCCTATCCTTCAAGGTGCTGAACGCCTCCCAAAAGACTAGCAACTTCTATTGAAATTAACCTGATTTAAGACTGAATGCTTCCGAGGATACACTCAGAGGGGTCCAGAAACAATGCCTTGTTTCAGAGTTGATTATTCCACATAATCAAAATGGTGATTTCATCTTTATCTCATGTAACTTACAAATTTTTGTTTCAAATTGTTTTAGTTTGAGGGATAACGCAATTATATTGAGGAGATATTTCTCATCCCAGTGGAAATAGTCATTCTACCTTAATAATAAACATGATTTTAGAGCACCTAAATTTTCAAAATTATTTGGCAATGTTCATATATGAGGACCTACCTTAATCTGAACACTGCTGTATTTTCTAAAATGCTGAGCCCAGAGGTAAAGTGCTGAGCACCCAGCCTGTAAGAAGTGACTAGCAGCACACATGGTGAGGTGGATCAAAGCAAAATTGATTTCAGTATCTAACCACGATAGGATTTTCAAGATCCATTTTGACAAGCAAAGTCTGAAGTTAATATAAAGTCCTTTCAGAATCTAAGTTTTTTCCTTTACATAAAAGAAATATGAAAATAAAACCCAATAAAAAATTTCTAGATTTATCATTCATTTTGTCCCACTATAAATCTGGAATATTTGGTAATATAATTTCTACGGTTGTTTTGTTTACTGTATCATACAAAACTACTCTATGGAATTCAGTAGAAGCAATTTCCCCACACAAATTTCACTTCAGAAAGACTAGACATGCATACTTGCCTGGGACTATATTTTTTCCAGCAGAGTGACAGGAGGAGCTGCTGCCTACTACCACTGCAGTATCTTCTTGAATCCTCAATATAAAAATAGTCTCTCTGGGGAATTGTCTTAGATGTGCTTTTATTTCCTTAGTCTTGTACTGCCATACTATTAGTAGTATTTATTCTATTGTCAAAACCATGTCCCCAGGCTTTCAGTAAGTATAGGTGAGTATTTTAGAGAATTAATTTTCAATTTTATTTTCCTTGGAAATTCTAGAGGGCTGTAAATTTTGGTCAGGAAGAGTGCAAATAAACAAAGCAAATCAACTCTCAGTAGTCTTCCTTTCACTCAATGGTTAAGGTATACCAATATTGGGAATTTGTTGTCTCACATCAAAAGTTGGAAACAGCTCTGTAGTTAATTTCTACTAAGTTGTTTATAAATAGAACACTTTCAGAAAATTAAAAAGTCTTAAATATTATTCTGCCAACCAGAACAAACCCCAAGTGTACACTGATTTGATTATTTCAATTTTTGTGTGTTTTACATGGAGGAAAGAAGAAAATAAAATATGAACAGGAGGAAAAGATACTCAAAGAGATCAAAACTTTAGGCTAAAAAAATATACTTTTTTAAAGAGTACTTGATTTAAAATATATTAAAATCATTGGCTCAATAACTTCATTCTGAATGTAGGTTTTTGAACTACTGCATGTTTACGGTTTTCTCCTTCTAGGTCAGAACAGACAGGTTTTCTCTGACCTTAAAATTTGCATACAGCCTTTTACTACATAACATCTGTTGTTGGTGAGTTGCCTTTAGGGATCATATAGAAAAGGATGTTGAAGATATTAAAAAGAAAAAAAAAGTTTGATTGCTAGCAAACAATTTGTCAGAAAAGACTGTTTGCATTTTTCTCTAGGAACTAGAGAGTGAAGTTTAGTTTTCAGCTTGAATGGTGACTTTGATATAAATATAAAATGACTGGAAGCAACATCCCCTAGTGATTCTCAACATTACGTGACATATATTTTTCTTGACTTCCTTCAACTTACGAGAACGTCTTACGGAAAAGTGTTTTTCTGTAAATTCTTTTTTCAAAACTAAATGTCCGTCTGAAAGATTAAATAGTTAATTCCAAGTGTATGAGTAATTGGCTCTGACTTTGATGATCAAAGATTTTCTAAACACATCTGAACAATATCCAAGAGAAATGTAAATAATTAAATTGTAGGCATGTGTTGATCACTCAAATTTGGGTGCAAGGTACATTTTTTTAATTACATATTTTTACACACAAATAATCTATTTCTTCATATATATATATTTATTTCTTCTTCCCCTTAATTTTCATTTATTTTCACGCAGCCATGCTGGTTTCTTGCCTACCTTTCCTTATTTATTATTCTAAAGGATTGAGAGCTCTTGCACTCTGTGGAAAGTATCCTCAAAGATCTGTCAGCTCTATTCCTCTCCCTTTTTCCTGGAGGCTGTTTCCCAGCATGTCCCTATTGACTGACTCCTTGAAGATCTGGAATTTTGCTTTCCAAAAGGTCATGTTGCTGAGTTTGCTCTTCACTTGACCAATATCCCTCAGATCTGTGAACTCCAGCAGTGCATGACCACAGCAGTTTCATTCTTTGTACTTTTCTGCAGATCAGAGGAAGGACAAAATTGGCGAGTTAAGAGAAACAAAGCAATTCTCATTCTCACTCTTTCATAAAAGCCATCTCTGTAGTGCAAGGCTTTGCTTTTAGAGAGACCATAGCTTTTAGAAAGCTAGGACCAAGGCTTTCAGCATGACTTTTGGAGTATCACCACTGTCATCATGGCAAAGGACACAAGAACTGAAGAGAACTGGAGACTGTAGCTTCCTAAAAGAGACTGACAAATAGAAGAGGCAATCAAGAACAAAATTAAGTTCTTAAGACATATTTTATGGTTCATATTTCACTTGCTAATTAATTTACAAAAAAAAAGGTGTATTCTTAATATGATTATATAATGATCGTGGAAGACAAATTACATGACTAATGTTTTGCATCATAAACTATGCATAGAGTTTTAATGGTGTTGAATATTCAGAAAAAATAATCATACTGTCAGCTCAAATAATAAGGTGATGCTAGAATGATTTTTGTCTTTACTTTATGTACCTTTTACACAGTTCTCTGTATCCACAAGTATTAGCATGCATACTTGTAACCCTTTACTTAGTTTAGTGCTTAGTGTTTTGTAAGTGTTCTGCAGGCCTTGAGACTAAACACCCCAGAACTGCAGAGCCAGGGAGAGCAAACATTCCTACTATCTCAGGAAGCCAAGGTCTCCTAGCAGGACAGACTCTGTAAACTGAGCTTAGCCCACCCCAGCCCCACTATTGGGCCCCCTTGTTAGATATGCTGATGTGTAAAGTCTATAACTGGTGTGTGTGATTGATGGGGGGTGTGCATTTTGCCACACTGTCACCTGGATGAAGTGGATGCATCAAACAGGATCCTGATTAAAATACTGAGATAAAGACCCCAAACCCTCTTAATTGTGTCTAGCTTCATTTTTCATAACACCAGGAAAAAGGCATCAGAGGAAACATAAGCTTTAGGCAAAAACAACACAGAGGACATAGTGATGCTGTAAAGACTATAGAAATAAAATATCACTTACACTGATGAAGTAAAATCAGCAATGGCTTAGTCACAGTAATTTTAATAGAAACCCTTTCTGTACTCTTTTCAGTCTGAAGAGAATTTTCTTGATAAATTCATTTGAAAATACTAAAATTCACAATAAAGGAATATTTATGTCATAGCAAAGCTAATTTAAGAACAGATTTTTAAGAGATGTACTAAATAGTGTTTAAATTTATTTTCTGCATATACAGAATCTTTGTTGCATCCTTGAATCCATGATTTTTGCAGTCAAGAAGGGAGACAAGCTGTTTGCTTTCCTCCAGCCCCCAGACACCTCTCCTGATCACTTCAACCTTTCAAAGCTGGTCATGATTTGCAGAGCTATGGTTTTCACTAGCTCTGTCCGCTCTTGTGGATGCATTTGTCTAACACATCATCCAGTTCCTCCTGTTAGTTTCCCATACTGCATGTGTTGTACAGGTACTTCATAGCAGTATTTGATCGCATCAATATCCCAGTGGGAATGCAAAGAGATGCCCCATAGTCCTGTCTTATGGTTATGTCTTTGTCTGCTTGTGCTTGCTTGAATTATTCCCTTTTAAGCTTTCTTTTGCTGCAGGTTTCCCTTTCCCACACCTTATCTCTGTCTAGCCTGACCCTTTACCCAATCCCCTTCAAATCTAGTTTAAGCCCTCTCAATGACCCCTCATAACTTGTGCATGACCCCTTCTTTTTCCAGCTCTTTTCTTTATTATTGTACATATAGGTCAAGAAAATATTAAGTACTTCAAGAATTACAGGAAATGAACAAGAAAGATATTTATATACCTTTACAGAATATATTTTAACAAAAACTTCTACATTCCAAAATTTGATTGTTTCATATGTACTAGAATGGACTATTCTAAAATGTTTAAAGACTACAATGCACCAAATTACATATTCATTGCTTTCAATACTGGGCTTTTCATGTATTAGTTTTTCAGCACAGATCTACTCACTAAGCAAATAAAAAATGTTTTTTGCATCAGGCATTGGTCTCTGTTGGAATCAAGGAGTTATTATTGCATGGTATAAACACAAATAAACATCTGTTTCTTTTGTCCTCATGCAAGTAATTAACACAAAATCAGGAAGCACATTTCTCACAGGAGGATTTCTTGCAACCTTAGTACGAATGAGATTTGCATTCTGACATTGCAGAGTGTTGTTTTCTAAAATTCCAAATAAAGAAACCTTGCACCAAAACCAGAACAAAATGCAAAAGCAATAAGCTCCCCTAGATTATAAATTGGCATGTCTTATTATAAATTATCAAGATATCATTGCACATTGAAAGAGCGTTTTCTAAGTGTTACCATCCATCTCTTTAAAAATTGTCATAATACTTTTACAATTTCAAAATTTAACAGATATCAGAGTCTCACTAGGGTCAATTTTTCTCTGTTGTTCCCATTTTTAGTGTTCTTCTCTGGATAAGGGATTACTTCAGAGATGCTCAGCACCTCTTGTGAAATGCCTGGCTTTGTCACTCAGATATAGACATTAGGCACTCTGTGCTTAATGTGCTGTAATGCCTATTATAAAATAAGAGAGAGAGAGAGAGAGAGAGAAAGGGGGAGAGAGAGAGAAATGAGATATATTTTATGTGTGTAGGTGTAGGTGTCCACAATTTCTTTCGAATTACATCTCACATGCTTTTCTTACGGTAGCTAGATGGGTGTTGGAAATATGTAACCCATAGTGAAGCACCTAATGAAGTTAATGAAAGAAAAATCAATTGCCTTCAAGAAATTTGGGACCGGGAAACAGAGAATGGCATTACATATTTAGGTTCCTAATACCAGTCTGAAAGCACAAAAGAAGACATGGCACAGACAGTTAATTTGTATTGCTAAACAGACATCTAGTGATGAAACAGAGAGCCCACCTTTTACTCCCATTCTTCTGTTCTCTCCCCTCTTCCTAATGCACAGTCACAACTCAAAGGAAGCTGTTGGCTTGTCTTCTATGAAGTCACAGAATTAGTTCTTGCTCACAAAATGCCTCAAAGTGTTGAAACATTCAGAACGGAAATTTGAAAATCCTGTGTATTTTGAGTTTCTGTTAAAAATGAAGCAATAGCAGTAGTTTTGGGAATTGTGTCCCAATTAATTTCAGTGGAATGTCAGCTATAGTGCTTATTCTCTACTATCATTATTTAAGTTTCAACTTTAGATGAAAGGTCAATGAACAATGTTAGAAAAGTGAAGCCTTATTTATGAAATAAAATGGCAAAATCAAAAATAGCTGTAACTAACCTTGACAACATTAGATACGGATCACAGTTAAAGCTTTTCCCTCTAAGGCAACTTAAATGATGAATTTTTATGAAGAAAAATTGCAACTAATGCTTTAAAAAGCCTACAAATACACAGGCATTAAGTTGATCAGAGTAGAGAAGAGACATTAAATATAGAAGCACATAGAAGAAAGACTATTTTTCCCAGTGTCTAGTAAGGCTGTAAATTGTGCTTTCCAACAGGCTGGTTATCACACATGGTGCTATTTAAGAATTTTTTACTTCAAAGCAAAATTTCATAAAGCTTAGCTACATATTCAAATATAAGCAAACCTCTCCCACCCCTGAGTTGTATTTTGAAAAGTAGAGAGAGCTGTTTTCTTCTACAGCAGGTCATCACACCATTAGCATTCTCTCTGTGGCAAGCTGAAGCTTAGTTATCTATAGACCCTTCAACAGGTACCAAAGTCACAATGGAGTTCAAGTTAAATTCCATCAGCTGAGCCCTGGTTTAGCTAGTGATCCATCAGGATAGCCACATGCTCTGGCAACAAGAGGAAAATGTATCAATTCCCATGAAAATTCTTGCAATCAGAAATAATTAAATTAATCTTCAATGTTAACTCTTTATTACTAATAAAAAAAATCCTTAATTTACTGGAGTAGCTCGTGAGGTCATATAGCCATATCTTTCTGTCTGTTTATAAGACACTAAATAATATATTCCAATATATAAGGGTCTTGCTATGACAGGAAAATTTTGGATTTTTATGTCTACATACTAAACAAAAATCAAAATGAATTTTTTTTCCTAAGAAATGAATTTTTTCCTAAGAAGAAGGAAAAAAAGGGAAAATGCACATAAGAAAAAGACTTTCAATTTTTTTTAACTACCAAGTATTGAAAAGTATAAACAATGAGCATGTTGACAGACCCCAATGGCGCTAAACAGCCTCACCTGGACCAAGAATTGCCATTCTTTAAAAACTTCTCTGAAAATAATAGCTCCTATCTATGATTATCCTACATGGTGCGATTGCAATGTCTTTACAGTGTTGTTTTTTGCTATAGTATTTCCTTTTGAAAACTGGCATAGAAGGTATTAGGACATTAAGATATTAATAAACAAAAACATTTTGGAGAGGTGGTGGAGAAGAGAGAGAGATGGGAAGAAAAACTGAAGAAGAGAAGAAAAGGATTAGTTAGTAGGTCATAAGTGCCTATAAAAATTAAATAGGTGGGAACAAAGAAGATGGGGTGGAATTGTTTAAAATTACTAAAGGTGATAAAAGCAAGAGTAATAACCTGAAATTCAGTCAGGAAATAATAATTTACATATTAATACAAAAATTTGGGATAGTGAGGTCAATTAAAAAGAGGAATAATTTGCTGAGGAATATGGTTCTACTAATATTGCTTAAGGTGTCAATGAGACTAACATAGCATATCACCACATTAACAAAGGCAATCCTTTTACAGAAGAATGAAATTAAGATAGAGTTGATTTGCAAACTGCTCTTTTCTTATAATATAACCATGGATATTTTTATCCAGAAAAGGAAAGTAAAGCTTAAAACTCAAGTAGTAAAATTTTTAATGCTATTTTGTGAATATACTGCTTCATATTGAAATTTTCTCTCTGTTTCAGAAGTGCAAGACTGCGCCAACTTTACAAAGATTAACTTGGAAACTAAATTATGCATTAATCACACATTCACTTCTGAATTATGTTGTTCCTTTTATTCACTCAGTGTATGCATTCTTAAAATATTACTTAAATTAAGGTTGATTTTTTGAATAAATCCTGCTGGAAGTGAGCAGTCTATAGTAAAGATGGTAAGCAATGCTTTCAATTAGAAAAGTAGAATGACTTGAGAAGATTTTTCAAACAAAAGACGGTGTGAATTAACCAATCACATGGGCCCGGGTTATAAGGAAGCAATGCAATGAGGTACAGAGGAATCCTAGAATTTCTATTAGTAGTTGGTCCTATCAGAAAGGATTAAAGGGTAAAAGTTTCTTAACAGCATTTGCATGTCATCACCAGAAATACTGCATCTGGGTGTATAACGCTTTAAGAAGTCACATAAACATGATTATTTGGAATTCATACATTATGGTGCATGGGAAAGTACTGCTAAAATACTCCAGGAATGGTTCCTAAACTCTTAGTTCATTCAATCTATAGGAAAACCTTAGTAGAAAAAATTCAGTGGAATTGGCTAGTTGCAACTGATTAAATGTCCCTAATGCCATGAAAAATTAAAATAGAACTGACTTTTTTTTTATCTACATCTTAACTAAACTAAAGTTACCTTGTATGCAGGTAACATTTTTAATAGCTTAGCTGATTCATGATAATGTATTTATATATTCATTATATTTCATGTGGAAGCTGAGCCTTAATAGGGACAAAGGGTAAAAAAACAAAACAACAGTGATTTTAGGCAAAAGACATGCAACAGGCAAAACATACTACTGATTATAATAAAATAAATTAAAAATTTATATATGACACAAGGATATGCAACCTGTTCTTTTTCAGAGTGCTGGGTCTTACCAGGAGAGGTTATGGCACCAAGCCTGCCAGAGTTAAAGTGCCGGACAACTCTCTCAAGCACACGGTGTAATTGTTAGGGCTGTCCTGTGCAGGGTCAGGAGCTGACCTTTGATGTCCCTTCCAATTCAGGATTTTCTGTGATGTATATCAAACCAGAGCAGCTATCAGCTATTATATTAACAACATAATTAGCTAACATGGCTTCTCTGTGTGTATGTGAATGTATTGAAATTGTAGCCTAATTCAAGAACTGGAGGATAATTAAAGTACCTACTGCATTGACCTTATTGGAGATATTGGAAAGAAAAAAATATGGACTGGATGTTGTCCTGATTTTGACTGGGACTGAGCTTATTTTCTTCTCTGTAACTGGTGCAGCGCTGTGTTTTGTATTCAGTAGGAGAATAAAGTTGATAACACACTGATGTTTTGGCTGTTTCTAAGTGGTGCTCACCCTTAGCTCATGACTTTGCAGGTTTCGTGCTCTTCCAGTGAGCAGGTGCAACTGGGAGGGAGCACAGTCAGGGCAACTGAGATGAACTGGCCAAAGGGATATTCTATAGAATGTCAGGCTTGGTATAGAAACTGGGGGAAGTCACTGGGAAGTGGGGGGAGAGCATCACTCAGCAAATGACTCCAAATTGTAATGTACATCGCTTATTTTTCTTGGGATCTATTTCCCTCTCCTCTTTTAAGAATTGTTATTATTATTATTATTATTATCATTATTATTATTATTATTAATAATAATAATAATAATAATAATAATAATAATAATAATAATAATA